>OW119934.1:36895032-38095032 GCA_933210815.1 Meta bourneti
ATATTTGTTTAAGCAGAATTTATGCAGTGGGTCACCAAAGTATTTGTTGAACTCATGTTTCTAAATATGTTTATGTATTTTACATGCATGCAATTAAAATTTGAAATTTAACCATATATAAGCTCTGTTCTATTTAAGTTTCCCATACAAATAACCAAATATTTTTTAATTGCAATACTAAAATATAGCAATGTGAGAAAACAAGCATATGAAAGTATACAGCTGTGTTTTGTAAAAAGTGTAGATGTTAAACAAAAATATTAAAATTAATGTTTAAATTTGTTGCATTATTTTATTCCTTAACTTGGTTTATCCTTTAAAGAATTATTGGCACCCCCATGGTCAAACTGAAACCAGGTTTTGTTCTACCTATTCTTAAAGATAGATTTTCAATGTATTTCACAATTTTATGAAATAAATGAGTAATCTTCACACAATAACAGGTAATGACAATATTCTAATATTTAAACTGAGGTCAGATTTTAAGTTATTTTGATCTTTTATGTAATAACCAGACTTAAATGCAAAGTACTAAATTTTGGATTACTGTCATGGCCCAAAATCTACTTAAATCCAAATGTCTTGAGAAAAAGATCAAATATGCATATTGAACCTTAGTTCTAGTAATAAATTCAATTGTATCTACTCCAACTTCCGATATACACCCTTATCATTATAGAGAGTGCTTTGAATTTGACATTGTGCACTGATATTGACAAATCAATGATTTAAGTTTCCTTCACACAATTTTCTTGTTTGTAATAAATACCAAGAACTACTCAGAACTTAAACTCAGCATTAAAATTTGATTTTCAATATTTTAATCCAGCATTGAAAATCAATTTTTAATTTGAAGGAAGCTCAAATCAGTTTGATTAATAGTCACTATCAAAGGCAGGGTGTTTGTTTTGGTGGCTGAAATTGATACACTTGAATTTATTGCTAGTACCAAGGTTCAATGTATATATCATAGTGTAGCGCGGACATTAATACCACGCCATCTAAGACTTTAAAGACGCGCAGGCGCAGAACAGCTCCCCTGCGTGAATCTGAATGAGACCCGTCAGTTAAGACAAAGTAGTGAGGGAGAACAGTTGTCCCTTCTTCCCCGAGAATCTTTTTAAACTTAAATATTATGATACAGTGCCCATATAACGATTGTTTCTAATTAATGTCAAATGTTTAGTGTTCGTGTTTGTAAAAATGTAATGTCTTTTGTTAGTAAGAATAAACTTAATTGCCTGAGAGAGCTAGCCTTGTGTTATAATTGGCGCCCAACCCGCGGCCATGTTTTCCTTCTCTTCCTCTTTGTCCTAACTCACTTTAATTTTTAGACTCCCCTGTCTGAAGAATTGCAATATACACCATCCAGGTGCCCAGGTTATTTGATGTGATATAAAGTCTGATTTTTAGATAAGTACATTTATGTATTTTATTTTAATATCCGTAATCTTGTTGATTTATATTATGCTATTTTCCATTCATTATCTTATCATTGATAAGTATATGTGAATTACGTTGTGACATCTTAGCGCCTAAGAGTCTAGAATGGCCGGCTGCAGACCCGGAAGTTTCCTGTTAAAAAGTCCTTCAATACTGCGCTTGCGCATGTAAGGAGAATGAGAAACAGTTAGCTCACGGACTCCGTCTAGTTGAGACGTCTTCGTAGCAATTCGTAAATTTTAATATGAAAATAAGCATTTTTGTTTCGCGCGTCCATTGTAAACCCATTGTTTTGTCTGTGTCAAAATAAATGTTATTTTTTAATGTCCAACAAAAGTTCGGATTAATTCGTCACAGACTAGAGTTTTGGTGTCCTGGAAGTCGGATGGAAGCAAGAAAGCAGGAAATGCAGGTAGGCCCACCCTTGTATTAAATTAAATTTGTTAAGGTTCTGGCTTACCAGAATTAGTGAGGCAAAGAGCCTAAATAGTTTTGGTTTAAAAAAAAAAAGAAATGACTACATATCCAATTTTATTTTGTGGTTATTTAAATTTTGTCTTTATGAAAGTTAATAGAAGTTGATGATAAAGTGAATTTGCATGTTCTACTAAGTAGATATTATCAAGTGGATAAAGTCACGGCCAAAAAGTGCCAAATCGAAAGTGAACGAAAATTTAAATTTCGTTTTGATTTTACTGAAATTTTGTGTTTTGTGCATTTAATGATTTGAAAAGAATCAGATAATTTGAATTACATATGGTAATTACACATTAGTAAAAGAAAACAAATATTTAATTGCAACTATTTATATTGCATCTTGTGTATTGTATATGCTACGATATAGTTTAAGATTCTTTTATTATATTTGAGAAATGTATGTTTATTATTAAATCTTATCTAGTATTTGAAGCATATTTGGCATTGAGTATATTTTGTGAATCATATAGTTTATTAGAAAATATTGGTAACTATATTTATGATAACAAAATTGGATTGTTTACTAATAAGTTATTCATTGATCATGGCTTTTCTTTCTCGTGGGAGAAAAGAAGACCTCCTCGAACTCGCAGATGAACTTTGTGAAAAGGTATCGCATAATTGTAAACTGGTTGAGATAAGGAAAATAATCCTAAACAGTGAACACTATGAAGAAGAGGAAGTTAAAATTTCTTTAACTCGTATTATGGAAGATAGGATAAAGAGAGAGAAAGAAGCAAAAGAAGAAATTGCCAGACAAGAAGCAAAAGAAGAAATTGTCAGACGAGAAGCAAAAGAAAAGGAAGAAATTGCCAGACAAGAAGCAAAAGAAGAAATTGCCAGACAAGAAGCAAAAGAAGAAATTGTCAGACGAGAAGCAAAAGAAAAGGAAGAAATTGCCAGACAGGAAGCAAAAGAAGAATTTGCCAAAGAGAAAGAAAGGGAAGAACGTAATATTCGAATGGAAGAAATAGCTTTAGAGAAGAAAAAGCTAGAAATGCAAGCTGCAAGTGAGCTAGGACTATCTAATAGAGAACGGATGCCAAATCATAAAATTGAGCTCATCAAAATTACCCCGAAATTTGAGGAAAAGAAAGATGAAATGGGTCTATATTTAATAAATTTTGAAAGAAGAGCTGAGATGGCAGGTGTGCCTAAAGAAGATTGGGTGCCGTATTTACTAGGCGTATTGCCTTCGGAAATTTCGAGCATGATGGCTAGAGAATCGCCTGAAGATGCAAAGAATTACGATTATGTGAAAGATATTATTCTTCAGAGGTATAAAATGAGTTCTGAGAAATTGAAGCAGATGTTTTACCGTCATCAAAAAGTCCCGGATAAAACATGGAGAAGTTACGCTCATGAACTTACAAGCTACTATGATGAATGGGTTTCTGATTTGGAAATCAAAACTTTTAAAGAACTCAGAGACTTGCATATCACTGAGCAGATTAAAAGACGAGTGCCGTCTGAAGTAAAAGAACATTTTCTGGAGGAGTGGATGGACTTAAATTCTCCGCTAGAATTAGCTAAAAAAATAGATCAATTTGAAAGCTTGAAGGAGAGTCTTACACCCAGAAATACTAAAGGTTCCCAGAATACAGAGGGTATCAAGAAAACACACGTTGGTTTTCATAAGTTTGAGGGAGAAAACAAACCCTTTGGGAAAACAGAAGTAAACAGAGAAGATTACAAAGAGAAAAATTTTGAACAAAGAAAGCAACTTCAATGCTATGAATGCAATTCCTATGATCATCTTAGACCTCAATGTCCTAAGTTGAAGAAAACTGAAATCATAGCCGCTAACGAAATTATGGGAAAGGGAATAATAGATTTGATGTCTCCCTACATTAGTGTCGGAACTGTAAATGGATCTCAGATTTCTATCTTACGAGACACAGGATCCAGCATAGATCTAATTCCTAGGAAGTTTGTTAAGCCACACATGTATACGGGTGAACATGTATGGGTAGCATCTCCTTTAACAGATAACCCTATTTGCTTGCCTATAGCGGAAGTAAATTTAGTGTGTGAGTTGGGTCATGTTATAACCAAAGCTGCTGTCAAGGATAACTTCTTAGATAAAGAACGCTACTTACTAAGCAACAAGACCGTTGTACTTATAGAAGATATGAAAAAAGACAAAGACTCTGATATTGAAGTAAAAGACTCTGCAACGCCCAAGTGCCAAAGTTGTCCATATTTAAATGAAACATCGAAAAACGACTGCCCTTGTAACAGTAACCGTTTTAGTTCTAGCAGTGTTACTCCTAAAGAGACTGGAATCGTTGAAAATTTGTTACGTTCATATGGTTTTATACAATGTTGCGAAAGACAAGCAATATATTTTTTTCACTACAGTCAATTTTCTGGAAATATTGATAATTTAAAACGTGGTGATGCAGTTGAATTTAAAATTACTCATAATCGTCGTACTGGAAAACAAATTGCTAGTTCTGTTTGTAAAATAATGTGTAAAGAGACAGTTTCTGGATTTGAAACCACTGAAAAAAAGGAAAATACTGAAGGTAAAGTTGCTTATGAAAATCGTGGCGAACGGCCCTATTCTGCTGAAAATGTTGATGGTAATGTAGATTTTCATCCTCCTAAAAAGATCACTTTTAGTATTGCTATTGACAAAAATACAAGAAACCTTAGACCTTGTAAAATGCGTTCGGAACAGCCTTTACCTGTGAGATACCGTGGTGTTATCTGTGCTCTTAAAGGAAAATTTGGTTTTATTAAAAGGGGTGATGTAAAGGATATGTTTTTTCACTCTAGTGAATGCAAAGTGTTCAAAAATCTTAATCTTGGCGATGATGTTGAATTTGGAATACAGACTCGTAACAACAAGGAAGTTGCTGTAAGTGTAACTAAATTGCCCTTAGGGACAGTGATATTTGAGGACGTTGAAACTGAAAGTTTGGTTGGTGAAATAACTGAATGCTTAGACAAATCTAAAAGTCGTTTGAAGAAAGCATAAAAGTTACGAGACAAAGTTGAATTTACTGTGATCCAGGATTACGAGGTAGTCCATAGAAAGGGAAAACAGCATATAACACTGATAATTTAAGTCGTACGCCTCACGTACAAAAATAAAGTGCTATTTTTTGTGTTTGTATTTGTGATATCTTGCATATATAAAAATACTTTATTCCTAGTGTACATTGATACATTTACATTGCAAAAAGTTTTAAATTTGAATTGAAAATCTGTAAATATTTTGAAATTGAATTTCTTCTTTGATGATTATCACTGAGCAAAATTTTGATTATACTTTGTTAAAATTGTGATATGTTTTTTTTTAATTTAGAGTAGGCGGTACACAGCCAGGATCTTTAGGGTGTATGGTCTACTTGCATATTGCTTTGGGCATGAGTTGTTGCCTTCGCGAAAATTCTGTTGCTGCTGTTTTGTATCTTTTTTGCAGGTGTCTGTCTCTGCAGAAAAAGAATCTTGAGGAGGGAGGAAATAGACTGTGACATCTTAGCGCCTAAGAGTCTAGAATGGCCGGCTGCAGACCCGGAAGTTTCCTGTTAAAAAGTCCTTCAATACTGCGCTTGCGCATGTGAGGAGAATGAGAAACAGTTAGCTCACGGACTCCGTCTAGTTGAGACGTCTTCGTAGCAATTCGTAAATTTTAATATGAAAATAAGCATTTTTGTTTCGCGCGTCCATTGTAAACCCATTGTTTTGTCTGTGTCAAAATAAATGTTATTTTTTAATGTCCAACAAAAGTTCGGATTAATTCGTCACAACGTTAAAGCATTTTATCATCTTGCCAACCAGGCATATTTTATTATGAAGCACACCCAGTGCTATCCTTATTAGTATGTTATGTTATGATTTCGAAAACGGAAGTAGATCGAGTAGCTTATTACTTAGTTTTGTAAAGTAGCATGACCAGTTAAGCATTTTGCAATCCATGCATATCTCGTATAAATGCACATCCAATGCTATTTGAAAACATGTTAAGTTAAATTTAATTTGATTACTCTTAAAAATTGTGATATCATTGAAAAATTGATTCTTCAAGCAGTAAGAATATTTCTTTTACTTGTGTACCGGATTCATTCCGAAAAAGAAAACCAGTGTGACTCATTTTATGCTATGGCTCATTTTATTCGTGTTGATTAACCTTGAGTTTTGATCTGTGATTTTTCGAAATGTATTTATGTGTTCCTTTTAAATATCACTGTGTTAAGAATGTATCTTCGTAGTTGAGTCAGGAAAAGTATTACATTTGGGATTGTTTATAAACATTAATATTCAGTTTCGGTTTCACTTCTTACTGGGTTGAACTGCGGATATTTTATCTGTGGATTTCACTTAGTATTTAGTATTTTATTAATATCTTGGTAAACTCTGAAAATTGATTTAAATACTGTGGAATTTGAACACTATTTATATAAATGTGTCATTATAACTGAATGTTTATAAAATAACTTAAAGTCAAAACTTTGCATTTGGTCTCAATAAATAAATAATCATGGCGTTTCTGGGGAAAGGTAGAAAAGAAGATCTCAGAAATTTGGCTAAGGAAATGGGACTGGACATTACTGATGACTTAAAAATTATAGATCTTAAGAACCTTATAACTAAATCCGAAGACTTCGAAGAGGAACTTGTAAAAAATATGCTATCAACTGTTATCGAGGAACGGGTTGATAAAGAAAAAGCAGCTGAATTAGAAAGACTGGCGACAGATAGAGCGGCTGAAATAAAACGAATCGAAAAAGAGAGAGACTATGAATTAGAAAAACTTCAATTAGAAGCAGAATCCCAACTCGGTGCCAAAAATAACGTGTCAGCAAGCGTTACAGATGTTGAACACCCAAGATTTGAACTGCATAAGTTAATTCCTAACTTCAATCCCGACACTGATGATATCTCTATTTTCTTGCACCTATTTGAAAGACAAGTGAAATTTCTAAAAGTTCCGGAAGTACAGTGGGTACCTTACTTAATTGCTGTTTTACCAAGTGAAATTACTAAAATCATCGCACGTGAACCTGATGACAGAGCTCAAGACTATGAATATGTTAAAGACGTTCTCCTAAAAAGATTTAAGATGAGTGCTGAACGCTTTCGACAACTCTTTGCGACTCATAAGAAGAGTGCTGAATCCACTTGGAAGGATTACTATTTTGAACTCAGAACTTATTTTGAAAGTTGGATCAAAGAAGTTAATGTGGATACGTTCGAAAAACTTAAAGACCTAGTAATAACGGACCAAATTAAGAAGAAAAGTCCTTCTGACTTTAAAGACCACCATATAGATGAATGGGGATACCTCTGTTCGCCTGTGGAACTGGTGGAAAAGTTGGATTCTTTCGAGAATCACCGAAATAACTTCAAGAAAGAAGGAATTATTCTTCAAACCTGTAGAAAGAACGGAAAGATACTTTCATCCCAAAAAAGAGTTCCATGAAAAGAAATTTGAGAATACAAAACCGAAAGAAACATCTACTATCCATTGTTATGGTTGTGGCACACCTGGCGTAACCAAGCCCAAATGTCCAACCTGTGCTCCTGCAAAGGGCAGAACCGAATTCAATGCTGTTACGACCTCCGAGTCACCTTCTGCTTTGGTTGCTTTCCTTCCTGTCCGAATCAACCAAGTTAATGGAATTGTCTGTGCTGATTCCGGAGCCACACGCTCCATTGCTGGAGAGGGTTTGTCCAAAATTCTTCAGAAACAAGGTGCGAAATTTGAAAAAGAATCGATCAACTTGACATTTGCTGATGGACGATCTTCTGTTGCTGAAGTCCTCACCACCCAGGTGAATGTCCAGATAAAAAATAGAAAAATTTTAACCTCTTTTATAGTTTTGCCTGACACCAAAGGAAACAGAACATTGCTAGGACTTGACTTCTTACATAATGCAGGCCTGGTTCTTGACCTTAAGAGTCACAAATGGTATTTTTCTGATAGCCCTTACAGAAAATACCCTTTCGAAAAGGACATTCACGTACCTCAGTCTCCACACTCGGAATACGTTTCTGAAGTAAAAGCTGAATCCTTACGAGAAAATGAGGGAACCATGCTTACCACACAGCAGAGAACCACTCCCAGTGTTATATTAAAGGAATTTGAAGAATTGTTCAAACTAGGGGGAGATCCTACACCCTATATCGAACACCATATTGACACACAAAACAGACCACCTGTTGCTGTTCCTCCATATAGAGTTTCTCCAGCCAGAAGAGAAATTCTAGAAGCTGAGATTAACAGACTTCTACATGAAGGTATCATCGAACCTTGTGAATCACCGTATGCTGCTCCTGTTGTTTTGGTCCCCAAACCGAATGGAACTTTTCGTCTTTGCGTCGATTACAGGAAGCTGAATTCTATCACCAAAACTGATGCATATCCCTTACCAAGGATAGACGATCTTCTCCACACTGCCAAACACACGCAGTACATGAGCACCATTGATTTAAAAGCCGGTGGCTCACTAAAGAAACGAGGACGTCCACCAAAGACTAAAACTACCTCTTCACGTTCTGGAGTGCGATCACCTCAACAGAGCTGTCCGCCACGCCGCCCTGGCAAACAAGACTGTTCTGGTTCCTCATCGGGACGCTTTCGCAACCAGAGGGGGAGATTGTAGCGCGGACATTAATACCACGCCATCTAAGACTTTAAAGACGCGCAGGCGCAGAACAGCTCCCCTGCGTGAATCTGAATGAGACCCGTCAGTTAAGACAAAGTAGTGAGGGAGAACAGTTGTCCCTTCTTCCCCGAGAATCTTTTTAAACTTAAATATTATGATACAGTGCCCATATAACGATTGTTTCTAATTAATATCAAATGTTTAGTGTTCGTGTTTGTAAAAATGTAATGTCTTTTGTTAGTAAGAATAAACTTAATTGCCTGAGAGAGCTAGCCTTGTGTTATAATAGTATATTGCTGTCGAAACCTCTTGAGTCTAATTTTTTGGTTCAGTGTTTCATTGCTCCTAAAAATTTTTGATTTTAAGACTTGCATATTTTGAAAGTGAAACGAGTTTTTAATTGAAAATCTTTACCAGTTAATTTGAATTTCAAGTAGATTTTGGTCTACCATGACAGTAATCCAAAATGTAGTGCCTTGCATACAAAGGTCTGATTGGTTTATAAAATATCAAAACGATAAAAATTCTTTATATCTGAAGAAATAACATTTTGTTACAAAATAGTGAAATTCATTGAAAATATCTTCATTCCAGTTAGAATGAAATTGCTTCCAATTTGATCAAATACCTGTTGCAAACAATGATATGTAGAAATCTAAGATGCAAGGCAAAATGCAAAAAAAATTTTATGAACATTGATTTTCATGTTTGTATTTAGCATTTGTACCTTTTCTAGTTAGCATAATCAACTGTAAACATCTCTAACAGAACAGTGTCATACAAATCAGTACAATTTTGTCAATAGTAGGAAGTGCAAAATAAGTTACATTATACTAGACTTCTGAATGCCCTTGATTACATGAATTCAATTAATTGTGCCATTGTTTTATTTATTTTCTAAACTTGTTTTACCTGTTATAATTTGGCATTTTGATGTTTCATTGAGATGTATTTATAAACTAATGGTAAGTTTGCTATAGTGCAGCTGCCAAGAGAAGGCAATTGAATTGCATGGTTTTGAATGAAATTAGGCTACTGGTGGTACTATAAATAAATCCTTTCTGCAATTGGCATCTGTAGGGCAGATTCTGGTTCTATGTTAATTGTTCACATGCTGAAAGCGAAAGCATTGATAATGAGTTGGCAGAGAGAAGGCGATCCATGACGATAGCTATTCATGCTTTTGCTAATGGCATCCTTCGTTTAATATTCTTTCACACCCATTTAGAAATCAACTGACCCAAGGTGGACTGCCTCTCTCTTGCAGGAGCTGCACCGTATCTTTCCTTTATTATGTTTCTGCTGTATGTATCATGTACCTTGTTAGTGAATGTGGAAAAGTTTTTTAAATTGATTTGTATGTTACTACAGATAACACAAAGGTCAAGTTGACTGCTTATTTCAATGGATGGATATGGACACTGAATGATATTTATTTTTGCATGTTCATTTTAGGACATCAATAATAAATATTTCTCAGTGTGGAAAGTTTTAAACTGATTTGTATGTTTTTACAGATAACACACAGGTCACGTTGACTGCTTATTTCAATGGATGGATGTGGACACTGAATGATATTTATTTTTGCATGTTCATTTTAGGACATCAATAATAAATATTTCTCAGGTTTTAGAACTGAAAATAAGATCAGATTTTCATACAATGTTGTTTCTTTGATACTTTGCCTTTGTCATCTATTCACAATTTAATTAAAAATTAGCTACCATCTAACAACGTAATCAATTTCATGGATTTCTTTATTATATTGTTATAAAAAGTAGGTAAACAGACAAGACAGTCTTGAAGTTGTAGCCAACTAACAAATAATATATTTTGTGAAGTCAACCAATTTATTCTTTTAAATCAATCATTGATAGAAGAGTCCTGTTCTATTGGTATACCAGGCTTTTTAATTTGTTAATTTTTGGCTTGGAAGCAAATAGGACGAACTCAATTCAATTTTAACCTCATACTCTTATTTGAAAATCCCACACATTAATTTGTGCTGTTAATCAGAATTTATATTTCACAATTGGTTTTTAAGCTAAAATTAAGTGAAATATTGCATACAAATTATTAATACATGTACTCTGAGCTAGAAAATCAATAGTGACAATTTACCTGTGAACTTTATTCTGTGGATCCTGCTTTAATTAGCCTTGCCCTTAAGGTAGAGTGACAAACCTATTACTCTAAAGAATATATTTTACATTTGTAAATCAAATTGTTTATTCTCTTTGTATAAATATTTTTTGTAGTAAACAGCACTGAAATATTTTGTAGTAAACAGCGCTGACTTAAAAATGAAGAATCCAGTACATTAAGGAATTATATTTATTTTCCTTTTAGGAAATTAACTGATTTGCTGTCCCCATTTCAATGGATATCGATTTTGGAGTCTTGGGAATAATAGTCAAATACACACAATTTTTTTTAATTAGAAATTAGCTTCTAAAATTTCTGCAAACACTACTGCAAAAGTTATGTTGATTTCTGTAAACAGAAGTGCCATGCCTGACACAAACCCATCCCAAATAAATTAATCATCTGTTTATTTGACCAAATCAGGCTCACGAGCTTTTTGGCTGCAACAGAAAAGCAGATTGCAATCGACCGATTTAAATATTCATTCGCTAACAGATTCACAACAAATGGTTGCCGTTGCCGATAGAAAGAAAAGTAGCCAAAAGGAGAGTGCTTTTCATTGCCAAGGCGCCTATCTAGAAGGTACATCGTATGGTGGCAACGTGTCTCGATTTCCAGACCATGTATTCCCAATGGGAGCTTACTTTTCCTCGCCATTTGGCGAGGAATGACTTGGCGCCATTTATTCTTAAAAGGCGATATGATTCAAAAATGGTTACCTCACGTTGGAATAACTTGTTTGCACCATCAAATGAGGGTGATTAGGTCAATTCCTTAAAGGACTATTCTTTTTATTTTTTCATGGCGTCGCTGCATCTGCGTATATTAATTTTGAGTCTGATAACAAAGGGCTTCTCTCCGGGATAAGTGGTGTATGCGGGACATTCATGAATGTTTTCAGAAATTCTTAGGTCAAAATAAATTTTTCTGGTCTTCAAATTCATAAAAATCTGACTACTTTAAGACTCCTTATCAAGATTCCATAAACTATACATCCGAAAATAGAACGTTATATTTTCAAAGTTCTGTTCAGTTAATAAATCAGGAATGTTATCAAGGTCACCAACCCATACAGAACGTTATAATTGCTGTTTGATAGAATTACTCCAATCAGTTGACGAAATCAAATAAATAAATATTATTTTGCAAGTATAATATTTTTTCTAAAGGTAAACTTAATGCACTGTTCGTGAACAAAAAATCTATTTTCACTATTGCAAAACCCTACTTTTTTGCCAGGAAAATTTTTACCATCTTAGGTAAAAATTGACTCCCTGATTTTGGTATTTAGTAGGATAAAATATGCTGTGCGATAGTCGGATCACACAAAGGGGATGATGCATTAAAATTTAAAGCAGTCAACTCAATTCACACAAAAAACGTAGAAAAGTCCGAATTCATAAACGTTTTTTTCATTTTGTCATCGTAAAATGGGCAGTAAAATATGTATTGCAACACTGTCACAAGCCCTTTCTTTGCACAAATTTCATATCTTCAACATATACTGGTAGATTTTGTTCTATGTTCTTCAGAGCTTACCCTCGGTTCCATAGGCTCTAGTTCGCATCCCAATCTTGCTATGGATGTTCGTAGTGGTTCAAAATCCACATTAACCTTAGTTCGTAGTCTCTAATCAGCCATCGTATAGTAAAAAAAAATCTTAAATGTAGAGAGCGACAAACAAAATCATCAGAGCTAAACGTATTTTATGTTAGTTGGAAAAATAATCAAACTATTTGATGTATAACGACGTATCAGCTCTGAAATATGTATTTAAAAACAGTTTAAATATTTTAAATCATGTGGTTTCCTTTTTTTAATTCAATGTGAATGCAACCTGCAAACATGTGCTTTTTCAAAGATTTTATGTTCAATTTAATTTTTCTGCAAGCAAAAGGATCATTTCGACTACTTATAGTGACTTTTCATTGGCTATGCAATTTTTGACAAAAAGCAGATTAAATTCAAAAGTTTTTTATTTTTATTCAGACTATTATATCGTAATTATTACGAAGTTAGAAAATTACTTTTCAAAATCTTTACTTAAATTACAATAATTTCTTGCGTGTCAGACATGAAATTTCTTCTACTCTAGTCAAACAAGAAATTTGCGAAATTGTGCTCCATTATAAACAGTAAATGAAAGGACATAAAAACATCTATTTTACTAACGTACCGCACATCTAATTTTTAGCACCGTTTTATCCACTGAACATCAAAATTTCTGTTGCTACTATATCATTCGTCAATTTGATTTTCAACAAGATTTCCAAAATGATTAATTCCGAGAGTATCTTGCCTCTTCATAACGCAAGAAACAACTTATTCTTTGATACCCAATGGTACTTTTCTTTAGACCAGATGTTCCTATTCAACAGTACCAAAGATAAAACAAATGGCGAGGTCTTCAGTAAGATCTTCCCCCCATCCTTCCCATTCAGAAACAATCCCGAACAAATGCTAATGGTTGCCAACATATAAGATGAATGAAAATTAGCCAAGAAGAGAGTGCTTTTCATCGCCAAGGCGCCCATCCAGAAGGTACATCGTGTGGTGGCAACGATGTCTCGATTTCCTAACCACGTATTTTGTATGGGAGCTCTCCCCTCCCCAGAATCTGGCGAGGAACGACTTGGCACGTTTGGTCTACAAAAGGCGATACACGATTCAAAAACAGCTACCTGCACGGAATTTTTAGACTAGATGCTTTCGGCTCGAGATCACCGCGGCGGTCGTGAATCTCGTATCTATCGGGAAGATCTCCCGTCCAGATGGTTTTTAAGGGGTGCACAACGGCTCTCCTTTTTTCCCCCTGTGTCAAGTGGAAGGAAGAAAGGAGAGGATTTGAAGAAATCGAGTTGGGCACTTATTCTTTTGGCGCATTTAAACTTGTACGGGCAAGGAATTAAAGTCGTAAAAATAATCCGATTTAAATAAAAAAAAGTATGATTTAAATTAAATAAATCTGATGTTTTTTATTTAAAAAAAATCATGATTTTTTTTTCATACCCTGCTTATTATTTAACTGCCCTATATGATACATTTATATCTGTTTCCACAGGCATAATATCCTATAAATATATAGTAGCTTCCTATGGAAGCTGACACAGGTAAATATAAGATCCCCTAAGGGTTTAAACATCTTAGAGAGACATGCAAATCACAATGGTTTCTAGATAAGTGATTTATATTTAACATTATACATGGGGGAGTTAGAAAATGTGGCAGAACAAATGTTAGTAAGATTAAAACAACAAAAACTTTTTCTGTGGGCCTTGTTGCTTTTATTCTTCCATTTGAATTCTATTTCGTGATACAAATCCATAATATTTACAATTATAAATTAAAAAATAAACATTATAATAAGGAGAAATAAAATTGAATTTAAAATTTTTATAAATCATAATTAAAATTAATTTTAATTTCCATCCTTTTAATTACCTAACTTATTTCAAGTGTAAAAACTAAGTTTAACTATTAAGTTGAAAATATTCTTTCTACAAGTACAGAAATAGTAGTGGTGGTAAGATGGCTTTATGAATGACTTGTCTTTTTACACAATTATTAAAATACAAATGAATTTACTCTATTTCAAAGGAGATATCTGGAATACAATGTTTTCGCAGAGAAAATATAAAAAACCGAATGATACTAGATGAATATTTTGCTTTTGCAAATATTAAGTTCTTTATGTTTAAACTCAGTTGATTTTCGTTTGAAAGACTTATTAAATAAGCTAGTAAGTGATGGACATCCAGTACTCATTTATAACATACTGAAAACAAATGCTAAACAGTGCTGATTCCTTTATCAGAAATACTAAATTCCCTCATTCACTGTTCTATGTAGGTTATTGAATTTTAACTAGTTTAACTATTTTTATTCAATTTTTTAATTACTTTTTCTCTTTCTATCATTTTAATAAGTAGAAAATTAAGTTATACTGCGAGTAGATTTATTTTTTACTCCGAGTCGATTTTTTTCTAATAAATGATTAAAATCAAAGGTTACATAATTATCAAAACACGTGAGAGTCGCATGCAGAAATGCTCAGAAGTATGAGAAGGTATAGCAAAGCTGTTTTTAAAAACCTTTTGAAACAACTTCCATGCCTTCTCAAACGAAAATCACCTGTCAATCAACTGCTCGGGTGAAGGGCATCGGGAAAGAGAAACACATTAGCGGCCCACCTTTGATTTTTTTCCGAAAGGGGATCAAACGGCAAGCCTCCCACTGACACCTGCAGGTTATCTCTCCTCTCCATGGGCTCGTCTTTTGCAAAATAGAGTAGTTTTAGAAAAATTGGCCTAATCGTGTTGGATGAGATATCTCTGGGAAACCACTTGGAGTGTTAAGAACTTGCATTATGTTACACCAAAACAAAATTTAAAACTGGGTACTGAGAAATTAAGAAATTTATTTATAAAAGAGAAACCAAAACACTTAAAGCAGTTTAAATTAACATGTTTAGTAAATTCTAAGCGAACACCGTACTTTACATTAAATATGTACTACTTAAACTGTTTAAATTTGTTTGAAACATTTTTTGTCATCGCATTATTTTTTGTAATTTGTAAAATGTTAATAGACATTTAGTTTTTCTTTCAGAGCACTTATTTATTTATATTCATAAAGCTAGTCGAGACCCGCAAATTTAATAAGTAACTTGTTAGGTGTATCTTTCCGTAACGCCTCTTACGCAATTTTTGGATAGCTTCAGAAATACTGCACTAGTCTGGTCCCGTGGAGACGCTGGATTTTTAAGTTTTTCTGCATTTCAGTTATAAGTAAAAGACACCCTGTATAATGGCTTCCTTTCCTAATCCACTAAATTTTGCAATTAACTTTTTATTTCGTGTTGGATGTTTACGTTACATGTTGGAACGCCTCTCGACTTGGTGCCTCATTAATTATGTAGACTAATTTGAGTCCTGATTTTTAACTGCTTTCTAAGAACGAAATTCAAGGTTTCTCGAGATGATGGTCGATGATAGGTTGATCAGATTCCTAAAAGTGAATATCTTCCTCAACACTCTACATACTCCCAGTCATGGATGTGTTAGGGGACTTGTATGATGTTGCATGCTAGCTTGAGTGGTTGAAAATTTAGATTTCATTAACGAAATCAGGCAAAAGCGAAATATTTAACTTTATTGTTCAAAATTTATTATTCAAAAGAAATTGCTCAAAATTTAGATTTTTTATTAAACGAAAGCAAGCTCTCAGTGCACCACAGAAGTACAACACGGGGCTTAGAGAAGTAACACTAGCCATGTTTTACCCAACCAAAAATTTGGATTTAGCGTCATATTTTTGTATATAGAATACGTCTACACAGTGAGACGAGGTACAGAGCAAAAATAGGAAAATTAATGGTTACTGCCCACATTAAAAATAGCCGGAATTGACCGGAAAATAGGGGTAGGAGCCCGGAGGCTCGCCAAAATCTGAGAGTCTGAAGGATGCGACTGCTCCCTTCGTGGTTTCAATCTCCTCTGCTCACTTGCGGGGGGAGTTCGTCTCCGTCTTGGAATGTTAATCCCTGAGTTTCACGCCCCTGCATCGGAAGGTCATGAGAACCTCGACAACTTCCCGACCCGAGGACAGATTTAATGTCTCTCTGGCCTGGGCTTCCACAGAACTGAAAAACACGTGTTTTCCTGGGGGTGGCCATTTGCATTCCTCTCATGGAGGGCCAAAGATAATTTATTTGACAACTTGTTTTGCAGTCGGGGAAAATCTGAATTCCAGATGTGGGAATGCTAGACCGCAACGGTACAATATTCATCACTCTTGCTGTAAGACAAACTACAAAAGCTTTTTCTGAGATGACTTCTTTAGAAATCGATTCTGAGTTTTGGAGTGATAACGAATGCCAATTAAGTTCATTTTCTGTAAAAATGAGGAACTTTCAGCCGTATAGTCTTGCACTCAGTTTTCCAAACAATATTTATTATTTGTGGTACCCTTGCACCATGGATTCGATATTTTCGAATTACATTATCATTGTGAGAGGATGACAAATTAAACTGTTACGGCATTCGTGGTTAATTTATTTTGAAGCCCACACTTTTTTCTTGAAAATTCTATTCAGTCGCACGTGGAATAACGGAGCTTGTTTTTAAAACAAATGTCATCAGTGTAGACAAAGCAGACTCAATCGATTACACTTTTTATAAAATCGCTGCTTTCAATGAATGTTTCACAGGTAGTACCTAAGTTGTATACTAACAGTTTCAAATTCAAGTAAGCAACCTCTACCATCTGCCACTTAAGACAAAAAAATTCTATTTTTCAACAGTCCTAGTTTACATACTTCCTTACTATATTATTCCAAGATCAGCAAAGTCGTATTTGAAATTCGCTTTCCTCCAACAGGAAAATGTAGTTTTAAATCGAATCCTTAAGGGTACTTTTTTCAATTGATAGACTGTTTTTATATGGAAACCACATGTACCTATTTATAATGACAGATGTAGTTACTTGACTGGAATACAGCTTTCAATAATATCAATGAAACATGAAAAAGCAAATGTAAATTAAATTGATTTTAATCGTCTTGTAATGAAAATATGTCAAAATTTAGAAATATCTTTGAACTACAACGTATAGCTACCCGTTTTGATTGAACGTAACTTATTTTATTTTAACTTTACCAGTCATTTTAAAATAAGAAGTTATACACCTTACTTAAAAAGGTTTCCGCCTATGAAACAGAATTCTACAAACTATAAAACGATAGACTAGAAACGATAACTATAAAACTAGACTTAGGAAAAGTTCATCGAAATACCACCAAGAAATTACCATACATAAAAATAGATGTGTGTGTGTGTGTGTTTGTTCCAGCATAACTCTGGAACGCCTATTTTCTATCAATACTGGTAAAGCAAACTGGGCTGCGTACAGCAATCGTTTTATACTTAATGTTATTCCTATGGCAATTTGGAATTGTTTTACACCCTTCTGCATACCTAGGACAAATAGAACGGTGGTTAATATGTAGCCTAGGTTGCTCAGGGTTCTAAAGTGTAAGTGTACCAAATTTGATGTGGATTGGTCAAATGGCGTAGATTTGTATGGAGAACATACACACTCACATCTATTTTTATATAGAGAGATTAATCCTTGATATTGTTTTATATGGAAACTTCTGTACATTTGTCATAAAAACTACTTCCTTTACTGCTAAGAAAATTGTTTAATATCCAGGATATGAATTCAGGCCAAAGTCAGCATATCTCCAAGATGTTGAATCATTCCATCTCTAAAGATCACTGTCAAGAAAACAAAAACCGTGCTTGCGCAAATCTTAACGTCCCACTGTTTCGTTCCCAGGCGCATGACAGTTTTAATTCTTGCCCATTCCAAGTATTGAATTCTAAGGATGAAAAGAAGGGCTGTTAAAGGCATTCTCACGGCTATCGGAGAGGATTCGTAAAGGGACTTATCTGATGTATTGAATGTCTGGTTAAAATTTAGGAACGGTTCAAACGGTTTTTCAAATATTGTCCCCCACGTTGAAAATTGTGATATTAGTTAGAAGAGGTTGGAGCGCGAAAAATCAGTTGCCCCATTGACACAAAAGGAATTTGACTCGATTTGTCGCTTTTCATTTTTTGCAACACGAGAGCTAATTAGACCCGGACCTACAGCTAAAAATGGATTCCGAACCCCTACGAAAGGGATTCGAACCCAGAGCTTGTTGAACCATGGGCCACTGACACAATAGCGAAATCATTAAAATTATTATGATATTCTTGGATTAGGATCTCTACGGCATGCATAAAAATAGACGCTACACATCGCGAAGTTTACCATTTCTTCCCCTCCTATGGAAAGAAGCAGAAACTCCACGCCCAATTAAATTGTATTTTAATCTATTTAAAATAGTTTTACTCATTAAATAAGTGAATTTCAGGGCAATAGTTAATTATTTTAAGAGTAAGACAAGCAGTTCCATCGATATCGTCAGAAACGGAAGGTAACAAATCCTCTTTTCTTACAGATCTTATAAGAAAAGCTATGAAAGAGTTCTCTACCTTAAAAATAAATAAAAAAAAAAACCAATATATTAGCTTTAAAAAAACTGACATTCCAGAAGTTTATATAAACGCTCATTACAAGTGCGTACCTCGTTTTCGCAAAATTTATCAATATTTGTTACTGCTTCACCTCTCTGCGAAATTTTAAAAACAAAATTTAACAATTAAATTATCAGTCCAAAGCTTTTTTTTCATTTCCAATGGCTAGGGTAATCATAATACATGTTATGTGATTGATGGGTGGTTTTGGGTTTTTATGGCACAAGGGCCGTATTTGGCCATGCTACCGTCGCTAATAGCCGTTGTGTTGCTCCAGTGCAACGTTAATTAAATACCTATCCACTGAAAATGAAGTGTCTCGCAACCGCCGGGTCGCAGCCAATTACCTTGCCCTAGCATTAGTTATATCGGGTCGTAAGAGGTTATCCTGGGATTTGTCATTTTTGATATCTAAGGATTTTTTATGATGAAATATTTTATTGTGGTAATATTCTGAGAATAATATTCGTGAATGCGCCAAAATGTTCAGACTCAGAAAGCCTTAATAACATCTGTATAGCAATCACTGACCAAGGAACTGTAAAGAAAATTTTTCCACTGAAAATGAAGATCAAAGGAGTCTATCGGGTCTCAAATCTGATAATACTAAATACTGTTTCTTCGCAAGTTCTTGCAGTGTAAGTTCTCGTTTCGAAAATCGAGTGACGTGATTTTTTTAAAGTAATAAGCCCTAAAGATTAAAATTTTAATATGAATAAGAGGCAAGGGATTTCGTTTAACTTTGGTGTACAGAAGTCTCGTTTGGAAGGTGTTTATAGCCCATGAGATATGAAAATCAGTGCAAATTATTTTAATTTTGGCCTGAAAAAATTACAACTCGCTACAAGATTTCATTAGTCCAGTGATTGATAGCTAATTTCCTCCTCCATTTCCTTATAACCATGACATAATTAATAATTGTTTTTTTAATGCATACACTTTAAAAGAATTTTAAAGGTATTTACGAGTAAATTTGTTGAAACCGGGCCCTCTTATAAAACACCATCTGAATTACCCGGCGTTGATCCAATTGTTTGTAACTCATCGTAATACTCAATAGTAGTCCTATGGTGAGTTCGAATTGTTTTGAGATCTCTCTACAAACCCAGGACAAATCAAATAGAGTTCATATCTAGACTATGTTTCTCGCAGGGTTTTAAAGAATGAGTGTAGCAAATTCGATATGAGTTGATCAAACTGTGATAGTAAAGATAATCAATGTCATTTCTTCCTTTTTCATTAAGCCTTCTATATACAGTTTGCCGTGATACGACAGTTCCAGTGGCGGCTGCAACCTCTGAACTTAACTGCCCTGCAGTAGACTTCCTTTTACGACGGGCAGTTATTGCCAGATATCGATCTTGAGAAGCAGTTGTTATTCGTTTACAACCTTGGAGAGGCAAGAATTGAAATACTGGACGCAAAAGAATACCAACTTCAAATAACAATTTAAAACTGGTTTAATTGTATCCTTTAACAAGACATTTTGATTGATTCAGCGATTTAAGTTTGTAACGGGTGAACGGATGCCAACGTCCGACCCCTTTAGCGTCCCAGTGAGAATTGACACGTAGCGTCTTTCTTCCCGTTGACCCCCCCGGAACGGGGAAAAAAGTTTAGGTTCGCACTCGGGGAGAGGTTTTTTTTGCTTCTTCTGTTTATCTTTCGCTTCCTCCAGTGTGACTCACTCTGGCGTTACTCAACATCCTGCGGGGGGCGGCAAGATGAAATCGGCAACACCACTAGCCGATTGAATGGACGAATGATATCTCCGGATTTTGTCTTGACTGACACAACACGAGTCAGCTGGTCGGTTCCCGGGAACAACTGGGTGACTCTGCCAAGGTTCCAATGGAGAGGAGGTTGCTGGCCATTTTTAAGTAGCACTAGATCTCCAACTTTGATGGATGTGTTTGCGAGTCGCCACTTGGGACGGGGTTGAAGAGCATGCAGATAATCCCGATTCCAACGCCTCCAGAAGCTGTCTCTCACCTGTAACAATAACTTCCACCTGGAAGAAAGACTCAAAGATGCATTAGGTTGGTGGTTGAATTCAGGAATTTCCAAGAGTGGGACTCCAATGAGAAAATGGCCAGGAGTCAGAGCCCGAAGATCAGTTGTCTCTGTGGATAGGGGTACCAGAGGTCGAGAGTTGATGCAAGCCTCAATCTGGCATAATAATGTGCTCAGCTCTTCGAAATTCAAGAGAATTCCTTGACATGTTTTGAGTATGGATTTACTCTGCCTCAGCAACTTGATTTCAGATGAGAATTCTGACTCTTGAATTAATCTGATTATTCGTTTATTTGAATTGTCTAGTTCGAGGGTTTGTAAAGGCCCCGTTGATTTTGTTTGGGATTTTGCATTATGAGCGAAACGCAAGACCCATGCTATTACGCGTACTAATTTCGTGTAGGATGGGAATTTGCTGAGGATATCATGAGATCTATCAATTTGCGTGACGAAGCAATTATCCTCGTCAGATGAAACACTGTCCAATACAGGAAGATAGTCATTTGGGGAGACTGGAACATTCATTTCACTGAGCCACTTTGGCCCATTCCACCATTCCGAATAGGCCCTTAATTGTGCTGGAAAAAGTCCACGAGTGGCGCAGTCAGCCATGTTTTTTTGCCAGGAATGTGGTGCCACGACTCTGCTGAAGTTACTGAACGAATTTTTGCCACTCTGTGTTGCACAAATTGGTTACCCTTTTCAGGAGGATTTGAAATCCAACTCAGTGTGATGGTTGAATCAGACCACAGAAATGTTTTGTGGATTGGAAATGTGATTGATTTCACAATAGCATTTATGAGCTCGGATAAGAGAAGCGCTCCACTTAATTCTAAGCGAGGTAATGTTACAGGGTGCACTGGTGCCACTCTGGTTTTAGCTGCAATTAAACATACGTGAATGTCGTCTGATATCACGCGAAAATACACCACTGCAGCATATGCCTTAGCAGAGGCATCACAAAACCCATGCAGTTCGATCTTAATGGCCTTTGAGATATGGATATATCTAGGAACTTGTGTTTCCTTGAAATGGCTTATTTCTAAGGAAATTTTATCCCATTTGTTGGAAATATCTGTAGGAAGTGGCTCATCCCATTTCAACTTCGCTTTCCACAACTCTTGCAGCAGAATCTTAAGAATGATCGTTGTGGGTGAAATGAGACCCAAAGGATCAAAGATACGGGCTATCACGGACAACAATCGTCGTTTAGTAGAGATTTTATCCGCGGTTATACCCCTGACTTGAAGGGTATCGGTTTTAAGATTCCAAAATAGACCCAGTACCTTTTGAGAGGATTCATCTTGGAACGAATGAGAGAAAGAGTTGGCTTTTAACGAATCTGGTAGGTCTGAGAGAACTTCTGCATGATTGGAAGCCCACTTTCTGAGTGAGAATCCACCTGCAGCCATCAACTGATTCATCTCTTTTACGATTGATTTGGCGGAATCTACGGAATCTGCCCCTGCCAACAAGTCATCTACATAAAAATGTTCCCTGGCAATATCAGAAGCAACGGGAAAATTCCGATGTTCATCCCTACACAGTTGTTGCAAAGTGCGAAGGGCTAAGAAAGGGGCACATGATGTTCCATATGTGACAGTCTTAAGTTTGTAGATGACGAGCGGATCAGATGGATTTTTTCGCCAAAATATTCTTTGGAAAGGCAGATCTTTATTTCCAATTAGTATTTGTCTGTACATTTTTGCGATATCTGCAGTGAAGGCTATCGGGTATGATCGGAAGCGGATTAAATTTGCCAAAATTTCAGTTTGAAGTTTAGGCCCTTTACATAATATGTCGTTTAATGATTTTCCATTTGAGGTTTGAGCAGAGGCATCGAATACTACCCGAAGTTTTGTAGTGCTACTCGAATCGTTAACAACCCCATGATGCGGTAAATAATAATTTGGAGTTATTTCATCTTCTTTTCGTGATAATGGGGTCATGTGACCTAGACTTTCATATTCCTCCATGAATTGAGAATACTGATTTTTCAACTGAGAATTTTTAGCTAGTTTTTTCTCTAGCAAGTAAAAACGCTGTAGGGCCCTTGTTTGGCTTTCTCCCAGCGTCTCGTTTTCTTTGAAGGGAAGATTAACGCAATATCGTCCAGTAGTATCTCTTTTGACGGATTTAAGAAATAGTTGTTCACACATCTCATCTTCATCTTTTAACACGTGAGGTTTAGGAATGGACTCAAGCTTCCAAAAGTCTTTAAGCGTTTCATTGATATTGTCCATTGTATGACACACCATTGATGCATGGGAAAGAATTGTATTCTCTACTTTTCCGGAAAGTAGATAACCAATTTTTGTATTTATCGCAACTGGTGTGCCATGAGATCCAGTGACTGATTGTCCGTTGATTAGAGTTCCGAAAAGATCTGCGCCCAGTAAAATATCAATAGGCCTGGAGATGTAAAATTGAGGGTCAGCTAAGACTAAGCCTCTTAAATGTGGCCAATCTTGCCTTTCGATATAAAAATTGGGAAGAGGGGAAGTAACCTTGTTAACAACTAGAGCCTCTGCCGAAAAGAAATCTGACGAGAACTGAGGCGAAAACTTGAAATTCGTTACATGCAAAGCAGTTTCTGCTAAAACGCCGTTAATACCCACCAACCTGTGAGTTGTGTTGAGCAAAGGTAGATTCAAACGCTCAGCACATTCCCTACTCATTAATGAAATTTGGCTGGCATTATCAATAAGCGCCCTGCATTGTATTAATTTTCCAGACTTAGATCTTATGTTTATGAGCGCGGTTGACAATAATACGTTACTTGTCATTGTATGCACACCCGATTCACATTGAATGCTGTTCGCAACTGAGACGATTGAATTCCCCGATTCACTACACGGAAGGTTAACAGCATAAACATGCAAAAGTGTATGATGACGTTCCGAACAGTTTTTGCAGTTCAAAGTCAATTTACATGTCTCAAGTGTATGATTTTGTCGCAAACAGTTAGAGCATAAATTATGTGAATTCACTATTTTCCATCTCTCATTTACTGGCTTGTTATTAAAAGTTGGACACTTAAATAATGGGTGCATTTGTTTGCAAATCACGCATGTATTGCCCTTTACAACAACCGCGTTATGTACTATTGGTTTCTTGAACGAATTGAAATCTGTAGGTTTTCTACCTACATTGAATTTAACTTCGTTTCTAGTAGGTTTTGATTCGTTTGAACTGCGAGCTTCTCTTTCAACAAAAACTCTAAATAATTCAAGGTCTGGAATGCTATCGCTTTCAAGAGAAAGTTCCCAGCGTTGTTTGATTGGCTCATCGAGTTTTGTCAACATGAAATTTATTAAGATTAAGTCACTTAACAAACTGGATTCCAAGCCTAATGTTTTCAAATTACGGACGGCTTCATTACAGGTGTCTAATAATTCTAGTAACGTTTTTGAATTACTCACTTTCGTTAACTTAATAGCAAATATTTTATTTATTTGGCTTAATGCTAACTGCCGTTTATTTTCGAATCTCTGACACAAAAGCTCCCAGCAATGACTCAGATTTTCTTCTTGAAATGCAAAACCCCGAATTAGTTTTGTTGCATTTCCACGTACCGAAGACTGCAAATACTGGAGCTTTTCAATATCTGATAGTTGCTCATTTTTCAAAACAGATGAAGAAAATAACTCCTTAAATGATATCCAATTTTTTGAATCACCATAAAAATTAGGGAGATCGAATTTAGGTAATTTTACCAACGAATGTTTTCTTTCTTGTGTTACGCTTTTTACAGTATGAGAGGATTTTTTCTTATCTAATTCTACCAAGAGGTCTAGAATATCATCTTGATACTTCATATATTCCTCAGTTATCTTCATTCTCTTTGGGAGAAAAATTTGAAAATATATCTGTCAGTCTTGTATCGTAAGACTGAAGTTTCGTTGTGAGAACTGCGATTCGTGCTGGATCACATAGCTCCTCGTCTAAAATTTTCTTCCTTAACCGATTAACTTCCTTACAGACTTGATCGAAACGCAATTGAACTTTCGACACTTTAGGCATTTTAAATCCTAGAAGGAACGAGAATTGTTTCTTAACGACTAAATTGACTTCTTTTCGATTTAGATTTCAACCATAGGTCGCTCCGGCTCGATGGACCACTTTTATGTTCTTTAAGTTTAAACAACACAAAGACGAATATGAATCGAATGTGCATACGAATGAATAGATTAGGAATTGTATTGGGTACTTACCCCTATTTCCCAGATAGACTATATGGAGAGGCAAGAATTGAAATACTGGACGCAAAAGAATACCAACTTCAGATAACAATTTAAAACTGGTTTAATTGTATCCTTTAACAAGACATTTTGATTGATTCAGCGATTTAAGTTTGTAACGGGTGAACGGATGCCAACGTCCGACCCCTTTAGCGTCCCAGTGAGAATTGACACGTAGCGTCTTTCTTCCCGTTGACCCCCCCGGAACGGGAAAAAAGTTTCGGTTCGCACTCGGGGAGAGGTTTTTTTTTGCTTCTTCTGTTTATCTTTCGCTTCCTCCAGTGTGACTCACTCTGGCGTTACTCAACAAATAGTTTGACAATTAATTTTCCCCCGAGTCCTTACTTTCCTTTCAAAAACAAAGCTTTCTTGTGCTTCTATCTCAGATAAATTTAAGGGGTTTTATTTTATTAATTTTGATTTGAAAGCATTACTTGATATAAATTAGGGGAGTATTGGGTCATTAATTTTGATTTGTAGGCAGTCACTCCTTTTGTTGATATATATGCAGCATGATTGAAATGAAGTTCCTATGTGTTAAGCATGATAAAGCATTCTCGACCATACCAATTTATGTTGTCTCATCAGAAAGTGTGAAACTCGGTTGCATGTAAAATGTGTCTGTTCCCCAATTACATTTCCCTCCAAAAATTCTTTGGAGGAACACATCTAAAAATGACTTCACTTGGAAAACTGAAGAATTTTTTTCCATCAAAAAATTAATGGCTTGGAAAAGTGACTGAGAAAAATATTTTTCAGGTTTGTAAAGAGCAGAGGAACAGGAAAAGTAAATGGGATCTGCACCACTTATTTTTAGTATTATTGTAATGGACAATTTTCTAGAGCATGGGTAAGAGAAGTATTAAGTTGACTCCAACAAAATTAGTTCTACATATCCTATGATGAAATTCACAGAATAGCAGTGATTTGTACGTGTAAATCAATGTTGGTCATGATGACTTGGATAGAATGAACATTGGCAAGGAGGTATTGCTTTGAAGCTAGCAAATGGCATACCCATCATAATTCTTGATTACACTAGTGCTCATTTAGAATCCATTCATCTCTTAACTCGCAATTCTTTTCTTATAAGTGCAAAAACTGCATTGGTTTCCAACTGTCCCTGCATTCACAAAACAAAATAGTTATCTATCTTATGCTGGTCAAGAGATGAGCAAATTGAGATTTTATTAACTGTACTAATAGGGTGTAGTTCTTTAGGAGTTACATCAGGTGCCAGTTCTATATACCAAAAATGGATAATTAATGATTAAATGTATCATTTTTCTTTGTTATGAGGTAAGATATCTGGATGTAATTTTTCTTACTATAACAGAAGAAAAATATTTATTTTATAATAAAATGACAAAATATTAATCTGAGTAATTCTTATTCATTTAATTACTAAATGTGCGATAATTTATTCACAAGACTTTTCACTAGTCATTCCATGTTACTGATTAGTCCATAACCTCTCGGATTTTGATGAAACTTGGTTTATCTAATGACCTTACCTAATTATGAATGGAAAAAGGAATGAGGAAAACTTTTTCACCTTCTTTTCGAAAGTCATTAAGCTTTGATTTTAATGAAAATTACTGCATCTGGAGATGTTACTGTCATTTTCTTGGAAAACAGATGGGATACATATCAGGACAATGTCTCACTTTAAATGGGTTTTAATTTAATTAACAAAGCATGATGCAGATTTAATTTATTTCTAAATTAAGTATTTAAAAAAGGGCAATTCAAAATTCTGATACAAATTATAAAATTATTTTGTCATCCAAACTTTTCATGTTTTCGATAAGACACACTGGGGTTATGAGTGAATTACATGTATGGAGATAGCCCAAGTACACTATGTAATGTTTCACAGAAGTCCTACTTTAAATAAGTTTAGATTATGATAGTATAATACAAATTTAATTAACATATTACTAGTTATATTTGTTTATAGAGTAGTGAAAAATACTAAATTTTCAACTAAAGGTTTTCCTCTTCAATTTTAAACATATACATCTGAATAAGCTTATTTAAATTTATTTTCTTTTAAATACTGCGGAAGAGAAACTAGATTAGCTTTGAATGCAAATCTGACCGAAGTCAATATTACTAAATGTTTCTAAAGTTACAAGTATTG
This sequence comes from Meta bourneti, assembly GCA_933210815.1. Lineage (NCBI taxonomy): Eukaryota > Metazoa > Arthropoda > Arachnida > Araneae > Tetragnathidae > Meta > Meta bourneti. The sequence goes on from OW119934.1 coordinate 36,922,196, forward strand.
TCCCATCAGATTGCAGCTACAGAAAATTTTGTGACTTAGATATTTACCAAACTAAAAATTGGTTTCCAATTTCCTCAGTTGTTATGCAGGATGTTTACGTAAGGACACCATTTTTTTTGGAATAACTTTCAAATAAAACATTTATAATTTCATTTTGTTTACTCAATTAATAAAATTCATGGAATATGACATCAGCCAAATGACTGACAACGCTGCAAATTCAGTCTCTTTCCACCACATATATTCAGACCATTTTCCTCTAAAGCATTTACTGGATTTGATTGTCATTTATTTAGAAAGCTGATGATTCTGGATGACGAGTTTGAAGCTTCAGCATGTTTTAGCAGTTAAAACATTTTATCAAAATGCATTGTCTATGGTGGAGACTCCAAGAAAATTATAAAATTCCTTTAGATTGTGGATACTCTGTATTATGTCAGGAACGAAGTCATACACTCGGACCTCAAAATTATGCCCATAGCTGAATTTATGCAGCACCTCTCTTCCAAATTCTTTAAATTACCTCAGGTGCCAAACGAGGCACTACAGTCATTAAGACCATATGACGCAGCTGTTGCAAGTTCTCAGATAAGGCCTAGAGCCATTCTGCATCAGCAATTTAACACCGTCCCGCAAAGGCCTAAACGCCGATGTTGAGTGTTCCGTTTGGACCCTGAAATCTATGACTTCAACTCCATATATGCACTCCCAGGGGGAGCCATCTGGCCGAAAAGCGAGTTGCAATATGATGCGTTTTACGTAGTATCGTGACGTACTGGCGTGAAAGTCAGACCCTGGCGCCTAGACGTTTCCCATACAACTGAATTGGATTTCGCCTTGAATTATTAAACTCACAGAAGACGAATCTAACCTCACAAAACGACGATTTTTCTTTTATTCAATAACTGATAATATGAAGCAATTTACACAAGGAGCCTCATTAATGAAATGAATACCATTTTTGAGAAAAACGCTGCTGAAAAGTGTGAAAAACAGAAATTTCCAAAACCATTAACCTCTCTCCCTGCTGTTTCATTGGCTTTGTGGATTGGACTCCCTGGGCCTCATTTCGCAGTTTTACCAGACATCTATCCTTAAGGAATTTGCAGTGATCGAGGAAAGTTCTTACGTTTAATTAGCGTTGCAAAGATGTTATTTATTTATGTTTACACATATTTGAGTATGTATTCAATTCATTGAACGCGATTAACACTCAATTAAGTACATCCTATTTTATTTAAAAATAACCGATCTGTAACTATTGATTGAGTAGATGATTTATTCTTTTAAAAATCAGGGTCTTCGGTAGTTAACCTTTGCTCATCATATGCAGATTCCTTGTGGAATAAGGCACAATTATACAAAATTGGAAATTATTGTTCGAAAAGTGCTTGAGTACCGGGGAACCAAACTAAAGTTTTTATGAAAAACTAAATCTAGAACAACCAAACCGCAGGAAGAGTACCTTATACCTGAACGAAATATTCTACAATTAGCTTTAAGTATGAAAAGATTTATCAATTTTCACAGAACACCTAATGTGGAAAGTATTTTACGAAAAACAAACTTGATAGCAATTTGAATAACGTAATCTCGTCAAAACATTCTATATTACAATGATTCTTAATTTTCAAATCAAAAAGAAATTTTATCATGGAGCAACAGTTAGCACTTTTTACATATTAACAGAATTAAGGAAGCGGTCAGTTTGACCGCAAAGTAATTTGAACAATCTATAAATATATTATTTTCTCATCAAGGACCGCGGTAGCCCGATTGGAAGAGCAGCGCATTAGCAACCAGAATGTTGCAAGTTCGAAACTCGATCCAATCAAAGACCGTCGTGTACGTGGGGATGGTGCACGTTAAATCTGTCTTGGTCTCAAATGTCCTCACGTTGGTGTGGACAGTCAGGTGTCAGAAAAGTAAGGTGTATCATAGTTATCGTACATTCTCTATTAAAAGGATCGTGAGAAAGTGAAAACAAAAACACTACGCAAAATATATTGGCATTAGGACTCTTTACCATCAAAGAATTTATTTGAAAGCTGGCTGCATTTTGCTTGAAATAATTATATTCCAGTGTTCATACCTGTTTTTCAACACTGCTGTTTCGAACCATTAGGAACATCCTTTCCCATACCGGGATTCGAACCCAGGGCCAAGAAGACGTGCGTGGATAAGGGATTATTCCGATGCGGCTGTGATCCTTCATTCGCCGACACTAGTTAGTTCTGGCTACGCAAACTCACAAAGAATTGTATAAGTTTTCCAGAGCTTGAGCTATAAGTTAAGTTTTTTAGAGTTTATTCCACATTGAGTAGTGCTTAAGGATTCAGTACATTTGCTTGAAATCCCCACTCCCGGTAAGTTTAGTTAACCTATACTATAAAACGTCATTTATTGATGTTTGTGATGCCTCTACCCGTAAACTAAAGCAGTACGAAATAATAAATGCAATGGAAACAAAACTGAAAAGTTGTACCAATAGTGATAAATCTGTATGTACCTTGTGCAGGAAATTTACAAAAGTAAATATTTGTGTGAACTGATTGATGAAAGGAATAACGTAAGTAAGAGGAAGTGGTTGGTTTGGGGGGTTTATGGCGCAAGGGCCAAATTTGGCCATGCTGCGCCAGTATCATCACAACATACAATATCAAGTAATAGACAGACCCACAATGAAAGCTTTACTGACACAGGAGAAATACACACAGGGAGGAATGCATCTGACAGGAATCGAACCTGCGCCGCCTATACCTCGAAGGTTGCTAGCGCAGTGGGCATACCCACTGAGCCGCTATGGCCCCAAAGTAATGAAGTGATTTCTTTTTCAATACATTAATTTCAATTGAAAAATAACTGATTTAACTTGCTAAATGACTACTATAGATTAGAAACAATCAATCATTAAGTATTTTGAATGATTTAATTTTTTAAAAGTTTGTTTGCATTTTTTTATATTCATTATTTTCAAAATGTGGTTCGTTTATTTTGAAAATTCGAAGAAAAAAATCTGAAATCACTTTTTTTGTAGGATGAATTAGGTACGAAAGTGTTGGATTAAAGTATCGATACAAGATTAAATTTAAGCAATCAGTAGGGTTTTTTTCATGTTTGGAAATTGAGCATTATTTCTTCTACTCCAAACAAGCGGTCAAAATCACAAAACGTGAACTCCGCAATAGAAATGTTTAAGCGAAAAAAGAAGAAAAAAAGTTTTTCCAATTTGCACACACACACCCTTTCACTAAGCAAATCCCTTGAGGATAGATATCTAGTAAAACCGAGAAACGGGGCCCATAGTCCAATCTACAAAGCCAATGAAACAGCAGGGGGAGTGGTTAATGGTCTTGGAAATTTCTGTTTTTCACATTTTTCTCCCCCAGTCGTGTTTTCCTCAAAAATGGTATTCATTTCATTAATGAGGCTCCTTGTGTAAATACTTCATATTATCAACTATTGAATGAAAGAAAATCGTCGTTTTGTGGGGTCGGATTCGTCTTCTGCGAGTTTAATAATTCAAGGCGAAATCCGGTTTGGTTGTGTGGGAAACCGTTAGCACCGAGATATCTAGGTGGTTACGGGAAACGTCTAGGCCCCAGGGTCTGACTTTCCCGCCAGTTCGTCACGATCATTTCTCCACTCAGAACGAGTTTCGCGTTTTGGAGCAAACCTATTCCCTTTCTAGAAACCGTGTGTGTGTGTGTGTGTGATGCACTCCCCAACTAAATCCCCACCCTCCTGAATGCGACTCAGTGTTACGGGCAACTGATCCTTGCGAAGGAGCGCCATCTATTGACACTTTATTCTGTACACCAAAAATTAGGGCTTTCTACGGAGTCGATTGGACCACTAACTATATCACTTATTAAGTTTAAATTTGATATTTACCTGTAATTGCGCTTAAAGTTTAATTGCCTTTCTATCCTTTTACTTATTGCTATCAGCTCTACTGCGCGAGCGTTGAGCAAACTATGGGACTCGTCCCACTGACTTATAATCATACGTTTACCCTCAGTCGTGATTGCGACTGAGCGGGACCTGTGATTATCATTAGCACTTAAAGTTTCTTCTGCACCCTAGATCGACATTTTATTAAATTCGCCCACCCTTATGTAAACTAGCATTTATTTTAAATTATTCTTTTCATGATGTGGAGATGAGCTGCATTGCAGCGGGTGCTCCGAAAGTGATATGTTCAGTCCAGAGGCGTTACTTATCCGGGTGACACAGTCAAGTACGCACAAGCAGTGGAATCTCCCGAATTCTTAACTTCCAGGCCTCATTTTTCACCTCTAATTACTACTTGAATAATTTTTAACCTGACAGCACCAATTATCAAGCCACTCACCTATCGCAGTGGAGATTAAGGCCCCTTCGGGGCCATGTGCTCCGTATAACATAAAAAAAGAAGTTGCAATAAGTGTATTACAAAGTAATTCTTTATATGTATCGTAATTTCACACTAACGATAGTCACTTAAGAACAGTGTCCACAATCACTTTTAGGCTTGAGGTCGTTCTGGCTCAGTGGGTATGTCCACTGGGCTAGCAACTAGGGATGTTAGAGATTTCACAGTAACAGTTCTAACTGTGACTACTACTGAGCAACAGGATGCTTCTATTTATGTTTTAAAATCCTTTAGTAGTTTACTGTGTAATAGGAGTTCACGGCTCAGTAGAGTCGCGGCTTAGAACGACAGGAGAATCCAGATCAAACCCGGTTTTTCTTTTCGTCCAGAATAGTGGTTCCCAAACTTATTATGCAAACGGACCCTTGTTACGGCCAATGAGAATTTGAGCAAAAGAGGGCGCTGTGCGCGCCTCTGAAGTTTTGAAGTGTGTAGAGAATTGGCCGGCGCTGTTGTGCTGAGAGAGATCATGAAATGATCAAGTTAACTGTAAATGTCTTAATGTCTGTTTTCGTTCTTGTCCTTGTTTTGTGAAAATAAATGTTGTGGCTGTAAAATTCGAATGCTGATCTTTCCAAATGAATCCACATCAAATAACGATTTGAGAAGACGTCAATTTTGGAGCGTCACACCCCTTCTCATAACAAAAACCTGACCATGTACCCCAATGAAATAACTACACAAATGTGCATAATAGCAAAATTAAAAATTTAACTTTGATGTCTTGAATGGTGAACGGCGACGTAAAAATAAAATATAAATAAAACATTTTGATAATTAGAGTAGTATTTATTAATATTTTAACTTTTGTTTTAAAGTACAAAACATATCATTTTTCAATAAGATTGGTGAAACTGATGAGATTATTTATGTTTGGCTCGATGTTTGTGAGAAACATTCATAAGTCTTCACGAGCACTAATTTGCAGTCGGTTTCTTTTTTCGTAATAATGCTCTTAACTGCACTGAATCCACGTTCTACTAAATAGGTAGACGGGAAAGCAATCAACAGCTTCTGTGCAGTGGCCCATAACGCAGGATATCAAATTGCTAATAATTGCAGCTAAGCTCAATCACTGCTACCGAATCACAGATACTCGCAATAACTGCTACCAAATCATTAATTTTGATATTCCAGTAACAGATAAGAACTGTTTTCAAAAGTATCTGTGATTGAGTAGCAGTTTGTGATTCGCTTAACATCCCTACAGCAACCTTCCATTAGTAGGCGGCGCAGGCTCGATTTATTTATTCTACATAAGTATTGAGTTTGTGAGTTAGGAAGCTGCAACAAGTGTATTATAAAATAATTCCTTTTTCGCATCGTTATTTTTCATAACGAAAAGCATCTAACAGTTTCTACAATCAATTATTATACTACTAGGAAATCTCGGACACACAGAGGTATAAAATCCAAAAATTTGTTTGAATAAATTCCATTTTAATTCATTTTATTAATTACAATGTAATATTATACGATATACATTAATCGTATCACTAATGAAAGCATTACATTATTAATTCAAATTGGGGAAACAAGTTTAGAAACTGCACAATTACCATCTCTCTTGATTATTCACTAGCGATTCTGCTTTTTCTTTTGCTGATTCCCATTGCTGTAAACCATTTTAGTTAGGATGTTGAAAAGGAATCAAATCTCAAGTCATTTCCAGTGTTTCATGAAAGCCGGTGCTTTAGCTGTTTTCATCCGCCGCAGATTGTTTCTGCAGTGATAGAGCGAAATACTGAATTGAGAAAGTCTTTCAGTTTCATTGCTTTGAAACTCGGTAAAGACATTGCTTTTACAAAATTGTTTACTAATCTCCTACAAAACTGGTTCCCCCTTTTCAGTTTCTTATATTCAATTTAACGTCCCCAGGTATATATCACCAGAAACTAAATTATTTTTTGTTAAGAATGTGGGTAACAATTTTGTTACAAATAGATTCTTTCAACTGCATAATTCTTTCTCAGAGGTTGATATATTTTTTAATGATTTCAATTCAATAAGTAATTTATTCTCTTCAGTAAAGTGTTTTGTTTTATTTCTTAACTAACTGTATTTCTGTATGTCACTTTCCTTGCATTTTTTGGTTTCATAAATTTTTGTTCTCTAATTGGATAATTTTTTGTAGAGAAACGATAGTTGAATATTTAATAAATTTTCTGACGATAAACTTTTCTACATTTCTCTGATACGCGATTATTCATGCTTAATCTATTTCCCGCCTGATGGCGCTCTTAGCAGGTTTTGATTCGATTGTCTAAATATCTCTGAAAAAGACAAACTTGAGCTGCTGATTTTACTATGTACTGTTATATTATCTTTGCAATAGCACATATTCTGTCTCCTAACAAAGCGAGATATAAGTAGCAGGATCTTGAGAGTTCTCTTCAATCAGAAGGGAGTGAATCACTATAAGAGTGATTATGTATTACGTATTAATTGTAGAATATTTGATCCTCCAACTATCAAATAACGTTTTCCAATTTTGTTTTTATTATCCCTTGATGAACAGTGAGCACAAGTAGGTGAGTAAACATTGAAAAAATAATTCACTTTTTCAAAATAAATGAAGTGCATACATGCGGGTAGACAAAAAACAATCGGTCTCCTTACTTTTAACCGACACTAAATATCGATCGTTGCGTCACCTGGCGACGTAAAACAATTTAAATAAAATAACATTTTCGGCTTGTGTGGCACTTCACTGTCAGTCCGAAATTGACGAATTCGTGAAGAATATTTCAACAAAAATTTGATCGAAACCAAAGAACTACCGCTATGTTGAAACTCGAAAAATCGAAAATAGAAAAATGAAGTAGATGTTGCGAAGAGTATATCATAGTAACAGTTCTAACTGTGATTATCTGTGATTCTAAACAGTGACTGAATCTGATTGGTTGCTTGTAAAGTATCTCTTAGGCCGCGTTTATAGTTTAGCGTATGCGTTGCGTCGAACCAATGAGCGACGATTAAAACGTGATTGACAGATGGGCGGGATTACGCAAGCCTTTGCGTTGCGTTCAAAAGAGAGTTGAGATAAATCCAACTTTCGACGCATACGCAAGCGTCACATGACCTACTTTGACGAATCAAAATGCAACGTCTACTGTTGTGATTCGACATTAGAGAAAGTGTCGGATGTGTTGTCGACAATCGTGAAAAATCCAAGCAAAAACCCTTGGCTAGCAATTTCCAATGCTGTATGAATTACTGGTGAGTACATGTCTTCCACTATTATAATCTACTATGTATTGTTTGTATTCTATCTTTGTATTTGTTTATTTACTTCGGGTCCAACGATAATGTTCTCTAGGGATTAGAAACGAAAACATGTATTTACTGTTGGTGAACTTTTTAAAACTATCTAATTCATTTTGTGCACCGCTGATTTCAACGATTTTGAGACAGAATTTCCGTTTGTTTTCAAAATCGAAGTTTGTCCGTTTATTATTGGTGTGCATTCATAGGCACTTTATTCTACTTTACATCTACACTTTATAACAAGTTCTGAATGCATACATTACGGTCTAATGCACTCGTTGCACATGAGAAAATCCCTTTTTATTTCTGCAAAAAATGAAAATCAGTGTTGGCAAATGCTGAGAATTTGTCTATGATGGCATTAACTCATGGCTCTAGAGTACTTTTGCATAAGTCCGCTACAGCCTTTAATTGCTGTGTGCTTACTGAAAATGTGAACACATGCAGTGTTCACATCCAACTGATAAGCATTGAAAACAACTTGTCTGGAGTCACATAAAACAGAAGGTAGAGAGAATCAGTTAAGCCAATCTAAAAGATTGGCAGATGAACAGTTATGGATGTTAAGTCTCGAAAAATCCAAGTAATTTATCTTTGAATCATTAATCTTCTGTTATGCATGCATGAAACGAGAAGACACTTGAGGTCTATTTAGTACATTAACCTGCCAACAAATGTTGCTGTATATTTTCAACAATTCAATTAACAAATTCTTCAAAGATAATTTCATTGAAGGATTTCATAGTGAAGTAAAATTTATTTCCCACCAAAAACTTCTGGCTTCACCTAAGTTTTATTGGTACTTCTAGACCCACCGAGAGAAAGCATGGTTAACGGAATGCCAGTTATTAGTGTACGCCAAATGTGGTAACTTGTTTATTTTACGTGACTTAAATTGTGCGTCAAATATTGGCATGAAATTTAGCTAGACAAGAATGATAGGAATGGCAACTTTAACGATATAAACAGTTTCATGAAAAGGGCTATTTTATTAAAAGGGTGGTGCCGTGCTGACGTTTATTCCCTTTCAACTGTTTGCATATGCCATCTAATACCAGGATCAATAAATTTGTATTTATGATTAGCTTACAGGTGTTCGTATCTGACATTTCCTATTTCATCCACTTTCCAACAATTAGAGTAAATTATACTTCCTTCTGCCACGTTTTCTATTATGGCTGCAACCTAAGTTTTCGCTCAACAGTCTGGCACAGCCACTGAAAAAGCATTCTTTCAATTCACAGCAAATACCCACTGCGGTGGAAGAATACGACCATAACGAATATAAACCAGTTGCCACATTTGGAAGCTTTGGCACACAATTACGACTGGTGCCCCTTTAACCGAAAAGTACTGTTTGAGTTAAACATTGTTTTTCTTGTGACAGATTTGCATCAGTAAAAATGGTGACAATAGGGATTTTCTTTGTCAGAATTAATAAAATCCAACAAAATGATAACTGCAAACTACCAAAGGCCATGGGCTCTCTTCAAATGTGCTACCTTTAGAAGGCTAAGAAAGTACATATTTGTAACCTTAAAAAATTTCAAAATTCTGAATTTTATTTCCTGTGTCAACTAATTGGTTGTAATTTTTTGCAGAACAATATCCAACGTCATTTAAGTGATGAAAGTCCATCAGTATATTCAGGGACAGATGTTCAGTGGAAATGCAGTATTTCGACAGAAGATGCCGCAACACTGAGTTAAAAAAGTACACTAAAACACTCTTAAAAAAGGTCACTCATTATTTTCATGATTTTCTTAAAATATGGCTTGTTTAAATATTTTTGGTAATGTTTAAAATTTGTCGTGGCTCAAACAAAAACACAAAATTGAGTACTGTTTTTTTTTCATTTTACAAATATTGATTCAAATTGCTGTACTATCCTAAGTAAACAGGGAATTGCTGTTCTATTCTAAGTACCCAAGTAATTACTGTACTATCCTAAGTGCATAAAGAGTGGTTCCTGTGAAGGAATGCTGGCAATATTCTTTCTTATCAAGAGATTACACTTTCTGAATTGGCAATGTGCTTAGTGCTTCCCAAGAACATGAAATGTTATGCCAATTAAAGAGTGGAATCAACAACTTATGGAGATATGGGACACGAACAATAAGTTTTTGTAAGAAGTAACACTATGGGTAAAATAATTATTTAAAACCCTTAACATCTTTATAATAGTTGTTTGAATTTAAAAGTAGTGTCATATTAATGCTAAGTTGCAATGCATTTAATGTATATCAGTTGGTGAGAAAACATTTCTATGCTTACAAGATTAATTACTGTAATGCTTCCTTCGATACATTTATTGTTTAACCATAGGTGACAAATAGATATTGTGAGTATGCAGTATCATAATTTTTCATCTACTTCTGCATGACCTGTGATTATGTAATTTGCATTTTGTTTACTTCATCTTATATTTCAGACTTTATTCTCTAAAGATAAGGAAGCTGAACTTCTGGAAGATATCAGTTACCCAGTCAATGGCGAAAGAACACCCCTGAGACACCTGATATTATTTTTTATTATTAACACCCTGATATTACAAACTGCATGAGCATAATTCTAGTGTGCAATACTTTTGCACCCTTCCTAACATTACTAGATTTATAATTAAATAAATTTAATGCAAAGAATTTCTTGTTCATCATTTTATCAGTACTAGTTTCATGATAAAATTTACATGAAAACTTTCATAAATAAGGTTCTGTTTAATATAATAGAAAGTCAAATGCAGAAAAAGAATGATTTTTTTTTGAAACACTTAAATTAATAAAGTGAATTTATTGAATAACCAATTTTCTCTTAATGTCTCGGGTAAATATTTAAAAAAAGCACATTACATGCATCATTTTACAATTACATGTATTTTAGGGCCACAGTGTCCCAGTTGAAAGAGTAACGAATTAGCGACTGGAGGGTTGCGAGTTCGAATCCAACCAAGGACCGTCATGTATAGAGGGGGCTGATGTACATTAAATCTGTCGTGGCCTCAAATGTCCTCACGTTAGTGTGGTTTGGAGAGTGGTGGGGTGCCAGCTCAGGTGTTGCCTCGTCATCTGACCGTGGTTCAAAATTACGTGGTGGTGTTCTCGGGTGTTTCCCTTTGGGATTGATCCTGGACCCTCACCAATAGCCAGTTGTGTTGCTCCAGTGTGACGTTAATTGAAATACCTACCTACATTTATTTTAAATGAATTATTCTCATCTGTTTTCACTTGTATTTTTTCCACCTATCCATTTTATAAATTTTAAATATTTGCTCAGTGAAAGACATTCTATCCAAGTATTAAACATAGTTACACAAATTTTCTTGGAATATTTTAATAGAAAGTTTATATGAAACACATTTAGTGGGCATGTCGCCATTCTTGTACCTGTTATCTTGTATATTTAATTATACCTATATCTTGAAATTGTATGACATTTCTGCTATCTGTCTTATAAGTATTGGACAATACTTATAAGACATAATTAGTATTGGACAATACTTATAAGACATAATTAAATATACAAGATACAAAAATCATAAAATAAAGGACAGTAGTGATGTCTTGATCAAACTAAATCTAAAGGAATGAGTGACAAAATAAAAAGGACATAGTTACCATATACATGTGTAATATATAAATGAATTTCTCTAAATATAAAAAGCACTCAAATAGCATTTTTCCTAGTGTAGTAAGTTGACACAAGAAAACAGCTAATCTCAATTTGATGTAAAATTTAAACCCTCAGTATAAAACATTTGTGCTGAAAACAAATGAATTATACCATTGGAAAATTTTAACAAATGTTTCGATGACAATAAAAATTCACTACTTCCCAAACAATCAAGGTGTGTGTTCATTGATGAAATTGAAGCATTAACAGAATTCTCTAACAAAAATTCAAAGAGAAAATTAGGTTGCATCAATAGAAAAATAATCACTCGAGTTTAAAAAATCTTTTAGGCAGAAATGGATCATTCCTAGCTACTGAATTTATTGTACCAAACCAAATGAAAAAATGTGCAGTGACTCCCAATTCATGAAAGCTTAATTTTTTCTGTTTAATGTGAAAATAAATTAATATTCAATTTTTTTTCTTTTTATATGCAAGGCAAAATAAATTTGACCATGTGTAGTATTTTACAAAGGTTCTGATGAGTTTTCAGTGAAACATTGGTTAGTATGAATAACTACAATTATGGTTAGTGGTTGGCTGGATTAAAATGACTATACATCGGAGATATATTTAGATTTCAAAATCTAGGAAACCCCATCAGATATCAAACTTCGTATTTTAATTCAATTTTACAAAGCTCAAAAACTCTAAAGATTTCAAAACAAATTATTCATCTAATAATAGGATTTCATGTTGGTTTTTCATGCTCTGATTAAATTTATCCTAAAGTTTCCGTTAAAGGTAGACTTTTGTTTTTGAAAAAATGGTTTTAATTTTGAATTATTTGAGGTGTTCACAAGCGGTACAATATTTTTGTGAAATCGATATTTTCTTGTTTATTCTATTTTCGGTTAGGTTTGGAGTTAAGTTAGTTTCCAAAGTAATTATAGTTTCGTAACGCTCTCCGATACACACACCTATCACGTGAAAAGTAAACAAAATACGTAGCGACATCTAGTGTGCGTAATAAAAAGCTGGTTATCGCGTTACGACGGGAGCTCTCGACTCAAGACTGGCCAACTTCCCGTTGCGTTTGCGTAGAGGCGGAGTCAAACGCATACGCTAAACTATAAACCAAGCATAATTCTATTGTAGCGCTAGTAGGGAAGTGATTTATATTGATTCATCCGTTTCAGAGATTTAATTTAATAAATCTGTAAAACTTTATGATAGTCCAATTTATCGTAATTGTTAATGAATGCTTGCAGTTGGCAAGAAAATATACATTTTTTCTTTTTATTTACTAGTGGTACATAAACAACGGTCCTCGAACTTAGACAAGGGATGGCCACTTTCTCTTTTTTTTTCAATTTAATAGACATCAAGACCAGGTTCTTTAATTCCATGGCTTTTGTTCACAAACTTTTCTCTTCGAGCATATCTAGTTTCTCCTTTCAATCTCCCGACACCTCTCACTGTTTTCTCTTCCACTTGGTTTCTGCTCGGTCGCAGCGCCCTCTATTCGACTTTTGCAATTATTTTTTTAATATTTCGTGTTTGAACCTTCGACCCGCATATTGAAATATTCATCAGATTAAATCCAAGAGCGATTGAGAAGAGCGAATTCCGGGATCAATCGCCAAGGGAAAGACTCGAGGACACCAGGTAATTTTGAACCACGGTCCGATGACGAGTCAACACGTTAGCTGGCACCCCCATTCTTCAAACTTCCACACCAAGCAAAAGTGAGGACGTTCGAGGTTACGACAGATTTTAACGTGTACCAGACGACGGTCTTTGGTTGGATTCGAACTCGCAATCTTTCGGTTGCTAATCCGTTACTCTTCAAACCGGGCTATCCTGGCGGTTCGGGATTCATTCCGAAGAAAACGTGATGGAGAGTTATACACTACTGTTTGTGAAAATTGCAACACTAAAAGAATCATCAGAATTAAATGAAATTTATTCCACGTATTAGTTATAGTGGTTTAAATTAACGATCGAATTTGCAGAGCAATAAAACAAAAATAATGCCAAAAATCAATATTTTGTGCAGCCGCCACGCGCAACGATGAGAGCCTGTACACGTCGTGGCATCGAATCAGATTCTGAATGTCATGCTGAGGAATGGTATTCCAGATGGCCTCTATCTGATGCCAAAGTTCAACCGTACTCTGCCCGACGAGCGAGTCGCCGTCCGATGTAATCCTAGACATGCTCAATGGGCGACACATCCGGGGAACGTGCAGGCCATGGAAGAAGAAATTTGATCCAACTTTATGGCAACCCTATGCAAAACGTTGGTTTTTCGGAAGGAAAGAGCGCTTATTTTTCTAACGAAGGCATTTTTTTTAACGAAATTCCGATGTATTGCGTTCTGAATGGTTACCGTTTTAAAATTTGGATTCTTTTTGTGTTCTTTGATGTCTTAGCTTTTAAGAATGATTTTAATTGGTTACCGCTTAACCGGTTCATTTGAGGTCGCAACGGATTCTATCAATGTTTCTTTAGTTTCCGTGCTTGCCGTTGGTATTGGTATTTTTAATTAACGTCACACTGGAGCAACACAACGGACTATTGGTGACGGTCCGGGATCAATCCCAGAGGGAAAGATCAGAAGACAAGCCCACGTAATTTTGAACCACGGTCAGATTACGAGCTTGCCGTAGGATTTCTAAAATTTTGATTACAATTTTTTCAAGTGTCACATTTCTATTGATATTTTTTGGGATTTAAATTTTTTAATTTGAAATTAAATTAATTATCGTTCGTGATATTATAGATTTATTAGCCGCTCACATACCCTTCATTAGGTATGCCAATGGATGGTTTGACTGGACGAATCAATGCTGGTTTTTTTGGAAAAATGTATGATGAATCTTGAGCAAAACCGGAGAGCTTGAAATGGTTGAATGGTGCCAGGAAGTTGACTTGATTGCGAAAAGTGTTAAATGTTCAGAATGTGGGAGTGAAATGGTTTTGAAAGACAGAAAGATGCAGGCGATTGGTACGAATGGTTGTGTAGAAAGGATGGAAATAATCGAAAGCGATCGGTGCGAAAGGGAACATAGTTTTCAAACTATGTTCCCTTTCGCAAATTACTACTTTCAAGTAGTAATTTGCATGTGTAAGATTCTTTTGATTCGATGTACTGGGTGAATAAAATGCCAATTAAATGTGTTTTGAATGAAATGGATGTGGCGACCCATATGAAATTGTTCGCAATTACAACCCAGAGGAACCGGATTAAAATTAGACCGCAAATTTCATTTATCTTTACTTTTTATTCTTTATTTATGCATTCCTAATTTTCACTTGCGATTATAAGAAATTGAATCGTCAAGATGGCCGCCATACTGGTATTGGACACCATCTTGATTTGGCGACAAACATGCCCCCATTCTACATCTGCGGATTGTTTCTAAAAAATTGAATGTCTGGATTGTTTTTATAAAATTAAATCTAAATAATGTGTCGCTAATTTATGGTTTATACCAAGATTTCAGAATTATTTCAGATGTGGAGTGTTTTAAAAAAGTGAATCTATTGATTGTTTTAAAAAAATGAATCTTATTGCTGTTACTACTTTGTTGTACTATTCAGATTTAAGAAATGCTTATGTTGTGGAGTGTTTTTTAAATTGAAACTTAATGCTGTGTTCCTATTTTGTTGTATTATTCAAAGAATTAAGAATTATTTATACTGTGTAAGGGAGATTCTAATGATTAGAATATTATAATTGGTGATTTCTGTGGGATATGACAAATGGTAAATTTTGTTGAGTTAGTTTGTAAAAAGAAACTACCCAATTTAATTTTACTTTTTGGTCATCTGTAGGAAGTCAAACCATCGCATTTGGATGAATGTCTTCTACATACAAATCAATCATTTCTGTGGGATATGACAAATGGTAAATTTTGTTGAGTTAGTTTGTAAAAAGAAATTACCCAATTTGATTTTACTTTTTGGTCATCTGTAGGAAGTCAAACCATCGCATTTGGATGAATGTCTTCTACATACAAATTAATACCATTTCATTCTAAATAGTGTCTTGGATAATTTGTTGATTTAGCAGCAGTTTTTCATGTGATGTTTAATAAATTTATTTGTTGTGCTTTTTATTTAAACACCTACAGATTCAACATTCACAACCATGTATGAAACTTTTATAAGAAATAATCACAAAGAACAAATTTTAATAAATTTATTTCTTCAAAAAGAGTAATAGTTTTTACACATAATTTGAATCATAAAGCAAATCTTCTCGACACAGAATTTGAATCATAAATCAAATCGTTTGACATAGAATTTGAATCATAAAACAAATTGTTTCGTGTTTTTGCACGTAAATTGCCTCAAAATGAGTTAAACTAAATAAAAATGTTAAAAACTAAAGTTTTACAACTGACATTTCAATTTTTTTGTGTTCAAGTTTCAACACAAACAAATTGAAATGTCAGTTGTAAATCTTGAATTTGAATCATAAAACAAATTATCTTGACACAATCAAATGAAAGTAAATTATCTTAGCACAGAAATTAACAAGAACAGATTATCTTAGCACAGAATTTGAGTCATAAATCAGATAGTCTTAACATATTCACAATAGAAATTAGACCAACAGCCTTATAGTTACAGAAATTGCAGATCTTTCTCACAAACCAAAAAGTAAAATTTCTATTGGATAGTTTAAAAAAAAGAACTAACTCAATAGTATTTACCATTTGGATATCAAACACAAGCAAACTAGAAATTACACCAATTGAAAGCACACAAGCAATTTAAAAACACAGAATTTGAAAAGTAAAAGCTCACAAGCAAATTGAAAAACATAAAAGAAGATTGAAAATATAGAATTGGAAAGGTAAAAGCTCACAAGGTAATTTAAAACATAACAGCTAATTTATTAATTCAACTATTGAATTTTCCATTTGAATAAAAACAAAATACAAGTTAATTTACAGATATTACATTGTTAAACTCTATGAATTATTTCATCAAATCGTTATGAATTAAAGATTATCTAATAAATATGGCGTTTGGATGTGTCAAAACATAGCGTTTAATGCCACTCAGACAAACTAAAGTACGAAAATAAACACAAACGCGAATCAAATCATAAAACAAATTACCTGGTGAAATTAATTAATTCTGAATTGATATGAACAAACATTTCTATTCTATAACAGCAATTGTCGACAGATGATAAGTTGAAACTTTTATAAGAAATTTGAAGAAATTCTTTCAACTTTTAAAAACGTTCTTCATATAAATCAATGTCTAGTAGCTTAAAAAAATTTTTTTTTAATAATTGAAGATTACAAATACTACCAAGACCGTTTTTTGAAAACTGGAAGACTTTTAAACTTTTTTCCGTGTTGAAGATTTTGCTGATTTTCAACTTTGGAACTTATGCTAATTACCGACATTGGAACTTATGCTGATTTACGACTTTGGAATTTCTGCTGATTTACGTCTTAGGAACTTGTGCTGATTTACGACTTTGAAATCTCTTTTAATTTAATCAAATAGTACATTTATTTTTTCAAATCTACCTTGTGGCAACGAAATTTGAAACCACCAACGATGGTAGCCATTGATTTGTGGAAATGAGCTTCTAATTAAAGCTTTTATGCTGTGAATTGTTTTAAAAAAATTGAATCTGCGGATTGTTTATAAAAAATTGAATGCTTGGAATGTTTTTATAAAATTAAATCTTAATAATGTGTCTCTTCTTTATGGTTTATTCCATGATTTCAGAATTATTTTTGCTGTGGAGTTTTAAAAAAAATTGAATCTGTTGATTGTTTTAAAAAAATGAATCTTAATGCTGTGTTACTACTTTGTTGTAGTATTCCAATATTTTAAAAATTGAATATATGGAGTGTTTTAAAAAATTGAATCTGAATACTGTATTGTTATTTTGTAGTTTTATTCCAAGATTTAAGAAATGCTTATGCTGTGGAGTGTATTTTTCTAATTGAATCTTAATGCTATTTCTATTTTGTATTATTCAAAGATTTAAGAATTGTTTATACTGTGTAAGGGAGATTCTAATGATTAAGAATGTTATAATTGGTGAATTCTCTGGGATATTCCAAATGGTAAATTGTATTGAGATAGTTTGTAAAGAGAAACTACCCAATTTGATTTTACTTTTTGGTCATTTGTTGGAAGTCAAACCATCGCATTTGGATGAATGTCTTCTACATACAAATCAATACCATTTCATTGTAAATAGTGTCTTGGATAATTTGTTGATTTAGCAGCAGTTTTTCATGTGATGTTTAATAAATTTATTTGTTGTGCTTTTTATTTAAACACCTACAGATTCAACATTCACAACCATGTATGAAACTTTTATAAGAAATAATCACAAAGAACAACTTTTAATAAATTTATTTCTTCAAAAAGGGTAATAGTTTTTACACATAATTTGAATCATAAAGCAAATCTTCTCGACACAGAATTTGAATCATAAATCAAATCGTTTGACATAGAATTTGAATCATAAAACAAATTGTTTCGTGTTTTTGCACGTAAATTGCCTCAAAATGAGTTAAACTAAATACAAAAGTTAAAAACTAAAGTTTTACAACTGACATTTCAATTTGTTTGTGTTCAAGTTTCAACACAAACAAATTGAAATGTCAGTTGTAAATCTTGAATTTGAATCATAAAACAAATTATCTTGACACAATCAAATGAAAGTAAATTATCTTAGCACAGAAATTAACAAGAACAGATTATCTTAGCACAGAATTTGAGTCATAAATCAGATAGTCTTAACATATTCACAATAGAAATTAGACCAACAGCCTTATAGTTACAGAAATTGCAGATCTTTCTCACAAACCAAAAAGTAAAATTTCTATTGGATAGTTTAAAAAAAAGAACTAACTCAATAGTATTTACCATTTGGATATCAAACACAAGCAAACTAGAAATTACACCAATTGAAAGCCCACAAGCAATTTAAAAACACAGAATTTGAAAAGTAAAAGCTCACAAGCAAATTGAAAAACATAAAAGAAGATTGAAAATACAGAATTGGAAAGGTAAAAGCTCACAAGGTAATTTAAAACATAACAGCTAATTTATTAATTCAACTATTGAATTTTCCATTTGAATAAAAACAAAATACAAGTTAATTTACAGATATTACATTGTTAAACTCTATGAATTATTTCATCAAATCGTTATGAATTAAAGATTATCTAATAAATATAGCGTTTGGATGTGTCATAACATAGCGTTTAATGCCACTCAGACAAACTAATGTACGAAAATAAACACAAACGCGAATTTAAAATAAAATCATAAAACAAATTACCTGGTGAAATTAATTAATTCTGAATTGATATGAACAAACATTTCTATTCTATAACAGCAATTGTCGACAGATGATAAGTTGAAACTTTTATAAGAAATTTGAAGAAATTCTTTCAACTTTTAAAAACGTTCTTCATATAAATCAATGTCTAGTAGCTTAAAAAAAAATTTTTTAATAATTGAAGATTACAAATACTACCAAGACCGTTTTTTGAAAACTGGAAGACTTTTAAACTTTTTTCCGTGTTGAAGATTTTGCTGATTTTCAACTTTGGAACTTATGCTAATTACCGACATTGGAACTTATGCTGATTTACGACTTTGGAATTTCTGCTGATTTACGTCTTAGGAACTTGTGCTGATTTACGACTTTGAAATCTCTTTTAATTTAATCAAATAGTACATTTATTTTTTCAAATCTACCTTGTGGCAACGAAATTTGAAACCACCAACGATGGTAGCCATTGATTTGTGGAAATGAGCTTCTAATTAAAGCTTTTATGCTGTGAATTGTTTTAAAAAAATTGAATCTGCGGATTGTTTATAAAAAATTGAATGCTTGGAATGTTTTTATAAAATTAAATCTTAATAATGTGTCTCTTCTTTATGGTTTATTCCATGATTTCAGAATTATTTTTGCTGTGGAGTTTTAAAAAAAATTGAATCTGTTGATTGTTTTAAAAAAATGAATCTTAATGCTGTGTTACTACTTTGTTGTAGTATTCCAATATTTTAAAAATTGAATATATGGAGTGTTTTAAAAAATTGAATCTGAATACTGTATTGTTATTTTGTAGTTTTATTCCAAGATTTAAGAAATGCTTATGCTGTGGAGTGTATTTTTCTAATTGAATCTTAATGCTATTTCTATTTTGTATTATTCAAAGATTTAAGAATTGTTTATACTGTGTAAGGGAGATTCTAATGATTAAGAATGTTATAATTGGTGAATTCTCTGGGATATTCCAAATGGTAAATTGTATTGAGATAGTTTGTAAAGAGAAACTACCCAATTTGATTTTACTTTTTGGTCATTTGTTGGAAGTCAAACCATCGCATTTGGATGAATGTCTTCTACATACAAATCAATACCATTTCATTGTAAATAGTGTCTTGGATAATTTGTTGATTTAGCAGCAGTTTTTCATGTGATGTTTAATAAATTTATTTGTTGTGCTTTTTATTTAAACACCTACAGATTCAACATTCACAACCATGTATGAAACTTTTATAAGAAATAATCACAAAGAACAACTTTTAATAAATTTATTTCTTCAAAAAGGGTAATAGTTTTTACACATAATTTGAATCATAAAGCAAATCTTCTCGACACAGAATTTGAATCATAAATCAAATCGTTTGACATAGAATTTGAATCATAAAACAAATTGTTTCGTGTTTTTGCACGTAAATTGCCTCAAAATGAGTTAAACTAAATACAAAAGTTAAAAACTAAAGTTTTACAACTGACATTTCAATTTGTTTGTGTTCAAGTTTCAACACAAACAAATTGAAATGTCAGTTGTAAATCTTGAATTTGAATCATAAAACAAATTATCTTGACACAATCAAATGAAAGTAAATTATCTTAGCACAGAAATTAACAAGAACAGATTATCTTAGCACAGAATTTGAGTCATAAATCAGATAGTCTTAACATATTCACAATAGAAATTAGACCAACAGCCTTATAGTTACAGAAATTGCAGATCTTTCTCACAAACCAAAAAGTAAAATTTCTATTGGATAGTTTAAAAAAAAGAACTAACTCAATAGTATTTACCATTTGGATATCAAACACAAGCAAACTAGAAATTACACCAATTGAAAGCACACAAGCAATTTAAAAACACAGAATTTGAAAAGTAAAAGCTCACAAGCAAATTGAAAAACATAAAAGAAGATTGAAAATATAGAATTGGAAAGGTAAAAGCTCACAAGGTAATTTAAAACATAACAGCTAATTTATTAATTCAACTATTGAATTTTCCATTTGAATAAAAACAAAATACAAGTTAATTTACAGATATTACATTGTTAAACTCTATGAATTATTTCATCAAATCGTTATGAATTAAAGATTATCTAATAAATATGGCGTTTGGATGTGTCAAAACATAGCGTTTAATGCCACTCAGACAAACTAAAGTACGAAAATAAACACAAACGCGAATCAAATCATAAAACAAATTACCTGGTGAAATTAATTAATTCTGAATTGATATGAACAAACATTTCTATTCTATAACAGCAATTGTCGACAGATGATAAGTTGAAACTTTTATAAGAAATTTGAAGAAATTCTTTCAACTTTTAAAAACGTTCTTCATATAAATCAATGTCTAGTAGCTTAAAAAAATTTTTTTTTAATAATTGAAGATTACAAATACTACCAAGACCGTTTTTTGAAAACTGGAAGACTTTTAAACTTTTTTCCGTGTTGAAGATTTTGCTGATTTTCAACTTTGGAACTTATGCTAATTACCGACATTGGAACTTATGCTGATTTACGACTTTGGAATTTCTGCTGATTTACGTCTTAGGAACTTGTGCTGATTTACGACTTTGAAATCTCTTTTAATTTAATCAAATAGTACATTTATTTTTTCAAATCTACCTTGTGGCAACGAAATTTGAAACCACCAACGATGGTAGCCATTGATTTGTGGAAATGAGCTTCTAATTAAAGCTTTTATGCTGTGAATTGTTTTAAAAAAATTGAATCTGCGGATTGTTTATAAAAAATTGAATGCTTGGAATGTTTTTATAAAATTAAATCTTAATAATGTGTCTCTTCTTTATGGTTTATTCCATGATTTCAGAATTATTTTTGCTGTGGAGTTTTAAAAAAAATTGAATCTGTTGATTGTTTTAAAAAAATGAATCTTAATGCTGTGTTACTACTTTGTTGTAGTATTCCAATATTTTAAAAATTGAATATATGGAGTGTTTTAAAAAATTGAATCTGAATACTGTATTGTTATTTTGTAGTTTTATTCCAAGATTTAAGAAATGCTTATGCTGTGGAGTGTATTTTTCTAATTGAATCTTAATGCTATTTCTATTTTGTATTATTCAAAGATTTAAGAATTGTTTATACTGTGTAAGGGAGATTCTAATGATTAAGAATGTTATAATTGGTGAATTCTCTGGGATATTCCAAATGGTAAATTGTATTGAGATAGTTTGTAAAGAGAAACTACCCAATTTGATTTTACTTTTTGGTCATTTGTTGGAAGTCAAACCATCGCATTTGGATGAATGTCTTCTACATACAAATCAATACCATTTCATTGTAAATAGTGTCTTGGATAATTTGTTGATTTAGCAGCAGTTTTTCATGTGATGTTTAATAAATTTATTTGTTGTGCTTTTTATTTAAACACCTACAGATTCAACATTCACAACCATGTATGAAACTTTTATAAGAAATAATCACAAAGAACAACTTTTAATAAATTTATTTCTTCAAAAAGGGTAATAGTTTTTACACATAATTTGAATCATAAAGCAAATCTTCTCGACACAGAATTTGAATCATAAATCAAATCGTTTGACATAGAATTTGAATCATAAAACAAATTGTTTCGTGTTTTTGCACGTAAATTGCCTCAAAATGAGTTAAACTAAATACAAAAGTTAAAAACTAAAGTTTTACAACTGACATTTCAATTTGTTTGTGTTCAAGTTTCAACACAAACAAATTGAAATGTCAGTTGTAAATCTTGAATTTGAATCATAAAACAAATTATCTTGACACAATCAAATGAAAGTAAATTATCTTAGCACAGAAATTAACAAGAACAGATTATCTTAGCACAGAATTTGAGTCATAAATCAGATAGTCTTAACATATTCACAATAGAAATTAGACCAACAGCCTTATAGTTACAGAAATTGCAGATCTTTCTCACAAACCAAAAAGTAAAATTTCTATTGGATAGTTTAAAAAAAAGAACTAACTCAATAGTATTTACCATTTGGATATCAAACACAAGCAAACTAGAAATTACACCAATTGAAAGCACACAAGCAATTTAAAAACACAGAATTTGAAAAGTAAAAGCTCACAAGCAAATTGAAAAACATAAAAGAAGATTGAAAATATAGAATTGGAAAGGTAAAAGCTCACAAGGTAATTTAAAACATAACAGCTAATTTATTAATTCAACTATTGAATTTTCCATTTGAATAAAAACAAAATACAAGTTAATTTACAGATATTACATTGTTAAACTCTATGAATTATTTCATCAAATCGTTATGAATTAAAGATTATCTAATAAATATGGCGTTTGGATGTGTCAAAACATAGCGTTTAATGCCACTCAGACAAACTAAAGTACGAAAATAAACACAAACGCGAATCAAATCATAAAACAAATTACCTGGTGAAATTAATTAATTCTGAATTGATATGAACAAACATTTCTATTCTATAACAGCAATTGTCGACAGATGATAAGTTGAAACTTTTATAAGAAATTTGAAGAAATTCTTTCAACTTTTAAAAACGTTCTTCATATAAATCAATGTCTAGTAGCTTAAAAAAATTTTTTTTTAATAATTGAAGATTACAAATACTACCAAGACCGTTTTTTGAAAACTGGAAGACTTTTAAACTTTTTTCCGTGTTGAAGATTTTGCTGATTTTCAACTTTGGAACTTATGCTAATTACCGACATTGGAACTTATGCTGATTTACGACTTTGGAATTTCTGCTGATTTACGTCTTAGGAACTTGTGCTGATTTACGACTTTGAAATCTCTTTTAATTTAATCAAATAGTACATTTATTTTTTCAAATCTACCTTGTGGCAACGAAATTTGAAACCACCAACGATGGTAGCCATTGATTTGTGGAAATGAGCTTCTAATTAAAGCTTTTATGCTGTGAATTGTTTTAAAAAAATTGAATCTGCGGATTGTTTATAAAAAATTGAATGCTTGGAATGTTTTTATAAAATTAAATCTTAATAATGTGTCTCTTCTTTATGGTTTATTCCATGATTTCAGAATTATTTTTGCTGTGGAGTTTTAAAAAAAATTGAATCTGTTGATTGTTTTAAAAAAATGAATCTTAATGCTGTGTTACTACTTTGTTGTAGTATTCCAATATTTTAAAAATTGAATATATGGAGTGTTTTAAAAAATTGAATCTGAATACTGTATTGTTATTTTGTAGTTTTATTCCAAGATTTAAGAAATGCTTATGCTGTGGAGTGTATTTTTCTAATTGAATCTTAATGCTATTTCTATTTTGTATTATTCAAAGATTTAAGAATTGTTTATACTGTGTAAGGGAGATTCTAATGATTAAGAATGTTATAATTGGTGAATTCTCTGGGATATTCCAAATGGTAAATTGTATTGAGATAGTTTGTAAAGAGAAACTACCCAATTTGATTTTACTTTTTGGTCATTTGTTGGAAGTCAAACCATCGCATTTGGATGAATGTCTTCTACATACAAATCAATACCATTTCATTGTAAATAGTGTCTTGGATAATTTGTTGATTTAGCAGCAGTTTTTCATGTGATGTTTAATAAATTTATTTGTTGTGCTTTTTATTTAAACACCTACAGATTCAACATTCACAACCATGTATGAAACTTTTATAAGAAATAATCACAAAGAACAACTTTTAATAAATTTATTTCTTCAAAAAGGGTAATAGTTTTTACACATAATTTGAATCATAAAGCAAATCTTCTCGACACAGAATTTGAATCATAAATCAAATCGTTTGACATAGAATTTGAATCATAAAACAAATTGTTTCGTGTTTTTGCACGTAAATTGCCTCAAAATGAGTTAAACTAAATACAAAAGTTAAAAACTAAAGTTTTACAACTGACATTTCAATTTGTTTGTGTTCAAGTTTCAACACAAACAAATTGAAATGTCAGTTGTAAATCTTGAATTTGAATCATAAAACAAATTATCTTGACACAATCAAATGAAAGTAAATTATCTTAGCACAGAAATTAACAAGAACAGATTATCTTAGCACAGAATTTGAGTCATAAATCAGATAGTCTTAACATATTCACAATAGAAATTAGACCAACAGCCTTATAGTTACAGAAATTGCAGATCTTTCTCACAAACCAAAAAGTAAAATTTCTATTGGATAGTTTAAAAAAAAGAACTAACTCAATAGTATTTACCATTTGGATATCAAACACAAGCAAACTAGAAATTACACCAATTGAAAGCACACAAGCAATTTAAAAACACAGAATTTGAAAAGTAAAAGCTCACAAGCAAATTGAAAAACATAAAAGAAGATTGAAAATATAGAATTGGAAAGGTAAAAGCTCACAAGGTAATTTAAAACATAACAGCTAATTTATTAATTCAACTATTGAATTTTCCATTTGAATAAAAACAAAATACAAGTTAATTTACAGATATTACATTGTTAAACTCTATGAATTATTTCATCAAATCGTTATGAATTAAAGATTATCTAATAAATATGGCGTTTGGATGTGTCAAAACATAGCGTTTAATGCCACTCAGACAAACTAAAGTACGAAAATAAACACAAACGCGAATCAAATCATAAAACAAATTACCTGGTGAAATTAATTAATTCTGAATTGATATGAACAAACATTTCTATTCTATAACAGCAATTGTCGACAGATGATAAGTTGAAACTTTTATAAGAAATTTGAAGAAATTCTTTCAACTTTTAAAAACGTTCTTCATATAAATCAATGTCTAGTAGCTTAAAAAAATTTTTTTTTAATAATTGAAGATTACAAATACTACCAAGACCGTTTTTTGAAAACTGGAAGACTTTTAAACTTTTTTCCGTGTTGAAGATTTTGCTGATTTTCAACTTTGGAACTTATGCTAATTACCGACATTGGAACTTATGCTGATTTACGACTTTGGAATTTCTGCTGATTTACGTCTTAGGAACTTGTGCTGATTTACGACTTTGAAATCTCTTTTAATTTAATCAAATAGTACATTTATTTTTTCAAATCTACCTTGTGGCAACGAAATTTGAAACCACCAACGATGGTAGCCATTGATTTGTGGAAATGAGCTTCTAATTAAAGCTTTTATGCTGTGAATTGTTTTAAAAAAATTGAATCTGCGGATTGTTTATAAAAAATTGAATGCTTGGAATGTTTTTATAAAATTAAATCTTAATAATGTGTCTCTTCTTTATGGTTTATTCCATGATTTCAGAATTATTTTTGCTGTGGAGTTTTAAAAAAAATTGAATCTGTTGATTGTTTTAAAAAAATGAATCTTAATGCTGTGTTACTACTTTGTTGTAGTATTCCAATATTTTAAAAATTGAATATATGGAGTGTTTTAAAAAATTGAATCTGAATACTGTATTGTTATTTTGTAGTTTTATTCCAAGATTTAAGAAATGCTTATGCTGTGGAGTGTATTTTTCTAATTGAATCTTAATGCTATTTCTATTTTGTATTATTCAAAGATTTAAGAATTGTTTATACTGTGTAAGGGAGATTCTAATGATTAAGAATGTTATAATTGGTGAATTCTCTGGGATATTCCAAATGGTAAATTGTATTGAGATAGTTTGTAAAGAGAAACTACCCAATTTGATTTTACTTTTTGGTCATTTGTTGGAAGTCAAACCATCGCATTTGGATGAATGTCTTCTACATACAAATCAATACCATTTCATTGTAAATAGTGTCTTGGATAATTTGTTGATTTAGCAGCAGTTTTTCATGTGATGTTTAATAAATTTATTTGTTGTGCTTTTTATTTAAACACCTACAGATTCAACATTCACAACCATGTATGAAACTTTTATAAGAAATAATCACAAAGAACAACTTTTAATAAATTTATTTCTTCAAAAAGGGTAATAGTTTTTACACATAATTTGAATCATAAAGCAAATCTTCTCGACACAGAATTTGAATCATAAATCAAATCGTTTGACATAGAATTTGAATCATAAAACAAATTGTTTCGTGTTTTTGCACGTAAATTGCCTCAAAATGAGTTAAACTAAATACAAAAGTTAAAAACTAAAGTTTTACAACTGACATTTCAATTTGTTTGTGTTCAAGTTTCAACACAAACAAATTGAAATGTCAGTTGTAAATCTTGAATTTGAATCATAAAACAAATTATCTTGACACAATCAAATGAAAGTAAATTATCTTAGCACAGAAATTAACAAGAACAGATTATCTTAGCACAGAATTTGAGTCATAAATCAGATAGTCTTAACATATTCACAATAGAAATTAGACCAACAGCCTTATAGTTACAGAAATTGCAGATCTTTCTCACAAACCAAAAAGTAAAATTTCTATTGGATAGTTTAAAAAAAAGAACTAACTCAATAGTATTTACCATTTGGATATCAAACACAAGCAAACTAGAAATTACACCAATTGAAAGCACACAAGCAATTTAAAAACACAGAATTTGAAAAGTAAAAGCTCACAAGCAAATTGAAAAACATAAAAGAAGATTGAAAATATAGAATTGGAAAGGTAAAAGCTCACAAGGTAATTTAAAACATAACAGCTAATTTATTAATTCAACTATTGAATTTTCCATTTGAATAAAAACAAAATACAAGTTAATTTACAGATATTACATTGTTAAACTCTATGAATTATTTCATCAAATCGTTATGAATTAAAGATTATCTAATAAATATGGCGTTTGGATGTGTCAAAACATAGCGTTTAATGCCACTCAGACAAACTAAAGTACGAAAATAAACACAAACGCGAATCAAATCATAAAACAAATTACCTGGTGAAATTAATTAATTCTGAATTGATATGAACAAACATTTCTATTCTATAACAGCAATTGTCGACAGATGATAAGTTGAAACTTTTATAAGAAATTTGAAGAAATTCTTTCAACTTTTAAAAACGTTCTTCATATAAATCAATGTCTAGTAGCTTAAAAAAATTTTTTTTTAATAATTGAAGATTACAAATACTACCAAGACCGTTTTTTGAAAACTGGAAGACTTTTAAACTTTTTTCCGTGTTGAAGATTTTGCTGATTTTCAACTTTGGAACTTATGCTAATTACCGACATTGGAACTTATGCTGATTTACGACTTTGGAATTTCTGCTGATTTACGTCTTAGGAACTTGTGCTGATTTACGACTTTGAAATCTCTTTTAATTTAATCAAATAGTACATTTATTTTTTCAAATCTACCTTGTGGCAACGAAATTTGAAACCACCAACGATGGTAGCCATTGATTTGTGGAAATGAGCTTCTAATTAAAGCTTTTATGCTGTGAATTGTTTTAAAAAAATTGAATCTGCGGATTGTTTATAAAAAATTGAATGCTTGGAATGTTTTTATAAAATTAAATCTTAATAATGTGTCTCTTCTTTATGGTTTATTCCATGATTTCAGAATTATTTTTGCTGTGGAGTTTTAAAAAAAATTGAATCTGTTGATTGTTTTAAAAAAATGAATCTTAATGCTGTGTTACTACTTTGTTGTAGTATTCCAATATTTTAAAAATTGAATATATGGAGTGTTTTAAAAAATTGAATCTGAATACTGTATTGTTATTTTGTAGTTTTATTCCAAGATTTAAGAAATGCTTATGCTGTGGAGTGTATTTTTCTAATTGAATCTTAATGCTATTTCTATTTTGTATTATTCAAAGATTTAAGAATTGTTTATACTGTGTAAGGGAGATTCTAATGATTAAGAATGTTATAATTGGTGAATTCTCTGGGATATTCCAAATGGTAAATTGTATTGAGATAGTTTGTAAAGAGAAACTACCCAATTTGATTTTACTTTTTGGTCATTTGTTGGAAGTCAAACCATCGCATTTGGATGAATGTCTTCTACATACAAATCAATACCATTTCATTGTAAATAGTGTCTTGGATAATTTGTTGATTTAGCAGCAGTTTTTCATGTGATGTTTAATAAATTTATTTGTTGTGCTTTTTATTTAAACACCTACAGATTCAACATTCACAACCATGTATGAAACTTTTATAAGAAATAATCACAAAGAACAACTTTTAATAAATTTATTTCTTCAAAAAGGGTAATAGTTTTTACACATAATTTGAATCATAAAGCAAATCTTCTCGACACAGAATTTGAATCATAAATCAAATCGTTTGACATAGAATTTGAATCATAAAACAAATTGTTTCGTGTTTTTGCACGTAAATTGCCTCAAAATGAGTTAAACTAAATACAAAAGTTAAAAACTAAAGTTTTACAACTGACATTTCAATTTGTTTGTGTTCAAGTTTCAACACAAACAAATTGAAATGTCAGTTGTAAATCTTGAATTTGAATCATAAAACAAATTATCTTGACACAATCAAATGAAAGTAAATTATCTTAGCACAGAAATTAACAAGAACAGATTATCTTAGCACAGAATTTGAGTCATAAATCAGATAGTCTTAACATATTCACAATAGAAATTAGACCAACAGCCTTATAGTTACAGAAATTGCAGATCTTTCTCACAAACCAAAAAGTAAAATTTCTATTGGATAGTTTAAAAAAAAGAACTAACTCAATAGTATTTACCATTTGGATATCAAACACAAGCAAACTAGAAATTACACCAATTGAAAGCACACAAGCAATTTAAAAACACAGAATTTGAAAAGTAAAAGCTCACAAGCAAATTGAAAAACATAAAAGAAGATTGAAAATATAGAATTGGAAAGGTAAAAGCTCACAAGGTAATTTAAAACATAACAGCTAATTTATTAATTCAACTATTGAATTTTCCATTTGAATAAAAACAAAATACAAGTTAATTTACAGATATTACATTGTTAAACTCTATGAATTATTTCATCAAATCGTTATGAATTAAAGATTATCTAATAAATATGGCGTTTGGATGTGTCAAAACATAGCGTTTAATGCCACTCAGACAAACTAAAGTACGAAAATAAACACAAACGCGAATCAAATCATAAAACAAATTACCTGGTGAAATTAATTAATTCTGAATTGATATGAACAAACATTTCTATTCTATAACAGCAATTGTCGACAGATGATAAGTTGAAACTTTTATAAGAAATTTGAAGAAATTCTTTCAACTTTTAAAAACGTTCTTCATATAAATCAATGTCTAGTAGCTTAAAAAAATTTTTTTTTAATAATTGAAGATTACAAA
Organism: Meta bourneti; assembly: GCA_933210815.1. Taxonomy (NCBI): domain Eukaryota; kingdom Metazoa; phylum Arthropoda; class Arachnida; order Araneae; family Tetragnathidae; genus Meta; species Meta bourneti. Next base: position 36,951,984 of record OW119934.1, read on the forward strand.
TACTACCAAGACCGTTTTTTGAAAACTGGAAGACTTTTAAACTTTTTTCCGTGTTGAAGATTTTGCTGATTTTCAACTTTGGAACTTATGCTAATTACCGACATTGGAACTTATGCTGATTTACGACTTTGGAATTTCTGCTGATTTACGTCTTAGGAACTTGTGCTGATTTACGACTTTGAAATCTCTTTTAATTTAATCAAATAGTACATTTATTTTTTCAAATCTACCTTGTGGCAACGAAATTTGAAACCACCAACGATGGTAGCCATTGATTTGTGGAAATGAGCTTCTAATTAAAGCTTTTATGCTGTGAATTGTTTTAAAAAAATTGAATCTGCGGATTGTTTATAAAAAATTGAATGCTTGGAATGTTTTTATAAAATTAAATCTTAATAATGTGTCTCTTCTTTATGGTTTATTCCATGATTTCAGAATTATTTTTGCTGTGGAGTTTTAAAAAAAATTGAATCTGTTGATTGTTTTAAAAAAATGAATCTTAATGCTGTGTTACTACTTTGTTGTAGTATTCCAATATTTTAAAAATTGAATATATGGAGTGTTTTAAAAAATTGAATCTGAATACTGTATTGTTATTTTGTAGTTTTATTCCAAGATTTAAGAAATGCTTATGCTGTGGAGTGTATTTTTCTAATTGAATCTTAATGCTATTTCTATTTTGTATTATTCAAAGATTTAAGAATTGTTTATACTGTGTAAGGGAGATTCTAATGATTAAGAATGTTATAATTGGTGAATTCTCTGGGATATTCCAAATGGTAAATTGTATTGAGATAGTTTGTAAAGAGAAACTACCCAATTTGATTTTACTTTTTGGTCATTTGTTGGAAGTCAAACCATCGCATTTGGATGAATGTCTTCTACATACAAATCAATACCATTTCATTGTAAATAGTGTCTTGGATAATTTGTTGATTTAGCAGCAGTTTTTCATGTGATGTTTAATAAATTTATTTGTTGTGCTTTTTATTTAAACACCTACAGATTCAACATTCACAACCATGTATGAAACTTTTATAAGAAATAATCACAAAGAACAACTTTTAATAAATTTATTTCTTCAAAAAGGGTAATAGTTTTTACACATAATTTGAATCATAAAGCAAATCTTCTCGACACAGAATTTGAATCATAAATCAAATCGTTTGACATAGAATTTGAATCATAAAACAAATTGTTTCGTGTTTTTGCACGTAAATTGCCTCAAAATGAGTTAAACTAAATACAAAAGTTAAAAACTAAAGTTTTACAACTGACATTTCAATTTGTTTGTGTTCAAGTTTCAACACAAACAAATTGAAATGTCAGTTGTAAATCTTGAATTTGAATCATAAAACAAATTATCTTGACACAATCAAATGAAAGTAAATTATCTTAGCACAGAAATTAACAAGAACAGATTATCTTAGCACAGAATTTGAGTCATAAATCAGATAGTCTTAACATATTCACAATAGAAATTAGACCAACAGCCTTATAGTTACAGAAATTGCAGATCTTTCTCACAAACCAAAAAGTAAAATTTCTATTGGATAGTTTAAAAAAAAGAACTAACTCAATAGTATTTACCATTTGGATATCAAACACAAGCAAACTAGAAATTACACCAATTGAAAGCACACAAGCAATTTAAAAACACAGAATTTGAAAAGTAAAAGCTCACAAGCAAATTGAAAAACATAAAAGAAGATTGAAAATATAGAATTGGAAAGGTAAAAGCTCACAAGGTAATTTAAAACATAACAGCTAATTTATTAATTCAACTATTGAATTTTCCATTTGAATAAAAACAAAATACAAGTTAATTTACAGATATTACATTGTTAAACTCTATGAATTATTTCATCAAATCGTTATGAATTAAAGATTATCTAATAAATATGGCGTTTGGATGTGTCAAAACATAGCGTTTAATGCCACTAAGACAAACTAAAGTACGAAAATAAACACAAACGCGAATCAAATCATAAAACAAATTACCTGGTGAAATTAATTAATTCTGAATTGATATGAACAAACATTTCTATTCTATAACAGCAATTGTCGACAGATGATAAGTTGAAACTTTTATAAGAAATTTGAAGAAATTCTTTCAACTTTTAAAAACGTTCTTCATATAAATCAATGTCTAGTAGCTTAAAAAAATTTTTTTTTAATAATTGAAGATTACAAATACTACCAAGACCGTTTTTTGAAAACTGGAAGACTTTTAAACTTTTTTCCGTGTTGAAGATTTTGCTGATTTTCAACTTTGGAACTTATGCTAATTACCGACATTGGAACTTATGCTGATTTACGACTTTGGAATTTCTGCTGATTTACGTCTTAGGAACTTGTGCTGATTTACGACTTTGAAATCTCTTTTAATTTAATCAAATAGTACATTTATTTTTTCAAATCTACCTTGTGGCAACGAAATTTGAAACCACCAACGATGGTAGCCATTGATTTGTGGAAATGAGCTTCTAATTAAAGCTTTTATGCTGTGAATTGTTTTAAAAAAATTGAATCTGCGGATTGTTTATAAAAAATTGAATGCTTGGAATGTTTTTATAAAATTAAATCTTAATAATGTGTCTCTTCTTTATGGTTTATTCCATGATTTCAGAATTATTTTTGCTGTGGAGTTTTAAAAAAAATTGAATCTGTTGATTGTTTTAAAAAAATGAATCTTAATGCTGTGTTACTACTTTGTTGTAGTATTCCAATATTTTAAAAATTGAATATATGGAGTGTTTTAAAAAATTGAATCTGAATACTGTATTGTTATTTTGTAGTTTTATTCCAAGATTTAAGAAATGCTTATGCTGTGGAGTGTATTTTTCTAATTGAATCTTAATGCTATTTCTATTTTGTATTATTCAAAGATTTAAGAATTGTTTATACTGTGTAAGGGAGATTCTAATGATTAAGAATGTTATAATTGGTGAATTCTCTGGGATATTCCAAATGGTAAATTGTATTGAGATAGTTTGTAAAGAGAAACTACCCAATTTGATTTTACTTTTTGGTCATTTGTTGGAAGTCAAACCATCGCATTTGGATGAATGTCTTCTACATACAAATCAATACCATTTCATTGTAAATAGTGTCTTGGATAATTTGTTGATTTAGCAGCAGTTTTTCATGTGATGTTTAATAAATTTATTTGTTGTGCTTTTTATTTAAACACCTACAGATTCAACATTCACAACCATGTATGAAACTTTTATAAGAAATAATCACAAAGAACAACTTTTAATAAATTTATTTCTTCAAAAAGGGTAATAGTTTTTACACATAATTTGAATCATAAAGCAAATCTTCTCGACACAGAATTTGAATCATAAATCAAATCGTTTGACATAGAATTTGAATCATAAAACAAATTGTTTCGTGTTTTTGCACGTAAATTGCCTCAAAATGAGTTAAACTAAATACAAAAGTTAAAAACTAAAGTTTTACAACTGACATTTCAATTTGTTTGTGTTCAAGTTTCAACACAAACAAATTGAAATGTCAGTTGTAAATCTTGAATTTGAATCATAAAACAAATTATCTTGACACAATCAAATGAAAGTAAATTATCTTAGCACAGAAATTAACAAGAACAGATTATCTTAGCACAGAATTTGAGTCATAAATCAGATAGTCTTAACATATTCACAATAGAAATTAGACCAACAGCCTTATAGTTACAGAAATTGCAGATCTTTCTCACAAACCAAAAAGTAAAATTTCTATTGGATAGTTTAAAAAAAAGAACTAACTCAATAATATTTACCATTTGGATATCAAACACAAGCAAACTAGAAATTACACCAATTGAAAGCACACAAGCAATTTAAAAACACAGAATTTGAAAAGTAAAAGCTCACAAGCAAATTGAAAAACATAAAAGAAGATTGAAAATATAGAATTGGAAAGGTAAAAGCTCACAAGGTAATTTAAAACATAACAGCTAATTTATTAATTCAACTATTGAATTTTCCATTTGAATAAAAACAAAATACAAGTTAATTTACAGATATTACATTGTTAAACTCTATGAATTATTTCATCAAATCGTTATGAATTAAAGATTATCTAATAAATATGGCGTTTGGATGTGTCAAAACATAGCGTTTAATGCCACTCAGACAAACTAAAGTACGAAAATAAACACAAACGCGAATCAAATCATAAAACAAATTACCTGGTGAAATTAATTAATTCTGAATTGATATGAACAAACATTTCTATTCTATAACAGCAATTGTCGACAGATGATAAGTTGAAACTTTTATAAGAAATTTGAAGAAATTCTTTCAACTTTTAAAAACGTTCTTCATATAAATCAATGTCTAGTAGCTTAAAAAAATTTTTTTTTAATAATTGAAGATTACAAATACTACCAAGACCGTTTTTTGAAAACTGGAAGACTTTTAAACTTTTTTCCGTGTTGAAGATTTTGCTGATTTTCAACTTTGGAACTTATGCTAATTACCGACATTGGAACTTATGCTGATTTACGACTTTGGAATTTCTGCTGATTTACGTCTTAGGAACTTGTGCTGATTTACGACTTTGAAATCTCTTTTAATTTAATCAAATAGTACATTTATTTTTTCAAATCTACCTTGTGGCAACGAAATTTGAAACCACCAACGATGGTAGCCATTGATTTGTGGAAATGAGCTTCTAATTAAAGCTTTTATGCTGTGAATTGTTTTAAAAAAATTGAATCTGCGGATTGTTTATAAAAAATTGAATGCTTGGAATGTTTTTATAAAATTAAATCTTAATAATGTGTCTCTTCTTTATGGTTTATTCCATGATTTCAGAATTATTTTTGCTGTGGAGTTTTAAAAAAAATTGAATCTGTTGATTGTTTTAAAAAAATGAATCTTAATGCTGTGTTACTACTTTGTTGTAGTATTCCAATATTTTAAAAATTGAATATATGGAGTGTTTTAAAAAATTGAATCTGAATACTGTATTGTTATTTTGTAGTTTTATTCCAAGATTTAAGAAATGCTTATGCTGTGGAGTGTATTTTTCTAATTGAATCTTAATGCTATTTCTATTTTGTATTATTCAAAGATTTAAGAATTGTTTATACTGTGTAAGGGAGATTCTAATGATTAAGAATGTTATAATTGGTGAATTCTCTGGGATATTCCAAATGGTAAATTGTATTGAGATAGTTTGTAAAGAGAAACTACCCAATTTGATTTTACTTTTTGGTCATTTGTTGGAAGTCAAACCATCGCATTTGGATGAATGTCTTCTACATACAAATCAATACCATTTCATTGTAAATAGTGTCTTGGATAATTTGTTGATTTAGCAGCAGTTTTTCATGTGATGTTTAATAAATTTATTTGTTGTGCTTTTTATTTAAACACCTACAGATTCAACATTCACAACCATGTATGAAACTTTTATAAGAAATAATCACAAAGAACAACTTTTAATAAATTTATTTCTTCAAAAAGGGTAATAGTTTTTACACATAATTTGAATCATAAAGCAAATCTTCTCGACACAGAATTTGAATCATAAATCAAATCGTTTGACATAGAATTTGAATCATAAAACAAATTGTTTCGTGTTTTTGCACGTAAATTGCCTCAAAATGAGTTAAACTAAATACAAAAGTTAAAAACTAAAGTTTTACAACTGACATTTCAATTTGTTTGTGTTCAAGTTTCAACACAAACAAATTGAAATGTCAGTTGTAAATCTTGAATTTGAATCATAAAACAAATTATCTTGACACAATCAAATGAAAGTAAATTATCTTAGCACAGAAATTAACAAGAACAGATTATCTTAGCACAGAATTTGAGTCATAAATCAGATAGTCTTAACATATTCACAATAGAAATTAGACCAACAGCCTTATAGTTACAGAAATTGCAGATCTTTCTCACAAACCAAAAAGTAAAATTTCTATTGGATAGTTTAAAAAAAAGAACTAACTCAATAATATTTACCATTTGGATATCAAACACAAGCAAACTAGAAATTACACCAATTGAAAGCACACAAGCAATTTAAAAACACAGAATTTGAAAAGTAAAAGCTCACAAGCAAATTGAAAAACATAAAAGAAGATTGAAAATATAGAATTGGAAAGGTAAAAGCTCACAAGGTAATTTAAAACATAACAGCTAATTTATTAATTCAACTATTGAATTTTCCATTTGAATAAAAACAAAATACAAGTTAATTTACAGATATTACATTGTTAAACTCTATGAATTATTTCATCAAATCGTTATGAATTAAATAAATATGGCGTTTGGATGTGTCAAAACATAGCGTTTAATGCCACTCAGACAAACTAAAGTACGAAAATAAACACAAACGCGAATCAAATCATAAAACAAATTACCTGGTGAAATTAATTAATTCTGAATTGATATGAACAAACATTTCTATTCTATAACAGCAATTGTCGACAGATGATAAGTTGAAACTTTTATAAGAAATTTGAAGAAATTCTTTCAACTTTTAAAAACGTTCTTCATATAAATCAATGTCTAGTAGCTTAAAAAAATTTTTTTTTAATAATTGAAGATTACAAATACTACCAAGACCGTTTTTTGAAAACTGGAAGACTTTTAAACTTTTTTCCGTGTTGAAGATTTTGCTGATTTTCAACTTTGGAACTTATGCTAATTACCGACATTGGAACTTATGCTGATTTACGACTTTGGAATTTCTGCTGATTTACGTCTTAGGAACTTGTGCTGATTTACGACTTTGAAATCTCTTTTAATTTAATCAAATAGTACATTTATTTTTTCAAATCTACCTTGTGGCAACGAAATTTGAAACCACCAACGATGGTAGCCATTGATTTGTGGAAATGAGCTTCTAATTAAAGCTTTTATGCTGTGAATTGTTTTAAAAAAATTGAATCTGCGGATTGTTTATAAAAAATTGAATGCTTGGAATGTTTTTATAAAATTAAATCTTAATAATGTGTCTCTTCTTTATGGTTTATTCCATGATTTCAGAATTATTTTTGCTGTGGAGTTTTAAAAAAAATTGAATCTGTTGATTGTTTTAAAAAAATGAATCTTAATGCTGTGTTACTACTTTGTTGTAGTATTCCAATATTTTAAAAATTGAATATATGGAGTGTTTTAAAAAATTGAATCTGAATACTGTATTGTTATTTTGTAGTTTTATTCCAAGATTTAAGAAATGCTTATGCTGTGGAGTGTATTTTTCTAATTGAATCTTAATGCTATTTCTATTTTGTATTATTCAAAGATTTAAGAATTGTTTATACTGTGTAAGGGAGATTCTAATGATTAAGAATGTTATAATTGGTGAATTCTCTGGGATATTCCAAATGGTAAATTGTATTGAGATAGTTTGTAAAGAGAAACTACCCAATTTGATTTTACTTTTTGGTCATTTGTTGGAAGTCAAACCATCGCATTTGGATGAATGTCTTCTACATACAAATCAATACCATTTCATTGTAAATAGTGTCTTGGATAATTTGTTGATTTAGCAGCAGTTTTTCATGTGATGTTTAATAAATTTATTTGTTGTGCTTTTTATTTAAACACCTACAGATTCAACATTCACAACCATGTATGAAACTTTTATAAGAAATAATCACAAAGAACAACTTTTAATAAATTTATTTCTTCAAAAAGGGTAATAGTTTTTACACATAATTTGAATCATAAAGCAAATCTTCTCGACACAGAATTTGAATCATAAATCAAATCGTTTGACATAGAATTTGAATCATAAAACAAATTGTTTCGTGTTTTTGCACGTAAATTGCCTCAAAATGAGTTAAACTAAATACAAAAGTTAAAAACTAAAGTTTTACAACTGACATTTCAATTTGTTTGTGTTCAAGTTTCAACACAAACAAATTGAAATGTCAGTTGTAAATCTTGAATTTGAATCATAAAACAAATTATCTTGACACAATCAAATGAAAGTAAATTATCTTAGCACAGAAATTAACAAGAACAGATTATCTTAGCACAGAATTTGAGTCATAAATCAGATAGTCTTAACATATTCACAATAGAAATTAGACCAACAGCCTTATAGTTACAGAAATTGCAGATCTTTCTCACAAACCAAAAAGTAAAATTTCTATTGGATAGTTTAAAAAAAAGAACTAACTCAATAATATTTACCATTTGGATATCAAACACAAGCAAACTAGAAATTACACCAATTGAAAGCACACAAGCAATTTAAAAACACAGAATTTGAAAAGTAAAAGCTCACAAGCAAATTGAAAAACATAAAAGAAGATTGAAAATATAGAATTGGAAAGGTAAAAGCTCACAAGGTAATTTAAAACATAACAGCTAATTTATTAATTCAACTATTGAATTTTCCATTTGAATAAAAACAAAATACAAGTTAATTTACAGATATTACATTGTTAAACTCTATGAATTATTTCATCAAATCGTTATGAATTAAAGATTATCTAATAAATATGGCGTTTGGATGTGTCAAAACATAGCGTTTAATGCCACTCAGACAAACTAAAGTACGAAAATAAACACAAACGCGAATCAAATCATAAAACAAATTACCTGGTGAAATTAATTAATTCTGAATTGATATGAACAAACATTTCTATTCTATAACAGCAATTGTCGACAGATGATAAGTTGAAACTTTTATAAGAAATTTGAAGAAATTCTTTCAACTTTTAAAAACGTTCTTCATATAAATCAATGTCTAGTAGCTTAAAAAAATTTTTTTTTAATAATTGAAGATTACAAATACTACCAAGACCGTTTTTTGAAAACTGGAAGACTTTTAAACTTTTTTCCGTGTTGAAGATTTTGCTGATTTTCAACTTTGGAACTTATGCTAATTACCGACATTGGAACTTATGCTGATTTACGACTTTGGAATTTCTGCTGATTTACGTCTTAGGAACTTGTGCTGATTTACGACTTTGAAATCTCTTTTAATTTAATCAAATAGTACATTTATTTTTTCAAATCTACCTTGTGGCAACGAAATTTGAAACCACCAACGATGGTAGCCATTGATTTGTGGAAATGAGCTTCTAATTAAAGCTTTTATGCTGTGAATTGTTTTAAAAAAATTGAATCTGCGGATTGTTTATAAAAAATTGAATGCTTGGAATGTTTTTATAAAATTAAATCTTAATAATGTGTCTCTTCTTTATGGTTTATTCCATGATTTCAGAATTATTTTTGCTGTGGAGTTTTAAAAAAAATTGAATCTGTTGATTGTTTTAAAAAAATGAATCTTAATGCTGTGTTACTACTTTGTTGTAGTATTCCAATATTTTAAAAATTGAATATATGGAGTGTTTTAAAAAATTGAATCTGAATACTGTATTGTTATTTTGTAGTTTTATTCCAAGATTTAAGAAATGCTTATGCTGTGGAGTGTATTTTTCTAATTGAATCTTAATGCTATTTCTATTTTGTATTATTCAAAGATTTAAGAATTGTTTATACTGTGTAAGGGAGATTCTAATGATTAAGAATGTTATAATTGGTGAATTCTCTGGGATATTCCAAATGGTAAATTGTATTGAGATAGTTTGTAAAGAGAAACTACCCAATTTGATTTTACTTTTTGGTCATTTGTTGGAAGTCAAACCATCGCATTTGGATGAATGTCTTCTACATACAAATCAATACCATTTCATTGTAAATAGTGTCTTGGATAATTTGTTGATTTAGCAGCAGTTTTTCATGTGATGTTTAATAAATTTATTTGTTGTGCTTTTTATTTAAACACCTACAGATTCAACATTCACAACCATGTATGAAACTTTTATAAGAAATAATCACAAAGAACAACTTTTAATAAATTTATTTCTTCAAAAAGGGTAATAGTTTTTACACATAATTTGAATCATAAAGCAAATCTTCTCGACACAGAATTTGAATCATAAATCAAATCGTTTGACATAGAATTTGAATCATAAAACAAATTGTTTCGTGTTTTTGCACGTAAATTGCCTCAAAATGAGTTAAACTAAATACAAAAGTTAAAAACTAAAGTTTTACAACTGACATTTCAATTTGTTTGTGTTCAAGTTTCAACACAAACAAATTGAAATGTCAGTTGTAAATCTTGAATTTGAATCATAAAACAAATTATCTTGACACAATCAAATGAAAGTAAATTATCTTAGCACAGAAATTAACAAGAACAGATTATCTTAGCACAGAATTTGAGTCATAAATCAGATAGTCTTAACATATTCACAATAGAAATTAGACCAACAGCCTTATAGTTACAGAAATTGCAGATCTTTCTCACAAACCAAAAAGTAAAATTTCTATTGGATAGTTTAAAAAAAAGAACTAACTCAATAGTATTTACCATTTGGATATCAAACACAAGCAAACTAGAAATTACACCAATTGAAAGCACACAAGCAATTTAAAAACACAGAATTTGAAAAGTAAAAGCTCACAAGCAAATTGAAAAACATAAAAGAAGATTGAAAATATAGAATTGGAAAGGTAAAAGCTCACAAGGTAATTTAAAACATAACAGCTAATTTATTAATTCAACTATTGAATTTTCCATTTGAATAAAAACAAAATACAAGTTAATTTACAGATATTACATTGTTAAACTCTATGAATTATTTCATCAAATCGTTATGAATTAAAGATTATCTAATAAATATGGCGTTTGGATGTGTCAAAACATAGCGTTTAATGCCACTCAGACAAACTAAAGTACGAAAATAAACACAAACGCGAATCAAATCATAAAACAAATTACCTGGTGAAATTAATTAATTCTGAATTGATATGAACAAACATTTCTATTCTATAACAGCAATTGTCGACAGATGATAAGTTGAAACTTTTATAAGAAATTTGAAGAAATTCTTTCAACTTTTAAAAACGTTCTTCATATAAATCAATGTCTAGTAGCTTAAAAAAATTTTTTTTTAATAATTGAAGATTACAAATACTACCAAGACCGTTTTTTGAAAACTGGAAGACTTTTAAACTTTTTTCCGTGTTGAAGATTTTGCTGATTTTCAACTTTGGAACTTATGCTAATTACCGACATTGGAACTTATGCTGATTTACGACTTTGGAATTTCTGCTGATTTACGTCTTAGGAACTTGTGCTGATTTACGACTTTGAAATCTCTTTTAATTTAATCAAATAGTACATTTATTTTTTCAAATCTACCTTGTGGCAACGAAATTTGAAACCACCAACGATGGTAGCCATTGATTTGTGGAAATGAGCTTCTAATTAAAGCTTTTATGCTGTGAATTGTTTTAAAAAAATTGAATCTGCGGATTGTTTATAAAAAATTGAATGCTTGGAATGTTTTTATAAAATTAAATCTTAATAATGTGTCTCTTCTTTATGGTTTATTCCATGATTTCAGAATTATTTTTGCTGTGGAGTTTTAAAAAAAATTGAATCTGTTGATTGTTTTAAAAAAATGAATCTTAATGCTGTGTTACTACTTTGTTGTAGTATTCCAATATTTTAAAAATTGAATATATGGAGTGTTTTAAAAAATTGAATCTGAATACTGTATTGTTATTTTGTAGTTTTATTCCAAGATTTAAGAAATGCTTATGCTGTGGAGTGTATTTTTCTAATTGAATCTTAATGCTATTTCTATTTTGTATTATTCAAAGATTTAAGAATTGTTTATACTGTGTAAGGGAGATTCTAATGATTAAGAATGTTATAATTGGTGAATTCTCTGGGATATTCCAAATGGTAAATTGTATTGAGATAGTTTGTAAAGAGAAACTACCCAATTTGATTTTACTTTTTGGTCATTTGTTGGAAGTCAAACCATCGCATTTGGATGAATGTCTTCTACATACAAATCAATACCATTTCATTGTAAATAGTGTCTTGGATAATTTGTTGATTTAGCAGCAGTTTTTCATGTGATGTTTAATAAATTTATTTGTTGTGCTTTTTATTTAAACACCTACAGATTCAACATTCACAACCATGTATGAAACTTTTATAAGAAATAATCACAAAGAACAACTTTTAATAAATTTATTTCTTCAAAAAGGGTAATAGTTTTTACACATAATTTGAATCATAAAGCAAATCTTCTCGACACAGAATTTGAATCATAAATCAAATCGTTTGACATAGAATTTGAATCATAAAACAAATTGTTTCGTGTTTTTGCACGTAAATTGCCTCAAAATGAGTTAAACTAAATACAAAAGTTAAAAACTAAAGTTTTACAACTGACATTTCAATTTGTTTGTGTTCAAGTTTCAACACAAACAAATTGAAATGTCAGTTGTAAATCTTGAATTTGAATCATAAAACAAATTATCTTGACACAATCAAATGAAAGTAAATTATCTTAGCACAGAAATTAACAAGAACAGATTATCTTAGCACAGAATTTGAGTCATAAATCAGATAGTCTTAACATATTCACAATAGAAATTAGACCAACAGCCTTATAGTTACAGAAATTGCAGATCTTTCTCACAAACCAAAAAGTAAAATTTCTATTGGATAGTTTAAAAAAAAGAACTAACTCAATAATATTTACCATTTGGATATCAAACACAAGCAAACTAGAAATTACACCAATTGAAAGCACACAAGCAATTTAAAAACACAGAATTTGAAAAGTAAAAGCTCACAAGCAAATTGAAAAACATAAAAGAAGATTGAAAATATAGAATTGGAAAGGTAAAAGCTCACAAGGTAATTTAAAACATAACAGCTAATTTATTAATTCAACTATTGAATTTTCCATTTGAATAAAAACAAAATACAAGTTAATTTACAGATATTACATTGTTAAACTCTATGAATTATTTCATCAAATCGTTATGAATTAAAGATTATCTAATAAATATGGCGTTTGGATGTGTCAAAACATAGCGTTTAATGCCACTCAGACAAACTAAAGTACGAAAATAAACACAAACGCGAATCAAATCATAAAACAAATTACCTGGTGAAATTAATTAATTCTGAATTGATATGAACAAACATTTCTATTCTATAACAGCAATTGTCGACAGATGATAAGTTGAAACTTTTATAAGAAATTTGAAGAAATTCTTTCAACTTTTAAAAACGTTCTTCATATAAATCAATGTCTAGTAGCTTAAAAAAATTTTTTTTTAATAATTGAAGATTACAAATACTACCAAGACCGTTTTTTGAAAACTGGAAGACTTTTAAACTTTTTTCCGTGTTGAAGATTTTGCTGATTTTCAACTTTGGAACTTATGCTAATTACCGACATTGGAACTTATGCTGATTTACGACTTTGGAATTTCTGCTGATTTACGTCTTAGGAACTTGTGCTGATTTACGACTTTGAAATCTCTTTTAATTTAATCAAATAGTACATTTATTTTTTCAAATCTACCTTGTGGCAACGAAATTTGAAACCACCAACGATGGTAGCCATTGATTTGTGGAAATGAGCTTCTAATTAAAGCTTTTATGCTGTGAATTGTTTTAAAAAAATTGAATCTGCGGATTGTTTATAAAAAATTGAATGCTTGGAATGTTTTTATAAAATTAAATCTTAATAATGTGTCTCTTCTTTATGGTTTATTCCATGATTTCAGAATTATTTTTGCTGTGGAGTTTTAAAAAAAATTGAATCTGTTGATTGTTTTAAAAAAATGAATCTTAATGCTGTGTTACTACTTTGTTGTAGTATTCCAATATTTTAAAAATTGAATATATGGAGTGTTTTAAAAAATTGAATCTGAATACTGTATTGTTATTTTGTAGTTTTATTCCAAGATTTAAGAAATGCTTATGCTGTGGAGTGTATTTTTCTAATTGAATCTTAATGCTATTTCTATTTTGTATTATTCAAAGATTTAAGAATTGTTTATACTGTGTAAGGGAGATTCTAATGATTAAGAATGTTATAATTGGTGAATTCTCTGGGATATTCCAAATGGTAAATTGTATTGAGATAGTTTGTAAAGAGAAACTACCCAATTTGATTTTACTTTTTGGTCATTTGTTGGAAGTCAAACCATCGCATTTGGATGAATGTCTTCTACATACAAATCAATACCATTTCATTGTAAATAGTGTCTTGGATAATTTGTTGATTTAGCAGCAGTTTTTCATGTGATGTTTAATAAATTTATTTGTTGTGCTTTTTATTTAAACACCTACAGATTCAACATTCACAACCATGTATGAAACTTTTATAAGAAATAATCACAAAGAACAACTTTTAATAAATTTATTTCTTCAAAAAGGGTAATAGTTTTTACACATAATTTGAATCATAAAGCAAATCTTCTCGACACAGAATTTGAATCATAAATCAAATCGTTTGACATAGAATTTGAATCATAAAACAAATTGTTTCGTGTTTTTGCACGTAAATTGCCTCAAAATGAGTTAAACTAAATACAAAAGTTAAAAACTAAAGTTTTACAACTGACATTTCAATTTGTTTGTGTTCAAGTTTCAACACAAACAAATTGAAATGTCAGTTGTAAATCTTGAATTTGAATCATAAAACAAATTATCTTGACACAATCAAATGAAAGTAAATTATCTTAGCACAGAAATTAACAAGAACAGATTATCTTAGCACAGAATTTGAGTCATAAATCAGATAGTCTTAACATATTCACAATAGAAATTAGACCAACAGCCTTATAGTTACAGAAATTGCAGATCTTTCTCACAAACCAAAAAGTAAAATTTCTATTGGATAGTTTAAAAAAAAGAACTAACTCAATAGTATTTACCATTTGGATATCAAACACAAGCAAACTAGAAATTACACCAATTGAAAGCACACAAGCAATTTAAAAACACAGAATTTGAAAAGTAAAAGCTCACAAGCAAATTGAAAAACATAAAAGAAGATTGAAAATATAGAATTGGAAAGGTAAAAGCTCACAAGGTAATTTAAAACATAACAGCTAATTTATTAATTCAACTATTGAATTTTCCATTTGAATAAAAACAAAATACAAGTTAATTTACAGATATTACATTGTTAAACTCTATGAATTATTTCATCAAATCGTTATGAATTAAAGA
Source organism: Meta bourneti (assembly GCA_933210815.1). NCBI lineage: Eukaryota > Metazoa > Arthropoda > Arachnida > Araneae > Tetragnathidae > Meta > Meta bourneti. Next base: position 36,967,026 of record OW119934.1, read on the forward strand.
TTATCTAATAAATATGGCGTTTGGATGTGTCAAAACATAGCGTTTAATGCCACTCAGACAAACTAAAGTACGAAAATAAACACAAACGCGAATCAAATCATAAAACAAATTACCTGGTGAAATTAATTAATTCTGAATTGATATGAACAAACATTTCTATTCTATAACAGCAATTGTCGACAGATGATAAGTTGAAACTTTTATAAGAAATTTGAAGAAATTCTTTCAACTTTTAAAAACGTTCTTCATATAAATCAATGTCTAGTAGCTTAAAAAAATTTTTTTTTAATAATTGAAGATTACAAATACTACCAAGACCGTTTTTTGAAAACTGGAAGACTTTTAAACTTTTTTCCGTGTTGAAGATTTTGCTGATTTTCAACTTTGGAACTTATGCTAATTACCGACATTGGAACTTATGCTGATTTACGACTTTGGAATTTCTGCTGATTTACGTCTTAGGAACTTGTGCTGATTTACGACTTTGAAATCTCTTTTAATTTAATCAAATAGTACATTTATTTTTTCAAATCTACCTTGTGGCAACGAAATTTGAAACCACCAACGATGGTAGCCATTGATTTGTGGAAATGAGCTTCTAATTAAAGCTTTTATGCTGTGAATTGTTTTAAAAAAATTGAATCTGCGGATTGTTTATAAAAAATTGAATGCTTGGAATGTTTTTATAAAATTAAATCTTAATAATGTGTCTCTTCTTTATGGTTTATTCCATGATTTCAGAATTATTTTTGCTGTGGAGTTTTAAAAAAATTGAATCTGTTGATTGTTTTAAAAAAATGAATCTTAATGCTGTGTTACTACTTTGTTGTAGTATTCCAATATTTTAAAAATTGAATATATGGAGTGTTTTAAAAAATTGAATCTGAATACTGTATTGTTATTTTGTAGTTTTATTCCAAGATTTAAGAAATGCTTATGCTGTGGAGTGTATTTTTCTAATTGAATCTTAATGCTATTTCTATTTTGTATTATTCAAAGATTTAAGAATTGTTTATACTGTGTAAGGGAGATTCTAATGATTAAGAATGTTATAATTGGTGAATTCTCTGGGATATTCCAAATGGTAAATTGTATTGAGATAGTTTGTAAAGAGAAACTACCCAATTTGATTTTACTTTTTGGTCATTTGTTGGAAGTCAAACCATCGCATTTGGATGAATGTCTTCTACATACAAATCAATACCATTTCATTGTAAATAGTGTCTTGGATAATTTGTTGATTTAGCAGCAGTTTTTCATGTGATGTTTAATAAATTTATTTGTTGTGCTTTTTATTTAAACACCTACAGATTCAACATTCACAACCATGTATGAAACTTTTATAAGAAATAATCACAAAGAACAACTTTTAATAAATTTATTTCTTCAAAAAGGGTAATAGTTTTTACACATAATTTGAATCATAAAGCAAATCTTCTCGACACAGAATTTGAATCATAAATCAAATCGTTTGACATAGAATTTGAATCATAAAACAAATTGTTTCGTGTTTTTGCACGTAAATTGCCTCAAAATGAGTTAAACTAAATACAAAAGTTAAAAACTAAAGTTTTACAACTGACATTTCAATTTGTTTGTGTTCAAGTTTCAACACAAACAAATTGAAATGTCAGTTGTAAATCTTGAATTTGAATCATAAAACAAATTATCTTGACACAATCAAATGAAAGTAAATTATCTTAGCACAGAAATTAACAAGAACAGATTATCTTAGCACAGAATTTGAGTCATAAATCAGATAGTCTTAACATATTCACAATAGAAATTAGACCAACAGCCTTATAGTTACAGAAATTGCAGATCTTTCTCACAAACCAAAAAGTAAAATTTCTATTGGATAGTTTAAAAAAAAGAACTAACTCAATAGTATTTACCATTTGGATATCAAACACAAGCAAACTAGAAATTACACCAATTGAAAGCACACAAGCAATTTAAAAACACAGAATTTGAAAAGTAAAAGCTCACAAGCAAATTGAAAAACATAAAAGAAGATTGAAAATATAGAATTGGAAAGGTAAAAGCTCACAAGGTAATTTAAAACATAACAGCTAATTTATTAATTCAACTATTGAATTTTCCATTTGAATAAAAACAAAATACAAGTTAATTTACAGATATTACATTGTTAAACTCTATGAATTATTTCATCAAATCGTTATGAATTAAAGATTATCTAATAAATATGGCGTTTGGATGTGTCAAAACATAGCGTTTAATGCCACTAAGACAAACTAAAGTACGAAAATAAACACAAACGCGAATCAAATCATAAAACAAATTACCTGGTGAAATTAATTAATTCTGAATTGATATGAACAAACATTTCTATTCTATAACAGCAATTGTCGACAGATGATAAGTTGAAACTTTTATAAGAAATTTGAAGAAATTCTTTCAACTTTTAAAAACGTTCTTCATATAAATCAATGTCTAGTAGCTTAAAAATTTTTTTTTTTAATAATTGAAGATTACAAATACTACCAAGACCGTTTTTTGAAAACTGGAAGACTTTTAAACTTTTTTCCGTGTTGAAGATTTTGCTGATTTTCAACTTTGGAACTTATGCTAATTACCGACATTGGAACTTATGCTGATTTACGACTTTGGAATTTCTGCTGATTTACGTCTTAGGAACTTGTGCTGATTTACGACTTTGAAATCTCTTTTAATTTAATCAAATAGTACATTTATTTTTTCAAATCTACCTTGTGGCAACGAAATTTGAAACCACCAACGATGGTAGCCATTGATTTGTGGAAATGAGCTTCTAATTAAAGCTTTTATGCTGTGAATTGTTTTAAAAAAATTGAATCTGCGGATTGTTTATAAAAAATTGAATGCTTGGAATGTTTTTATAAAATTAAATCTTAATAATGTGTCTCTTCTTTATGGTTTATTCCATGATTTCAGAATTATTTTTGCTGTGGAGTTTTAAAAAAAATTGAATCTGTTGATTGTTTTAAAAAAATGAATCTTAATGCTGTGTTACTACTTTGTTGTAGTATTCCAATATTTTAAAAATTGAATATATGGAGTGTTTTAAAAAATTGAATCTGAATACTGTATTGTTATTTTGTAGTTTTATTCCAAGATTTAAGAAATGCTTATGCTGTGGAGTGTATTTTTCTAATTGAATCTTAATGCTATTTCTATTTTGTATTATTCAAAGATTTAAGAATTGTTTATACTGTGTAAGGGAGATTCTAATGATTAAGAATGTTATAATTGGTGAATTCTCTGGGATATTCCAAATGGTAAATTGTATTGAGATAGTTTGTAAAGAGAAACTACCCAATTTGATTTTACTTTTTGGTCATTTGTTGGAAGTCAAACCATCGCATTTGGATGAATGTCTTCTACATACAAATCAATACCATTTCATTGTAAATAGTGTCTTGGATAATTTGTTGATTTAGCAGCAGTTTTTCATGTGATGTTTAATAAATTTATTTGTTGTGCTTTTTATTTAAACACCTACAGATTCAACATTCACAACCATGTATGAAACTTTTATAAGAAATAATCACAAAGAACAACTTTTAATAAATTTATTTCTTCAAAAAGGGTAATAGTTTTTACACATAATTTGAATCATAAAGCAAATCTTCTCGACACAGAATTTGAATCATAAATCAAATCGTTTGACATAGAATTTGAATCATAAAACAAATTGTTTCGTGTTTTTGCACGTAAATTGCCTCAAAATGAGTTAAACTAAATACAAAAGTTAAAAACTAAAGTTTTACAACTGACATTTCAATTTGTTTGTGTTCAAGTTTCAACACAAACAAATTGAAATGTCAGTTGTAAATCTTGAATTTGAATCATAAAACAAATTATCTTGACACAATCAAATGAAAGTAAATTATCTTAGCACAGAAATTAACAAGAACAGATTATCTTAGCACAGAATTTGAGTCATAAATCAGATAGTCTTAACATATTCACAATAGAAATTAGACCAACAGCCTTATAGTTACAGAAATTGCAGATCTTTCTCACAAACCAAAAAGTAAAATTTCTATTGGATAGTTTAAAAAAAAGAACTAACTCAATAATATTTACCATTTGGATATCAAACACAAGCAAACTAGAAATTACACCAATTGAAAGCACACAAGCAATTTAAAAACACAGAATTTGAAAAGTAAAAGCTCACAAGCAAATTGAAAAACATAAAAGAAGATTGAAAATATAGAATTGGAAAGGTAAAAGCTCACAAGGTAATTTAAAACATAACAGCTAATTTATTAATTCAACTATTGAATTTTCCATTTGAATAAAAACAAAATACAAGTTAATTTACAGATATTACATTGTTAAACTCTATGAATTATTTCATCAAATTCGTTATGAATTAAAGATTATCTAATAAATATGGCGTTTGGATGTGTCAAAACATAGCGTTTAATGCCACTAAGACAAACTAAAGTACGAAAATAAACACAAACGCGAATCAAATCATAAAACAAATTACCTGGTGAAATTAATTAATTCTGAATTGATATGAACAAACATTTCTATTCTATAACAGCAATTGTCGACAGATGATAAGTTGAAACTTTTATAAGAAATTTGAAGAAATTCTTTCAACTTTTAAAAACGTTCTTCATATAAATCAATGTCTAGTAGCTTAAAAAAAATTTTTTTTAATAATTGAAGATTACAAATACTACCAAGACCGTTTTTTGAAAACTGGAAGACTTTTAAACTTTTTTCCGTGTTGAAGATTTTGCTGATTTTCAACTTTGGAACTTATGCTAATTACCGACATTGGAACTTATGCTGATTTACGACTTTGGAATTTCTGCTGATTTACGTCTTAGGAACTTGTGCTGATTTACGACTTTGAAATCTCTTTTAATTTAATCAAATAGTACATTTATTTTTTCAAATCTACCTTGTGGCAACGAAATTTGAAACCACCAACGATGGTAGCCATTGATTTGTGGAAATGAGCTTCTAATTAAAGCTTTTATGCTGTGAATTGTTTTAAAAAAATTGAATCTGCGGATTGTTTATAAAAAATTGAATGCTTGGAATGTTTTTATAAAATTAAATCTTAATAATGTGTCTCTTCTTTATGGTTTATTCCATGATTTCAGAATTATTTTTGCTGTGGAGTTTTAAAAAAAATTGAATCTGTTGATTGTTTTAAAAAAATGAATCTTAATGCTGTGTTACTACTTTGTTGTAGTATTCCAATATTTTAAAAATTGAATATATGGAGTGTTTTAAAAAATTGAATCTGAATACTGTATTGTTATTTTGTAGTTTTATTCCAAGATTTAAGAAATGCTTATGCTGTGGAGTGTATTTTTCTAATTGAATCTTAATGCTATTTCTATTTTGTATTATTCAAAGATTTAAGAATTGTTTATACTGTGTAAGGGAGATTCTAATGATTAAGAATGTTATAATTGGTGAATTCTCTGGGATATTCCAAATGGTAAATTGTATTGAGATAGTTTGTAAAGAGAAACTACCCAATTTGATTTTACTTTTTGGTCATTTGTTGGAAGTCAAACCATCGCATTTGGATGAATGTCTTCTTCATACAAATCAATACCATTTCATTGTAAATAGTGTCTTGGATAATTTGTTGATTTAGCAGCAGTTTTTCATGTGATGTTTAATAAATTTATTTGTTGTGCTTTTTATTTAAACACCTACAGATTCAACATTCACAACCATGTATGAAACTTTTATAAGAAATAATCACAAAGAACAACTTTTAATAAATTTATTTCTTCAAAAAGGGTAATAGTTTTTACACATAATTTGAATCATAAAGCAAATCTTCTCGACACAGAATTTGAATCATAAATCAAATCGTTTGACATAGAATTCGAATCATAAAACAAATTGTTTCGTGTTTTTGCACGTAAATTGCCTCAAAATGAGTTAAACTAAATACAAAAGTTAAAAACTAAAGTTTTACAACTGACATTTCAATTTGTTTGTGTTCAAGTTTCAACACAAACAAATTGAAATGTCAGTATTAAATCTTGAATTTGAATCATAAAACAAATTATCTTGACACAATCAAATGAAAGTAAATTATCTTAGCACAGAAATTAACAAGAACAGATTATCTTAGCACAGAATTTGAGTCATAAATCAGATAGTCTTAACATATTCACAATAGAAATTAGACCAACAGCCTTATAGTTACAGAAATTGCAGATCTTTCTCACAAACCAAAAAGTAAAATTTCTATTGGATAGTTTAAAAAAAAGAACTAACTCAATAGTATTTACCATTTGGATATCAAACACAAGCAAACTATAAATTACACCAATTGAAAGCACACAAGCAATTTAAAAACACAGAATTTGAAAAGTAAAAGCTCACAAGCAAATTGAAAAACATAAAAGAAGATTGAAAATATAGAATTGGAAAGGTAAAAGCTCACAAGGTAATTTAAAACATAACAGCTAATTTATTAATTCAACTATTGAATTTTCCATTTGAATAAAAACAAAATACAAGTTAATTTACAGATATTACATTGTTAAACTCTATGAATTATTTCATCAAATCGTTATGAATTAAAGATTATCTAATAAATATGGCGTTTGGATGTGTCAAAACATAGCGTTTAATGCCACTCAGACAAACTAAAGTACGAAAATAAACACAAACGCGAATCAAATCATAAACAAATTACCTGGTGAAATTAATTAATTCTGAATTGATATGAACAAACATTTCTATTCTATAACAGCAATTGTCGACAGATGATAAGTTGAAACTTTTATAAGAAATTTGAAGAAATTCTTTCAACTTTTAAAAACGTTCTTCATATAAATCAATATCTAGTAGCTTAAAAAAAAATTTTTTTAATAATTGAAGATTACAAATACTACCAAGACCGTTTTTTGAAAACTGGAAGACTTTTAAACTTTTTTCCGTGTTGAAGATTTTGCTGATTTTCAACTTTGGAACTTATGCTAATTACCGACATTGGAACTTATGCTGATTTACGACTTTGGAATTTCTGCTGATTTACGTCTTAGGAACTTGTGCTGATTTACGACTTTGAAATCTCTTTTAATTTAATCAAATAGTACATTTATTTTTTCAAATCTACCTTGTGGCAACGAAATTTGAAACCACCAACGATGGTAGCCATTGATTTGTGGAAATGAGCTTCTAATTAAAGCTTTTATGCTGTGAATTGTTTTAAAAAAATTGAATCTGCGGATTGTTTATAAAAAATTGAATGCTTGGAATGTTTTTATAAAATTAAATCTTAATAACGTGTCTCTTCTTTATGGTTTATTCCATGATTTCAGAATTATTTTTGCTGTGGAGTTTTAAAAAAAATTGAATCTGTTGATTGTTTTAAAAAAATGAATCTTAATGCTGTGTTACTACTTTGTTGTAGTATTCCAATATTTTAAAAATTGAATATATGGAGTGTTTTAAAAAATTGAATCTGAATACTGTATTGTTATTTTGTAGTTTTATTCCAAGATTTAAGAAATGCTTATGCTGTGGAGTGTATTTTTCTAATTGAATCTTAATGCTATTTCTATTTTGTATTATTCAAAGATTTAAGAATTGTTTATACTGTGTAAGGGAGATTCTAATGATTAAGAATGTTATAATTGGTGAATTCTCTGGGATATTCCAAATGGTAAATTGTATTGAGATAGTTTGTAAAGAGAAACTACCCAATTTGATTTTACTTTTTGGTCATTTGTTGGAAGTCAAACCATCGCATTTGGATGAATGTCTTCTACATACAAATCAATACCATTTCATTGTAAATAGTGTCTTGGATAATTTGTTGATTTAGCAGCAGTTTTTCATGTGATGTTTAATAAATTTATTTGTTGTGCTTTTTATTTAAACACCTACAGATTCAACATTCACAACCATGTATGAAACTTTTATAAGAAATAATCACAAAGAACAACTTTTAATAAATTTATTTCTTCAAAAAGGGTAATAGTTTTTACACATAATTTGAATCATAAAGCAAATCTTCTCGACACAGAATTTGAATCATAAATCAAATCGTTTGACATAGAATTTGAATCATAAAACAAATTGTTTCGTGTTTTTGCACGTAAATTGCCTCAAAATGAGTTAAACTAAATACAAAAGTTAAAAACTAAAGTTTTACAACTGACATTTCAATTTGTTTGTGTTCAAGTTTCAACACAAACAAATTGAAATGTCAGTTGTAAATCTTGAATTTGAATCATAAAACAAATTATCTTGACACAATCAAATGAAAGTAAATTATCTTAGCACAGAAATTAACAAGAACAGATTATCTTAGCACAGAATTTGAGTCATAAATCAGATAGTCTTAACATATTCACAATAGAAATTAGACCAACAGCCTTATAGTTACAGAAATTGCAGATCTTTCTCACAAACCAAAAAGTAAAATTTCTATTGGATAGTTTAAAAAAAAGAACTAACTCAATAGTATTTACCATTTGGATATCAAACACAAGCAAACTAGAAATTACACCAATTGAAAGCACACAAGCAATTTAAAAACACAGAATTTGAAAAGTAAAAGCTCACAAGCAAATTGAAAAACATAAAAGAAGATTGAAAATATAGAATTGGAAAGGTAAAAGCTCACAAGGTAATTTAAAACATAACAGCTAATTTATTAATTCAACTATTGAATTTTCCATTTGAATAAAAACAAAATACAAGTTAATTTACAGATATTACATTGTTAAACTCTATGAATTATTTCATCAAATCGTTATGAATTAAAGATTATCTAATAAATATGGCGTTTGGATGTGTCAAAACATAGCGTTTAATGCCACTAAGACAAACTAAAGTACGAAAATAAACACAAACGCGAATCAAATCATAAAACAAATTACCTGGTGAAATTAATTAATTCTGAATTGATATGAACAAACATTTCTATTCTATAACAGCAATTGTCGACAGATGATAAGTTGAAACTTTTATAAGAAATTTGAAGAAATTCTTTCAACTTTTAAAAACGTTCTTCATATAAATCAATGTCTAGTAGCTTAAAAAAAATTTTTTTTTAATAATTGAAGATTACAAATACTACCAAGACCGTTTTTTGAAAACTGGAAGACTTTTAAACTTTTTTCCGTGTTGAAGATTTTGCTGATTTTCAACTTTGGAACTTATGCTAATTACCGACATTGGAACTTATGCTGATTTACGACTTTGGAATTTCTGCTGATTTACGTCTTAGGAACTTGTGCTGATTTACGACTTTGAAATCTCTTTTAATTTAATCAAATAGTACATTTATTTTTTCAAATCTACCTTGTGGCAACGAAATTTGAAACCACCAACGATGGTAGCCATTGATTTGTGGAAATGAGCTTCTAATTAAAGCTTTTATGCTGTGAATTGTTTTAAAAAAATTGAATCTGCGGATTGTTTATAAAAAATTGAATGCTTGGAATGTTTTTATAAAATTAAATCTTAATAATGTGTCTCTTCTTTATGGTTTATTCCATGATTTCAGAATTATTTTTGCTGTGGAGTTTTAAAAAAAATTGAATCTGTTGATTGTTTTAAAAAAATGAATCTTAATGCTGTGTTACTACTTTGTTGTAGTATTCCAATATTTTAAAAATTGAATATATGGAGTGTTTTAAAAAATTGAATCTGAATACTGTATTGTTATTTTGTAGTTTTATTCCAAGATTTAAGAAATGCTTATGCTGTGGAGTGTATTTTTCTAATTGAATCTTAATGCTATTTCTATTTTGTATTATTCAAAGATTTAAGAATTGTTTATACTGTGTAAGGGAGATTCTAATGATTAAGAATGTTATAATTGGTGAATTCTCTGGGATATTCCAAATGGTAAATTGTATTGAGATAGTTTGTAAAGAGAAACTACCCAATTTGATTTTACTTTTTGGTCATTTGTTGGAAGTCAAACCATCGCATTTGGATGAATGTCTTCTACATACAAATCAATACCATTTCATTGTAAATAGTGTCTTGGATAATTTGTTGATTTAGCAGCAGTTTTTCATGTGATGTTTAATAAATTTATTTGTTGTGCTTTTTATTTAAACACCTACAGATTCAACATTCACAACCATGTATGAAACTTTTATAAGAAATAATCACAAAGAACAACTTTTAATAAATTTATTTCTTCAAAAAGGGTAATAGTTTTTACACATAATTTGAATCATAAAGCAAATCTTCTCGACACAGAATTTGAATCATAAATCAAATCGTTTGACATAGAATTCGAATCATAAAACAAATTGTTTCGTGTTTTTGCACGTAAATTGCCTCAAAATGAGTTAAACTAAATACAAAAGTTAAAAACTAAAGTTTTACAACTGACATTTCAATTTGTTTGTGTTCAAGTTTCAACACAAACAAATTGAAATGTCAGTTGTAAATCTTGAATTTGAATCATAAAACAAATTATCTTGACACAATCAAATGAAAGTAAATTATCTTAGCACAGAAATTAACAAGAACAGATTATCTTAGCACAGAATTTGAGTCATAAATCAGATAGTCTTAACATATTCACAATAGAAATTAGACCAACAGCCTTATAGTTACAGAAATTGCAGATCTTTCTCACAAACCAAAAAGTAAAATTTCTATTGGATAGTTTAAAAAAAAGAACTAACTCAATAGTATTTACCATTTGGATATCAAACACAAGCAAACTAGAAATTACACCAATTGAAAGCACACAAGCAATTTAAAAACACAGAATTTGAAAAGTAAAAGCTCACAAGCAAATTGAAAAACATAAAAGAAGATTGAAAATATAGAATTGGAAAGGTAAAAGCTCACAAGGTAATTTAAAACATAACAGCTAATTTATTAATTCAACTATTGAATTTTCCATTTGAATAAAAACAAAATACAAGTTAATTTACAGATATTACATTGTTAAACTCTATGAATTATTTCATCAAATCGTTATGAATTAAAGATTATCTAATAAATATGGCGTTTGGATGTGTCAAAACATAGCGTTTAATGCCACTCAGACAAACTAAAGTACGAAAATAAACACAAACGCGAATCAAATCATAAACAAATTACCTGGTGAAATTAATTAATTCTGAATTGATATGAACAAACATTTCTATTCTATAACAGCAATTGTCGACAGATGATAAGTTGAAACTTTTATAAGAAATTTGAAGAAATTCTTTCAACTTTTTAAAACGTTCTTCATATAAATCAATGTCTAGTAGCTTAAAAAAATTTTTTTTTAATAATTGAAGATTACAAATACTACCAAGACCGTTTTTTGAAAACTGGAAGACTTTTAAACTTTTTTCCGTGTTGAAGATTTTGCTGATTTTCAACTTTGGAACTTATGCTAATTACCGACATTGGAACTTATGCTGATTTACGACTTTGGAATTTCTGCTGATTTACGTCTTAGGAACTTGTGCTGATTTACGACTTTGAAATCTCTTTTAATTTAATCAAATAGTACATTTATTTTTTCAAATCTACCTTGTGGCAACGAAATTTGAAACCACCAACGATGGTAGCCATTGATTTGTGGAAATGAGCTTCTAATTAAAGCTTTTATGCTGTGAATTGTTTTAAAAAAATTGAATCTGCGGATTGTTTATAAAAAATTGAATGCTTGGAATGTTTTTATAAAATTAAATCTTAATAACGTGTCTCCTCTTTATGGTTTATTCCATGATTTCAGAATTATTTTTGCTGTGGAGTTTTAAAAAAAATTGAATATGTTGATTGTTTTAAAAAAATGAATCTTAATGCTGTGTTACTACTTTGTTGTAGTATTCCAATATTTTAAAAATTGAATATATGGAGTGTTTTAAAAAATTGAATCTGAATACTGTATTGTTATTTTGTAGTTTTATTCCAAGATTTAAGAAATGCTTATGCTGTGGAGTGTATTTTTCTAATTGAATCTTAATGCTATTTCTATTTTGTATTATTCAAAGATTTAAGAATTGTTTATACTGTGTAAGGGAGATTCTAATGATTAAGAATGTTATAATTGGTGAATTCTCTGGGATATTCCAAATGGTAAATTGTATTGAGATAGTTTGTAAAGAGAAACTACCCAATTTGATTTTACTTTTTGGTCATTTGTTGGAAGTCAAACCATCGCATTTGGATGAATGTCTTCTACATACAAATCAATACCATTTCATTGTAAATAGTGTCTTGGATAATTTGTTGATTTAGCAGCAGTTTTTCATGTGATGTTTAATAAATTTATTTGTTGTGCTTTTTATTTAAACACCTACAGATTCAACATTCACAACCATGTATGAAACTTTTATAAGAAATAATCACAAAGAACAACTTTTAATAAATTTATTTCTTCAAAAAGGGTAATAGTTTTTACACATAATTTGAATCATAAAGCAAATCTTCTCGACACAGAATTTGAATCATAAATCAAATCGTTTGACATAGAATTTGAATCATAAAACAAATTGTTTCGTGTTTTTGCACGTAAATTGCCTCAAAATGAGTTAAACTAAATACAAAAGTTAAAAACTAAAGTTTTACAACTGACATTTCAATTTGTTTGTGTTCAAGTTTCAACACAAACAAATTGAAATGTCAGTTGTAAATCTTGAATTTGAATCATAAAACAAATTATCTTGACACAATCAAAATGAAAGTAAATTATCTTAGCACAGAAATTAACAAGAACAGATTATCTTAGCACAGAATTTGAGTCATAAATCAGATAGTCTTAACATATTCACAATAGAAATTAGACCAACAGCCTTATAGTTACAGAAATTGCAGATCTTTCTCACAAACCAAAAAGTAAAATTTCTATTGGATAGTTTAAAAAAAAGAACTAACTCAATAGTATTTACCATTTGGATATCAAACACAAGCAAACTAGAAATTACACCAATTGAAAGCACACAAGCAATTTAAAAACACAGAATTTGAAAAGTAAAAGCTCACAAGCAAATTGAAAAACATAAAAGAAGATTGAAAATATAGAATTGGAAAGGTAAAAGCTCACAAGGTAATTTAAAACATAACAGCTAATTTATTAATTCAACTATTGAATTTTCCATTTGAATAAAAACAAAATACAAGTTAATTTACAGATATTACATTGTTAAACTCTATGAATTATTTCATCAAATCGTTATGAATTAAAGATTATCTAATAAATATGGCGTTTGGATGTGTCAAAACATAGCGTTTAATGCCACTAAGACAAACTAAAGTACGAAAATAAACACAAACGCGAATCAAATCATAAAACAAATTACCTGGTGAAATTAATTAATTCTGAATTGATATGAACAAACATTTCTATTCTATAACAGCAATTGTCGACAGATGATAAGTTGAAACTTTTATAAGAAATTTGAAGAAATTCTTTCAACTTTTTAAAACGTTCTTCATATAAATCAATGTCTAGTAGCTTAAAAAAATTTTTTTTTAATAATTGAAGATTACAAATACTACCAAGACCGTTTTTTGAAAACTGGAAGACTTTTAAACTTTTTTCCGTGTTGAAGATTTTGCTGATTTTCAACTTTGGAACTTATGCTAATTACCGACATTGGAACTTATGCTGATTTACGACTTTGGAATTTCTGCTGATTTACGTCTTAGGAACTTGTGCTGATTTACGACTTTGAAATCTCTTTTAATTTAATCAAATAGTACATTTATTTTTTCAAATCTACCTTGTGGCAACGAAATTTGAAACCACCAACGATGGTAGCCATTGATTTGTGGAAATGAGCTTCTAATTAAAGCTTTTATGCTGTGAATTGTTTTAAAAAAATTGAATCTGCGGATTGTTTATAAAAAATTGAATGCTTGGAATGTTTTTATAAAATTAAATCTTAATAACGTGTCTCCTCTTTATGGTTTATTCCATGATTTCAGAATTATTTTTGCTGTGGAGTTTTAAAAAAAATTGAATCTGTTGATTGTTTTAAAAAAATGAATCTTAATGCTGTGTTACTACTTTGTTGTAGTATTCCAATATTTTAAAAATTGAATATATGGAGTGTTTTAAAAAATTGAATCTGAATACTGTATTGTTATTTTGTAGTTTTATTCCAAGATTTAAGAAATGCTTATGCTGTGGAGTGTATTTTTCTAATTGAATCTTAATGCTATTTCTATTTTGTATTATTCAAAGATTTAAGAATTGTTTATACTGTGTAAGGGAGATTCTAATGATTAAGAATGTTATAATTGGTGAATTCTCTGGGATATTCCAAATGGTAAATTGTATTGAGATAGTTTGTAAAGAGAAACTACCCAATTTGATTTTACTTTTTGGTCATTTGTTGGAAGTCAAACCATCGCATTTGGATGAATGTCTTCTACATACAAATCAATACCATTTCATTGTAAATAGTGTCTTGGATAATTTGTTGATTTAGCAGCAGTTTTTCATGTGATGTTTAATAAATTTATTTGTTGTGCTTTTTATTTAAACACCTACAGATTCAACATTCACAACCATGTATGAAACTTTTATAAGAAATAATCACAAAGAACAACTTTTAATAAATTTATTTCTTCAAAAAGGGTAATAGTTTTTACACATAATTTGAATCATAAAGCAAATCTTCTCGACACAGAATTTGAATCATAAATCAAATCGTTTGACATAGAATTTGAATCATAAAACAAATTGTTTCGTGTTTTTGCACGTAAATTGCCTCAAAATGAGTTAAACTAAATACAAAAGTTAAAAACTAAAGTTTTACAACTGACATTTCAATTTGTTTGTGTTCAAGTTTCAACACAAACAAATTGAAATGTCAGTTGTAAATCTTTAATTTGAATCATAAAACAAATTATCTTGACACAATCAAATGAAAGTAAATTATCTTAGCACAGAAATTAACAATAACAGATTATCTTAGCACAGAATTTGAGTCATAAATCAGATAGTCTTAACATATTCACAATAGAAATTAGACCAACAGCCTTATAGTTACAGAAATTGCAGATCTTTCTCACAAACCAAAAAGTAAAATTTCTATTGGATAGTTTAAAAAAAAGAACTAACTCAATAGTATTTACCATTTGGATATCAAACACAAGCAAACTAGAAATTACACCAATTGAAAGCACACAAGCAATTTAAAAACACAGAATTTGAAAAGTAAAAGCTCACAAGCAAATTGAAAAACATAAAAGAAGATTGAAAATATAGAATTGGAAAGGTAAAAGCTCACAAGGTAATTTAAAACATAACAGCTAATTTATTAATTCAACTATTGAATTTTCCATTTGAATAAAAACAAAATACAAGTTAATTTACAGATATTACATTGTTAAACTCTATGAATTATTTCATCAAATCGTTATGAATTAAAGATTATCTAATAAATATGGCGTTTGGATGTGTCAAAACATAGCGTTTAATGCCACTAAGACAAACTAAAGTACGAAAATAAACACAAACGCGAATCAAATCATAAAACAAATTACCTGGTGAAATTAATTAATTCTGAATTGATATGAACAAACATTTCTATTCTATAACAGCAATTGTCGACAGATGATAAGTTGAAACTTTTATAAGAAATTTGAAGAAATTCTTTCAACTTTTAAAAACGTTCTTCATATAAATCAATGTCTAGTAGCTTAAAAAAAATTTTTTTTAATAATTGAAGATTACAAATACTACCAAGACCGTTTTTTGAAAACTGGAAGACTTTTAAACTTTTTTCCGTGTTGAAGATTTTGCTGATTTTCAACTTTGGAACTTATGCTAATTACCGACATTGGAACTTATGCTGATTTACGACTTTGGAATTTCTGCTGATTTACGTCTTAGGAACTTGTGCTGATTTACGACTTTGAAATCTCTTTTAATTTAATCAAATAGTACATTTATTTTTTCAAATCTACCTTGTGGCAACGAAATTTGAAACCACCAACGATGGTAGCCATTGATTTGTGGAAATGAGCTTCTAATTAAAGCTTTTATGCTGTGAATTGTTTTAAAAAAATTGAATCTGCGGATTGTTTATAAAAAATTGAATGCTTGGAATGTTTTTATAAAATTAAATCTTAATAATGTGTCTCTTCTTTATGGTTTATTCCATGATTTCAGAATTATTTTTGCTGTGGAGTTTTAAAAAAAATTGAATCTGTTGATTGTTTTAAAAAAATGAATCTTAATGCTGTGTTACTACTTTGTTGTAGTATTCCAATATTTTAAAAATTGAATATATGGAGTGTTTTAAAAAATTGAATCTGAATACTGTATTGTTATTTTGTAGTTTTATTCCAAGATTTAAGAAATGCTTATGCTGTGGAGTGTATTTTCCTAATTGAATCTTAATGCTATTTCTATTTTGTATTATTCAAAGATTTAAGAATTGTTTATACTGTGTAAGGGAGATTCTAATGATTAAGAATGTTATAATTGGTGAATTCTCTGGGATATTCCAAATGGTAAATTGTATTGAGATAGTTTGTAAAGAGAAACTACCCAATTTGATTTTACTTTTTGGTCATTTGTTGGAAGTCAAACCATCGCATTTGGATGAATGTCTTCTACATACAAATCAATACCATTTCATTGTAAATAGTGTCTTGGATAATTTGTTGATTTAGCAGCAGTTTTTCATGTGATGTTTAATAAATTTATTTGTTGTGCTTTTTATTTAAACACCTACAGATTCAACATTCACAACCATGTATGAAACTTTTATAAGAAATAATCACAAAGAACAACTTTTAATAAATTTATTTCTTCAAAAAGGGTAATAGTTTTTACACATAATTTGAATCATAAAGCAAATCTTCTCGACACAGAATTTGAATCATAAATCAAATCGTTTGACATAGAATTTGAATCATAAAACAAACTGTTTCGTGTTTTTGCACGTAAATTGCCTCAAAATGAGTTAAACTAAATAAAAATGTTAAAAACTAAAGTTTTACAACTGACATTTCAATTTTTTTGTGTTCAAGTTTCAACACAAACAAATTGAAATGTCAGTTGTAAATCTTGAATTTGAATCATAAAACAAATTATCTTGACACAATCAAATGAAAGTAAATTATCTTAGCACAGAAATTAACAAGAACAGATTATCTTAGCACAGAATTTGAGTCATAAATCAGATAGTCTTAACATATTCACAATAGAAATTAGACCAACAGCCTTATAGTTACAGAAATTGCAGATCTTTCTCACAAACCAAAAAGTAAAATTTTTATTGGATAGTTTTAAAAAAAGAACTAACTCAATAGTATTTACCATTTGGATATCAAACACAAGCAAACTAGAAATTACACCAATTGAAAGCCCACAAGCAATTTAAAAACACAGAATTTGAAAAGTAAAAGCTCACAAGCAAATTGAAAAACATAAAAGAAGATTGAAAATACAGAATTGGAAAGGTAAAAGCTCACAAGGTAATTTAAAACATAACAGCTAATTTATTAATTCATCTATTGAATTTTCCATTTGAATAAAAACAAAATACAAGTTAATTTACAGATATTACATTGTTAAACTCTATGAATTATTTCATCAAATCGTTATGAATTAAAGATTATCTAATAAATATAGCGTTTGGATGTGTCATAACATAGCGTTTAATGCCACTCAGACAAACTAATGTACGAAAATAAACACAAACGCGAATTTAAAATAAAATCATAAAACAAATTACCTGGTGAAATTAATTAATTCTGAATTGATATGAACAAACATTTCTATTCTATAACAGCAATTGTCGACAGATGATAAGTTGAAACTTTTATAAGAAATTTGAAGAAATTCTTTCAACTTTTAAAAACGTTCTTCATATAAATCAATGTCTAGTAGCTTAAAAAAATTTTTTTTTAATAATTGAAGATTACAAATACTACCAAGACCGTTTTTTGAAAACTGGAAGACTTTTAAACTTTTTTCCGTGTTGAAGATTTTGCTGATTTTCAACTTTGGAACTTATGCTAATTACCGACATTGGAACTTATGCTGATTTACGACTTTGGAATTTCTGCTGATTTACGTCTTAGGAACTTGTGCTGATTTACGACTTTGAAATCTCTTTTAATTTAATCAAATAGTACATTTATTTTTTCAAATCTACCTTGTGGCAACGAAATTTGAAACCACTAACGATGGTAGCCATTGATTTGTGGAAATGAGCTTCTAATTAAAGCTTTTATGCTGTGAATTGTTTTAAAAAAATTGAATCTGCGGATTGTTTATAAAAAATTGAATGCTTGGAATGTTTTTATAAAATTAAATCTTAATAATGTATCTCTTCTTTATGGTTTATTCCATGATTTCAGAATTATTTTTGCTGTGGAGTTTTAAAAAAAATTGAATCTGTTGATTGTTTTAAAAAAATGAATCTTAATGCTGTGTTACTACTTTGTTGTAGTATTCCAATATTTTAAAAATTGAATATATGGAGTGTTTTAAAAAATTGAATCTGAATACTGTATTGTTATTTTGTAGTTTTATTCCAAGATTTAAGAAATGCTTATGCTGTGGAGTGTATTTTTCTAATTGAATCTTAATGCTATTTCTATTTTGTATTATTCAAAGATTTAAGAATTGTTTATACTGTGTAAGGGAGATTCTAATGATTAAGAATGTTATAATTGGTGAATTCTCTGGGATATTCCAAATGGTAAATTGTATTGAGATAGTTTGTAAAGAGAAACTACCCAATTTGATTTTACTTTTTGGTCATTTGTTGGAAGTCAAACCATCGCATTTGGATGAATGTCTTCTACATACAAATCAATACCATTTCATTGTAAATAGTGTCTTGGATAATTTGTTGATTTAGCAGCAGTTTTTCATGTGATGTTTAATAAATTTATTTGTTGTGCTTTTTATTTAAACACCTACAGATTCAACATTCACAACCATGTATGAAACTTTTATAAGAAATAATCACAAAGAACAACTTTTAATAAATTTATTTCTTCAAAAAGGGTAATAGTTTTTACACATAATTTGAATCATAAAGCAAATCTTCTCGACACAGAATTTGAATCATAAATCAAATCGTTTGACATAGAATTTGAATCATAAAACAAATTGTTTCGTGTTTTTGCACATAAATTGCCTCAAAATGAGTTAAACTAAATAAAAATGTTAAAAACTAAAGTTTTACAACTGACATTTCAATTTTTTTGTGTTCAAGTTTCAACACAAACAAATTGAAATGTCAGTTGTAAATCTTGAATTTGAATCATAAAACAAATTATCTTGACACAATCAAATGAAAGTAAATTATCTTAGCACAGAAATTAACAAGAACAGATTATCTTAGCACAGAATTTGAGTCATAAAACAGATAGTCTTAACATATTCACAATAGAAATTAGACCAACAGCCTTATAGTTACAGAAATTGCAGATCTTTCTCACAAACCAAAAAGTAAAATTTCTATTGGATAGTTTTAAAAAAAGAACTAACTCAATAGTATTTACCATTTGGATATCAAACACAAGCAAACTAGAAATTACACCAATTGAAAGCCCACAAGCAATTTAAAAACACAGAATTTGAAAAGTAAAAGCTCACAAGCAAATTGAAAAACATAAAAGAAGATTGAAAATACAGAATTGGAAAGGTAAAAGCTCACAAGGTAATTTAAAACATAACAGCTAATTTATTAATTCATCTATTGAATTTTCCATTTGAATAAAAACAAAATACAAGTTAATTTACAGATATTACATTGTTAAACTCTATGAATTATTTCATCAAATCGTTATGAATTAAAGATTATCTAATAAATATAGCGTTTGGATGTGTCATAACATAGCGTTTAATGCCACTCAGACAAACTAATGTACGAAAATAAACACAAACGCGAATTTAAAATAAAATCATAAAACCAATTACCTGGTGAAATTAATTAATTCTGAATTGATATGAACAAACATTTCTATTCTATAACAGCAATTGTCGACAGATGATAAGTTGAAACTTTTATAAGAAATTTGAAGAAATTCTTTCAACTTTTAAAAACGTTCTTCATATAAATCAATGTCTAGTAGCTTAAAAAAAATTTTTTTAATAATTGAAGATTACAAATACTACCAAGACCGTTTTTTGAAAACTGGAAGACTTTTAAACTTTTTTCCGTGTTGAAGATTTTGCTGATTTTCAACTTTGGAACTTATGCTAATTACCGACATTGGAACTTATGCTGATTTACGACTTTGGAATTTCTGCTGATTTACGTCTTAGGAACTTGTGCTGATTTACGACTTTGAAATCTCTTTTAATTTAATCAAATAGTACATTTATTTTTTCAAATCTACCTTGTGGCAACGAAATTTAAACCACCAACGATGGTAGCCATTGATTTGTGGAAATGAGCTTCTAATTAAAGCTTTTATGCTGTGAATTGTTTTAAAAAAATTGAATCTGCGGATTGTTTATAAAAAATTGAATGCTTGGAATGTTTTTATAAAATTAAATCTTAATAATGTGTCTCTTCTTTATGGTTTATTCCATGATTTCAGAATTATTTTTGCTGTGGAGTTTTAAAAAAAATTGAATCTGTTGATTGTTTTAAAAAAATGAATCTTAATGCTGTGTTACTACTTTGTTGTAGTATTCCAATATTTTAAAAATTGAATATATGGAGTGTTTTAAAAAATTGAATCTGAATACTGTATTGTTATTTTGTAGTTTTATTCCAAGATTTAAGAAATGCTTATGCTGTGGAGTGTATTTTTCTAATTGAATCTTAATGCTATTTCTATTTTGTATTATTCAAAGATTTAAGAATTGTTTATACTGTGTAAGGGAGATTCTAATGATTAAGAATGTTATAATTGGTGAATTCTCTGGGATATTCCAAATGGTAAATTGTATTGAGATAGTTTGTAAAGAGAAACTACCCAATTTGATTTTACTTTTTGGTCATTTGTTGGAAGTCAAACCATCGCATTTGGATGAATGTCTTCTACATACAAATCAATACCATTTCATTGTAAATAGTGTCTTGGATAATTTGTTGATTTAGCAGCAGTTTTTCATGTGATGTTTAATAAATTTATTTGTTGTGCTTTTTATTTAAACACCTACAGATTCAACATTCACAACCATGTATGAAACTTTTATAAGAAATAATCACAAAGAACAACTTTTAATAAATTTATTTCTTCAAAAAGGGTAATAGTTTTTACACATAATTTGAATCATAAAGCAAATCTTCTCGACACAGAATTTGAATCATAAATCAAATCGTTTGACATAGAATTTGAATCATAAAACAAATTGTTTCGTGTTTTTGCACGTAAATTGCCTCAAAATGAGTTAAACTAAATAAAAATGTTAAAAACTAAAGTTTTACAACTGACATTTCAATTTTTTTGTGTTCAAGTTTCAACACAAACAAATTGAAATGTCAGTTGTAAATCTTGAATTTGAATCATAAAACAAATTATCTTGACACAATCAAATGAAAGTAAATTATCTTAGCACAGAAATTAACAAGAACAGATTATCTTAGCACAGAATTTGAGTCATAAAACAGATAGTCTTAACATATTCACAATAGAAATTAGACCAACAGCCTTATAGTTACAGAAATTGCAGATCTTTCTCACAAACCAAAAAGTAAAATTTCTATTGGATAGTTTTAAAAAAAGAACTAACTCAATAGTATTTACCATTTGGATATCAAACACAAGCAAACTAGAAATTACACCAATTGAAAGCCCACAAGCAATTTAAAAACACAGAATTTGAAAAGTAAAAGCTCACAAGCAAATTGAAAAACATAAAAGAAGATTGAAAATACAGAATTGGAAAGGTAAAAGCTCACAAGGTAATTTAAAACATAACAGCTAATTTATTAATTCATCTATTGAATTTTCCATTTGAATAAAAACAAAATACAAGTTAATTTACAGATATTACATTGTTAAACTCTATGAATTATTTCATCAAATCGTTATGAATTAAAGATTATCTAATAAATATAGCGTTTGGATGTGTCATAACATAGCGTTTAATGCCACTCAGACAAACTAATGTACGAAAATAAACACAAACGCGAATTTAAAATAAAATCATAAAACAAATTACCTGGTGAAATTAATTAATTCTGAATTGATATGAACAAACATTTCTATTCTATAACAGCAATTGTCGACAGATGATAAGTTGAAACTTTTATAAGAAATTTGAAGAAATTCTTTCAACTTTTAAAAACGTTCTTCATATAAATCAATGTCTAGTAGCTTAAAAAAAATTTTTTTAATAATTGAAGATTACAAATACTACCAAGACCGTTTTTTGAAAACTGGAAGACTTTTAAACTTTTTTCCGTGTTGAAGATTTTGCTGATTTTCAACTTTGGAACTTATGCTAATTACCGACATTGGAACTTATGCTGATTTACGACTTTGGAATTTCTGCTGATTTACGTCTTAGGAACTTGTGCTGATTTACGACTTTGAAATCTCTTTTAATTTAATCAAATAGTACATTTATTTTTTCAAATCTACCTTGTGGCAACGAAATTTGAAACCACCAACGATGGTAGCCATTGATTTGTGGAAATGAGCTTCTAATTAAAGCTTTTATGCTGTGAATTGTTTTAAAAAAATTGAATCTGCGGATTGTTTATAAAAAATTGAATGCTTGGAATGTTTTTATAAAATTAAATCTTAATAATGTGTCTCTTCTTTATGGTTTATTCCATGATTTCAGAATTATTTTTGCTGTGGAGTTTTAAAAAAAATTGAATCTGTTGATTGTTTTAAAAAAATGAATCTTAATGCTGTGTTACTACTTTGTTGTAGTATTCCAATATTTTAAAAATTGAATATATGGAGTGTTTTAAAAAATTGAATCTGAATACTGTATTGTTATTTTGTAGTTTTATTCCAAGATTTAAGAAATGCTTATGCTGTGGAGTGTATTTTTCTAATTGAATCTTAATGCTATTTCTATTTTGTATTGTTCAAAGATTTAAGAATTGTTTATACTGTGTAAGGGAGATTCTAATGATTAAGAATGTTATAATTGGTGAATTCTCTGGGATATTCCAAATGGTAAATTGTATTGAGATAGTTTGTAAAGAGAAACTACCCAATTTGATTTTACTTTTTGGTCATTTGTTGGAAGTCAAACCATCGCATTTGGATGAATGTCTTCTACATACAAATCAATACCATTTCATTGTAAATAGTGTCTTGGATAATTTGTTGATTTAGCAGCAGTTTTTCATGTGATGTTTAATAAATTTATTTGTTGTGCTTTTTATTTAAACACCTACAGATTCAACATTCACAACCATGTATGAAACTTTTATAAGAAATAATCACAAAGAACAACTTTTAATAAATTTATTTCTTCAAAAAGGGTAATAGTTTTTACACATAATTTGAATCATAAAGCAAATCTTCTCGACACAGAATTTGAATCATAAATCAAATCGTTTGACATAGAATTTGAATCATAAAACAAATTGTTTCGTGTTTTTGCACGTAAATTGCCTCAAAATGAGTTAAACTAAATAAAAATGTTAAAAACTAAAGTTTTACAACTGACATTTCAATTTGTTTGTGTTCAAGTTTCAACACAAACAAATTGAAATGTCAGTTGTAAATCTTGAATTTGAATCATAAAACAAATTATCTTGACACAATCAAATGAAAGTAAATTATCTTAGCACAGAAATTAACAAGAACAGATTATCTTAGCACAGAATTTGAGTCATAAAACAGATAGTCTTAACATATTCACAATAGAAATTAGACCAACAGCCTTATAGTTACAGAAATTGCAGATCTTTCTCACAAACCAAAAAGTAAAATTTCTATTGGATAGTTTTAAAAAAAGTACTAACTCAATAGTATTTACCATTTGGATATCAAACACAAGCAAACTAGAAATTACACCAATTGAAAGCCCACAAGCAATTTAAAAACACAGAATTTGAAAAGTAAAAGCTCACAAGCAAATTGAAAAACATAAAAGAAGATTGAAAATACAGAATTGGAAAGGTAAAAGCTCACAAGGTAATTTAAAACATAACAGCTAATTTATTAATTCATCTATTGAATTTTCCATTTGAATAAAAACAAAATACAAGTTAATTTACAGATATTACATTGTTAAACTCTATGAATTATTTCATCAAATCGTTATGAATTAAAGATTATCTAATAAATATAGCGTTTGGATGTGTCATAACATAGCGTTTAATGCCACTCAGACAAACTAATGTACGAAAATAAACACAAACGCGAATTTAAAATAAAATCATAAAACAAATTACCTGGTGAAATTAATTAATTCTGAATTGATATGAACAAACATTTCTATTCTATAACAGCAATTGTCGACAGATGATAAGTTGAAACTTTTATAAGAAATTTGAAGAAATTCTTTCAACTTTTAAAAACGTTCTTCATATAAATCAATGTCTAGTAGCTTAAAAAAAAATTTTTTTAATAATTGAAGATTACAAATACTACCAAGACCGTTTTTTGAAAACTGGAAGACTTTTAAACTTTTTTCCGTGTTGAAGATTTTGCTGATTTTCAACTTTGGAACTTATGCTAATTACCGACATTGGAACTTATGCTGATTTACGACTTTGGAATTTCTGCTGATTTACGTCTTAGGAACTTGTGCTGATTTACGACTTTGAAATCTCTTTTAATTTAATCAAATAGTACATTTATTTTTTCAAATCTACCTTGTGGCAACGAAATTTGAAACCACCAACGATGGTAGCCATTGATTTGTGGAAATGAGCTTCTAATTAAAGCTTTTATGCTGTGAATTGTTTTAAAAAAATTGAATCTGCGGATTGTTTATAAAAAATTGAATGCTTGGAATGTTTTTATAAAATTAAATCTTAATAATGTGTCTCTCCTTTATGGTTTATTCCATGATTTCAGAATTATTTTTGCTGTGGAGTTTTAAAAAAAATTGAATCTGTTGATTGTTTTAAAAAAATGAATCTTAATGCTGTGTTACTACTTTGTTGTAGTATTCCAATATTTTAAAAATTGAATATATGGAGTGATTTAAAAAATTGAATCTGAATACTGTATTGTTATTTTGTAGTTTTATTCCAAGATTTAAGAAATGCTTATGCTGTGGAGTGTATTTTTCTAATTGAATCTTAATGCTATTTCTATTTTGTATTATTCAAAGATTTAAGAATTGTTTATACTGTGTAAGGGAGATTCTAATGATTAAGAATGTTATAATTGGTGAATTCTCTGGGATATTCCAAATGGTAAATTGTATTGAGATAGTTTGTAAAGAGAAACTACCCAATTTGATTTTACTTTTTGGTCATTTGTTGGAAGTCAAACCATCGCATTTGGATGAATGTCTTCTACATACAAATCAATACCATTTCATTGTAAATAGTGTCTTGGATAATTTGTTGATTTAGCAGCAGTTTTTCATGTGATGTTTAATAAATTTATTTGTTGTGCTTTTTATTTAAACACCTACAGATTCAACATTCACAACCATGTATGAAACTTTTATAAGAAATAATCACAAAGAACAACTTTTAATAAATTTATTTCTTCAAAAAGGGTAATAGTTTTTACACATAATTTGAATCATAAAGCAAATCTTCTCGACACAGAATTTGAATCATAAATCAAATCGTTTGACATAGAATTTGAATCATAAAACAAATTGTTTCGTGTTTTTGCACGTAAATTGCCTCAAAATGAGTTAAACTAAATAAAAATGTTAAAAACTAAAAGTTTTACAACTGACATTTCAATTTTTTTGTGTTCAAGTTTCAACACAAACAAATTGAAATGTCAGTTGTAAATCTTGAATTTGAATCATAAAACAAATTATCTTGACACAATCAAATGAAAGTAAATTATCTTAGCACAGAAATTAACAAGAACAGATTATCTTAGCACAGAATTTGAGTCATAAAACAGATAGTCTTAACATATTCACAATAGAAATTAGACCAACAGCCTTATAGTTACAGAAATTGCAGATCTTTCTCACAAACCAAAAAGTAAAATTTCTATTGGATAGTTTTAAAAAAAGAACTAACTCAATAGTATTTACCATTTGGATATCAAACACAAGCAAACTAGAAATTACACCAATTGAAAGCCCACAAGCAATTTAAAAACACAGAATTTGAAAAGTAAAAGCTCACAAGCAAATTGAAAAACATAAAAGAAGATTGAAAATACAGAATTGGAAAGGTAAAAGCTCACAAGGTAATTTAAAACATAACAGCTAATTTATTAATTCATCTATTGAATTTTCCATTTGAATAAAAACAAAATACAAGTTAATTTACAGATATTACATTGTTAAACTCTATGAATTATTTCATCAAATCGTTATGAATTAAAGATTATCTAATAAATATAGCGTTTGGATGTGTCATAACATAGCGTTTAATGCCACTCAGACAAACTAATGTACGAAAATAAACACAAACGCGAATTTAAATTAAATCATAAAACAAATTACCTGGTGAAATTAATTAATTCTGAATTGATATGAACAAACATTTCTATTCTATAACAGCAATTGTCGACAGATGATAAGTTGAAACTTTTATAAGAAATTTGAAGAAATTCTTTCAACTTTTAAAAACGTTCTTCATATAAATCAATGTCTAGTAGCTTAAAAAAAATTTTTTTTAATAATTGAAGATTACAAATACTACCAAGACCGTTTTTTGAAAACTGGAAGACTTTTAAACTTTTTTCCGTGTTGAAGATTTTGCTGATTTTCAACTTTGGAACTTATGCTAATTACCGACATTGGAACTTATGCTGATTTACGACTTTGGAATTTCTGCTGATTTACGTCTTAGGAACTTGTGCTGATTTACGACTTTGAAATCTCTTTTAATTTAATCAAATAGTACATTTATTTTTTCAAATCTACCTTGTGGCAACGAAATTTGAAACCACCAACGATGGTAGCCATTGATTTGTGGAAATGAGCTTCTAATTAAAGCTTTTATGCTGTGAATTGTTTTAAAAAAATTGAATCTGCGGATTGTTTATAAAAAATTGAATGCTTGGAATGTTTTTATAAAATTAAATCTTAATAATGTGTCTCTTCTTTATGGTTTATTCCATGATTTCAGAATTATTTTTGCTGTGGAGTTTTAAAAAAAATTGAATCTGTTGATTGTTTTAAAAAAATGAATCTTAATGCTGTGTTACTACTTTGTTGTAGTATTCCAATATTTTAAAAATTGAATATATGGAGTGTTTTAAAAAATTGAATCTGAATACTGTATTGTTATTTTGTAGTTTTATTCCAAGATTTAAGAAATGCTTATGCTGTGGAGTGTATTTTTCTAATTGAATCTTAATGCTATTTCTATTTTGTATTATTCAAAGATTTAAGAATTGTTTATACTGTGTAAGGGAGATTCTAATGATTAAGAATGTTATAATTGGTGAATTCTCTGGGATATTCCAAATGGTAAATTGTATTGAGATAGTTTGTAAAGAGAAACTACCCAATTTGATTTTACTTTTTGGTCATTTGTTGGAAGTCAAACCATCGCATTTGGATGAATGTCTTCTACATACAAATCAATACCATTTCATTGTAAATAGTGTCTTGGATAATTTGTTGATTTAGCAGCAGTTTTTCATGTGATGTTTAATAAATTTATTTGTTGTGCTTTTTATTTAAACACCTACAGATTCAACATTCACAACCATGTATGAAACTTTTATAAGAAATAATCACAAAGAACAACTTTTAATAAATTTATTTCTTCAAAAAGGGTAATAGTTTTTACACATAATTTGAATCATAAAGCAAATCTTCTCGACACAGAATTTGAATCATAAATCAAATCGTTTGACATAGAATTTGAATCATAAAACAAATTGTTTCGTGTTTTTGCACGTAAATTGCCTCAAAATGAGTTAAACTAAATACAAAAGTTAAAAACTAAAGTTTTACAACTGACATTTCAATTTGTTTGTGTTCAAGTTTCAACACAAACAAATTGAAATGTCAGTTGTAAATCTTTAATTTGAATCATAAAACAAATTATCTTGACACAATCAAATGAAAGTAAATTATCTTAGCACAGAAATTAACAAGAACAGATTATCTTAGCACAGAATTTGAGTCATAAAACAGATAGTCTTAACATATTCACAATAGAAATTAGACCAACAGCCTTATAGTTACAGAAATTGCAGATCTTTCTCACAAACCAAAAAGTAAAATTTCTATTGGATAGTTTTAAAAAAAGAACTAACTCAATAGTATTTACCATTTGGATATCAAACACAAGCAAACTAGAAATTACACCAATTGAAAGCCCACAAGCAATTTAAAAACACAGAATTTGAAAAGTAAAAGCTCACAAGCAAATTGAAAAACATAAAAGAAGATTGAAAATACAGAATTGGAAAGGTAAAAGCTCACAAGGTAATTTAAAACATAACAGCTAATTTATTAATTCATCTATTGAATTTTCCATTTGAATAAAAACAAAATACAAGTTAATTTACAGATATTACATTGTTAAACTCTATGAATTATTTCATCAAATCGTTATGAATTAAAGATTATCTAATAAATATAGCGTTTGGATGTGTCATAACATAGCGTTTAATGCCACTCAGACAAACTAATGTACGAAAATAAACACAAACGCGAATTTAAAATAAAATCATAAAACAAATTACCTGGTGAAATTAATTAATTCTGAATTGATATGAACAAACATTTCTATTCTATAACAGCAATTGTCGACAGATGATAAGTTGAAACTTTTATAAGAAATTTGAAGAAATTCTTTCAACTTTTAAAAACGTTCTTCATATAAATCAATGTCTAGTAGCTTAAAAAAAAATTTTTTTAATAATTGAAGATTACAAATACTACCAAGACCGTTTTTTGAAAACTGGAAGACTTTTAAACTTTTTTCCGTGTTGAAGATTTTGCTGATTTTCAATTTTGGAACTTATGCTAATTACCGACATTGGAACTTATGCTGATTTACGACTTTGGAATTTCTGCTGATTTACGTCTTAGGAACTTGTGCTGATTTACGACTTTGAAATCTCTTTTAATTTAATCAAATAGTACATTTATTTTTTCAAATCTACCTTGTGGCAACGAAATTTAAACCACCAACGATGGTAGCCATTGATTTGTGGAAATGAGCTTCTAATTAAAGCTTTTATGCTGTGAATTGTTTTAAAAAAATTGAATCTGCGGATTGTTTATAAAAAATTGAATGCTTGGAATGTTTTTATAAAATTAAATCTTAATAATGTGTCTCTTCTTTATGGTTTATTCCATGATTTCAGAATTATTTTTGCTGTGGAGTTTTAAAAAAAATTGAATCTGTTGATTGTTTTAAAAAAATGAATCTTAATGCTGTGTTACTACTTTGTTGTAGTATTCCAATATTTTAAAAATTGAATATATGGAGTGTTTTAAAAAATTGAATCTGAATACTGTATTGTTATTTTGTAGTTTTATTCCAAGATTTAAGAAATGCTTATGCTGTGGAGTGTATTTTTCTAATTGAATCTTAATGCTATTTCTATTTTGTATTATTCAAAGATTTAAGAATTGTTTATACTGTGTAAGGGAGATTCTAATGATTAAGAATGTTATAATTGGTGAATTCTCTGGGATATTCCAAATGGTAAATTGTATTGAGATAGTTTGTAAAGAGAAACTACCCAATTTGATTTTACTTTTTGGTCATTTGTTGGAAGTCAAACCATCGCATTTGGATGAATGTCTTCTACATACAAATCAATACCATTTCATTGTAAATAGTGTCTTGGATAATTTGTTGATTTAGCAGCAGTTTTTCATGTGATGTTTAATAAATTTATTTGTTGTGCTTTTTATTTAAACACCTACAGATTCAACATTCACAACCATGTATGAAACTTTTATAAGAAATAATCACAAAGAACAACTTTTAATAAATTTATTTCTTCAAAAAGGGTAATAGTTTTTACACATAATTTGAATCATAAAGCAAATCTTCTCGACACAGAATTTGAATCATAAATCAAATCGTTTGACATAGAATTTGAATCATAAAACAAATTGTTTCGTGTTTTTGCACGTAAATTGCCTCAAAATGAGTTAAACTAAATAAAAATGTTAAAAACTAAAGTTTTACAACTGACATTTCAATTTTTTTGTGTTCAAGTTTCAACACAAACAAATTGAAATGTCAGTTGTAAATCTTGAATTTGAATCATAAAACAAATTATCTTGACACAATCAAATGAAAGTAAATTATCTTAGCACAGAAATTAACAAGAACAGATTATCTTAGCACAGAATTTGAGTCATAAAACAGATAGTCTTAACATATTCACAATAGAAATTAGACCAACAGCCTTATAGTTACAGAAATTGCAGATCTTTCTCACAAACCAAAAAGTAAAATTTCTATTGGATAGTTTTAAAAAAAGAACTAACTCAATAGTATTTACCATTTGGATATCAAACACAAGCAAACTAGAAATTACACCAATTGAAAGCCCACAAGCAATTTAAAAACACAGAATTTGAAAAGTAAAAGCTCACAAGCAAATTGAAAAACATAAAAGAAGATTGAAAATACAGAATTGGAAAGGTAAAAGCTCACAAGGTAATTTAAAACATAACAGCTAATTTATTAATTCATCTATTGAATTTTCCATTTGAATAAAAACAAAATACAAGTTAATTTACAGATATTACATTGTTAAACTCTATGAATTATTTCATCAAATCGTTATGAATTAAAGATTATCTAATAAATATAGCGTTTGGATGTGTCATAACATAGCGTTTAATGCCACTCAGACAAACTAATGTACGAAAATAAACACAAACGCGAATTTAAAATAAAATCATAAAACAAATTACCTGGTGAAATTAATTAATTCTGAATTGATATGAACAAACATTTCTATTCTATAACAGCAATTGTCGACAGATGATAAGTTGAAACTTTTATAAGAAATTTGAAGAAATTCTTTCAACTTTTAAAAACGTTCTTCATATAAATCAATGTCTAGTAGCTTAAAAAAAAATTTTTTTAATAATTGAAGATTACAAATACTACCAAGACCGTTTTTTGAAAACTGGAAGACTTTTAAACTTTTTTCCGTGTTGAAGATTTTGCTGATTTTCAACTTTGGAACTTATGCTAATTACCGACATTGGAACTTATGCTGATTTACGACTTTGGAATTTCTGCTGATTTACGTCTTAGGAACTTGTGCTGATTTACGACTTTGAAATCTCTTTTAATTTAATCAAATAGTACATTTATTTTTTCAAATCTACCTTGTGGCAACGAAATTTGAAACCACCAACGATGGTAGCCATTGATTTGTGGAAATGAGCTTCTAATTAAAGCTTTTATGCTGTGAATTGTTTTAAAAAAATTGAATCTGCGGATTGTTTATAAAAAATTGAATGCTTGGAATGTTTTTATAAAATTAAATCTTAATAATGTGTCTCTTCTTTATGGTTTATTCCATGATTTCAGAATTATTTTTGCTGTGGAGTTTTAAAAAAAATTGAATCTGTTGATTGTTTTAAAAAAATGAATCTTAATGCTGTGTTACTACTTTGTTGTAGTATTCCAATATTTTAAAAATTGAATATATGGAGTGTTTTAAAAAATTGAATCTGAATACTGTATTGTTATTTTGTAGTTTTATTCCAAGATTTAAGAAATGCTTATGCTGTGGAGTGTATTTTTCTAATTGAATCTTAATGCTATTTCTATTTTGTATTGTTCAAAGATTTAAGAATTGTTTATACTGTGTAAGGGAGATTCTAATGATTAAGAATGTTATAATTGGTGAATTCTCTGGGATATTCCAAATGGTAAATTGTATTGAGATAGTTTGTAAAGAGAAACTACCCAATTTGATTTTACTTTTTGGTCATTTGTTGGAAGTCAAACCATCGCATTTGGATGAATGTCTTCTACATACAAATCAATACCATTTCATTGTAAATAGTGTCTTGGATAATTTGTTGATTTAGCAGCAGTTTTTCATGTGATGTTTAATAAATTTATTTGTTGTGCTTTCTATTTAAACACCTACAGATTCAACATTCACAACCATGTATGAAACTTTTATAAGAAATAATCACAAAGAACAACTTTTAATAAATTTATTTCTTCAAATAGAGTAATCGCTTGGACACATAATTTGAATCATAAAGCAAATCGTTTGACATAGAATTTGAATCATAAAACAAATTGTTTCGTGTTTTTGCACATAAATTTCATCAAAATAAGTTAAACTAAATAAAAATTTTATAAACTAAAGTTTTACAACTGATATTTCAATTTATTTGTGTTCAAATTTGAACAAAAACAAATTGAAATGTCAATTTTAAATCTGTAATTCGAATCATAAAACAAATTATCTTGATAAATCAAATTAAATTATCTTAGCACAGAAATTTACACAAAAACAGATTACTTAAGCACAGAAATAAACACAAAAACAGATTATCTTAGCACAGAAATTAACAAAAACAGATTATCTTAGCACAGAATTTGAATCATAAAACAGATAGCCTTAACATAT
Organism: Meta bourneti; assembly: GCA_933210815.1. Taxonomy (NCBI): domain Eukaryota; kingdom Metazoa; phylum Arthropoda; class Arachnida; order Araneae; family Tetragnathidae; genus Meta; species Meta bourneti. The sequence goes on from OW119934.1 coordinate 36,999,588, forward strand.
TCACAATAGAAATTAGACCAACAGCATTATAGTTACAGAAATTGCAGATCTTTCTCACGAACCAAAAAGTAAAATTTCTATTGGATAGTTTTAAGAAAAGAACTAAATAGTATTTACCATTTGGATATCAAACACAAACAAACTGTAAATTACACCAATTGAAAGCACACAAGCAAATTAAAAACACAGAATTTGAAAAGTAAAAGCTCACAAGCAAATTGAAAAACATAAAAGGAGATTGATCGGCTCAAATGGAAATTATTGTCAAAAGTTTTGTCCAACATGAACACTTATGTTTACCAATTTTAATCTCCTTTTGAACCTGATCTGGATGACTTAGTTTCAAATGTCTCTTGAGAGATTTGATAGATTTATACACACGATGACATTCAGAACAGGGAAACATTTTGTAAACAATTTCAATGAATTCAAATGCAAGACAACACAATATACAAATGATAAAGATAAAGCACTTGAAACTAAGTCAAAATTTTGGTACAGCTGCAGTCTCTGCCGCGCGCGGTGGCTAAGCGTTTTTTTTTTGGCGCCGTTTTTGGCGCACTTTTTATGTCGCCACTGAAATCTTCCAACATTGAATATATACTGCATACGTATGGATGAAATATTTAAATCTGAATGAAACAACATTTTGACTAGAAAAACACTGCAAATATGGATGAAATGTAAGCAATTTTGGCGTAGTTATAAGCGACTCATGCCGGTGAGGGTAACCCATTTGTTCTCGGATTTCCAACAGTGAATCTATACTGTTCATTCTCCACATATGGATGAAATGAATCAAAAAAATGTACATTAGTAGAATATAAGTTATTCTAATATTTTAACAGATTTCACTGTAAATGAGGGTTTCCTGTTTAAACGGGGCTGCCAGTCGTGAACTGAATCCTCAGTCGCACCCCATTCGATTTTTTTTAAATGGAACGAAATTTCAAAGCAAACCATTATAGGAACCCTTGAGTTTTCCCATGCGATCTGCAAAGAAATCGCACATTCGCCATATTTAATAACGTAAATCTTGATTATATATAAAAATACAGTATTACTGGAAAATACTGGACGCCGGCAAGGTTGCCATAAAAACAGGTTAACCCTAACCAGGAGAAAATTCGAGAAAAAAATGGGTTACCATCAGCCGGCAGCCATCGCTTATAACTACGCCAAAAAAAACGCGTTGCCACCGCGCGCGGCAGAGACTGCAGCTGTACCATAAACAAGAAATGAAAGAAACACAACAGTTAATAATCACTAAGTAACTTTGTTAAGAAAGACTAATACTATTACTTCAGAGTAATAGAATTCAGATATGAAAGAAACGTAATACTTAAGTGATTTTCCATACCGACTGCAAAATTGCTCTTGTGGAAAGCTCTTTCGCTGACAAAAGGGGCGCGTTTATAAGTCCTCAGAAAAATAAGCTGTTTTCGGATTCTTTCGGCAAAAGAGGGCGCTGTATCTAACTTTTAATTTCTCAGGGACGTAAATGGAAAAGTGTGTTAGTGTGATGTGTTGTTTTTTATTAATTAGACTTGAATTAGTAATGGTTGTAATATTTACGGTGACAAAAAAACAAGAGGTGCAACATGAACCAAAATTAAATTATCAAAGGGCGTAGAGATGCTCTCAAATCACAGAATTGCTACTCAATCACCGATATTTTTTAATCACAGTTCTATCTGTTACTGCATTATCAAACTAACAGTGATTTGATAGCAGTGATTGAGAATATCTGTGAGTCGGTAGCAGCGAAAACGTTGGATTTCCGGTTTGTAAGTGCACAGATGTTGATGGTCCCTGTAAGGAGCAACAACAGCCTACATATTGGGTGCTTGCTTCTAAATAACCCTCTGTTTGGCTTTTATGATACCAAAGAGGTCAGTGGTCCCGCATTCGAAACACAATGCATCATACAATTTGAGAAATAAATGGGCAAGGAAGCAATCAGCCGGCCGAGGCGCCCTCTAGTGTACCTTGATTTCTGCATTGTTCCCCGTAAATGATCAATGTTTTCGACCAAATAATTAAGAAGAGCGTTTGGAAATGTGTTTCCTTATTTACCTCAAATCTAAATAGACGTTTATTGCCTCTTTTAAACTAAAATAATCTTGAAAAACACATTTTTAAAGATTTCACCACTAGTAATTAAAAAAAAATGTTGTATATTATTTTACACAAAATTCTGCTTATCATGTGGATATTGTTATCTATCATAAACATTCGAGGTACGGCAGTTCGAGGAGAATTGCTGGAACCGATAAGTCAACAATAGAAAACTATTGATATTACTTATGGTGGTTTTAAACGTTACGGTCCTAACAATCACTGCTACAGAAGAATATCTGTTATTCTAAACTGTGACTGAATCTGATTGGTTGGAAGGGGATGAATAATTTGAACATATAATGAAAGGACTCCGAATGCGGTCATACCTTAAATTCCCTTAATGTCTGATTTCTCAAAAGTTACCTTCATAATATACCCTTTCAAAAACTATCAAAGGTAAACACGTGCATATCGCGCTGAAAACTAGAAAAAGAATCGAAATCGCTATGAAACTGTCAACACATGGACGAATGGCATTTGAATTTTACACTTTCTAGTAAGCTGTTACCCAGCCAACGCTATTCAATATTTGCGATGAACTTTTTGGCGTAGTTTTTTGGCGTGCATGCATTTTAGATTGGCAAGTATGTACTTTTTATTGGCGCATGTCATTTGGATTGGCACATGTTATTAAGATTAGCTTAAATTTCTCACTCCCGCGCGTTCATTTGAGTTTGCGCTCATCTCTCTTTTGTGGGTGGTTGTGTAGCTGGACACCTATTTTTATTCCAGTGTCATTCTCCGTGGATTGTCCCTAAACTGAAGTTTGTACCATAGTAAGTCTTTAATTTTAATATTTATTAATTTGCTTAGTTCCTTTTGAAAGTTACATTTATTTCCCATTTTTAAGACATAGGAGCATCCTTTTAAATAATTAATTATTTTGTCATTTCTTTATTTTGCAAGTATTTTCTTATATTTTCCGGTTTTAATCTTATTTATTACTATTTTATTTCGCACTGTTCGTACAATTAGTTTCTTTTTAAATGAGCAGAAGTCGATCCTTTTGAACAATTCATTATATTGTCATTTCTTTATTTTGCAAGTGTTTTCTTATATTTTCCGGTTTTAATCTTATTTATTACATTTTTTCTCACTGTTTGTACAATTAGTTTCTTTTTAAATGAGCAGAAGTCCATCCTTTTGAACAATTAATTATATTGTCATCAACTTAGTATTTTCTTATATTTTCCGGTTTTAATCTTATTTATTACTATTTTATTTCGCACTGTTCGTACAATTAGTTTCTTTTTAAATGAGCAGAAGTCGATCCTTTTGAACAATTCATTATATTGTCATTTCTTTATTTTGCAAGTGTTTTCTTATATTTCCGGTTTTAATTCTATTTATTACATTTTTTCTCACTGTTCGTACAATTAGTTTCTTTTTAAATGAGCAGAAGTCGATCCTTTTGAACAATTCATTATATTGTCATCAACTTAGTATTTTCTTATATTTTCCGGTTTTAATCTTATTTATTACTATTTTATTTCGCACTGTTCGTACAATTAGTTTCTTTTTAAATGAGCAGAAGTCGATCCTTTTGAATAATTCATTATATTGTCATTTCTTTATTTTTGCAAGTGTTTTCTTATATTTTCCGGTTTTAATCTTATTTATTACATTTTTTCTCACTGTTTGTACAATTAGTTTCTTTTTAAATGAGCAGAAGTCCATCCTTTTGAACAATTAATTATATTGTCATTTCTTTATTTTGCAAGTGTTTTCTTATATTTCCGGTTTTAATTCTATTTATTACATTTTTTCTCACTGTTCGTACAATTAGTTTCTTTTTAAATGAGCAGAAGTCGATCCTTTTGAACAATTCATTATAATGTCATCAACTTAATAATAATTAAATTTGCAAGTCGGCTGAAAGTTTAAAATCTATAGAAATTTATAATTTATCCGCTATTATGTGCGAAAAAATATTTATCTTCCATGCTGTTGTAGCAATGTTTTATAAGAATTAATACATATATGATATTAGTTTAAATGCCCAAAATGTTTTTCGTGTAGTTACAAGAATTTGTTAATATTGATATTAATTTTTTAATATTGTGTTTATACTTCATTTAAATATACGGGAATATACAGTTAGTTACTATTCGTATTACTTAGCTAACGTTGGGTAGTCAAGTATTTATGGAGAAATAGTGTTTCCCACTATAGGTTCAAAGAACTCCTGATATAAAATTCAGAGATTTCGAGAAACTAATCTTTTTTGAGGAATTGGATATGCTCTGTTGAGAATTTTTGCTATTTTAAAAGATATTTTGACGGTACTTCATTATCTTACAACACGATTTTGAGATCCTTAATTTATTTAATAATTAATTTATTTATTTAAGCGTACCTATATTCCGTAACTGCAAAAATTATTTATACATTCTGATAACATATTTACATAGGTATTGGTATTGATATTTTCAATTAACGTCACACTGGAGCAACACAACGGGCTATTGGTGACGGTCCGGGAACAATCCCAAAGGGAAAGATCCGAGGACAACACCACGTAATTTTGAACCACGGTCAGATGACGAGGCAACACCTGAGCTGGTACCCCACTCTCCAAACTTCAACACCACGCCAACGTCATATTTACATAGGAACTTGAAAAATCCATATTTTAAATACTATTTAAGTTCTACAAATAAAAGTAGCATTAATATTTTCTTAAATTTCCCCATTTTACTGAGAAAAAAAACCTAGAGTCACATCTTAAATACTTCAGGAAGAGTGAAATTTTTAAGTATGCTGCTGTTTTTCTCAGCACTCTTGTGTTATCTATATTGAAATAACGATATAATTTATGAAACCTGTTGTCAATCTTGGTTCAATATCAGCATTTTGCTTTGAATTTTAATTTTTCAGTGCTTTGAATTGTAGTATTTTAGTTTCAAATTTTCGTGTTTTCGTCCAGGTACCTGAACATGCTTGCGTTGTTACAAATTTCTTACTTGTAATATAATTTTAATACTTAACAATTAAACTTCCTTTTAAAAATTTGCAGGTTCTGCTATATGATGAGGACATATCCAAGGCAATGCGAATTGTGTGGAAAATCATATTCATCAAAAAGTTCATTTAGCAATCACCTAAAAATATGTTCGAAACCGTCTAATAAAATCACATATCCTAGGGAATGTAACCAATGCAAAATTTCATATGCATCAGCAAGTTCTTTTAGTCATCACCTAAAGAAATGTTTATTACCCTCCAATAAATCTAACTTAAAGATAGGATATCCTAAAGAATGTGACAATTGCAAAAAATTATTTGCTTCAAAAATTTCCTTTAGTAATCATTTTAATGTATGTCCCCTACGTCCCACAAACTTCCTTCAAAAACTTATTCCTTGTGAGAAGGAAAAGATAAGCAAGGAACCAATGTATCCTAGAAAATGTTTGAATTGTGATGGATTATTCCGAACTAAACAGGCATATTACCAACACAAAAAGTTTTGTCTATCACTTAAACGCGAAGAACATTACTGCATGTTTCCAGAATGTCGTAAACAGTTTGATCATGTAGGACAGTTAAAAGTACATGTCTTTGAAGTTCATGAATCCAGTAATGTTCAAAAACTCTCTTTTGATTCCATGAATGAATTCCAAATTTGGTTAGAGTCTGAAGGTGAATCCACTTTTTCATCATTTAAAAAATTAACTGGGACTAAAACATATTTTTCCAAAAAGTTGCATTACTATTCATGCCAGCTATATACCCCGCGTAGTTCCAAGTCTATATGTCCAATATCATCTCGGAAAAACAAAAAAGGCACCGTGCTTTCTAATATTTTTTGTCCTGTTAGGATATGTGCTTCTGAACAAGAAAATAAAGTTCTTGTGACCTACTATTCAACCCACAATCATACACTCAAATTTAAAAATAGCAGGCATCATCCCATTAAACTGAGTTCGCGTAGTTTTATTAAATCTCATTTGTTATTATCTGTTCCTGTGGCAAAAATTCAAAGAATGTTAAGGGAGGGGTTAGGATCCCGTGAAAATAGACACTTTTTCCCTGTAAAGGATGCATTTGTTCCTCGCAAGACAATTCAAGCCTATGCCCGCCGTTTGAGTAGCGCACTTCGTCCGTATAATGATTTTATTTCCCTTGCTTCCATTGTTGAAGGTTTAAAAAATGAGCAATATGACCCAGTTTTGATTTTTAAACCTCAGTATTCTCCTACTGTGTACGGTCCGTCAAACCTAAATCGCTATTTTAATGATGATTTAACATTTGCCCTAGGTTTCCAAACAGAAGAGCAAAAGAATATGTTACTTAAAGCTCCTGATGGTGTTGTCTGTATCGACTCAACACATTGTACCAATAAATATGGTTTTTATCTCCTAAACATTATTGTTTCGGATGAATTTGGACAAGGTTATCCCGTGGCCCATTTTGTTACAAATTATTTAAATTTTGAAATATTAGTAGCATTATTCACAAGCTTAAAGTTGCGCGTTCCAGAAATAAAAATTAACTGTGTCATGACTGATGATGATAAGGTTACGTATCAATCATTTAATCATGTATTTGGCCCTGAAATTAGACACTTATTATGCCAATGGCACATTCTACAAGCTTGGCACAAAGAACTCAACAAAAAAGTATCCGATAAAGAGTTACGAAAAATTATTAAACATATTTTGCTTAAATTACTCAAAGAAAAGGGACGCTCTAAGTTCCACAATTTTTTGAATAAATTCTTGGGGATTTATTCTGCAGCTTCAGAGCAATTTATTATTTATTTTAAAAATAATTATTTCAATAGAATTGAATTTTTTATGGGCCTCGTGTTACAGAAATTTTCCGCATGCAGGTATTAATACCAATAACTATTGTGAATCACTTCATAATGTAATTAAAACTGTTTATTTTGAACGTAAACAGAATCGTCGCCTAGATCAGCTACTATTAACGCTCTTACACGCAGAAGAAGACAGATTCTTAAAATATCAATCCAATATATTATATCATGTACCTCCCAAGGATAACTCCCAATCCATCAAAGACAGACATGATAAGGGGAAACGAATTTTGAATTGCGATGTTAACATTCTTGCTTGCAATACTTGGTCTGTTTGTTCTCAGAAATTAAAGGGAGTAACTTATATTGTAAAGCAAATTCACGAAAAGTGTCCTATTCCAGATTTTTGCTACTTTAAATGCCTTAATTTAAGCTGCTCTTCTCTTTGTAATCATCTCTACACTTGCAATTGTCCCGATAATAATAATTTGTGCAAGCACATACACAAAATACGTTGCTATTCAATGCTCCCTAATAATGCAAATTTCTTGGAAAGCGGTGAAATCACTAGTGATGAGGATACAGATGTACCAGTAGCCAAGTTTAATGAAAACAATAGTATTATTAAATTTTGCAGCGATACTTATACTCCCCGCACAAATAAGCAAAAGAAAATAATGTGCGACAAATTATTAAAGGAATTGTCTATTTTACTTGACAACCCTGAGATTCAAGAGAAAATGATGAGAAACATTCATACAACTTTAAATGCTCTTGTATCTAGTTGCCGTGGTGTTATTAATGTTAAGGAACCTTCCACATCACAAAGTATCAATTATACGCCTATAGCCGCAAATCAAAACTTTCAACGACAAACCAATTTTACCAAAACAAATAAAAAAGGTAAGGCTAAGAGGGATCATAAACATTTTTCTGACGATTCAACCAGCTATTTTATTTCTTGTAAGCGTGTTAGGAAAAATTATTCTTTCACAAATGAACTGAATTGTGAGGATATGAGAACATCTTTAATAAATATTGGATGCTATAATTTAAGTTACATTGCACTAAAATCTATTGATCCTCTGATTAGTGATACTGAAGAAAAAATACTTCAAATGGAAGCGCCTGATTTTCGAAAGGGCTGGCTTTTTGATGTAGTTGTTGATGCATATATTCATCTACTGTGTGAAAATGACAATTCTTTTGTTGCTGTCGATTCTTCTGTTTCTCAGTTGTTATTAAATGACCCATGTATTAATCAGTTGTCCAATCTTGGTTCGAAGTTCGTATTATTTCCTTTTTGTGTTGTTAATCACTGGATTTTAATAGTTGCAAATACAGAAGATAAAATTATTGATTTGTATGATCCGCAAAGTGTGAGGGGAAATAAATATGATAACTTAATCTATGTTTGTACTGCATTTTTGAATTATAATTTAAAAGTTAATCTCAAATGGCGCGTTAATTACCCTTCTCATGTTTTACAGCGTGATAATATAAACTGTGGAATATTCGTTTGTTATTTTTGTCACCAGTTAATATATAAATCTGATTTAAATTCGACCTTTGAAGCGAATGATTTCAGGAAGTATATATACGAAATCTTAATTGGAAAAGCCCCCTTAACTCAATTCTTAAACAATGTATCTTTTTATTGAATATGATTTTCCTTCACAATTCTAAAGTATCCAAGCCTACTAATGAAGATGTTCTTCAAATTAGCATCAAAATTATCAACTATCAGAATTGGTGTGGATTTAATTGACCAGCCTGGAACCATGAGTATTTATTTTATTAATATTTTACTTCTATTTATATTGCATGTAGCTTATGGTTTACACCTCAAGGTTTCAGCTAGCTGCAGGTATTCACTATTTGGTTTAATTAAATGTTAGAAACTTTTTTATGAGTGGCTGCTTGGCCTGGTTCAGGGGTTTCTCTAAATTATTATAGTGCATATTTTATCTCAACTATATATACTATCATGTGTTCTAATTATGTTAATAACATGCTTTCTGTTCCATATTCCTGTTGATTTTACTAATGTTATGCTCCTTTTTCAGCTTAATTTTCCATATTTGTTTTATTAGTTCTTGTGTAGGTTTCTGACTGCTTTTTAGTACTTGTTCTCATCATAATATGCATAATAGAATGAAGGATGTTTATGGCTCCAATCTTGCATACCATTGGTAAATATTTTTCAGTATCTCATACTTCTGATTTAGTATTACTTTCGAACTTAAAGATGCCCTGCTCAATCATATTCAGTACTTGCATTTATGCTATTTAAAAAAATTAATATTCCAAAACAAACTTCACATAAAATTTATTTATTGTAATACAACTGAATTAACTTCCACTTAAGGGCATAGTTAATTTTATACCAGTTCATTTTTCTTATAAGCTTTTTGGTTTTTAGAAAACTCAGAAAATGTGTCCTAAGAATGGAGAGGAATTGAGGACAGTGGTATGCCAATAAAATAGACTTGAACAATAAAAGGAATAATGATGGTACGTTAGATAAATAATTCAATGTTTTTATGGTGGTGATGAATAGCTTTCAGTATAAACAAGCAGTTAATATTTGAAAGTACAGTAAGTATTACATTCACTAAAGATTAGATTTATCTTACCTAGAAGTCCTGCATCATTTTGAGTAAGTAGTATTCCCACCACTGTATATTCCTTTATTCCTCTAAAGATGTTCTATTGCAATTAAAGTCAAGGGTAAGTATTGATAGGAGTAATAAATTGAGGAAGATGAAGTATTCACTTAATAGTGTACAAGTCTTCACAAAGTTCTTTCTCGTGTAGCTGAGGAATGTTTAATCTATGAGATTTGGACTATGCTCATTTCATTTGATGTGTTTGGTGACCAATGTTGTGCGATGCAAGCCGAAAATCTGTGCAGTCATTGATGATTTTTACCTCTACATTTCGTTACTCTATGGTCACATTTATCAGTCCAGAAGCAGCTCTGTACAGATGCTGTACTATGGAATTTACACCTCCAAAAGGACCTGTTAACATCAATAACAATTGAAAGCTTTCACTGACCCTCCAACAAGAGTCCCCCTGAAAGGAATTTGGATGTAATGTGAAGGTCAATTTGAATACACGCTATTAAAATCTTGCACTTTTTATCTTCTGATATAACAATGATGGTTGCAAAAAAATTAAACCTTCATTGTTACATCACATCAGATATTCTCCTGGATATTAAATCTGATACATTACTTCGGATTTTTTTTATTTTCAAAATTAAAAGTAGTAAAAATTTTATTTCAAAATTAAATAAAGTGTTTGTCTTCATTTAATTTAAGAAGTTTTCTGAATATTCTACATCTGTTCCATATCTTTGAGACTTGTCCTACACCAAGTTGCTTGTATCTGTTTCTTCACCGAAATAGGTATTAAGCTGATGCTTGGTTGCACTATTCTGTATTTACGCGGAGGATCAATTTTAAATCTGCCAATCTATGATGCCTTTTTCAAGGATTAGAAATTGACTAAAATTGTTAATAAATATTAAATATAATTTTTAATTTTAAATCTAATGAAATATTTATTACACAGCATTAATTTATTAAATTTTCAAAAAATATATTTAAATGTTTGGAATAAGTGCTGAAATATTTATGCTTTTTCAAACATATTATATATAACTGTAGAAACATTACTTCCTGTTAAAGGAAATTATTACTTTATTTGGTTCCTTGTATTTATACCATGAAAACTGCAGAACTTAGTCCTAATTATCGGGGTTAGAAAATTGCCACAAGTACATTGGACTCTAACAGTAGCTCCACAAATGAGACTGCCTACTTTATATAGTGGTTGTATGTCACCCAATGGGAGTTCCCGATTCAAATCCCTGTTTGGGAACACATGGATCATGGTAATTGTTCCTGTTTACGAAATGATGGTTTACCTACTGGGTGCTTCCTCACAAATTGCTTCTAGTTCATCCCTTGCAGTGTTGAAGAAGTGGATGGTCAGCATTAAGAAAACCAGCCAAGCAGTAAGAATAAAAATCCTTAGCCATGCATTTTCCTCACCGCATTGTATATGCTGTGCTCCTTTGCTATGTCACCAAACACAGATCCAGCTGTGCCCCATCCATTGCTAGACGAACTCGATATTGCTCCACATCGTCTAGGAACAATTACTTCACAGTCGCTCTAAGTGCAGCGACGTTCTATGATAGAAATTTAGAGTTGAACCTACAAGACAAATGTACTTGGAAGTTTAATTGGTTAAATAAAGGAAACACTTAAAATAACATTCAGTTACTTACACCTTAGTAAATGCAATTTTAAAATTTCTATTGCAATAAGTTTTTAAAAATGAATGGATTTTTTTAATGCTTCACATATTTGCATGTTTGGATATTATTTTATAGCATGATATCAAACAGAATTCTAAAAAATACATTTGTGCTTTCATTTGGTAAATTAATTTTTATCATGTTTACTACATTGAATATGTGAAATACGTTTTTACTGGTTTTCATTATTGGAAGATAAAGAATATCTGATGTGATGCAACAATGGAGATCACTACTTTCTACTGGCGTTTGTAATAGCGTGTATTGAAAATGACCTTCAGATTATATGGTTTGCTTCCAAATTCCTTTCAGGGACTCTAATTGGAGGGTCACTGAAAGCCCAAATTGTTATTGAGGTGAATGGGACTTCTTGGAGGGGTAAAATTCCATGGTACATCTGTAGAGACACATCTGGATGTAAAATGTGACCTTACAGCAGCTAAATGTAAGTATTAAGATCATTAATGACTGCACAGCTTTTTGACTCACATCACACGGCTTATAGCACCAACACATGGAATAGAATGATCCTAGTTCAAATTTCATCGATCAACGTTCTGCAGCTGCCCAAGAGCTCTGTAAAGGTTTGTACACAGTTCAGTGAATCCTTTACTTCCCAATTTATTCTACTGTCAACATATCCTCGTCTTTTATTGGCTCTAGAGCATCTTTTTAGGGATGGAAGAATGTATAGTGGAGAGAAGTTATTCCAGGTGATGTAGACTTTTCCACAGGAATGATAGATCTAATCCTAAGTGAAAGGTAACTACCCACTGCACTTTAAATTAACTGACAATTTGTAAATGATCTTTTTCTGTGTGTCAAGAATTTTTTTGAACTGTGACTAATTACAACTTTTTTCTTTCAGGTGCAGAAGCTGCAGCTGTTTCCAACTCCTTCCTTTATTTTTTATCATATAAATTCACATTTTGTCCCGAAATGTTCCCTATTTTCTATAAGTCATTTCTGGACTAGATAAGTAAATATATTAAGCTATCGTCATTGCTCACACTCACTGTAAGCCCTGCTCGTGCCTCTTGGTAGATACGTACCATATTTCAGCATTATATATTTTATCCCTTCTTCGGTCCGACACATGATTTTTAGGAATTCCCTTGCTGTACAGCCCTTTTTAAACCATATTAAGGCCAGTGGAAGACCTTGCCCTGATTTAATACGATTGTTTTTTATTTAAATGGCATCTTTCATTATTTATTAATGTTTTTTTAATCTTCTCATTCTTTCAATTTTAAAATTTTGTTTCTTTAAAAGGCAGTTGGAAACCGCTGCAGCAGAGGATTAAGGCTCCTGGCAATACCTCTTTAAAAAAAACGCATCATGATTCCTACCTCATGGGTGATGTGGAAATGGAATCTGGTTTATTTTAGGTTGCCTGGTCTGCAGATACAGGAGGACAGTTTGTTCCAGTGCCTGAACTCGTAGAAAATAATGATTTGTTGTCGAGCAAATTGAAGAGATTTTATCAATTGCGCTGACAGAGTGTGGATTTTTGAGTTAGATACTGGCTATCCAAAATAATATGTAGTATAATTATAATTTTTTTTCATTGGACTGTGAAATGGTGTACTTTTAATGTTACTTTTCTTATGAGAAGTAGAAAACTAATATTTGTTTTATTATATTAATAAAATGCTAAAATATCAACCTGAGTTATATTACCCACGAGCTCTCATACTGGTGTATCAAGTGCGGTTTTTCTGCCATGACTGCTCAAAACGAAACAGGACTTTTAATTAACCATCACATCGAATCATTCTAGAATTAATAAGCTAACGGACAGAATACAACAAGTCTCATTAACCTAACTAAAACCTTGTTATAATAAAAGTAACTTATAATTGCTGTTTTTTCATGTTGCGTTTTTTAAATTCGAAATACTAATGTTGGAACTAGTGTTTAGAATAGAGAAATTCGTACATTTTATGCATAGATACTTTTCTCATTACCGTTTTATCAAACCCACATCATTAAAATCAATTTAATACAATGATCAATTTTACACTGCGTTGGGTCTTATAAAAATTAATTTACCGGGCCGCGATCTTACAAAGACTGAGAACCATTGCGCCAAACTTTTTCTCATGCTGCACTTGAACCCGTTCATTTGAATATTGCTGTCTCAGCGCTAATTGTGGATACATTTCCCAGGCTCTCTTAAATAACACCCTCATTCTCTATTCATTAGTCTCCGTCGAACCGAATTTTGACTCGAAGAATAAGTAAGCAAATTCGAGAATAACTAAACAAATTAATATTTCAACAGTGTTTTCTCTTCAAGTCTGTCATGGGAGTGAGTTTCGCTTCACAAGCGCGCGCTTTATATTTGTTTTTATTTCCTCATCTCAATGAGTTTTAGAATAGATTGTTCTCCTTTTTTATTTTTACCATCTGTGTCCACGGACAAAGGTGGGCGGGAAATGTGAAAAAGTTTTTAGTTTTATTGCGATGTGGCAATCTGGGGGCTTTAAATTTTGTGCAAATTAAAACTTGAGTACATATTTTGGTGGTAGTTTGTTCCGAAGTGGACGTGGACCTGTCTCAAATATGTGAGACAATTTCGCACAACGCATTAATTTCCCCCGAAAAGCTCCTCGATTGGTTGAAAATAATTGCACTGTAATAAATCATCACTGAAGATAATCCTAATAAATGTTGATGTACCCCATATCTATGCTAAAAAAGGCAGATCTAGTTAAACTATGTAAACAGAAAGTTGTACCGAGTATTAAATTCATGGATTGAAAGCCCAAAAACAGGTAACGTCTGAGACCGATTGTCATTTCGGTAATGTTAGTCTTGTGGTTTTCTGGTAAATTTTAACAAATTATTTTTTGTAGAACTTTGTCTTGCTGGACAGGGAATATTTTTCACTGAGTTTTGTGTAATCGTTTACGACATTTGTTTTCAATGTAGACTCGCACATTGATGATTATTTAGTTGAGGTTACTGAATAAATACAACCCATTCTATTTCGAGGGTTAGTATCGCATCTGTGGGAATAGAACAGGACAATTACAAACATTTCAAATAACCTTGCAACACTTTCGGCGGGAATCGCTCGTGTTCTAGAATGTTCTCGGAGCTTTCGGAAGTCGCTCGTGTTCTAGAACAGTGGTGCGCAAACTATTTTCATTTCCGCCCCCCCCCCAATTTTGTTTACTATTTTGTCGCGACCCCTGGATAGACAATAGACGTTTTTTTAATCATCAACGTAGTTAAAGTCGAATTCTGTTTGGGATTTGCGCTTCTGTTTGTGCCTTATTAGAGGTCTGAATAAAACACATAATTTTATGAAGCAATGGTTTTATTTATGCATATGGGTATAAATATTTTTTAATGGAAAATACTTTAAAAAACTTACAACATAAGAATTCAATGTGAGGTATGTGCTTGGAAAGAGCTCATGATTGCTTCTATGTTCGGATCTGTATTGGAAATCGCAAGCCGTAAGTCATCCTCTGGATCCAATCGAGATCGATGTTTTGTTTTAATGGCCAACTAATTAAGAAAAACCGGTTTCACATAAGTAGGTCGATGCAAACTGAATCAAAATATTAATTGCCTTTTTCTTCGAATCGGCATATTCGTTTCCAATCGTTAACCAAAATTTCTGGCAAGTCAGACTTATATTGAATGCGCAGTGTTTCATCGCTTGAAACATCAATTAAATGTTCTTTTTCATTTAAATAGATATTCGCGTTTACTTTTCAAAATTCATCTTACTATGATCTTAAATTTGTACTCGCACTTAAACTTACTGCAAAAGCAGGCTTTGTTTAGTGTGCCGCCATCTGTAATAAAAACAGAACTCACTGTTCCCTTATACGTTTTAAAATAGTAACTACCATTGTAGCGTTTTCCACGAAATATCAGTTGCAAATGTTACTTAAAATTAGCAAAAGCAGTATATAAACAGAATTACAGAATGCACTTGAATGAACGTAAGAAGCAGCAAAACCGAACTACTGAGGCACAGACGGAAAGAACTGCACGGTCCTAGCTGTGATCACAGTATAAAGACTAAATAGCAGGGGTGCACACCTAGATTGAAAAAGCTGTAGTAATGATGTCCACTGCCAAAGTCAGACCGACCCAAGTTGCATATGGATCCCACCAGAGAGCAGGTAAAGGGCATCTCAAATTGACAATTATCTTTTATCACTATGTCTGTTCGCCTGCCGGTTGCCGAAGTATAGGTATTATATACTAATACAGACAATTGCTTTCGTAAAAAATATAGTTCTTTTTTTTATAAATATCTCATTTCACTATTTTACTGGTACCTGATACTTGTTGAAAAAAAGTCTTATATTTTTATTTCAAATAAATTTTTTTGAATTTGGCGACCCACAAAAATTTTCAAGCGGCCCCCAGAGGGGTCGCGACCCACGGTTTGCGCACCACTGATCTAGAACGTTCTGCCTCTTTCGTCCACGCGAATGTTCAGGTTCACCGTTGGTGAATCAGAACAATGGGATGAGTAGAGCCATTCCGAATCTCTGTTCTACACCACTCTTAGTACAAAGGGAATTCCGCTTTAACCGCGGGAAGTCATCGCGCAAAGCCATTTTCCGATACAAAATAATCTCAAGAGTTATAAACAAAACCACTGGGTTCCAACGGAAATGGATAGTATTTTGTAATACTTCGGAAGTTATAAATAAATCAGATTGTGAAGGAGAAAGTTAAAGTGTGCCATTAATCACGGGAAAGGGGGATGATAATGGAATCGGCAGTTATAAAAGGGGTTTTTCCGAAAAATCAAATGATATCGGGATATGTGTGGGCTGCATCCAAATCAACAGACTGTTGCTTTAGAATAGGATATTTAATTATGATAAATACAGAGGCTGTTCGGACATTTTTTGAACGATTTTGATGAGCTGTAAAAAAATTGTATGCTACGAAATAATTTTTAAGCAATGGATGGAAGGCTGTTTCCGCTCTTTCCGAAGAGAATTATGCTTATTCAATTATTCAAAAACGCTGTAAAAATCATGATTTTTCGATACCTTAATGTACGACAAGTAATATTGAGAAAAGAAAAAACGCGTAAAAGTGGAAAAATACTTCCAAATACGTATCCAAAAAAAGAAAAGAATTTCTGAGGAAAATTAAAAGTAAAAAGAGGGGAAATGTAAAAATCAACTCCCACATATTATCAAGACCATATTTTATTCCCAACTGCATCAGGAGATATCTCGTAAACCATAATGTAAGCTTAAGTGTCAACCCCGAGAATCTTTGTGCGGTCACTTTTCCTTCCCCTCGACCACCCGTGTACTCTAATGAGAGGGCGTGGTTGGAGACCTTTTGTGCAAGGGGTCATGACTTTTTGAGATGAAAACATTTTAAAATGCTTCATTTGAAGTGCGATTAAAAATTTACCAAACAAAAAGCAAATAACAACACGAAGGGACATGAATTCAGGGAAAAGATTGAAAATTAAAGGTATGATCTTTGCTGCAGCCAAACTCTCAAGACATACATTTTAAATTACGCACGATTGTTTAATTTAATATTTCACTACGTATTGGAAACTTGATAAAATGCGATAATTGGCGGAGTTCGAATAGGTTTGGTGAAGCCGGCTACCTGTGGGCCATCGATGCGATAAAGAATTTAAAAATTCCAAAACCTCTAGTTTGGTTCTTTCTCACAACCATTAATTATCAATGGATAATTAACCCTTTGAAAATCTAATTTGCACAAAACAAAATTTAGTTTTTTAGGGCGCTCTTGTATGTCACTTCTAGAACACCTCCTAGATATCACTCTATCAAATAGAATATAGTCTTAATATGCCTAGAACATACCTATAACCGAGCGTTTACCATTTGAAGGTAATGAGACGTCCTACTGCCCTAAAATTGTTAACATTTGCCAGTCTTGGCAAGTCTTCCTTTCGGACTTGTCTTTAAAATTCTTTAACACCACCATGCTACTAGCAGGTGCGACTAAATTTTTTAATCTGAATTTCTCAAATCATCATATTTATATGGCTTCAATAAAGGTTATATGGTTAACTGGATTTGAGGGGGGCGGTAAAGAAAAAATTTGGGGGATTTGCGCCATTAGGCTTGGGGATGGGCATCCCTGCTATCAGTCACTGGACTAATGAAATCTTGTAGCGCGTTGTAATTTTTTCAGGCCAAAATAAAAATAATTTGTGTTGATTTTCATATCTCATTCTGATTACCAAATATTTATATTTATTGGGCTATAATCACCTTCCATACGAGACTTCTGTACACCAAAGTTAAACGTTAACACCCTTGTCTCTTATTCATAATATTAAAATTTTAATCTTTAGGGCTTATTACTTTTAAAAAAATCACGTCACTCGATTTTCGAAACGAGAACTTATACTGCAAGGAGAACTTGCGAAGAAATAGTAGTGTCCTAAAAGTTCCCGTACTGACGATTCGTGAATTTATTATACAAAAACAACAAACTTTAAAACAATTATTTTTATGCTAATAGTGAAAAGCACTTTTAACATAACGTAGAAAAAAAAATTTTAACTCACATTTATAATAAATGTTCAAAATGTCCGCCCCTTTCTTGGAGGCAAAGCTGAATCTTCATAAACTTTGTTCTTTAAATATCCCCACAGATAAAAGTCAGGGATGCTCAGATCAGGGGAACGAGGTGGTCAAAGATTTCTGGAGATGAGTCGATCGACAAAACAATCTTGAAGCATGCCCATGGTTTCATAACTTGTATGGCAGGTTGCACCGTCTTGTTGGAACCTAGAATCTCGTTCATTCACTTCCATTAATGCAACAAATTGTTGGATGAGTTCTCTGTATACAGTGCCATCAACAGTTGACTGGAAAAACAGAAGCCCAACAATCCTTTTGCATGATACGGCACACCAAACGCCAATTTTTTTAGAATGTAAAGGTTTTTTAATGAATGGGGAATTAAAGAACAAAGTTTATGAAGATAATCTCCAAACATTAGATCTGAAAATTGCCATTACTAAAAGGATACAAAAAGTCACTCCCAGCATCTTGAAACGCGTTTCTAAAAATATGCGCAAACAACTTCAACTTTGCCTCCAAGAAAGGGGCGAACTTTTTGAACATTTATTATAAATGTGAGTCGGATTGAGAAACACTTCATTTTCAGTGGATGGGTATTTAATTAACATCGCACTGGAGCAACACAACGGCTATTAGCGACGGTCCGGTATCAAACCCGAAGGGAAAGATCCAAGGACAGCACCACGTAATTTTGAAACAAGGTCAGATGACGAGATCACACCTGAGCTAGCATCCCACTCTCCAAACTTCCACACCTCGCCAACATGAGGATATTTCAGGTTACCGACGGAATTAACTTGCACCAGCCCCCCCCCCTTTTACGCGATAGTCTTTGGTTGGATTCGGACTCGCAACCCTCCGGTTGCTAATCCGTTACTCTTCCAACGAGGCTACTCATTTTCAATGGAAGACAAAATAAATGACACAGACCCTCGAAAAAGCTGGTTGAAATTTAGGTTTAATTATGTAAAACTGTTTGAGGCTACGTCAAACCATTATCACTCAAATCATTTGTATGGATTTATAAAATTATTTTCAACCATTTATATGAAACAAATCGCAAATATTTCGGCATTTACTTAATTCCTGCATTTTTGTATTCTGTATCTTGCGTCTATGAATCGTTAATCACGGATATGTGAACACCCAAAATCTGGAACCTTTGGGGTAATATCCGTTGTGGTTACTCTTTAGGATTTAAGTCTCTCATGTATCTCATGAAATTATTTATCTCAACAGAGATAAATAATTTCATCAATTCATTTATACAAAAATCATGCTGTAAATCTGTGTAATGGAGGCAAACAAAATTTACAGTAAATATTTGTTTTTCAAACACGTGTAAGAATATTTGTATGGATCAGTCGAATGTATCTTGACCCCTGATTTACTTCACTATTTGAAAATCATTCTACAAGCATATGAGAAGCACACTTGAGACGATTCTAGGTATACTTAGGGTATTCTGGGACCTGGGAAGTAGCCCGTGGCTTTGCTATCTATCACTGTCATCGCTCTCCTTTGATGGTCCGGTCTAAATAGACTACTGCTGAGACCAATTGACCAGACCATAGAGCAGAGATAAAGCAATTGACTGAAGAAGGGGAAAGCACTCCCTTTGTTCAAACCTTGACACTTTAAGGGGAACTCGCTTTTTCGGGGTGCCGTTTTCGTCAACACAACTGTGAGATACCACGCCGCCAGAAGGGTTAAACACAGAAAGCTTGAACTAAAACGATCACCGTTGTCAGACGAATTTACACCAAATTTAGTACATTCAATTTTTGGAAGCCTGCGGGAAACATAGGCTATATATTAATCCCGTTATATTTGTCCTAGGTCGGGAGAAGGGGCTAAAAACAATTCGAAATCCAAATAGGTAGGCATTTAATTAATATCCCCTCGAGCAACACAACGGGCTATTAGGGGTGGTCCGGGATCAATCCTGAAGTAAAAGATCCCAGGACAACGCCTCATAATTTTGAACCACGGTCAAGAACAACACCTGAGCCGGTACCCCACTCCAAACTTCCACACTTCGCCAATATGAGGACACTTGATGCCACGACAGATTTAACGTGCACCTGTTCCCGTTTATCCGACGGTCTTTGGCTGGATCGAGTTTCGATCTCGCAACCCTCTGTTTGCTAATCCGTTGCTCTTCGAACTGGGCTACAGCTGCCCTCGAAATCCCCATAGAAATGACATTTATTATCCTTACTATCACAGTTTGATCAATTCACATCGAATTTGCTACACTGGTTTCAACAAATTTACTCGTAAATACCTTTAAAATTCTTTTAAAGTGCATGCATTACAAATAATTATTAATTATGTCATGGTTATAAGGAAATGGAGGGGGAAATTAGCTATCAATCAGGGGTGCCCACAGGGTAGCACTCCATCTGCTGAAAGACCTTCAGTTTCCATTCAACAAGAGGACACTAACAACTGAAGTTGGAAATCACACACACACAAGAGATTTGTCTAGTCACTTTTCCTTCAACAGATGGAAGAAAATTCAACCCATCATGGAAGAATGAAGTTTTACCAAATAAAAGTGTAATTGCCGTATTTTGCTTACCATGTACTGTTTTCTCTCCCACGCGAACAGTCAATATGGGGAACAACTGGCTATAGAGGGACCGGGATATTGTGCTCCATGAAAAATCTAAAACCCACTTATCAGCACAAAATGCAAGAATCCAATGGATTTCTCAAAAGAGGTTTATTCTGTTATTCTAGACTCAACTCAAGACATTAGTAAAAAAGAATGTTTAACATTAGTGGTTCGTTATATCGAGCGCACTGACCCGCAAGGTGCCCCAAAGGAAAATGCCAAACCTGAAGAGCGGCTCATTAAGGTTTTCATTAGTGGAGATACCACAGGCCTGGATGGGGCCGGGAATATGAGAGGAAAATTCAATGGTGTAAAAGCGCTAATCCAGAGAGAATGTCCGAAAGCGTCCTCTTTGCCCTCTCTTGCGGGGGGAGTTCGTCTCCGTCTTGGAATGTTAATCCCTGAGTTTGACGCCCCTGCATCGGAAGGTCATGAGAACCTCGACAACTTCCCGACCCGAGGACAGATTTAATCTCTGGCCTGGGCTTCCACAGAACTGAAAAACACGTGTTTTCCTGGGGGTGGCCATCTGCATTCCTCTCATGGAGGGCCCAAGATAATTTAGTTGACAACTTGTTTTTCAGTCGGGGAAAATCTGAATTCCAGATGTGGGAATGCTAGACCGCAACGATACAATATCGTAGACCTGTTTATGTCGTACGAACGGCCGATTGAAGCAAAAGATTCACCGCTTTCAGAACGTCTAATTATTTCCATCTTTGTCTCGATCGTATGAAGTTTACGAGTCCTTAATTTCTTTTTGTTCGTATCAACACTGCAGGTTCTCCGTTTCTCACTCATAGTTATAAATTTATAAGGGCGAAATATTTAAACATAAACAAATAAATTGGCAAAAAACACACAACGCATCGACATGTGACCTAACTCAAGACTAAACCTGTTTAATACATTGTATGTATTTGACATTCGGCCCCCGCCACAGCGGCTCGGAATAATAAAGTTAAAATAAAGTTACAGCATCGACCTACATTCATGGTTTAAGACAGGGGTGTCAAACTGGCGGCCCCCGAGGTAATTTTTTGTGGCCCACGATGCTCTGAAATAAAATGAAAACAGAACAATATGTTACGAAGAAAATAGCACTTAGGGGAGATCGAGGCAATACCGTACATACAATTTCGTCAAGTTAAAAATGAGTTACAGCCCTCTGGATGTTATTATCCCTCTTTATGGAACTACAACTGGTGAAGATATTTTTGATGCTGTATGGAGCATTTTAGGAAAATATAATCTTCCTCTTGACAGGCTTGTTTCTGTAACAACTGACGGCGCTAAATTGATAACGGGTGAAACTAAAGGATTTGTGTCAAGACTGACAAGAAAATTACAAGATGAATATCCTGATTTATGTTTTCTATTCTTTTCCCAGTAATTTCAGTGTAACACTAGGTAAAACGTGTAAAAAGGGATATGTGCGAATTTTTTGGAATTCCGTAGGGGCTTTGGCAGTAACAAAACTCATGAATTACACTTGGATTATATGTGTGGCTATATAATATCAATTATCTGAATTTTTTTATTTAGTTTATGAGCACCACGATTAAAGTGGTACACCTTTTAATATCTCCTATAAAAGTTGAGTATTGTAACATGTCCCCTTTTTACATCTGCCGATTCAATTGGGAGAAAAGATAAAAATCGGGTATTGATATAATTAGGAGTCCTGGGAACACGTTCCAAAGAGGCAAGAAACCAGGGGACAACCAGAAACAAACTCCTCTCAGTAGTGATGTAAAAGGACGAAATGCGTATGCTTGCATTATCCATCCATCTAGTATATCACACACTTCGCGGTAGCCCGGTTGGAAGAGTAACGGATTAGCGTACTCTTGCACCCGCAATGCGATATTTCCTAATTCCACTATCATTATGAAAGGATGACAAATTATATTGATACAATATTTGTAATGAATTTCGTTTCAAAGAAATTTTTTAATCACAGCGTACGGTTTAAACGGAATTCTACAAATCATTATGTATTGAATCAATGACTTTTATGGGAAGTTGGTCGAGATATACACATACCGTCAAGAAAGAAACCAATGCGAAAATTAAATACCTTCATCCATACGAGAGGCCGCGGTAGCCCGGTTGGAGGAGTAACGGATTAGCAACCGGAGGGTTGCGAGTTCGAATCCAACCAACGACAGTCGTGTACAAAGGGGTCTGGTGCACGTTAAATCCGTCATAGCTTCAAATGTCCCCATGTTGGCGTGGAAGTTTGGAGAGTGGGGTGCCATCTCAGGTGCAGCCTCCTCATCTGACCGCGGTTCAAAATTACGTGGAGTTGTCTTCGGTTCTTTCCCTATGGGAATGATCCCGTACTGTCACCAATAACCGGTTGTGTGACGTTAATTAAAATATCTACCTTCATACAAACGGAGCAAAGTTAATCACAATTTTTCAAATAACGGAAGGTCAATTATCAGCGTTTAAAAAAAGAAGAAAAAAAATGTTTTCAATGAATGCTAGAGATAGCAAAGTTGCTAAAAATAGCTTCAACTCATTATGTAAATAACTTCGATCTTCTCACTTAAAACAAAACTTTCAACTTTTCAAAAGGCTTAGTTAGAACATTTTATAACCGTGATATTATTCCAAGATCAGCTGTTTTAAATATCTTACCTATTACGTACAGCTTTCAATACAATCTAATATAATTTGAAAAACATATGCAAGTTTTATTGATTTCAATAGCCTTATAATGGAAACCTACGTCAAAATTTTAAAACAAATTTTTTAATCAGTGTACGGTTATACGTCTTATTTTAACGTTAACTGTTTTATTTTAAAATAACTTTATTTTAGTGGAGATATACACATACCGTCAAGAAAGGAACCAATGCGATATTTTCCACAAAACAAATAATTCATTTTAAAATTAGAAAATGAAACATTAATTTTGTCGTGCCAGTTATCAAGTAGCAAAACAACACTTTTTATCAGTGGGTGTTTCGCTTGCTCTTCACATTAAATAGACTCGTTTACTTACAAAATGTAAGTTGTGCAACATTAAACTTTAGTCAATACACCAATTAAAAAGAATATTCCGTGCGAACACTAAAATTAAGATCTAGCAAACAATACTGCCATGCAATTAAAATTGGCATTTCTCAAGATAAATTTCAATATTTAAAGGAAATTTTTTTAACAATATTTAAAATTTATGAATCAAATTTCAAAGTTTAAAACATGCCTAATGCAACACAAATGGCTAAATATCCAAATTTCAACGTTGAAAAATGACTAGATTTAAGCAAATTAACGTTGAACTAAAGGCCCTAAATAGCAGTATCCTGTTTCCAAATTTCAAGTGAAAGGTTGATTCCATGCGACATATCAAAGTTGATACAGCGAGTCTAAACGTTTTTTTACCTAAATATCAACGTTAGAAACATCACTAAATCGATACAATTTCAGAGTTGAAATCTTTTTTATTTCAATGTTAACTAAATGTCGATTAACAGTGACATATTCACGTAGAATTGGAGAATGCTAATTCGACCAAACTCCTCAATTTTCTTGTGCTACTTTAGTAAATAAGTCCTCCTGAAGGAAATCAATTGATCTGAAAAAAATAACCACTTAATATTCCCAAAAGCAAAATATTTACCTAGTATCAGCTTGTAATTATAAAAATTCAAGGGAAAGCAGATAATTTTTTTGGTTTCTCTTTGAGAACGCATAGTACCCAGACGTTCTTTTGGAATGGGGAACTCATTTAGATGTTAATGTTTGAGTAAAAGACAAGAAAACCATTCTTAGAGTTATCTAACTGCCTCAGGTCGGTTGTTTGGGTTGGATTTTGGGGATTTTATGGCGCAAGGTCTCGGGTTGTTTGGGATTTATGACGCAAGAGACACATTTAGCCAAGCTGCGCCAAGTAAATAGACATAAACACACAAGTAAAGCTTTATTGACACAGAAGAGAAATACAGAGAAGAATCGAATCGACGCCTAAACCTCGCCCGTTGCTAACGCAGTGGGTAACTTCAACTTAGTTGGGAGGCTGGAAAATTAAAATTTATTTAATTACTATGATTTATAAAATTTAACGTCTCCTTATTAAACCTCATATTTAACATAAATCAATGACTACAAACTACTCTTGATTTGCATGTCTAACAAGTTTGAAACATATAAGGACAACAAATTAAAAAATCCTAAAAATCCGATTACAATTTTTTAAAAATCAGACTTAAAATAAATTCGAATACAAAAAAATTTTGATCAACCTGCAATTAGCTTACTTTCGCAAAACACCTTCTTTCACTGAAAGTGCTGAGGAACTTTTCTTCAATTTTTAAAACTTTTTTTATCAAATTGCACATTTCCATTTTCTTCTGGCATAAGCGCAAGTAAAGATTTATCTCCACCCCTCACAGATACTGGGGGTACTTGAGCCTCCCAAGCACTTCCGAGGTTCCTGGGTTCAGAATAAGAGAAATGTAGAATCCGATATATTTGAAAGTTAAAAAGGATTGAGAAAAAATTTATTGATTACAGCAACAAATGATTCCTGTGGAACAAAAATTGAATTTATGAGGTTTTCTTCCACTACAAACTATTTTCATTAAAAATATAAACTGTTGTACAGCTGATCAACATTAAAATGAGACAAAAACATACAGCATCATTTGTAAGGACTTTACATTGCAAACTTTGCTGTTTTGTTTCACATAATGTCATTGAATACAATAGGTCCACATTTGTGGTCTTTTATATACTAATTTACTTCAAAATAGTTTTTGAAAGACAACATTCAAGCAAATGATCTTAAATCTATATTTTCCAATCCAAAAAGTATATTCTGCTGGGTAGCATTTCAAACCAAGCTGACTCAACAGAATGCACCATTTGGAAAACTAGTTAGAAATAGACAAATTACAAATATTAATGAAAGCAGATGCAAGCATTGTTACTTACCTGGATTTAATCCTTGCATGTGTAATTAATTATTCTCCATACTCAGCCTCAGCTTTCCAAGATGTAGCAAAAATGGCTAAAGCGCATTGATCTTTATGCATTTTATAAAGCAATATGAACTGTCATCGAAAGAACAGCAAATAAATAGAAGCAAATGATCAGGCCGTTTGCAGAAAACATGCAAAACGAATCATAAACACAATATGCAATAACAAAAAATATAGGTATAACAAAAGTTTTTGCACACCGAAGATTGAATCAATGGATAAAACATTTCCTCTAGCAAACGTAAAATAACATGCATTTAAAACGAATATATATGTTGCTATTTACCTTTTTTACCCTTAAATATTCAAGCCTTGGTTGAGAGCTCGACGAGAGATGGAGAAGATCACCAACCGACAATCCGCGACAAAAATAGCTAAACCTTAGCATGTGCAGAGGTGCGGAACGCTCCGACATGGGTTGCTTTTCCTCTCACACAATTTCTCTTGGGAAAACTACAACCAAGTCCATCAGTAGAACCACTGAAGTTCTAAAACATTTTCTAGTTTCACTTAAGTTATTACCAACCCATCCTCTAAGATGAAATCCATCTGAAGACATCAATTCTTTTGCCTCAGAGATAAAAATTTCTGCTTCATTTTCACTTTGAACCTCAGTCAAAACAATTATCTACAAAGAAGGGGATTTACTAAGTTTTCCAGCTATATTTTTGAGATGGTCAGGAGCATTTTCTATCAAGTTGTTTGTACAAGCAGCCAACAAGGGACTAGAAGTAACACCAAAGACTTACTGTACAAAGGCGAAAAATAGCTTTTTGATCATTCTTCCACCACAGAAATCTCAACATATCACGATCAGCTTGTTCAATTTCTATCTGTAAAAATGCTTTTTCAATATCTGCTGATAATCCAAGAAGGTACTGTCTAAAGCTAAAGAGAATAAGTGGAATTTCTTCAATTAAATAAGGATCTTCTTCTAGGAATTTATTTAAAGAATGTCCATTTTTATCAGTTGCTGATGTGTCAAATACAGGTCTTACACGAGTTGTACTATATTCTTTCAGCACAGTTGATGCAGTAAATAAAAATTAATTTGAACCCTGTTCTTCATTAACCAGCTCAATTATCTCATTCCTCAACCAGTCTTGTATAACCGAGTCATACTACACATATTTGCTTATTTGGTTCAATTTTCGAGTTGTAGTATGTATCTCTTTGTTGTTTTCAAGAGGTGGATAGCCTTCAATCCAAGGTAACTTAACAACATATTGACCTGTGTTATTTCCTTTTATAGTTTGTTCAAAAATCTACAAACTTCATTGTAATATCTTAGTTATTAATATATTTAGTGCAATAATTTGTTTATATTTGATATCTTTAATTAATTATTTGTAAATATTAACTGTTGCTGTCCAAGCACAACTCAACTCGATATAGAGAAAAACACAACAGTAAGAATGTCTAATCTTGGATATGTATACGACCTGTACTAGCACTAATTCAATAAAGTTCCTTCTTCACTTGTATGAGAGTATTTCTCAGTAATCATAAGTCTTACTATTTCCAATATATTAACAACTTCATGATTTACCAGATCTTGTTTGAGTTTAACTCCAGATTCTTTCATTCCCAGACTTTCCAAGTCCCACAACTCAGAAATGTAATGAATCAAATAAAGACACTAAAAAGTTTGATATGTTGTTTTCTGATATACCAATTAGACACTAAAATTTAGTTTTTTCCTACTAAATTTTCACTAATCTTGGGAGATCCAACTGTGATAATTTTCCACCATGCATCAGCTTCTAACAGTATCTGAATATCACAAAGATTGTCTACATCCCTGTCACAGTTGTCTTTCCTCTGAAGAATCATTAGTCACTGCAGTCCGGGGAAGCATGTGAAAATTTGTTGTTAATATGCATCCAATTTCTACGGAAGTGCCCTCAGATGAAATCAACAAAGTAGCAGAAAGCATGAGTCTTGAACCTTGTTAGCTGCTTTAGCAATCTGGCTTCATAGATAAACATAAATATTCAAATTTTTCTTCTATTAAACTTTCACCAGTGTGAATCTTTTCAAACTGGTCCCAGAACCCAATCCAACCACTTAAACTTCCATCATATTTCTTTAGTTCAAGTTTCGGAAGGTGCATTTTTTTTTAATTCCAACTTGACAGTCATTTACAACATTCAAGTTTTCGAATCATCAATTAATTCTTTAATTTTCAAGAATCTGAGCTTGTAATCTCCGCATTTCTTCAACTCGTTCTTTAGTTCTTTTTCCGACTTGTAGAATTTCTTTCAAATAGGTTGGTTGGTAATCGAGTTTTATGATGCAAGGGCTTTATTTGGCCATGCTGAACCTGACACAAGATATACAATGTGAATAGACACATACACACAATGAAAGTTTTTACTGACACAGAAGAGAGAAATATACCCAGGGAGGAATGCACTTGACACGAATCGAAACTGTGCCGCCTACAACTCGAAGGTTGTTAGCGCAGTGGGCATACCCACTGAGCCATGACGGTCCTTCTTTCAAATAGGAAGTGTTTATAGCATTAATCTTTTCATACTTTGATTTTAATGTTTCTTCAAATCTTGCCTTGATTTCTAATTTATTTTCTAACTCGCAATCGTTCTGTCAGGGACGCGAAATATTAAATCAGGATGAAAATGCATACTTAGAAGACAACATAATTCTAAGACAAGACACGAAGAACAGACATGTAGAAAGAAAATGGCTGAGTACAAACTTAAGTTATAGATCTCAATTCAAAATCAAATTCTGGCTCTCTATCGTTGTCAGATTCAGTTTAAATTTAACATTCACAATATATCTGGCTCAATTATAGCTTTTCACAACAAAGTAGTTTCATGTAAAACTTCAGACACGAAAACATGTAAATTTGTTTTACACTCCAAACTATAAGCCATGTAATGAATAAAAATATCTTTTGTATGTGGCAATTTCTATAAGTTTCCTTAGGTTACTATGGAGAAGTTCAGAATATTACTTGGTTATGTCTTGGGTATGTATCTTATTTTCAAAACCTTTCAAATGCAGAACATGGAGTTTTTCCTTCCAGTATTGTAGAATTCGAATTAGATAAAAAGAAAGGAAACTTTAAGATCGAGAGCAGTAATGTCCATCCTCAACAGGTAGCAGTTTATAAAATGTTACACCTAAGTGACAGGGTGTGTTTGAACACGTTTAATTAACTAAATTATACACAGATCAAATTATAACTGTAAAGTAAATAAAAATCATCAGTATTATCCGTAAGAAACATTTAGAAATGTCATGTCAGAGTTTACGTTCAGGTTTGGTTAAAAGGTTTTTCATTCCATGCACAAGAAAAGCAGCAAGGTTCACCTTACTTAAAAATCTAGTTGCAATTGATACAAATCTAAAGAAGGATGCTTTATTTGAATTTAAAAATGGATACTTGTAATGATATACTATTTGATTGATAAAAGAAATTACAAATTATGACTGCTCTAATGGAAGTGTCGAAAAAGATTAAATAAATACAATTTCCACGAGTTGGTGAACAACATGTAAAGTGAAAAGCAATGTTGGTGAAATGTAGTGTCACATTTGTTTATGTTAGAACTGGGTATTTAATGAAACATAATTAGATATAACCAAAATATATATGAAAATATTAAGACAAATCTTTAAATAAGAATAATTAAAACAATCTTAAAATGTGAAACGAAAGGGAAAACCAACTGCTAATTTTATTAAAAGAAAAACTGTTGAATTAAACATCGATATAGTGTTTAAAGGAATAGGGAAAATGGTTAAATACAATGTAGAAGACAAATTTTATGTTATAACGCTGAAATTTGTTGAACTAAATTATATTTTATTTGCGTCATTTTATGTCAAACCCTTTTCGGCTTAGGTAGACCAAGCCCTACAATCAAGAATTGTAGGTGAGTACATCTTTCCCCATAATCGAATCATTCGTAAGAGGTTTCATTAAAGAATTAGTTATGCAAGTAAGCAAAAGGTTTCTATACCCCACAACTATAAACATGTGCAGTTCATAAAAATATTAAGTGTTTAAAACTCCACATCTACAGGAATCTCCTTAGAAGTCTGTGAAGTACACAAGAAATTTCCTTCATACATGTTTTGAGCAAATATTGTACTTCTAAAACCTGAAGAGTAGATAAGTATTCCTTACTTAATATAGAATTTGAATAGAAAGAAGTTTAAAATGAAAATATGTATGTTTTTCTCCCTCTAAGAAAAAATGTATATATACTGTCACACTCTAGTGGCAAAGTGATTTTGAGTTCATTGAAAATACTAAATTGTGCACTCACCTCTTGTTGATTGCGGTAATTTTGCAATAAAGTTCATGATTAAGCTCGTTTATCACAAAGCCTACAAATAAATTAAACAATTAAATGACAAATACTTTTAGGACATTTATTTGAAAGTTCTAAAAATGTGAAAGTAAAGACAAGGTCTAGCTGCAGAGCAATTGATAGAAAATCTGATGAATTAAACACTAATAATTTTAGACAATTTTCTTAACTTAAAACATGCTTTAACCAGGGATTTCTGTATAACACTTTTTGTCAAATAAAGGCTACTACAAACATACATGAAATTTATGTGAGTATATCTGCCTCTATCACCTAAGAGATTTCTTAACTAATAAATCAAGGAAACAAAGTTGTTTCATTTTTTCATAACTAAACAAATTTAATTAATTAAAATATTGTGTTTTAACATCACATGTCTATGGAAAAGTCCTTAGGATAATGTGGAAGAGTAAACTCTGGTACACGTCTTGAGAATGTAGGTTATTCTTAAAACCACAATTACTTTTTCTTATGAAGAATTTCACTTAAAGATAAATAAAAATGCAATGTTACAACAAAAAGCTGCAAGAATTTTTTTTTGTAACAAAATATTTAATGTTTGATGTATGTGATTAATATTGTAGCATACATATAATGTATGGAATTAGACCATAATAATACGAGAAAAATCATTTTAGAATAGGTAGAACAGGTTTTTGGTGAAACACCAAAGAATTGTGCCATGCTTGACTGCAGAGTATGATTCTGGGTAACATGATAAAATGCTAAGAAACACTACTAAATTCAAATCTAAATGGATACTATGATTTGAACTCTCACCAGTGAAATGCGACTAAATTAGTGGTTTCAAACTTTATAAACCTCCATCCCTCTTATGTAAAAATATTCACGCTCCCTTTGAATTTCCATAAGATTTAATTTCATAATTTCCTTAGGTTAAGACTTGTTTATGGAAAACAAAAATTTTGAAAATGGATATAAAAGAATCATTCTAATACTTGAAACAATATTTAAAATATTAATTTGCTATAACATATTTTATGCATTCAAGCAAATCTTAGTTCTTTCACCAAAAAATAAAACATAACACTACATAATAAATACAACACATATTGTAAAATAATCTTAGGGTTAAAGAGGAAATTCGTCTGGCAATGACTGTTCTTTACGCTCAGTGGATGTGTTTACTTGGAAGACCCCAAACAATAAGCAATATATTTTATAATTTGGTTTAATATGTACTCTACATTAGGGTGATGTGAAAAATCAAGTTGAACAATTTAATTTGATGTTTTGAGGTGGTGTGGAGTTTATGGTGCAAGGGCAATATTAAGGTATCCCCGCAAACTTGAAATTTTAGTGTAAAATCGGGAATTTCACTAATGCATGGAAATGAATGTAGCAGTTGAACTTAACTTAGTATTAATCATGTCCTCATATCATAATGCAATATATGTCAAATGCCATGGAATCAAATGAACATAAGTCATAAATAGGGTTACCATACGTTCCAGTCAGAAGGGTGAGTCTGATTACTCATTTTATCCCTTTATGAAAGAATTTAGGTTTTTCGCTCAGGAAAAAAACATACAAACCCAAGTTCCTCATAATTTTCAGCTATTGATTACCCCCTTGCAAGGCTATTGGATGCAGTTCTGTAAATTGAACCCTTAGGAAATATTATGAAATTTATTTTTAACTGTAGAAACTTTTCTGCCCTGGTGCAGTTTTATATGACCTAAACAGAGGCTGGTGATATTATTTTAACTGAACTTATATGATATTACTTGATCCAAAAGTGAAACATTTTCAGAAAAAAATTAATGATAATATTGGTTATTTTGAAACAAACTTGTATGAATTGATCGAAGAGTGATTGCCAAAACATTCTGTGCTTCATCAGTACATCAAAAAATTACAATTTAACCTTTGAACCCTGAAAAAGCATGGATTCATTTCTTCAAACATTTTAGGCATCAGAACATGTGACCAATACCATGATAAAGATATAACATACATTTTCTGCTTACCTGGAGCATCTGCTCCTAAATTAAGGGTGTTTTCAGTGATGAACAATGTTTGGTCTGAAGTTTGGTTTCATAATAACAAAGAAAAATTGTGCAAATTTTAAAATATTTGACATTCCTAGCTGTAAACGTATTTATTTATAATACAATTGGCACAAGTATCTAAAACGTCATGCTGCACCATTAAGTTGTAAATGTAACAGTTTTGAATATATCTCATGTGAAAAAACTGAACAATTCCAAAGAATGCAGGGATTTTCTGATCTCATAAATCGAAAATGTTTAGAAAAGGTTAGTGGTCTTAAAAACATTTTGTTCTTAGTACATGGAACAATCAGAACTTAACCTCTGAAGAATAGTACCTGTTACTATACCTATTGAAGACAATAAATGCAGTAAACTATTGGGAAAGGAAACCCAAGATAGAAAAACTATGATTTTTGAGTCGGTTGATGCTTAGATTTCAGTAACAGGAAATAGAGGAAGAGATTTATGGGCTTATTTCCTGACTAGTGAAAAAAGAATCAACTTCATCAAATGCACAAGAATCATTGCGACAATCTGATGTTATGATCGCAGAATCTTCCAAAAACCAAATGAGAAAACGAATATAAATTTTTCATCTTTAGCTTTTACCAGTGATCTTATTGAGTTTTCATAGAACAGTAGCAATTAAATCATCTTTAGTTCTTCAGAATGTTAAAATAATTAGTCCAAAACATGCATGGTTGTAGATTGGTTTGTTAATGGAATAAGATATATGGCAAACTACAAACAAATCATAGAAATTAATTGGACACTATCCTTTGACAGACTGTGTGTAGAAATGTCATTTTGGGAAGAGAAAACTTTTATATCGGAAGCAGAATTATTTTTCTTGAAAATGTAACCTATGATTCAAGAGAAGCTGTAAATGTAACTTGCATTTAGAAATGTTGAGTACGAAAACTACTGATTTGTTCATATTTGCTGTGGATTGCAATGGATCCATCATCAAAATACAGGGTCTTGCATTGGTTCATTCATCAGC
This sequence comes from Meta bourneti, assembly GCA_933210815.1. Taxonomy (NCBI): domain Eukaryota; kingdom Metazoa; phylum Arthropoda; class Arachnida; order Araneae; family Tetragnathidae; genus Meta; species Meta bourneti. Next base: position 37,032,345 of record OW119934.1, read on the forward strand.
TTTGCGTAAATGAATACCTTTTGGGGCATTAAAAGTGTAAGATGGTGCCGATTCTCAATGGTTTTCAGGTCCTGTGTGGAAAGAATTGAAATGCATTATTCTGACATACTGATGAAACATTCCCAAGTGAAAAAAGGACATAATTATTAGAATTTGACAGAAAATTCCACATTTATATTCAAAGCGAATGGTTTTCTTAAACGTATCACCTGAGATTCAGACGACAGACTGAGAAAAGAATTGGCTCTGGCATAATTAGAATAACCAGCACACTAGTACAACTGTAGTTGGATCAAATTCTGAAAAACAGGAAACATGAATTGAAGTAAGTTGATAATTACTCGTATAAAAATGCTATTTTAATAAAAATGAACAAAACTATGAAAGTGTGATTAATTGTAACTATTAATAAAAATCATGATCAGGCCGAAAACCTAAATTTGAATAATCTTTAAATGTTTACAAAATATATTTTCTCTTCATTTTTGATTTGGCAGTTATCTTGTCACTCTTGCACTTCAATTTTTATCATATTTTTCGCCTTTCTCACTTCATCTTCAATTTCCGAGACTGCAGACTATTTATGTAATGTAACCCAGTAATATTAATTACCTCTAATATTAGTTGATTACCACTATTTAACCACTTTAACTAGTACTGGATACACATGCTCATATTTTATATTTAATGTACCCAAAACAATTGCCAAACACTTAGTCATCATGAAATATCTAACTTCAAATTTAAAATCAAAGCTTGTCTAAAAATTCAGTATTTGACCAATTTGGTCAATTACTGGAACACATGCATTTTGTTCGATTTGACATGACCATTGTTTTTATTTTTATCAATAAAAAGACAGATTAGTGAATTTCAGATTAGTTACTATTTATTCTAGTAGTCCACGGGCTGTATAAATATTATTTTTATTTGTCGTGGAATAAATAAGCTTGCTTGTTTAAATGATTAATATGAGAATGGTCAATTATTGGTAGGTGATCAGGGACTGCTTGGTTCACCCTCTTTAACTACAGCAAAAATTGAGGATATAATAGAAAAATTAAATGTATAATTGGTATTTACAGGCCCTTATGCATTTTGGAAACAAACATTCCACATATATCCCCATAATCGCTACAACTTAATATTGAGAAAAATTCATATTACGAATTTCGGTGAAAGCAATTCAATTCGTACGATTGAAAACAATTAAAGTCAAGATATAACTATTACAATTTTTGTTATGCTGTTTTCAAATTAATTTTCTAATTCCATGAACAAAATTTTAGAGCTTGCCTACCTTTAAGTTATAACCAATCGTGTGAAGACATGACTTCATCCAAAGGAGTGCAAATTTGCACTTATAAATCACAAACAGATTTTATATCCTCCACGAAGCAGCATGCAAAATTCTCAAATTTTAACTACATGTGTAAACAGGGCGAGTATAAGATCATTTCAACCAGAAATGCAACCAATTGGTGAAGGATTGCCATTTGGCAAACTTTATGAAACATTTCCAAATTCCAATGAGTTAAAAACTATATTGATAAAGTTTGCCAAGTTGCAGCCATACCAAGATACAACCGAAAACAGGGTTACTGGAAATAGATGTAATACATAGGAGCAGATTCAATAATCCCAATGAACTGCGGTAACAGCTTCCTAGAAAGTGGGGCCTCCATATTTATTAGATAATCTTTAATTCATAACGATTTGATGAAATAACTCATAGAGTTTAACAATGTAATATCTGTAAATTAACTTGTATTTTGTTTTTATTCAAATGGAAAATTCAATAGTTGAATTAATAAATTAGCTGTTATGTTTTAAATTACCTTGTGAGCTTTTACCTTTCCAATTCTGTATTTTCAATCTTCTTTTATGTTTTTCAATTTGCTTGTGAGCTTTTACTTTTCAAATTCTGTGTTTTTAAATTGCTTGTGGGCTTTCAATTGGTGTAATTTCTAGTTTGCTTGTGTTTGATATCCAAATGGTAAATACTATTGAGTTAGTTCTTTTTTTAAAACTATCCAATAGAAATTTTACTTTTTGGTTTGTGAGAAAGATCTGCAATTTCTGTAACTATAAGGCTGTTGGTCTAATTTCTATTGTGAATATGTTAAGACTATCTGTTTTATGACTCAAATTCTGTGCTAAGATAATCTGTTCTTGTTAATTTCTGTGCTAAGATAATTTACTTTCATTTGATTGTGTCAAGATAATTTGTTTTATGATTCAAATTAAAGATTTACAACTGACATTTCAATTTGTTTGTGTTGAAACTTGAACACAAACAAATTGAAATGTCAGTTGTAAAACTTTAGTTTTTAACTTTTGTATTTAGTTTAACTCATTTTGAGGCAATTTACGTGCAAAAACACGAAACAATTTGTTTTATGATTCAAATTCTATGTCAAACGATTTGATTTATGATTCAAATTCTGTGTCGAGAAGATTTGCTTTATGATTCAAATTATGTGTAAAAACTATTACCCTTTTTGAAGAAATAAATTTATTAAAAGTTGTTCTTTGTGATTATTTCTTATAAAAGTTTCATACATGGTTGTGAATGTTGAATCTGTAGGTGTTTAAATAAAAAGCACAACAAATAAATTTATTAAACATCACATGAAAAACTGCTGCTAAATCAACAAATTATCCAAGACACTATTTACAATGAAATGGTATTGATTTGTATGTAGAAGACATTCATCCAAATGCGATGGTTTGACTTCCAACAAATGACCAAAAAGTAAAATCAAATTGGGTAGTTTCTCTTTACAAACTATCTCAATACAATTTACCATTTGGAATATCCCAGAGAATTCACCAATTATAACATTCTTAATCATTAGAATCTCCCTTACACAGTATAAACAATTCTTAAATCTTTGAATAATACAAAATAGAAATAGCATTAAGATTCAATTAGAAAAATACACTCCACAGCATAAGCATTTCTTAAATCTTGGAATAAAACTACAAAATAACAATACAGTATTCAGATTCAATTTTTTAAAACACTCCATATATTCAATTTTTAAAATATTGGAATACTACAACAAAGTAGTAACACAGCATTAAGATTCATTTTTTTAAAACAATCAACAGATTCAATTTTTTTTAAAACTCCACAGCAAAAATAATTCTGAAATCATGGAATAAACCATAAAGAAGAGACACATTATTAAGATTTAATTTTATAAAAACATTCCAAGCATTCAATTTTTTATAAACAATCCGCAGATTCAATTTTTTTAAAACAATTCACAGCATAAAAGCTTTAATTAGAAGCTCATTTCCACAAATCAATGGCTACCATCGTTGGTGGTTTCAAATTTCGTTGCCACAAGGTAGATTTGAAAAAATAAATGTACTATTTGATTAAATTAAAAGAGATTTCAAAGTCGTAAATCAGCACAAGTTCCTAAGACGTAAATCAGCAGAAATTCCAAAGTCGTAAATCAGCATAAGTTCCAATGTCGGTAATTAGCATAAGTTCCAAAGTTGAAAATCAGCAAAATCTTCAACACGGAAAAAAGTTTAAAAGTCTTCCAGTTTTCAAAAAACGGTCTTGGTAGTATTTGTAATCTTCAATTATTAAAAAAAATTTTTTTTTAAGCTACTAGACATTGATTTATATGAAGAACGTTTTTAAAAGTTGAAAGAATTTCTTCAAATTTCTTATAAAAGTTTCAACTTATCATCTGTCGACAATTGCTGTTATAGAATAGAAATGTTTGTTCATATCAATTCAGAATTAATTAATTTCACCAGGTAATTTGTTTTATGATTTTATTTTAAATTCGCGTTTGTGTTTATTTTCGTACATTAGTTTGTCTGAGTGGCATTAAACGCTATGTTATGACACATCCAAACGCTATATTTATTAGATAATCTTTAATTCATAACGATTTGATGAAATAATTCATAGAGTTTAACAATGTAATATCTGTAAATTAACTTGTATTTTGTTTTTATTCAAATGGAAAATTCAATAGATGAATTAATAAATTAGCTGTTATGTTTTAAATTACCTTGTGAGCTTTTACCTTTCCAATTCTGTATTTTCAATCTTCTTTTATGTTTTTCAATTTGCTTGTGAGCTTTTACTTTTCAAATTCTGTGTTTTTAAATTGCTTGTGGGCTTTCAATTGGTGTAATTTCTAGTTTGCTTGTGTTTGATATCCAAATGGTAAATACTATTGAGTTAGTTCTTTTTTTAAAACTATCCAATAGAAATTTTACTTTTTGGTTTGTGAGAAAGATCTGCAATTTCTGTAACTATAAGGCTGTTGGTCTAATTTCTATTGTGAATATGTTAAGACTATCTGTTTTATGACTCAAATTCTGTGCTAAGATAATCTGTTCTTGTTAATTTCTGTGCTAAGATAATTTACTTTCATTTGATTGTGTCAAGATAATTTGTTTTATGATTCAAATTAAAGATTTACAACTGACATTTCAATTTGTTTGTGTTGAAACTTGAACACAAACAAATTGAAATGTCAGTTGTAAAACTTTAGTTTTTAACTTTTGTATTTAGTTTAACTCATTTTGAGGCAATTTACGTGCAAAAACACGAAACAATTTGTTTTATGATTCAAATTCTATGTCAAACGATTTGATTTATGATTCAAATTCTGTGTCGAGAAGATTTGCTTTATGATTCAAATTATGTGTAAAAACTATTACCCTTTTTGAAGAAATAAATTTATTAAAAGTTGTTCTTTGTGATTATTTCTTATAAAAGTTTCATACATGGTTGTGAATGTTGAATCTGTAGGTGTTTAAATAAAAAGCACAACAAATAAATTTATTAAACATCACATGAAAAACTGCTGCTAAATCAACAAATTATCCAAGACACTATTTACAATGAAATGGTATTGATTTGTATGTAGAAGACATTCATCCAAATGCGATGGTTTGACTTCCAACAAATGACCAAAAAGTAAAATCAAATTGGGTAGTTTCTCTTTACAAACTATCTCAATACAATTTACCATTTGGAATATCCCAGAGAATTCACCAATTATAACATTCTTAATCATTAGAATCTCCCTTACACAGTATAAACAATTCTTAAATCTTTGAATAATACAAAATAGAAATAGCATTAAGATTCAATTAGAAAAATACACTCCACAGCATAAGCATTTCTTAAATCTTGGAATAAAACTACAAAATAACAATACAGTATTCAGATTCAATTTTTTAAAACACTCCATATATTCAATTTTTAAAATATTGGAATACTACAACAAAGTAGTAACACAGCATTAAGATTCATTTTTTTAAAACAATCAACAGATTCAATTTTTTTTAAAACTCCACAGCAAAAATAATTCTGAAATCATGGAATAAACCATAAAGAAGAGACACATTATTAAGATTTAATTTTATAAAAACATTCCAAGCATTCAATTTTTTATAAACAATCCGCAGATTCAATTTTTTTAAAACAATTCACAGCATAAAAGCTTTAATTAGAAGCTCATTTCCACAAATCAATGGCTACCATCGTTGGTGGTTTCAAATTTCGTTGCCACAAGGTAGATTTGAAAAAATAAATGTACTATTTGATTAAATTAAAAGAGATTTCAAAGTCGTAAATCAGCACAAGTTCCTAAGACGTAAATCAGCAGAAATTCCAAAGTCGTAAATCAGCATAAGTTCCAATGTCGGTAATTAGCATAAGTTCCAAACTTGAAAATCAGCAAAATCTTCAACACGGAAAAAAGTTTAAAAGTCTTCCAGTTTTCAAAAAACGGTCTTGGTAGTATTTGTAATCTTCAATTATTAAAAAATTTTTTTTTTAAGCTACTAGACATTGATTTATATGAAGAACGTTTTTAAAAGTTGAAAGAATTTCTTCAAATTTCTTATAAAAGTTTCAACTTATCATCTGTCGACAATTGCTGTTATAGAATAGAAATGTTTGTTCATATCAATTCAGAATTAATTAATTTCACCAGGTAATTTGTTTTATGATTTTATTTTAAATTCGCCTTTGTGTTTATTTTCGTACATTAGTTTGTCTGAGTGGCATTAAACGCTATGTTATGACACATCCAAACGCTATATTTATTAGATAATCTTTAATTCATAACGATTTGATGAAATAATTCATAGAGTTTAACAATGTAATATCTGTAAATTAACTTGTATTTTGTTTTTATTCAAATGGAAAATTCAATAGATGAATTAATAAATTAGCTGTTATGTTTTAAATTACCTTGTGAGCTTTTACCTTTCCAATTCTGTATTTTCAATCTTCTTTTATGTTTTTCAATTTGCTTGTGAGCTTTTACTTTTCAAATTCTGTGTTTTTAAATTGCTTGTGGGCTTTCAATTGGTGTAATTTCTAGTTTGCTTGTGTTTGATATCCAAATGGTAAATACTATTGAGTTAGTTCTTTTTTTAAAACTATCCAATAGAAATTTTACTTTTTGGTTTGTGAGAAAGATCTGCAATTTCTGTAACTATAAGGCTGTTGGTCTAATTTCTATTGTGAATATGTTAAGACTATCTGTTTTATGACTCAAATTCTGTGCTAAGATAATCTGTTCTTGTTAATTTCTGTGCTAAGATAATTTACTTTCATTTGATTGTGTCAAGATAATTTGTTTTATGATTCAAATTAAAGATTTACAACTGACATTTCAATTTGTTTGTGTTGAAACTTGAACACAAACAAATTGAAATGTCAGTTGTAAAACTTTAGTTTTTAACTTTTGTATTTAGTTTAACTCATTTTGAGGCAATTTACGTGCAAAAACACGAAACAATTTGTTTTATGATTCAAATTCTATGTCAAACGATTTGATTTATGATTCAAATTCTGTGTCGAGAAGATTTGCTTTATGATTCAAATTATGTGTAAAAACTATTACCCTTTTTGAAGAAATAAATTTATTAAAAGTTGTTCTTTGTGATTATTTCTTATAAAAGTTTCATACATGGTTGTGAATGTTGAATCTGTAGGTGTTTAAATAAAAAGCACAACAAATAAATTTATTAAACATCACATGAAAAACTGCTGCTAAATCAACAAATTATCCAAGACACTATTTACAATGAAATGGTATTGATTTGTATGTAGAAGACATTCATCCAAATGCGATGGTTTGACTTCCAACAAATGACCAAAAAGTAAAATCAAATTGGGTAGTTTCTCTTTACAAACTATCTCAATACAATTTACCATTTGGAATATCCCAGAGAATTCACCAATTATAACATTCTTAATCATTAGAATCTCCCTTACACAGTATAAACAATTCTTAAATCTTTGAATAATACAAAATAGAAATAGCATTAAGATTCAATTAGAAAAATACACTCCACAGCATAAGCATTTCTTAAATCTTGGAATAAAACTACAAAATAACAATACAGTATTCAGATTCAATTTTTTAAAACACTCCATATATTCAATTTTTAAAATATTGGAATACTACAACAAAGTAGTAACACAGCATTAAGATTCATTTTTTTAAAACAATCAACAGATTCAATTTTTTTTAAAACTCCACAGCAAAAATAATTCTGAAATCATGGAATAAACCATAAAGAAGAGACACATTATTAAGATTTAATTTTATAAAAACATTCCAAGCATTCAATTTTTTATAAACAATCCGCAGATTCAATTTTTTTAAAACAATTCACAGCATAAAAGCTTTAATTAGAAGCTCATTTCCACAAATCAATGGCTACCATCGTTGGTGGTTTCAAATTTCGTTGCCACAAGGTAGATTTGAAAAAATAAATGTACTATTTGATTAAATTAAAAGAGATTTCAAAGTCGTAAATCAGCACAAGTTCCTAAGACGTAAATCAGCAGAAATTCCAAAGTCGTAAATCAGCATAAGTTCCAATGTCGGTAATTAGCATAAGTTCCAAAGTTGAAAATCAGCAAAATCTTCAACACGGAAAAAAGTTTAAAAGTCTTCCAGTTTTCAAAAAACGGTCTTGGTAGTATTTGTAATCTTCAATTATTAAAAAAAATTTTTTTTTATGCTACTAGACATTGATTTATATGAAGAACGTTTTTAAAAGTTGAAAGAATTTCTTCAAATTTCTTATAAAAGTTTCAACTTATCATCTGTCGACAATTGCTGTTATAGAATAGAAATGTTTGTTCATATCAATTCAGAATTAATTAATTTCACCAGGTAATTTGTTTTATGATTTTATTTTAAATTCGCGTTTGTGTTTATTTTCGTACATTAGTTTGTCTGAGTGGCATTAAACGCTATGTTATGACACATCCAAACGCTATATTTATTAGATAATCTTTAATTCATAACGATTTGATGAAATAATTCATAGAGTTTAACAATGTAATATCTGTAAATTAACTTGTATTTTGTTTTTATTCAAATGGAAAATTCAATAGATGAATTAATAAATTAGCTGTTATGTTTTAAATTACCTTGTGAGCTTTTACCTTTCCAATTCTGTATTTTCAATCTTCTTTTATGTTTTTCAATTTGCTTGTGAGCTTTTACTTTTCAAATTCTGTGTTTTTAAATTGCTTGTGGGCTTTCAATTGGTGTAATTTCTAGTTTGCTTGTGTTTGATATCCAAATGGTAAATACTATTGAGTTAGTTCTTTTTTTAAAACTATCCAATAGAAATTTTACTTTTTGGTTTGTGAGAAAGATCTGCAATTTCTGTAACTATAAGGCTGTTGGTCTAATTTCTATTGTGAATATGTTAAGACTATCTGTTTTATGACTCAAATTCTGTGCTAAGATAATCTGTTCTTGTTAATTTCTGTGCTAAGATAATTTACTTTCATTTGATTGTGTCAAGATAATTTGTTTTATGATTCAAATTAAAGATTTACAACTGACATTTCAATTTGTTTGTGTTGAAACTTGAACACAAACAAATTGAAATGTCAGTTGTAAAACTTTAGTTTTTAACTTTTGTATTTAGTTTAACTCATTTTGAGGCAATTTACGTGCAAAAACACGAAACAATTTGTTTTATGATTCAAATTCTATGTCAAACGATTTGATTTATGATTCAAATTCTGTGTCGAGAAGATTTGCTTTATGATTCAAATTATGTGTAAAAACTATTACCCTTTTTGAAGAAATAAATTTATTAAAAGTTGTTCTTTGTGATTATTTCTTATAAAAGTTTCATACATGGTTGTGAATGTTGAATCTGTAGGTGTTTAAATAAAAAGCACAACAAATAAATTTATTAAACATCACATGAAAAACTGCTGCTAAATCAACAAATTATCCAAGACACTATTTACAATGAAATGGTATTGATTTGTATGTAGAAGACATTCATCCAAATGCGATGGTTTGACTTCCAACAAATGACCAAAAAGTAAAATCAAATTGGGTAGTTTCTCTTTACAAACTATCTCAATACAATTTACCATTTGGAATATCCCAGAGAATTCACCAATTATAACATTCTTAATCATTAGAATCTCCCTTACACAGTATAAACAATTCTTAAATCTTTGAATAATACAAAATAGAAATAGCATTAAGATTCAATTAGAAAAATACACTCCACAGCATAAGCATTTCTTAAATCTTGGAATAAAACTACAAAATAACAATACAGTATTCAGATTCAATTTTTTAAAACACTCCATATATTCAATTTTTAAAATATTGGAATACTACAACAAAGTAGTAACACAGCATTAAGATTCATTTTTTTAAAACAATCAACAGATTCCATTTTTTTTAAAACTCCACAGCAAAAATAATTCTGAAATCATGGAATAAACCATAAAGAAGAGACACATTATTAAGATTTAATTTTATAAAAACATTCCAAGCATTCAATTTTTTATAAACAATCCGCAGATTCAATTTTTTTAAAACAATTCACAGCATAAAAGCTTTAATTAGAAGCTCATTTCCACAAATCAATGGCTACCATCGTTGGTGGTTTCAAATTTCGTTGCCACAAGGTAGATTTGAAAAAATAAATGTACTATTTGATTAAATTAAAAGAGATTTCAAAGTCGTAAATCAGCACAAGTTCCTAAGACGTAAATCAGCAGAAATTCCAAAGTCGTAAATCAGCATAAGTTCCAATGTCGGTAATTAGCATAAGTTCCAAAGTTGAAAATCAGCAAAATCTTCAACACGGAAAAAAGTTTAAAAGTCTTCCAGTTTTCAAAAAACGGTCTTGGTAGTATTTGTAATCTTCAATTATTAAAAAAAATTTTTTTTTAAGCTACTAGACATTGATTTATATGAAGAACGTTTTTAAAAGTTGAAAGAATTTCTTCAAATTTCTTATAAAAGTTTCAACTTATCATCTGTCGACAATTGCTGTTATAGAATAGAAATGTTTGTTCATATCAATTCAGAATTAATTAATTTCACCAGGTAATTTGTTTTATGATTTTATTTTAAATTCGCGTTTGTGTTTATTTTCGTACATTAGTTTGTCTGAGTGGCATTAAACGCTATGTTATGACACATCCAAACGCTATATTTATTAGATAATCTTTAATTCATAACGATTTGATGAAATAATTCATAGAGTTTAACAATGTAATATCTGTAAATTAACTTGTATTTTGTTTTTATTCAAATGGAAAATTCAATAGATGAATTAATAAATTAGCTGTTATGTTTTAAATTACCTTGTGAGCTTTTACCTTTCCAATTCTGTATTTTCAATCTTCTTTTATGTTTTTCAATTTGCTTGTGAGCTTTTACTTTTCAAATTCTGTGTTTTTAAATTGCTTGTGGGCTTTCAATTGGTGTAATTTCTAGTTTGCTTGTGTTTGATATCCAAATGGTAAATACTATTGAGTTAGTTCTTTTTTTAAAACTATCCAATAGAAATTTTACTTTTTGGTTTGTGAGAAAGATCTGCAATTTCTGTAACTATAAGGCTGTTGGTCTAATTTCTATTGTGAATATGTTAAGACTATCTGTTTTATGACTCAAATTCTGTGCTAAGATAATCTGTTCTTGTTAATTTCTGTGCTAAGATAATTTACTTTCATTTGATTGTGTCAAGATAATTTGTTTTATGATTCAAATTAAAGATTTACAACTGACATTTCAATTTGTTTGTGTTGAAACTTGAACACAAACAAATTGAAATGTCAGTTGTAAAACTTTAGTTTTTAACTTTTGTATTTAGTTTAACTCATTTTGAGGCAATTTACGTGCAAAAACACGAAACAATTTGTTTTATGATTCAAATTCTATGTCAAACGATTTGATTTATGATTCAAATTCTGTGTCGAGAAGATTTGCTTTATGATTCAAATTATGTGTAAAAACTATTACCCTTTTTGAAGAAATAAATTTATTAAAAGTTGTTCTTTGTGATTATTTCTTATAAAAGTTTCATACATGGTTGTGAATGTTGAATCTGTAGGTGTTTAAATAAAAAGCACAACAAATAAATTTATTAAACATCACATGAAAAACTGCTGCTAAATCAACAAATTATCCAAGACACTATTTACAATGAAATGGTATTGATTTGTATGTAGAAGACATTCATCCAAATGCGATGGTTTGACTTCCAACAAATGACCAAAAAGTAAAATCAAATTGGGTAGTTTCTCTTTACAAACTATCTCAATACAATTTACCATTTGGAATATCCCAGAGAATTCACCAATTATAACATTCTTAATCATTAGAATCTCCCTTACACAGTATAAACAATTCTTAAATCTTTGAATAATACAAAATAGAAATAGCATTAAGATTCAATTAGAAAAATACACTCCACAGCATAAGCATTTCTTAAATCTTGGAATAAAACTACAAAATAACAATACAGTATTCAGATTCAATTTTTTAAAACACTCCATATATTCAATTTTTAAAATATTGGAATACTACAACAAAGTAGTAACACAGCATTAAGATTCATTTTTTTAAAACAATCAACAGATTCAATTTTTTTTAAAACTCCACAGCAAAAATAATTCTGAAATCATGGAATAAACCATAAAGAAGAGACACATTATTAAGATTTAATTTTATAAAAACATTCCAAGCATTCAATTTTTTATAAACAATCCGCAGATTCAATTTTTTTAAAACAATTCACAGCATAAAAGCTTTAATTAGAAGCTCATTTCCACAAATCAATGGCTACCATCGTTGGTGGTTTCAAATTTCGTTGCCACAAGGTAGATTTGAAAAAATAAATGTACTATTTGATTAAATTAAAAGAGATTTCAAAGTCGTAAATCAGCACAAGTTCCTAAGACGTAAATCAGCAGAAATTCCAAAGTCGTAAATCAGCATAAGTTCCAATGTCGGTAATTAGCATAAGTTCCAAAGTTGAAAATCAGCAAAATCTTCAACACGGAAAAAAGTTTAAAAGTCTTCCAGTTTTCAAAAAACGGTCTTGGTAGTATTTGTAATCTTCAATTATTAAAAAAAATTTTTTTTTATGCTACTAGACATTGATTTATATGAAGAACGTTTTTAAAAGTTGAAAGAATTTCTTCAAATTTCTTATAAAAGTTTCAACTTATCATCTGTCGACAATTGCTGTTATAGAATAGAAATGTTTGTTCATATCAATTCAGAATTAATTAATTTCACCAGGTAATTTGTTTTATGATTTTATTTTAAATTCGCGTTTGTGTTTATTTTCGTACATTAGTTTGTCTGAGTGGCATTAAACGCTATGTTATGACACATCCAAACGCTATATTTATTAGATAATCTTTAATTCATAACGATTTGATGAAATAATTCATAGAGTTTAACAATGTAATATCTGTAAATTAACTTGTATTTTGTTTTTATTCAAATGGAAAATTCAATAGATGAATTAATAAATTAGCTGTTATGTTTTAAATTACCTTGTGAGCTTTTACCTTTCCAATTCTGTATTTTCAATCTTCTTTTATGTTTTTCAATTTGCTTGTGAGCTTTTACTTTTCAAATTCTGTGTTTTTAAATTGCTTGTGGGCTTTCAATTGGTGTAATTTCTAGTTTGCTTGTGTTTGATATCCAAATGGTAAATACTATTGAGTTAGTTCTTTTTTTAAAACTATCCAATAGAAATTTTACTTTTTGGTTTGTGAGAAAGATCTGCAATTTCTGTAACTATAAGGCTGTTGGTCTAATTTCTATTGTGAATATGTTAAGACTATCTGTTTTATGACTCAAATTCTGTGCTAAGATAATCTGTTCTTGTTAATTTCTGTGCTAAGATAATTTACTTTCATTTGATTGTGTCAAGATAATTTGTTTTATGATTCAAATTAAAGATTTACAACTGACATTTCAATTTGTTTGTGTTGAAACTTGAACACAAACAAATTGAAATGTCAGTTGTAAAACTTTAGTTTTTAACTTTTGTATTTAGTTTAACTCATTTTGAGGCAATTTACGTGCAAAAACACGAAACAATTTGTTTTATGATTCAAATTCTATGTCAAACGATTTGATTTATGATTCAAATTCTGTGTCGAGAAGATTTGCTTTATGATTCAAATTATGTGTAAAAACTATTACCCTTTTTGAAGAAATAAATTTATTAAAAGTTGTTCTTTGTGATTATTTCTTATAAAAGTTTCATACATGGTTGTGAATGTTGAATCTGTAGGTGTTTAAATAAAAAGCACAACAAATAAATTTATTAAACATCACATGAAAAACTGCTGCTAAATCAACAAATTATCCAAGACACTATTTACAATGAAATGGTATTGATTTGTATGTAGAAGACATTCATCCAAATGCGATGGTTTGACTTCCAACAAATGACCAAAAAGTAAAATCAAATTGGGTAGTTTCTCTTTACAAACTATCTCAATACAATTTACCATTTGGAATATCCCAGAGAATTCACCAATTATAACATTCTTAATCATTAGAATCTCCCTTACACAGTATAAACAATTCTTAAATCTTTGAATAATACAAAATAGAAATAGCATTAAGATTCAATTAGAAAAATACACTCCACAGCATAAGCATTTCTTAAATCTTGGAATAAAACTACAAAATAACAATACAGTATTCAGATTCAATTTTTTAAAACACTCCATATATTCAATTTTTAAAATATTGGAATACTACAACAAAGTAGTAACACAGCATTAAGATTCATTTTTTTAAAACAATCAACAGATTCCATTTTTTTTAAAACTCCACAGCAAAAATAATTCTGAAATCATGGAATAAACCATAAAGAAGAGACACATTATTAAGATTTAATTTTATAAAAACATTCCAAGCATTCAATTTTTTATAAACAATCCGCAGATTCAATTTTTTTAAAACAATTCACAGCATAAAAGCTTTAATTAGAAGCTCATTTCCACAAATCAATGGCTACCATCGTTGGTGGTTTCAAATTTCGTTGCCACAAGGTAGATTTGAAAAAATAAATGTACTATTTGATTAAATTAAAAGAGATTTCAAAGTCGTAAATCAGCACAAGTTCCTAAGACGTAAATCAGCAGAAATTCCAAAGTCGTAAATCAGCATAAGTTCCAATGTCGGTAATTAGCATAAGTTCCAAAGTTGAAAATCAGCAAAATCTTCAACACGGAAAAAAGTTTAAAAGTCTTCCAGTTTTCAAAAAACGGTCTTGGTAGTATTTGTAATCTTCAATTATTAAAAAAAATTTTTTTTTAAGCTACTAGACTTTGATTTATATGAAGAACGTTTTTAAAAGTTGAAAGAATTTCTTCAAATTTCTTATAAAAGTTTCAACTTATCATCTGTCGACAATTGCTGTTATAGAATAGAAATGTTTGTTCATATCAATTCAGAATTAATTAATTTCACCAGGTAATTTGTTTTATGATTTTATTTTAAATTCGCGTTTGTGTTTATTTTCGTACATTAGTTTGTCTGAGTGGCATTAAACGCTATGTTATGACACATCCAAACGCTATATTTATTAGATAATCTTTAATTCATAACGATTTGATGAAATAATTCATAGAGTTTAACAATGTAATATCTGTAAATTAACTTGTTTTTTGTTTTTATTCAAATGGAAAATTCAATAGATGAATTAATAAATTAGCTGTTATGTTTTAAATTACCTTGTGAGCTTTTACCTTTCCAATTCTGTATTTTCAATCTTCTTTTATGTTTTTCAATTTGCTTGTGAGCTTTTACTTTTCAAATTCTGTGTTTTTAAATTGCTTGTGGGCTTTCAATTGGTGTAATTTCTAGTTTGCTTGTGTTTGATATCCAAATGGTAAATACTATTGAGTTAGTTCTTTTTTTAAAACTATCCAATAGAAATTTTACTTTTTGGTTTGTGAGAAAGATCTGCAATTTCTGTAACTATAAGGCTGTTGGTCTAATTTCTATTGTGAATATGTTAAGACTATCTGTTTTATGACTCAAATTCTGTGCTAAGATAATCTGTTCTTGTTAATTTCTGTGCTAAGATAATTTACTTTCATTTGATTGTGTCAAGATAATTTGTTTTATGATTCAAATTAAAGATTTACAACTGACATTTCAATTTGTTTGTGTTGAAACTTGAACACAAACAAATTGAAATGTCAGTTGTAAAACTTTAGTTTTTAACTTTTGTATTTAGTTTAACTCATTTTGAGGCAATTTACGTGCAAAAACACGAAACAATTTGTTTTATGATTCAAATTCTATGTCAAACGATTTGATTTATGATTCAAATTCTGTGTCGAGAAGATTTGCTTTATGATTCAAATTATGTGTAAAAACTATTACCCTTTTTGAAGAAATAAATTTATTAAAAGTTGTTCTTTGTGATTATTTCTTATAAAAGTTTCATACATGGTTGTGAATGTTGAATCTGTAGGTGTTTAAATAAAAAGCACAACAAATAAATTTATTAAACATCACATGAAAAACTGCTGCTAAATCAACAAATTATCCAAGACACTATTTACAATGAAATGGTATTGATTTGTATGTAGAAGACATTCATCCAAATGCGATGGTTTGACTTCCAACAAATGACCAAAAAGTAAAATCAAATTGGGTAGTTTCTCTTTACAAACTATCTCAATACAATTTACCATTTGGAATATCCCAGAGAATTCACCAATTATAACATTCTTAATCATTAGAATCTCCCTTACACAGTATAAACAATTCTTAAATCTTTGAATAATACAAAATAGAAATAGCATTAAGATTCAATTAGAAAAATACACTCCACAGCATAAGCATTTCTTAAATCTTGGAATAAAACTACAAAATAACAATACAGTATTCAGATTCAATTTTTTAAAACACTCCATATATTCAATTTTTAAAATATTGGAATACTACAACAAAGTAGTAACACAGCATTAAGATTCATTTTTTTAAAACAATCAACAGATTCAATTTTTTTTAAAACTCCACAGCAAAAATAATTCTGAAATCATGGAATAAACCATAAAGAAGAGACACATTATTAAGATTTAATTTTATAAAAACATTCCAAGCATTCAATTTTTTATAAACAATCCGCAGATTCAATTTTTTTAAAACAATTCACAGCATAAAAGCTTTAATTAGAAGCTCATTTCCACAAATCAATGGCTACCATCGTTGGTGGTTTCAAATTTCGTTGCCACAAGGTAGATTTGAAAAAATAAATGTACTATTTGATTAAATTAAAAGAGATTTCAAAGTCGTAAATCAGCACAAGTTCCTAAGACGTAAATCAGCAGAAATTCCAAAGTCGTAAATCAGCATAAGTTCCAATGTCGGTAATTAGCATAAGTTCCAAAGTTGAAAATCAGCAAAATCTTCAACACGGAAAAAAGTTTAAAAGTCTTCCAGTTTTCAAAAAACGGTCTTGGTAGTATTTGTAATCTTCAATTATTAAAAAAATTTTTTTTTTAAGCTACTAGACATTGATTTATATGAAGAACGTTTTTAAAAGTTGAAAGAATTTCTTCAAATTTCTTATAAAAGTTTCAACTTATCATCTGTCGACAATTGCTGTTATAGAATAGAAATGTTTGTTCATATCAATTCAGAATTAATTAATTTCACCAGGTAATTTGTTTTATGATTTTATTTTAAATTCGCGTTTGTGTTTATTTTCGTACATTAGTTTGTCTGAGTGGCATTAAACGCTATGTTATGACACATCCAAACGCTATATTTATTAGATAATCTTTAATTCATAACGATTTGATGAAATAATTCATAGTTTAACAATGTAATATCTGTAAATTAACTTGTATTTTGTTTTTATTCAAATGGAAAATTCAATAGATGAATTAATAAATTAGCTGTTATGTTTTAAATTACCTTGTGAGCTTTTACCTTTCCAACTCTGTATTTTCAATCTTCTTTTATGTTTTTCAATTTGCTTGTGAGCTTTTACTTTTCAAATTCTGTGTTTTTAAATTGCTTGTGGGCTTTCAATTGGTGTAATTTCTAGTTTGCTTGTGTTTGATATCCAAATGGTAAATACTATTGAGTTAGTTCTTTTTTTAAAACTATCCAATAGAAATTTTACTTTTTGGTTTGTGAGAAAGATCTGCAATTTCTGTAACTATAAGGCTGTTGGTCTAATTTCTATTGTGAATATGTTAAGACTATCTGTTTTATGACTCAAATTCTGTGCTAAGATAATCTGTTCTTGTTAATTTCTGTGCTAAGATAATTTACTTTCATTTGATTGTGTCAAGATAATTTGTTTTATGATTCAAATTAAAGATTTACAACTGACATTTCAATTTGTTTGTGTTGAAACTTGAACACAAACAAATTGAAATGTCAGTTGTAAAACTTTAGTTTTTAACTTTTGTATTTAGTTTAACTCATTTTGAGGCAATTTACGTGCAAAAACACGAAACAATTTGTTTTATGATTCAAATTCTATGTCAAACGATTTGATTTATGATTCAAATTCTGTGTCGAGAAGATTTGCTTTATGATTCAAATTATGTGTAAAAACTATTACCCTTTTTGAAGAAATAAATTTATTAAAAGTTGTTCTTTGTGATTATTTCTTATAAAAGTTTCATACATGGTTGTGAATGTTGAATCTGTAGGTGTTTAAATAAAAAGCACAACAAATAAATTTATTAAACATCACATGAAAAACTGCTGCTAAATCAACAAATTATCCAAGACACTATTTACAATGAAATGGTATTGATTTGTATGTAGAAGACATTCATCCAAATGCGATGGTTTGACTTCCAACAAATGACCAAAAAGTAAAATCAAATTGGGTAGTTTCTCTTTACAAACTATCTCAATACAATTTACCATTTGGAATATCCCAGAGAATTCACCAATTATAACATTCTTAATCATTAGAATCTCCCTTACACAGTATAAACAATTCTTAAATCTTTGAATAATACAAAATAGAAATAGCATTAAGATTCAATTAGAAAAATACACTCCACAGCATAAGCATTTCTTAAATCTTGGAATAAAACTACAAAATAACAATACAGTATTCAGATTCAATTTTTTAAAACACTCCATATATTCAATTTTTAAAATATTGGAATACTACAACAAAGTAGTAACACAGCATTAAGATTCATTTTTTTAAAACAATCAACAGATTCAATTTTTTTTAAAACTCCACAGCAAAAATAATTCTGAAATCATGGAATAAACCATAAAGAAGAGACACATTATTAAGATTTAATTTTATAAAAACATTCCAAGCATTCAATTTTTTATAAACAATCCGCAGATTCAATTTTTTTAAAACAATTCACAGCATAAAAGCTTTAATTAGAAGCTCATTTCCACAAATCAATGGCTACCATCGTTGGTGGTTTCAAATTTCGTTGCCACAAGGTAGATTTGAAAAAATAAATGTACTATTTGATTAAATTAAAAGAGATTTCAAAGTCGTAAATCAGCACAAGTTCCTAAGACGTAAATCAGCAGAAATTCCAAAGTCGTAAATCAGCATAAGTTCCAATGTCGGTAATTAGCATAAGTTCCAAAGTTGAAAATCAGCAAAATCTTCAACACGGAAAAAAGTTTAAAAGTCTTCCAGTTTTCAAAAAACGGTCTTGGTAGTATTTGTAATCTTCAATTATTAAAAAAAATTTGTTTTTAAGCTACTAGACATTGATTTATATGAAGAACGTTTTTAAAAGTTGAAAGAATTTCTTCAAATTTCTTATAAAAGTTTCAACTTATCATCTGTCGACAATTGCTGTTATAGAATAGAAATGTTTGTTCATATCAATTCAGAATTAATTAATTTCACCAGGTAATTTGTTTTATGATTTTATTTTAAATTCGCGTTTGTGTTTATTTTCGTACATTAGTTTGTCTGAGTGGCATTAAACGCTATGTTATGACACATCCAAACGCTATATTTATTAGATAATCTTTAATTCATAACGATTTGATGAAATAATTCATAGAGTTTAACAATGTAATATCTGTAAATTAACTTGTATTTTGTTTTTATTCAAATGGAAAATTCAATAGATGAATTAATAAATTAGCTGTTATGTTTTAAATTACCTTGTGAGCTTTTACCTTTCCAATTCTGTATTTTCAATCTTCTTTTATGTTTTTCAATTTGCTTGTGAGCTTTTACTTTTCAAATTCTGTGTTTTTAAATTGCTTGTGGGCTTTCAATTGGTGTAATTTCTAGTTTGCTTGTGTTTGATATCCAAATGGTAAACACTATTGAGTTAGTTCTTTTTTTAAAACTATCCAATAGAAATTTTACTTTTTGGTTTGTGAGAAAGATCTGCAATTTCTGTAACTATAAGGCTGTTGGTCTAATTTCTATTGTGAATATGTTAAGACTATCTGTTTTATGACTCAAATTCTGTGCTAAGATAATCTGTTCTTGTTAATTTCTGTGCTAAGATAATTTACTTTCATTTGATTGTGTCAAGATAATTTGTTTTATGATTCAAATTAAAGATTTACAACTGACATTTCAATTTGTTTGTGTTGAAACTTGAACACAAACAAATTGAAATGTCAGTTGTAAAACTTTAGTTTTTAACTTTTGTATTTAGTTTAACTCATTTTGAGGCAATTTACGTGCAAAAACACGAAACAATTTGTTTTATGATTCAAATTCTATGTCAAACGATTTGATTTATGATTCAAATTCTGTGTCGAGAAGATTTGCTTTATGATTCAAATTATGTGTAAAAACTATTACCCTTTTTGAAGAAATAAATTTATTAAAAGTTGTTCTTTGTGATTATTTCTTATAAAAGTTTCATACATGGTTGTGAATGTTGAATCTGTAGGTGTTTAAATAAAAAGCACAACAAATAAATTTATTAAACATCACATGAAAAACTGCTGCTAAATCAACAAATTATCCAAGACACTATTTACAATGAAATGGTATTGATTTGTATGTAGAAGACATTCATCCAAATGCGATGGTTTGACTTCCAACAAATGACCAAAAAGTAAAATCAAATTGGGTAGTTTCTCTTTACAAACTATCTCAATACAATTTACCATTTGGAATATCCCAGAGAATTCACCAATTATAACATTCTTAATCATTAGAATCTCCCTTACACAGTATAAACAATTCTTAAATCTTTGAATAATACAAAATAGAAATAGCATTAAGATTCAATTAGAAAAATACACTCCACAGCATAAGCATTTCTTAAATCTTGGAATAAAACTACAAAATAACAATACAGTATTCAGATTCAATTTTTTAAAACACTCCATATATTCAATTTTTAAAATATTGGAATACTACAACAAAGTAGTAACACAGCATTAAGATTCATTTTTTTAAAACAATCAACAGATTCAATTTTTTTTAAAACTCCACAGCAAAAATAATTCTGAAATCATGGAATAAACCATAAAGAAGAGACACATTATTAAGATTTAATTTTATAAAAACATTCCAAGCATTCAATTTTTTATAAACAATCCGCAGATTCAATTTTTTTAAAACAATTCACAGCATAAAAGCTTTAATTAGAAGCTCATTTCCACAAATCAATGGCTACCATCGTTGGTGGTTTCAAATTTCGTTGCCACAAGGTAGATTTGAAAAAATAAATGTACTATTTGATTAAATTAAAAGAGATTTCAAAGTCGTAAATCAGCACAAGTTCCTAAGACGTAAATCAGCAGAAATTCCAAAGTCGTAAATCAGCATAAGTTCCAATGTCGGTAATTAGCATAAGTTCCAAAGTTGAAAATCAGCAAAATCTTCAACACGGAAAAAAGTTTAAAAGTCTTCCAGTTTTCAAAAAACGGTCTTGGTAGTATTTGTAATCTTCAATTATTAAAAAAATTTTTTTTTTAAGCTACTAGACATTGATTTATATGAAGAACGTTTTTAAAAGTTGAAAGAATTTCTTCAAATTTCTTATAAAAGTTTCAACTTATCATCTGTCGACAATTGCTGTTATAGAATAGAAATGTTTGTTCATATCAATTCAGAATTAATTAATTTCACCAGGTAATTTGTTTTATGATTTTATTTTAAATTCGCGTTTGTGTTTATTTTCGTACATTAGTTTGTCTGAGTGGCATTAAACGCTATGTTATGACACATCCAAACGCTATATTTATTAGATAATCTTTAATTCATAACGATTTGATGAAATAATTCATAGAGTTTAACAATGTAATATCTGTAAATTAACTTGTATTTTGTTTTTATTCAAATGGAAAATTCAATAGATGAATTAATAAATTAGCTGTTATGTTTTAAATTACCTTGTGAGCTTTTACCTTTCCAATTCTGTATTTTCAATCTTCTTTTATGTTTTTCAATTTGCTTGTGAGCTTTTACTTTTCAAATTCTGTGTTTTTAAATTGCTTGTGGGCTTTCAATTGGTGTAATTTCTAGTTTGCTTGTGTTTGATATCCAAATGGTAAATACTATTGAGTTAGTTCTTTTTTTAAAACTATCCAATAGAAATTTTACTTTTTGGTTTGTGAGAAAGATCTGCAATTTCTGTAACTATAAGGCTGTTGGTCTAATTTCTATTGTGAATATGTTAAGACTATCTGTTTTATGACTCAAATTCTGTGCTAAGATAATCTGTTCTTGTTAATTTCTGTGCTAAGATAATTTACTTTCATTTGATTGTGTCAAGATAATTTGTTTTATGATTCAAATTAAAGATTTACAACTGACATTTCAATTTGTTTGTGTTGAAACTTGAACACAAACAAATTGAAATGTCAGTTGTAAAACTTTAGTTTTTAACTTTTGTATTTAGTTTAACTCATTTTGAGGCAATTTACGTGCAAAAACACGAAACAATTTGTTTTATGATTCAAATTCTATGTCAAACGATTTGATTTATGATTCAAATTCTGTGTCGAGAAGATTTGCTTTATGATTCAAATTATGTGTAAAAACTATTACCCTTTTTGAAGAAATAAATTTATTAAAAGTTGTTCTTTGTGATTATTTCTTATAAAAGTTTCATACATGGTTGTGAATGTTGAATCTGTAGGTGTTTAAATAAAAAGCACAACAAATAAATTTATTAAACATCACATGAAAAACTGCTGCTAAATCAACAAATTATCCAAGACACTATTTACAATGAAATGGTATTGATTTGTATGTAGAAGACATTCATCCAAATGCGATGGTTTGACTTCCAACAAATGACCAAAAAGTAAAATCAAATTGGGTAGTTTCTCTTTACAAACTATCTCAATACAATTTACCATTTGGAATATCCCAGAGAATTCACTAATTATAACATTATTAATCATTAGAATCTCCCTTACACAGTATAAACAATTCTTAAATCTTTGAATAATACAAAATAGAAATAGCATTAAGATTCAATTAGAAAAATACACTCCACAGCATAAGCATTTCTTAAATCTTGGAATAAAACTACAAAATAACAATACAGTATTCAGATTCAATTTTTTAAAACACTCCATATATTCAATTTTTAAAATATTGGAATACTACAACAAAGTAGTAACACAGCATTAAGATTCATTTTTTTAAAACAATCAACAGATTCAATTTTTTTTAAAACTCCACAGCAAAAATAATTCTGAAATCATGGAATAAACCATAAAGAAGAGACACATTATTAAGATTTAATTTTATAAAAACATTCCAAGCATTCAATTTTTTATAAACAATCCGCAGATTCAATTTTTTTAAAACAATTCACAGCATAAAAGCTTTAATTAGAAGCTCATTTCCACAAATCAATGGCTACCATCGTTGGTGGTTTCAAATTTCGTTGCCACAAGGTAGATTTGAAAAAATAAATGTACTATTTGATTAAATTAAAAGAGATTTCAAAGTCGTAAATCAGCACAAGTTCCTAAGACGTAAATCAGCAGAAATTCCAAAGTCGTAAATCAGCATAAGTTCCAATGTCGGTAATTAGCATAAGTTCCAAAGTTGAAAATCAGCAAAATCTTCAATACGGAAAAAAGTTTAAAAGTCTTCCAGTTTTCAAAAAACGGTCTTGGTAGTATTTGTAATCTTCAATTATTAAAAAAAATTTTTTTTAAGCTACTAGACATTGATTTATATGAAGAACGTTTTTAAAAGTTGAAAGAATTTCTTCAAATTTCTTATAAAAGTTTCAACTTATCATCTGTCGACAATTGCTGTTATAGAATAGAAATGTTTGTTCATATCAATTCAGAATTAATTAATTTCACCAGGTAATTTGTTTTATGATTTTATTTTAAATTCGCGTTTGTGTTTATTTTCGTACATTAGTTTGTCTGAGTGGCATTAAACGCTATGTTATGACACATCCAAACGCTATATTTATTAGATAATCTTTAATTCATAACGATTTGATGAAATAATTCATAGAGTTTAACAATGTAATATCTGTAAATTAACTTGTATTTTGTTTTTATTCAAATGGAAAATTCAATAGATGAATTAATAAATTAGCTGTTATGTTTTAAATTACCTTGTGAGCTTTTACCTTTCCAATTCTGTATTTTCAATCTTCTTTTATGTTTTTCAATTTGCTTGTGAGCTTTTACTTTTCAAATTCTGTGTTTTTAAATTGCTTGTGGGCTTTCAATTGGTGTAATTTCTAGTTTGCTTGTGTTTGATATCCAAATGGTAAATACTATTGAGTTAGTTCTTTTTTTAAAACTATCCAATAGAAATTTTACTTTTTGGTTTGTGAGAAAGATCTGCAATTTCTGTAACTATAAGGCTGTTGGTCTAATTTCTATTGTGAATATGTTAAGACTATCTGTTTTATGACTCAAATTCTGTGCTAAGATAATCTGTTCTTGTTAATTTCTGTGCTAAGATAATTTACTTTCATTTGATTGTGTGTAGTCCTCGGATCTTTCCCTTTGGGATTGATCCCGGACCGTCACCAATAGCCCGTTGTGTTGCTCCAGTGTGACGTTAATTGAAATAACAATAACAATAACAAATAACAATAACATTTGATTGTGTCAAGATAATTTGTTTTATGATTCAAATTAAAGATTTACAACTGACATTTCAATTTGTTTGTGTTGAAACTTGAACACAAACAAATTGAAATGTCAGTTGTAAAACTTTAGTTTTTAACTTTTGTATTTAGTTTAACTCATTTTGAGGCAATTTACGTGCAAAAACACGAAACAATTTGTTTTATGATTCAAATTCTATGTCAAACGATTTGATTTATGATTCAAATTCTGTGTCGAGAAGATTTGCTTTATGATTCAAATTATGTGTAAAAACTATTACCCTTTTTGAAGAAATAAATTTATTAAAAGTTGTTCTTTGTGATTATTTCTTATAAAAGTTTCATACATGGTTGTGAATGTTGAATCTGTAGGTGTTTAAATAAAAAGCACAACAAATAAATTTATTAAACATCACATGAAAAACTGCTGCTAAATCAACAAATTATCCAAGACACTATTTACAATGAAATGGTATTGATTTGTATGTAGAAGACATTCATCCAAATGCGATGGTTTGACTTCCAACAAATCACCAAAAAGTAAAATCAAATTGGGTAGTTTCTCTTTACAAACTATCTCAATACAATTTACCATTTGGAATATCCCAGAGAATTCACTAATTATAACATTCTTAATCATTAGAATCTCCCTTACACAGTATAAACAATTCTTAAATCTTTGAATAATACAAAATAGAAATAGCATTAAGATTCAATTAGAAAAATACACTCCACAGCATAAGCATTTCTTAAATCTTGGAATAAAACTACAAAATAACAATACAGTATTCAGATTCAATTTTTTAAAACACTCCATATATTCAATTTTTAAAATATTGGAATACTACAACAAAGTAGTAACACAGCATTAAGATTCATTTTTTTAAAACAATCAACAGATTCAATTTTTTTTAAAACTCCACAGCAAAAATAATTCTGAAATCATGGAATAAACCATAAAGAAGAGACACATTATTAAGATTTAATTTTATAAAAACATTCCAAGCATTCAATTTTTTATAAACAATCCGCAGATTCAATTTTTTTAAAACAATTCACAGCATAAAAGCTTTAATTAGAAGCTCATTTCCACAAATCAATGGCTACCATCGTTGGTGGTTTCAAATTTCGTTGCCACAAGGTAGATTTGAAAAAATAAATGTACTATTTGATTAAATTAAAAGAGATTTCAAAGTCGTAAATCAGCACAAGTTCCTAAGACGTAAATCAGCAGAAATTCCAAAGTCGTAAATCAGCATAAGTTCCAATGTCGGTAATTAGCATAAGTTCCAAAGTTGAAAATCAGCAAAATCTTCAACACGGAAAAAAGTTTAAAAGTCTTCCAGTTTTCAAAAAACGGTCTTGGTAGTATTTGTAATCTTCAATTATTAAAAAAAAATTTTTTTTAAGCTACTAGACATTGATTTATATGAAGAACGTTTTTAAAAGTTGAAAGAATTTCTTCAAATTTCTTATAAAAGTTTCAACTTATCATCTGTCGACAATTGCTGTTATAGAATAGAAATGTTTGTTCATATCAATTCAGAATTAATTAATTTCACCAGGTAATTTGTTTTATGATTTTATTTTAAATTCGCGTTTGTGTTTATTTTCGTACATTAGTTTGTCTGAGTGGCATTAAACGCTATGTTATGACACATCCAAACGCTATATTTATTAGATAATCTTTAATTCATAACGATTTGATGAAATAATTCATAGTTTAACAATGTAATATCTGTAAATTAACTTGTATTTTGTTTTTATTCAAATGGAAAATTCAATAGATGAATTAATAAATTAGCTGTTATGTTTTAAATTACCTTGTGAGCTTTTACCTTTCCAACTCTGTATTTTCAATCTTCTTTTATGTTTTTCAATTTGCTTGTGAGCTTTTACTTTTCAAATTCTGTGTTTTTAAATTGCTTGTGGGCTTTCAATTGGTGTAATTTCTAGTTTGCTTGTGTTTGATATCCAAATGGTAAATACTATTGAGTTAGTTCTTTTTTTAAAACTATCCAATAGAAATTTTACTTTTTGGTTTGTGAGAAAGATCTGCAATTTCTGTAACTATAAGGCTGTTGGTCTAATTTCTATTGTGAATATGTTAAGACTATCTGTTTTATGACTCAAATTCTGTGCTAAGATAATCTGTTCTTGTTAATTTCTGTGCTAAGATAATTTACTTTCATTTGATTGTGTCAAGATAATTTGTTTTATGATTCAAATTAAAGATTTACAACTGACATTTCAATTTGTTTGTGTTGAAACTTGAACACAAACAAATTGAAATGTCAGTTGTAAAACTTTAGTTTTTAACTTTTGTATTTAGTTTAACTCATTTTGAGGCAATTTACGTGCAAAAACACGAAACAATTTGTTTTATGATTCAAATTCTATGTCAAACGATTTGATTTATGATTCAAATTCTGTGTCGAGAAGATTTGCTTTATGATTCAAATTATGTGTAAAAACTATTACCCTTTTTGAAGAAATAAATTTATTAAAAGTTGTTCTTTGTGATTATTTCTTATAAAAGTTTCATACATGGTTGTGAATGTTGAATCTGTAGGTGTTTAAATAAAAAGCACAACAAATAAATTTATTAAACATCACATGAAAAACTGCTGCTAAATCAACAAATTATCCAAGACACTATTTACAATGAAATGGTATTGATTTGTATGTAGAAGACATTCATCCAAATGCGATGGTTTGACTTCCAACAAATGACCAAAAAGTAAAATCAAATTGGGTAGTTTCTCTTTACAAACTATCTCAATACAATTTACCATTTGGAATATCCCAGAGAATTCACCAATTATAACATTCTTAATCATTAGAATCTCCCTTACACAGTATAAACAATTCTTAAATCTTTGAATAATACAAAATAGAAATAGCATTAAGATTCAATTAGAAAAATACACTCCACAGCATAAGCATTTCTTAAATCTTGGAATAAAACTACAAAATAACAATACAGTATTCAGATTCAATTTTTTAAAACACTCCATATATTCAATTTTTAAAATATTGGAATACTACAACAAAGTAGTAACACAGCATTAAGATTCATTTTTTTAAAACAATCAACAGATTCAATTTTTTTTAAAACTCCACAGCAAAAATAATTCTGAAATCATGGAATAAACCATAAAGAAGAGACACATTATTAAGATTTAATTTTATAAAAACATTCCAAGCATTCAATTTTTTATAAACAATCCGCAGATTCAATTTTTTTAAAACAATTCACAGCATAAAAGCTTTAATTAGAAGCTCATTTCCACAAATCAATGGCTACCATCGTTGGTGGTTTCAAATTTCGTTGCCACAAGGTAGATTTGAAAAAATAAATGTACTATTTGATTAAATTAAAAGAGATTTCAAAGTCGTAAATCAGCACAAGTTCCTAAGACGTAAATCAGCAGAAATTCCAAAGTCGTAAATCAGCATAAGTTCCAATGTCGGTAATTAGCATAAGTTCCAAAGTTGAAAATCAGCAAAATCTTCAACACGGAAAAAAGTTTAAAAGTCTTCCAGTTTTCAAAAAACGGTCTTGGTAGTATTTGTAATCTTCAATTATTAAAAAAAATTTTTTTTTATGCTACTAGACATTGATTTATATGAAGAACGTTTTTAAAAGTTGAAAGAATTTCTTCAAATTTCTTATAAAAGTTTCAACTTATCATCTGTCGACAATTGCTGTTATAGAATAGAAATGTTTGTTCATATCAATTCAGAATTAATTAATTTCACCAGGTAATTTGTTTTATGATTTTATTTTAAATTCGCGTTTGTGTTTATTTTCGTACATTAGTTTGTCTGAGTGGCATTAAACGCTATGTTATGACACATCCAAACGCTATATTTATTAGATAATCTTTAATTCATAACGATTTGATGAAATAATTCATAGAGTTTAACAATGTAATATCTGTAAATTAACTTGTATTTTGTTTTTATTCAAATGGAAAATTCAATAGATGAATTAATAAATTAGCTGTTATGTTTTAAATTACCTTGTGAGCTTTTACCTTTCCAATTCTGTATTTTCAATCTTCTTTTATGTTTTTCAATTTGCTTGTGAGCTTTTACTTTTCAAATTCTGTGTTTTTAAATTGCTTGTGGGCTTTCAATTGGTGTAATTTCTAGTTTGCTTGTGTTTGATATCCAAATGGTAAATACTATTGAGTTAGTTCTTTTTTTAAAACTATCCAATAGAAATTTTACTTTTTGGTTTGTGAGAAAGATCTGCAATTTCTGTAACTATAAGGCTGTTGGTCTAATTTCTATTGTGAATATGTTAAGACTATCTGTTTTATGACTCAAATTCTGTGCTAAGATAATCTGTTCTTGTTAATTTCTGTGCTAAGATAATTTACTTTCATTTGATTGTGTCAAGATAATTTGTTTTATGATTCAAATTAAAGATTTACAACTGACATTTCAATTTGTTTGTGTTGAAACTTGAACACAAACAAATTGAAATGTCAGTTGTAAAACTTTAGTTTTTAACTTTTGTATTTAGTTTAACTCATTTTGAGGCAATTTACGTGCAAAAACACGAAACAATTTGTTTTATGATTCAAATTCTATGTCAAACGATTTGATTTATGATTCAAATTCTGTGTCGAGAAGATTTGCTTTATGATTCAAATTATGTGTAAAAACTATTACCCTTTTTGAAGAAATAAATTTATTAAAAGTTGTTCTTTGTGATTATTTCTTATAAAAGTTTCATACATGGTTGTGAATGTTGAATCTGTAGGTGTTTAAATAAAAAGCACAACAAATAAATTTATTAAACATCACATGAAAAACTGCTGCTAAATCAACAAATTATCCAAGACACTATTTACAATGAAATGGTATTGATTTGTATGTAGAAGACATTCATCCAAATGCGATGGTTTGACTTCCAACAAATGACCAAAAAGTAAAATCAAATTGGGTAGTTTCTCTTTACAAACTATCTCAATACAATTTACCATTTGGAATATCCCAGAGAATTCACCAATTATAACATTCTTAATCATTAGAATCTCCCTTACACAGTATAAACAATTCTTAAATCTTTGAATAATACAAAATAGAAATAGCATTAAGATTCAATTAGAAAAATACACTCCACAGCATAAGCATTTCTTAAATCTTGGAATAAAACTACAAAATAACAATACAGTATTCAGATTCAATTTTTTAAAACACTCCATATATTCAATTTTTAAAATATTGGAATACTACAACAAAGTAGTAACACAGCATTAAGATTCATTTTTTTAAAACAATCAACAGATTCCATTTTTTTTAAAACTCCACAGCAAAAATAATTCTGAAATCATGGAATAAACCATAAAGAAGAGACACATTATTAAGATTTAATTTTATAAAAACATTCCAAGCATTCAATTTTTTATAAACAATCCGCAGATTCAATTTTTTTAAAACAATTCACAGCATAAAAGCTTTAATTAGAAGCTCATTTCCACAAATCAATGGCTACCATCGTTGGTGGTTTCAAATTTCGTTGCCACAAGGTAGATTTGAAAAAATAAATGTACTATTTGATTAAATTAAAAGAGATTTCAAAGTCGTAAATCAGCACAAGTTCCTAAGACGTAAATCAGCAGAAATTCCAAAGTCGTAAATCAGCATAAGTTCCAATGTCGGTAATTAGCATAAGTTCCAAAGTTGAAAATCAGCAAAATCTTCAACACGGAAAAAAGTTTAAAAGTCTTCCAGTTTTCAAAAAACGGTCTTGGTAGTATTTGTAATCTTCAATTATTAAAAAAAATTTTTTTTTAAGCTACTAGACATTGATTTATATGAAGAACGTTTTTAAAAGTTGAAAGAATTTCTTCAAATTTCTTATAAAAGTTTCAACTTATCATCTGTCGACAATTGCTGTTATAGAATAGAAATGTTTGTTCATATCAATTCAGAATTAATTAATTTCACCAGGTAATTTGTTTTATGATTTTATTTTAAATTCGCGTTTGTGTTTATTTTCGTACATTAGTTTGTCTGAGTGGCATTAAACGCTATGTTATGACACATCCAAACGCTATATTTATTAGATAATCTTTAATTCATAACGATTTGATGAAATAATTCATAGAGTTTAACAATGTAATATCTGTAAATTAACTTGTATTTTGTTTTTATTCAAATGGAAAATTCAATAGATGAATTAATAAATTAGCTGTTATGTTTTAAATTACCTTGTGAGCTTTTACCTTTCCAATTCTGTATTTTCAATCTTCTTTTATGTTTTTCAATTTGCTTGTGAGCTTTTACTTTTCAAATTCTGTGTTTTTAAATTGCTTGTGGGCTTTCAATTGGTGTAATTTCTAGTTTGCTTGTGTTTGATATCCAAATGGTAAATACTATTGAGTTAGTTCTTTTTTTAAAACTATCCAATAGAAATTTTACTTTTTGGTTTGTGAGAAAGATCTGCAATTTCTGTAACTATAAGGCTGTTGGTCTAATTTCTATTGTGAATATGTTAAGACTATCTGTTTTATGACTCAAATTCTGTGCTAAGATAATCTGTTCTTGTTAATTTCTGTGCTAAGATAATTTACTTTCATTTGATTGTGTCAAGATAATTTGTTTTATGATTCAAATTAAAGATTTACAACTGACATTTCAATTTGTTTGTGTTGAAACTTGAACACAAACAAATTGAAATGTCAGTTGTAAAACTTTAGTTTTTAACTTTTGTATTTAGTTTAACTCATTTTGAGGCAATTTACGTGCAAAAACACGAAACAATTTGTTTTATGATTCAAATTCTATGTCAAACGATTTGATTTATGATTCAAATTCTGTGTCGAGAAGATTTGCTTTATGATTCAAATTATGTGTAAAAACTATTACCCTTTTTGAAGAAATAAATTTATTAAAAGTTGTTCTTTGTGATTATTTCTTATAAAAGTTTCATACATGGTTGTGAATGTTGAATCTGTAGGTGTTTAAATAAAAAGCACAACAAATAAATTTATTAAACATCACATGAAAAACTGCTGCTAAATCAACAAATTATCCAAGACACTATTTACAATGAAATGGTATTGATTTGTATGTAGAAGACATTCATCCAAATGCGATGGTTTGACTTCCAACAAATGACCAAAAAGTAAAATCAAATTGGGTAGTTTCTCTTTACAAACTATCTCAATACAATTTACCATTTGGAATATCCCAGAGAATTCACCAATTATAACATTCTTAATCATTAGAATCTCCCTTACACAGTATAAACAATTCTTAAATCTTTGAATAATACAAAATAGAAATAGCATTAAGATTCAATTAGAAAAATACACTCCACAGCATAAGCATTTCTTAAATCTTGGAATAAAACTACAAAATAACAATACAGTATTCAGATTCAATTTTTTAAAACACTCCATATATTCAATTTTTAAAATATTGGAATACTACAACAAAGTAGTAACACAGCATTAAGATTCATTTTTTTAAAACAATCAACAGATTCAATTTTTTTTAAAACTCCACAGCAAAAATAATTCTGAAATCATGGAATAAACCATAAAGAAGAGACACATTATTAAGATTTAATTTTATAAAAACATTCCAAGCATTCAATTTTTTATAAACAATCCGCAGATTCAATTTTTTTAAAACAATTCACAGCATAAAAGCTTTAATTAGAAGCTCATTTCCACAAATCAATGGCTACCATCGTTGGTGGTTTCAAATTTCGTTGCCACAAGGTAGATTTGAAAAAATAAATGTACTATTTGATTAAATTAAAAGAGATTTCAAAGTCGTAAATCAGCACAAGTTCCTAAGACGTAAATCAGCAGAAATTCCAAAGTCGTAAATCAGCATAAGTTCCAATGTCGGTAATTAGCATAAGTTCCAAACTTGAAAATCAGCAAAATCTTCAACACGGAAAAAAGTTTAAAAGTCTTCCAGTTTTCAAAAAACGGTCTTGGTAGTATTTGTAATCTTCAATTATTAAAAAATTTTTTTTTTAAGCTACTAGACATTGATTTATATGAAGAACGTTTTTAAAAGTTGAAAGAATTTCTTCAAATTTCTTATAAAAGTTTCAACTTATCATCTGTCGACAATTGCTGTTATAGAATAGAAATGTTTGTTCATATCAATTCAGAATTAATTAATTTCACCAGGTAATTTGTTTTATGATTTTATTTTAAATTCGCCTTTGTGTTTATTTTCGTACATTAGTTTGTCTGAGTGGCATTAAACGCTATGTTATGACACATCCAAACGCTATATTTATTAGATAATCTTTAATTCATAACGATTTGATGAAATAATTCATAGAGTTTAACAATGTAATATCTGTAAATTAACTTGTATTTTGTTTTTATTCAAATGGAAAATTCAATAGATGAATTAATAAATTAGCTGTTATGTTTTAAATTACCTTGTGAGCTTTTACCTTTCCAATTCTGTATTTTCAATCTTCTTTTATGTTTTTCAATTTGCTTGTGAGCTTTTACTTTTCAAATTCTGTGTTTTTAAATTGCTTGTGGGCTTTCAATTGGTGTAATTTCTAGTTTGCTTGTGTTTGATATCCAAATGGTAAATACTATTGAGTTAGTTCTTTTTTTAAAACTATCCAATAGAAATTTTACTTTTTGGTTTGTGAGAAAGATCTGCAATTTCTGTAACTATAAGGCTGTTGGTCTAATTTCTATTGTGAATATGTTAAGACTATCTGTTTTATGACTCAAATTCTGTGCTAAGATAATCTGTTCTTGTTAATTTCTGTGCTAAGATAATTTACTTTCATTTGATTGTGTCAAGATAATTTGTTTTATGATTCAAATTAAAGATTTACAACTGACATTTCAATTTGTTTGTGTTGAAACTTGAACACAAACAAATTGAAATGTCAGTTGTAAAACTTTAGTTTTTAACTTTTGTATTTAGTTTAACTCATTTTGAGGCAATTTACGTGCAAAAACACGAAACAATTTGTTTTATGATTCAAATTCTATGTCAAACGATTTGATTTATGATTCAAATTCTGTGTCGAGAAGATTTGCTTTATGATTCAAATTATGTGTAAAAACTATTACCCTTTTTGAAGAAATAAATTTATTAAAAGTTGTTCTTTGTGATTATTTCTTATAAAAGTTTCATACATGGTTGTGAATGTTGAATCTGTAGGTGTTTAAATAAAAAGCACAACAAATAAATTTATTAAACATCACATGAAAAACTGCTGCTAAATCAACAAATTATCCAAGACACTATTTACAATGAAATGGTATTGATTTGTATGTAGAAGACATTCATCCAAATGCGATGGTTTGACTTCCAACAAATGACCAAAAAGTAAAATCAAATTGGGTAGTTTCTCTTTACAAACTATCTCAATACAATTTACCATTTGGAATATCCCAGAGAATTCACCAATTATAACATTCTTAATCATTAGAATCTCCCTTACACAGTATAAACAATTCTTAAATCTTTGAATAATACAAAATAGAAATAGCATTAAGATTCAATTAGAAAAATACACTCCACAGCATAAGCATTTCTTAAATCTTGGAATAAAACTACAAAATAACAATACAGTATTCAGATTCAATTTTTTAAAACACTCCATATATTCAATTTTTAAAATATTGGAATACTACAACAAAGTAGTAACACAGCATTAAGATTCATTTTTTTAAAACAATCAACAGATTCAATTTTTTTTAAAACTCCACAGCAAAAATAATTCTGAAATCATGGAATAAACCATAAAGAAGAGACACATTATTAAGATTTAATTTTATAAAAACATTCCAAGCATTCAATTTTTTATAAACAATCCGCAGATTCAATTTTTTTAAAACAATTCACAGCATAAAAGCTTTAATTAGAAGCTCATTTCCACAAATCAATGGCTACCATCGTTGGTGGTTTCAAATTTCGTTGCCACAAGGTAGATTTGAAAAAATAAATGTACTATTTGATTAAATTAAAAGAGATTTCAAAGTCGTAAATCAGCACAAGTTCCTAAGACGTAAATCAGCAGAAATTCCAAAGTCGTAAATCAGCATAAGTTCCAATGTCGGTAATTAGCATAAGTTCCAAAGTTGAAAATCAGCAAAATCTTCAACACGGAAAAAAGTTTAAAAGTCTTCCAGTTTTCAAAAAACGGTCTTGGTAGTATTTGTAATCTTCAATTATTAAAAAAAATTTTTTTTTATGCTACTAGACATTGATTTATATGAAGAACGTTTTTAAAAGTTGAAAGAATTTCTTCAAATTTCTTATAAAAGTTTCAACTTATCATCTGTCGACAATTGCTGTTATAGAATAGAAATGTTTGTTCATATCAATTCAGAATTAATTAATTTCACCAGGTAATTTGTTTTATGATTTTATTTTAAATTCGCGTTTGTGTTTATTTTCGTACATTAGTTTGTCTGAGTGGCATTAAACGCTATGTTATGACACATCCAAACGCTATATTTATTAGATAATCTTTAATTCATAACGATTTGATGAAATAATTCATAGAGTTTAACAATGTAATATCTGTAAATTAACTTGTATTTTGTTTTTATTCAAATGGAAAATTCAATAGATGAATTAATAAATTAGCTGTTATGTTTTAAATTACCTTGTGAGCTTTTACCTTTCCAATTCTGTATTTTCAATCTTCTTTTATGTTTTTCAATTTGCTTGTGAGCTTTTACTTTTCAAATTCTGTGTTTTTAAATTGCTTGTGGGCTTTCAATTGGTGTAATTTCTAGTTTGCTTGTGTTTGATATCCAAATGGTAAATACTATTGAGTTAGTTCTTTTTTTAAAACTATCCAATAGAAATTTTACTTTTTGGTTTGTGAGAAAGATCTGCAATTTCTGTAACTATAAGGCTGTTGGTCTAATTTCTATTGTGAATATGTTAAGACTATCTGTTTTATGACTCAAATTCTGTGCTAAGATAATCTGTTCTTGTTAATTTCTGTGCTAAGATAATTTACTTTCATTTGATTGTGTCAAGATAATTTGTTTTATGATTCAAATTAAAGATTTACAACTGACATTTCAATTTGTTTGTGTTGAAACTTGAACACAAACAAATTGAAATGTCAGTTGTAAAACTTTAGTTTTTAACTTTTGTATTTAGTTTAACTCATTTTGAGGCAATTTACGTGCAAAAACACGAAACAATTTGTTTTATGATTCAAATTCTATGTCAAACGATTTGATTTATGATTCAAATTCTGTGTCGAGAAGATTTGCTTTATGATTCAAATTATGTGTAAAAACTATTACCCTTTTTGAAGAAATAAATTTATTAAAAGTTGTTCTTTGTGATTATTTCTTATAAAAGTTTCATACATGGTTGTGAATGTTGAATCTGTAGGTGTTTAAATAAAAAGCACAACAAATAAATTTATTAAACATCACATGAAAAACTGCTGCTAAATCAACAAATTATCCAAGACACTATTTACAATGAAATGGTATTGATTTGTATGTAGAAGACATTCATCCAAATGCGATGGTTTGACTTCCAACAAATGACCAAAAAGTAAAATCAAATTGGGTAGTTTCTCTTTACAAACTATCTCAATACAATTTACCATTTGGAATATCCCAGAGAATTCACCAATTATAACATTCTTAATCATTAGAATCTCCCTTACACAGTATAAACAATTCTTAAATCTTTGAATAATACAAAATAGAAATAGCATTAAGATTCAATTAGAAAAATACACTCCACAGCATAAGCATTTCTTAAATCTTGGAATAAAACTACAAAATAACAATACAGTATTCAGATTCAATTTTTTAAAACACTCCATATATTCAATTTTTAAAATATTGGAATACTACAACAAAGTAGTAACACAGCATTAAGATTCATTTTTTTAAAACAATCAACAGATTCCATTTTTTTTAAAACTCCACAGCAAAAATAATTCTGAAATCATGGAATAAACCATAAAGAAGAGACACATTATTAAGATTTAATTTTATAAAAACATTCCAAGCATTCAATTTTTTATAAACAATCCGCAGATTCAATTTTTTTAAAACAATTCACAGCATAAAAGCTTTAATTAGAAGCTCATTTCCACAAATCAATGGCTACCATCGTTGGTGGTTTCAAATTTCGTTGCCACAAGGTAGATTTGAAAAAATAAATGTACTATTTGATTAAATTAAAAGAGATTTCAAAGTCGTAAATCAGCACAAGTTCCTAAGACGTAAATCAGCAGAAATTCCAAAGTCGTAAATCAGCATAAGTTCCAATGTCGGTAATTAGCATAAGTTCCAAAGTTGAAAATCAGCAAAATCTTCAACACGGAAAAAAGTTTAAAAGTCTTCCAGTTTTCAAAAAACGGTCTTGGTAGTATTTGTAATCTTCAATTATTAAAAAAAATTTTTTTTTAAGCTACTAGACTTTGATTTATATGAAGAACGTTTTTAAAAGTTGAAAGAATTTCTTCAAATTTCTTATAAAAGTTTCAACTTATCATCTGTCGACAATTGCTGTTATAGAATAGAAATGTTTGTTCATATCAATTCAGAATTAATTAATTTCACCAGGTAATTTGTTTTATGATTTTATTTTAAATTCGCGTTTGTGTTTATTTTCGTACATTAGTTTGTCTGAGTGGCATTAAACGCTATGTTATGACACATCCAAACGCTATATTTATTAGATAATCTTTAATTCATAACGATTTGATGAAATAATTCATAGAGTTTAACAATGTAATATCTGTAAATTAACTTGTTTTTTGTTTTTATTCAAATGGAAAATTCAATAGATGAATTAATAAATTAGCTGTTATGTTTTAAATTACCTTGTGAGCTTTTACCTTTCCAATTCTGTATTTTCAATCTTCTTTTATGTTTTTCAATTTGCTTGTGAGCTTTTACTTTTCAAATTCTGTGTTTTTAAATTGCTTGTGGGCTTTCAATTGGTGTAATTTCTAGTTTGCTTGTGTTTGATATCCAAATGGTAAATACTATTGAGTTAGTTCTTTTTTTAAAACTATCCAATAGAAATTTTACTTTTTGGTTTGTGAGAAAGATCTGCAATTTCTGTAACTATAAGGCTGTTGGTCTAATTTCTATTGTGAATATGTTAAGACTATCTGTTTTATGACTCAAATTCTGTGCTAAGATAATCTGTTCTTGTTAATTTCTGTGCTAAGATAATTTACTTTCATTTGATTGTGTCAAGATAATTTGTTTTATGATTCAAATTAAAGATTTACAACTGACATTTCAATTTGTTTGTGTTGAAACTTGAACACAAACAAATTGAAATGTCAGTTGTAAAACTTTAGTTTTTAACTTTTGTATTTAGTTTAACTCATTTTGAGGCAATTTACGTGCAAAAACACGAAACAATTTGTTTTATGATTCAAATTCTATGTCAAACGATTTGATTTATGATTCAAATTCTGTGTCGAGAAGATTTGCTTTATGATTCAAATTATGTGTAAAAACTATTACCCTTTTTGAAGAAATAAATTTATTAAAAGTTGTTCTTTGTGATTATTTCTTATAAAAGTTTCATACATGGTTGTGAATGTTGAATCTGTAGGTGTTTAAATAAAAAGCACAACAAATAAATTTATTAAACATCACATGAAAAACTGCTGCTAAATCAACAAATTATCCAAGACACTATTTACAATGAAATGGTATTGATTTGTATGTAGAAGACATTCATCCAAATGCGATGGTTTGACTTCCAACAAATGACCAAAAAGTAAAATCAAATTGGGTAGTTTCTCTTTACAAACTATCTCAATACAATTTACCATTTGGAATATCCCAGAGAATTCACCAATTATAACATTCTTAATCATTAGAATCTCCCTTACACAGTATAAACAATTCTTAAATCTTTGAATAATACAAAATAGAAATAGCATTAAGATTCAATTAGAAAAATACACTCCACAGCATAAGCATTTCTTAAATCTTGGAATAAAACTACAAAATAACAATACAGTATTCAGATTCAATTTTTTAAAACACTCCATATATTCAATTTTTAAAATATTGGAATACTACAACAAAGTAGTAACACAGCATTAAGATTCATTTTTTTAAAACAATCAACAGATTCAATTTTTTTTAAAACTCCACAGCAAAAATAATTCTGAAATCATGGAATAAACCATAAAGAAGAGACACATTATTAAGATTTAATTTTATAAAAACATTCCAAGCATTCAATTTTTTATAAACAATCCGCAGATTCAATTTTTTTAAAACAATTCACAGCATAAAAGCTTTAATTAGAAGCTCATTTCCACAAATCAATGGCTACCATCGTTGGTGGTTTCAAATTTCGTTGCCACAAGGTAGATTTGAAAAAATAAATGTACTATTTGATTAAATTAAAAGAGATTTCAAAGTCGTAAATCAGCACAAGTTCCTAAGACGTAAATCAGCAGAAATTCCAAAGTCGTAAATCAGCATAAGTTCCAATGTCGGTAATTAGCATAAGTTCCAAAGTTGAAAATCAGCAAAATCTTCAACACGGAAAAAAGTTTAAAAGTCTTCCAGTTTTCAAAAAACGGTCTTGGTAGTATTTGTAATCTTCAATTATTAAAAAAATTTTTTTTTTAAGCTACTAGACATTGATTTATATGAAGAACGTTTTTAAAAGTTGAAAGAATTTCTTCAAATTTCTTATAAAAGTTTCAACTTATCATCTGTCGACAATTGCTGTTATAGAATAGAAATGTTTGTTCATATCAATTCAGAATTAATTAATTTCACCAGGTAATTTGTTTTATGATTTTATTTTAAATTCGCGTTTGTGTTTATTTTCGTACATTAGTTTGTCTGAGTGGCATTAAACGCTATGTTATGACACATCCAAACGCTATATTTATTAGATAATCTTTAATTCATAACGATTTGATGAAATAATTCATAGTTTAACAATGTAATATCTGTAAATTAACTTGTATTTTGTTTTTAATCAAATGGAAAATTCAATAGATGAATTAATAAATTAGCTGTTATGTTTTAAATTACCTTGTGAGCTTTTACCTTTCCAACTCTGTATTTTCAATCTTCTTTTATGTTTTTCAATTTGCTTGTGAGCTTTTACTTTTCAAATTCTGTGTTTTTAAATTGCTTGTGGGCTTTCAATTGGTGTAATTTCTAGTTTGCTTGTGTTTGATATCCAAATGGTAAATACTATTGAGTTAGTTCTTTTTTTAAAACTATCCAATAGAAATTTTACTTTTTGGTTTGTGAGAAAGATCTGCAATTTCTGTAACTATAAGGCTGTTGGTCTAATTTCTATTGTGAATATGTTAAGACTATCTGTTTTATGACTCAAATTCTGTGCTAAGATAATCTGTTCTTGTTAATTTCTGTGCTAAGATAATTTACTTTCATTTGATTGTGTCAAGATAATTTGTTTTATGATTCAAATTAAAGATTTACAACTGACATTTCAATTTGTTTGTGTTGAAACTTGAACACAAACAAATTGAAATGTCAGTTGTAAAACTTTAGTTTTTAACTTTTGTATTTAGTTTAACTCATTTTGAGGCAATTTACGTGCAAAAACACGAAACAATTTGTTTTATGATTCAAATTCTATGTCAAACGATTTGATTTATGATTCAAATTCTGTGTCGAGAAGATTTGCTTTATGATTCAAATTATGTGTAAAAACTATTACCCTTTTTGAAGAAATAAATTTATTAAAAGTTGTTCTTTGTGATTATTTCTTATAAAAGTTTCATACATGGTTGTGAATGTTGAATCTGTAGGTGTTTAAATAAAAAGCACAACAAATAAATTTATTAAACATCACATGAAAAACTGCTGCTAAATCAACAAATTATCCAAGACACTATTTACAATGAAATGGTATTGATTTGTATGTAGAAGACATTCATCCAAATGCGATGGTTTGACTTCCAACAAATGACCAAAAAGTAAAATCAAATTGGGTAGTTTCTCTTTACAAACTATCTCAATACAATTTACCATTTGGAATATCCCAGAGAATTCACCAATTATAACATTCTTAATCATTAGAATCTCCCTTACACAGTATAAACAATTCTTAAATCTTTGAATAATACAAAATAGAAATAGCATTAAGATTCAATTAGAAAAATACACTCCACAGCATAAGCATTTCTTAAATCTTGGAATAAAACTACAAAATAACAATACAGTATTCAGATTCAATTTTTTAAAACACTCCATATATTCAATTTTTAAAATATTGGAATACTACAACAAAGTAGTAACACAGCATTAAGATTCATTTTTTTAAAACAATCAACAGATTCAATTTTTTTTAAAACTCCACAGCAAAAATAATTCTGAAATCATGGAATAAACCATAAAGAAGAGACACATTATTAAGATTTAATTTTATAAAAACATTCCAAGCATTCAATTTTTTATAAACAATCCGCAGATTCAATTTTTTTAAAACAATTCACAGCATAAAAGCTTTAATTAGAAGCTCATTTCCACAAATCAATGGCTACCATCGTTGGTGGTTTCAAATTTCGTTGCCACAAGGTAGATTTGAAAAAATAAATGTACTATTTGATTAAATTAAAAGAGATTTCAAAGTCGTAAATCAGCACAAGTTCCTAAGACGTAAATCAGCAGAAATTCCAAAGTCGTAAATCAGCATAAGTTCCAATGTCGGTAATTAGCATAAGTTCCAAAGTTGAAAATCAGCAAAATCTTCAACACGGAAAAAAGTTTAAAAGTCTTCCAGTTTTCAAAAAACGGTCTTGGTAGTATTTGTAATCTTCAATTATTAAAAAAAATTTGTTTTTAAGCTACTAGACATTGATTTATATGAAGAACGTTTTTAAAAGTTGAAAGAATTTCTTCAAATTTCTTATAAAAGTTTCAACTTATCATCTGTCGACAATTGCTGTTATAGAATAGAAATGTTTGT
Organism: Meta bourneti; assembly: GCA_933210815.1. NCBI lineage: Eukaryota > Metazoa > Arthropoda > Arachnida > Araneae > Tetragnathidae > Meta > Meta bourneti. The sequence continues at coordinate 37,073,644 of OW119934.1, forward strand.
TCATATCAATTCAGAATTAATTAATTTCACCAGGTAATTTGTTTTATGATTTTATTTTAAATTCGCGTTTGTGTTTATTTTCGTACATTAGTTTGTCTGAGTGGCATTAAACGCTATGTTATGACACATCCAAACGCTATATTTATTAGATAATCTTTAATTCATAACGATTTGATGAAATAATTCATAGAGTTTAACAATGTAATATCTGTAAATTAACTTGTATTTTGTTTTTATTCAAATGGAAAATTCAATAGATGAATTAATAAATTAGCTGTTATGTTTTAAATTACCTTGTGAGCTTTTACCTTTCCAATTCTGTATTTTCAATCTTCTTTTATGTTTTTCAATTTGCTTGTGAGCTTTTACTTTTCAAATTCTGTGTTTTTAAATTGCTTGTGGGCTTTCAATTGGTGTAATTTCTAGTTTGCTTGTGTTTGATATCCAAATGGTAAACACTATTGAGTTAGTTCTTTTTTTAAAACTATCCAATAGAAATTTTACTTTTTGGTTTGTGAGAAAGATCTGCAATTTCTGTAACTATAAGGCTGTTGGTCTAATTTCTATTGTGAATATGTTAAGACTATCTGTTTTATGACTCAAATTCTGTGCTAAGATAATCTGTTCTTGTTAATTTCTGTGCTAAGATAATTTACTTTCATTTGATTGTGTCAAGATAATTTGTTTTATGATTCAAATTAAAGATTTACAACTGACATTTCAATTTGTTTGTGTTGAAACTTGAACACAAACAAATTGAAATGTCAGTTGTAAAACTTTAGTTTTTAACTTTTGTATTTAGTTTAACTCATTTTGAGGCAATTTACGTGCAAAAACACGAAACAATTTGTTTTATGATTCAAATTCTATGTCAAACGATTTGATTTATGATTCAAATTCTGTGTCGAGAAGATTTGCTTTATGATTCAAATTATGTGTAAAAACTATTACCCTTTTTGAAGAAATAAATTTATTAAAAGTTGTTCTTTGTGATTATTTCTTATAAAAGTTTCATACATGGTTGTGAATGTTGAATCTGTAGGTGTTTAAATAAAAAGCACAACAAATAAATTTATTAAACATCACATGAAAAACTGCTGCTAAATCAACAAATTATCCAAGACACTATTTACAATGAAATGGTATTGATTTGTATGTAGAAGACATTCATCCAAATGCGATGGTTTGACTTCCAACAAATGACCAAAAAGTAAAATCAAATTGGGTAGTTTCTCTTTACAAACTATCTCAATACAATTTACCATTTGGAATATCCCAGAGAATTCACCAATTATAACATTCTTAATCATTAGAATCTCCCTTACACAGTATAAACAATTCTTAAATCTTTGAATAATACAAAATAGAAATAGCATTAAGATTCAATTAGAAAAATACACTCCACAGCATAAGCATTTCTTAAATCTTGGAATAAAACTACAAAATAACAATACAGTATTCAGATTCAATTTTTTAAAACACTCCATATATTCAATTTTTAAAATATTGGAATACTACAACAAAGTAGTAACACAGCATTAAGATTCATTTTTTTAAAACAATCAACAGATTCAATTTTTTTTAAAACTCCACAGCAAAAATAATTCTGAAATCATGGAATAAACCATAAAGAAGAGACACATTATTAAGATTTAATTTTATAAAAACATTCCAAGCATTCAATTTTTTATAAACAATCCGCAGATTCAATTTTTTTAAAACAATTCACAGCATAAAAGCTTTAATTAGAAGCTCATTTCCACAAATCAATGGCTACCATCGTTGGTGGTTTCAAATTTCGTTGCCACAAGGTAGATTTGAAAAAATAAATGTACTATTTGATTAAATTAAAAGAGATTTCAAAGTCGTAAATCAGCACAAGTTCCTAAGACGTAAATCAGCAGAAATTCCAAAGTCGTAAATCAGCATAAGTTCCAATGTCGGTAATTAGCATAAGTTCCAAAGTTGAAAATCAGCAAAATCTTCAACACGGAAAAAAGTTTAAAAGTCTTCCAGTTTTCAAAAAACGGTCTTGGTAGTATTTGTAATCTTCAATTATTAAAAAAATTTTTTTTTTAAGCTACTAGACATTGATTTATATGAAGAACGTTTTTAAAAGTTGAAAGAATTTCTTCAAATTTCTTATAAAAGTTTCAACTTATCATCTGTCGACAATTGCTGTTATAGAATAGAAATGTTTGTTCATATCAATTCAGAATTAATTAATTTCACCAGGTAATTTGTTTTATGATTTTATTTTAAATTCGCGTTTGTGTTTATTTTCGTACATTAGTTTGTCTGAGTGGCATTAAACGCTATGTTATGACACATCCAAACGCTATATTTATTAGATAATCTTTAATTCATAACGATTTGATGAAATAATTCATAGAGTTTAACAATGTAATATCTGTAAATTAACTTGTATTTTGTTTTTATTCAAATGGAAAATTCAATAGATGAATTAATAAATTAGCTGTTATGTTTTAAATTACCTTGTGAGCTTTTACCTTTCCAATTCTGTATTTTCAATCTTCTTTTATGTTTTTCAATTTGCTTGTGAGCTTTTACTTTTCAAATTCTGTGTTTTTAAATTGCTTGTGGGCTTTCAATTGGTGTAATTTCTAGTTTGCTTGTGTTTGATATCCAAATGGTAAATACTATTGAGTTAGTTCTTTTTTTAAAACTATCCAATAGAAATTTTACTTTTTGGTTTGTGAGAAAGATCTGCAATTTCTGTAACTATAAGGCTGTTGGTCTAATTTCTATTGTGAATATGTTAAGACTATCTGTTTTATGACTCAAATTCTGTGCTAAGATAATCTGTTCTTGTTAATTTCTGTGCTAAGATAATTTACTTTCATTTGATTGTGTCAAGATAATTTGTTTTATGATTCAAATTAAAGATTTACAACTGACATTTCAATTTGTTTGTGTTGAAACTTGAACACAAACAAATTGAAATGTCAGTTGTAAAACTTTAGTTTTTAACTTTTGTATTTAGTTTAACTCATTTTGAGGCAATTTACGTGCAAAAACACGAAACAATTTGTTTTATGATTCAAATTCTATGTCAAACGATTTGATTTATGATTCAAATTCTGTGTCGAGAAGATTTGCTTTATGATTCAAATTATGTGTAAAAACTATTACCCTTTTTGAAGAAATAAATTTATTAAAAGTTGTTCTTTGTGATTATTTCTTATAAAAGTTTCATACATGGTTGTGAATGTTGAATCTGTAGGTGTTTAAATAAAAAGCACAACAAATAAATTTATTAAACATCACATGAAAAACTGCTGCTAAATCAACAAATTATCCAAGACACTATTTACAATGAAATGGTATTGATTTGTATGTAGAAGACATTCATCCAAATGCGATGGTTTGACTTCCAACAAATGACCAAAAAGTAAAATCAAATTGGGTAGTTTCTCTTTACAAACTATCTCAATACAATTTACCATTTGGAATATCCCAGAGAATTCACTAATTATAACATTATTAATCATTAGAATCTCCCTTACACAGTATAAACAATTCTTAAATCTTTGAATAATACAAAATAGAAATAGCATTAAGATTCAATTAGAAAAATACACTCCACAGCATAAGCATTTCTTAAATCTTGGAATAAAACTACAAAATAACAATACAGTATTCAGATTCAATTTTTTAAAACACTCCATATATTCAATTTTTAAAATATTGGAATACTACAACAAAGTAGTAACACAGCATTAAGATTCATTTTTTTAAAACAATCAACAGATTCAATTTTTTTTAAAACTCCACAGCAAAAATAATTCTGAAATCATGGAATAAACCATAAAGAAGAGACACATTATTAAGATTTAATTTTATAAAAACATTCCAAGCATTCAATTTTTTATAAACAATCCGCAGATTCAATTTTTTTAAAACAATTCACAGCATAAAAGCTTTAATTAGAAGCTCATTTCCACAAATCAATGGCTACCATCGTTGGTGGTTTCAAATTTCGTTGCCACAAGGTAGATTTGAAAAAATAAATGTACTATTTGATTAAATTAAAAGAGATTTCAAAGTCGTAAATCAGCACAAGTTCCTAAGACGTAAATCAGCAGAAATTCCAAAGTCGTAAATCAGCATAAGTTCCAATGTCGGTAATTAGCATAAGTTCCAAAGTTGAAAATCAGCAAAATCTTCAATACGGAAAAAAGTTTAAAAGTCTTCCAGTTTTCAAAAAACGGTCTTGGTAGTATTTGTAATCTTCAATTATTAAAAAAAATTTTTTTTAAGCTACTAGACATTGATTTATATGAAGAACGTTTTTAAAAGTTGAAAGAATTTCTTCAAATTTCTTATAAAAGTTTCAACTTATCATCTGTCGACAATTGCTGTTATAGAATAGAAATGTTTGTTCATATCAATTCAGAATTAATTAATTTCACCAGGTAATTTGTTTTATGATTTTATTTTAAATTCGCGTTTGTGTTTATTTTCGTACATTAGTTTGTCTGAGTGGCATTAAACGCTATGTTATGACACATCCAAACGCTATATTTATTAGATAATCTTTAATTCATAACGATTTGATGAAATAATTCATAGAGTTTAACAATGTAATATCTGTAAATTAACTTGTATTTTGTTTTTATTCAAATGGAAAATTCAATAGATGAATTAATAAATTAGCTGTTATGTTTTAAATTACCTTGTGAGCTTTTACCTTTCCAATTCTGTATTTTCAATCTTCTTTTATGTTTTTCAATTTGCTTGTGAGCTTTTACTTTTCAAATTCTGTGTTTTTAAATTGCTTGTGGGCTTTCAATTGGTGTAATTTCTAGTTTGCTTGTGTTTGATATCCAAATGGTAAATACTATTGAGTTAGTTCTTTTTTTAAAACTATCCAATAGAAATTTTACTTTTTGGTTTGTGAGAAAGATCTGCAATTTCTGTAACTATAAGGCTGTTGGTCTAATTTCTATTGTGAATATGTTAAGACTATCTGTTTTATGACTCAAATTCTGTGCTAAGATAATCTGTTCTTGTTAATTTCTGTGCTAAGATAATTTACTTTCATTTGATTGTGTGTAGTCCTCGGATCTTTCCCTTTGGGATTGATCCCGGACCGTCACCAATAGCCCGTTGTGTTGCTCCAGTGTGACGTTAATTGAAATAACAATAACAATAACAAATAACAATAACATTTGATTGTGTCAAGATAATTTGTTTTATGATTCAAATTAAAGATTTACAACTGACATTTCAATTTGTTTGTGTTGAAACTTGAACACAAACAAATTGAAATGTCAGTTGTAAAACTTTAGTTTTTAACTTTTGTATTTAGTTTAACTCATTTTGAGGCAATTTACGTGCAAAAACACGAAACAATTTGTTTTATGATTCAAATTCTATGTCAAACGATTTGATTTATGATTCAAATTCTGTGTCGAGAAGATTTGCTTTATGATTCAAATTATGTGTAAAAACTATTACCCTTTTTGAAGAAATAAATTTATTAAAAGTTGTTCTTTGTGATTATTTCTTATAAAAGTTTCATACATGGTTGTGAATGTTGAATCTGTAGGTGTTTAAATAAAAAGCACAACAAATAAATTTATTAAACATCACATGAAAAACTGCTGCTAAATCAACAAATTATCCAAGACACTATTTACAATGAAATGGTATTGATTTGTATGTAGAAGACATTCATCCAAATGCGATGGTTTGACTTCCAACAAATCACCAAAAAGTAAAATCAAATTGGGTAGTTTCTCTTTACAAACTATCTCAATACAATTTACCATTTGGAATATCCCAGAGAATTCACTAATTATAACATTCTTAATCATTAGAATCTCCCTTACACAGTATAAACAATTCTTAAATCTTTGAATAATACAAAATAGAAATAGCATTAAGATTCAATTAGAAAAATACACTCCACAGCATAAGCATTTCTTAAATCTTGGAATAAAACTACAAAATAACAATACAGTATTCAGATTCAATTTTTTAAAACACTCCATATATTCAATTTTTAAAATATTGGAATACTACAACAAAGTAGTAACACAGCATTAAGATTCATTTTTTTAAAACAATCAACAGATTCAATTTTTTTTAAAACTCCACAGCAAAAATAATTCTGAAATCATGGAATAAACCATAAAGAAGAGACACATTATTAAGATTTAATTTTATAAAAACATTCCAAGCATTCAATTTTTTATAAACAATCCGCAGATTCAATTTTTTTAAAACAATTCACAGCATAAAAGCTTTAATTAGAAGCTCATTTCCACAAATCAATGGCTACCATCGTTGGTGGTTTCAAATTTCGTTGCCACAAGGTAGATTTGAAAAAATAAATGTACTATTTGATTAAATTAAAAGAGATTTCAAAGTCGTAAATCAGCACAAGTTCCTAAGACGTAAATCAGCAGAAATTCCAAAGTCGTAAATCAGCATAAGTTCCAATGTCGGTAATTAGCATAAGTTCCAAAGTTGAAAATCAGCAAAATCTTCAACACGGAAAAAAGTTTAAAAGTCTTCCAGTTTTCAAAAAACGGTCTTGGTAGTATTTGTAATCTTCAATTATTAAAAAAAAATTTTTTTTAAGCTACTAGACATTGATTTATATGAAGAACGTTTTTAAAAGTTGAAAGAATTTCTTCAAATTTCTTATAAAAGTTTCAACTTATCATCTGTCGACAATTGCTGTTATAGAATAGAAATGTTTGTTCATATCAATTCAGAATTAATTAATTTCACCAGGTAATTTGTTTTATGATTTTATTTTAAATTCGCGTTTGTGTTTATTTTCGTACATTAGTTTGTCTGAGTGGCATTAAACGCTATGTTATGACACATCCAAACGCTATATTTATTAGATAATCTTTAATTCATAACGATTTGATGAAATAATTCATAGAGTTTAACAATGTAATATCTGTAAATTAACTTGTATTTTGTTTTTATTCAAATGGAAAATTCAATAGATGAATTAATAAATTAGCTGTTATGTTTTAAATTACCTTGTGAGCTTTTACCTTTCCAATTCTGTATTTTCAATCTTCTTTTATGTTTTTCAATTTGCTTGTGAGCTTTTACTTTTCAAATTCTGTGTTTTTAAATTGCTTGTGGGCTTTCAATTGGTGTAATTTCTAGTTTGCTTGTGTTTGATATCCAAATGGTAAATACTATTGAGTTAGTTCTTTTTTTAAAACTATCCAATAGAAATTTTACTTTTTGGTTTGTGAGAAAGATCTGCAATTTCTGTAACTATATGGCTGTTGGTCTAATTTCTATTGTGAATATGTTAAGACTATCTGTTTTATGACTCAAATTCTGTGCTAAGATAATCTGTTCTTGTTAATTTCTGTGCTAAGATAATTTACTTTCATTTGATTGTGTCAAGATAATTTGTTTTATGATTCAAATTAAAGATTTACAACTGACATTTCAATTTGTTTGTGTTGAAACTTGAACACAAACAAATTGAAATGTCAGTTGTAAAACTTTAGTTTTTAACTTTTGTATTTAGTTTAACTCATTTTGAGGCAATTTACGTGCAAAAACACGAAACAATTTGTTTTATGATTCAAATTCTATGTCAAACGATTTGATTTATGATTCAAATTCTGTGTCGAGAAGATTTGCTTTATGATTCAAATTATGTGTAAAAACTATTACCCTTTTTGAAGAAATAAATTTATTAAAAGTTGTTCTTTGTGATTATTTCTTATAAAAGTTTCATACATGGTTGTGAATGTTGAATCTGTAGGTGTTTAAATAAAAAGCACAACAAATAAATTTATTAAACATCACATGAAAAACTGCTGCTAAATCAACAAATTATCCAAGACACTATTTACAATGAAATGGTATTGATTTGTATGTAGAAGACATTCATCCAAATGCGATGGTTTGACTTCCAACAAATGACCAAAAAGTAAAATCAAATTGGGTAGTTTCTCTTTACAAACTATCTCAATACAATTTACCATTTGGAATATCCCAGAGAATTCACTAATTATAACATTATTAATCATTAGAATCTCCCTTACACAGTATAAACAATTCTTAAATCTTTGAATAATACAAAATAGAAATAGCATTAAGATTCAATTAGAAAAATACACTCCACAGCATAAGCATTTCTTAAATCTTGGAATAAAACTACAAAATAACAATACAGTATTCAGATTCAATTTTTTAAAACACTCCATATATTCAATTTTTAAAATATTGGAATACTACAACAAAGTAGTAACACAGCATTAAGATTCATTTTTTTAAAACAATCAACAGATTCAATTTTTTTTAAAACTCCACAGCAAAAATAATTCTGAAATCATGGAATAAACCATAAAGAAGAGACACATTATTAAGATTTAATTTTATAAAAACATTCCAAGCATTCAATTTTTTATAAACAATCCGCAGATTCAATTTTTTTAAAACAATTCACAGCATAAAAGCTTTAATTAGAAGCTCATTTCCACAAATCAATGGCTACCATCGTTGGTGGTTTCAAATTTCGTTGCCACAAGGTAGATTTGAAAAAATAAATGTACTATTTGATTAAATTAAAAGAGATTTCAAAGTCGTAAATCAGCACAAGTTCCTAAGACGTAAATCAGCAGAAATTCCAAAGTCGTAAATCAGCATAAGTTCCAATGTCGGTAATTAGCATAAGTTCCAAAGTTGAAAATCAGCAAAATCTTCAACACGGAAAAAAGTTTAAAAGTCTTCCAGTTTTCAAAAAACGGTCTTGGTAGTATTTGTAATCTTCAATTATTAAAAAAAAATTTTTTTTAAGCTACTAGACATTGATTTATATGAAGAACGTTTTTAAAAGTTGAAAGAATTTCTTCAAATTTCTTATAAAAGTTTCAACTTATCATCTGTCGACAATTGCTGTTATAGAATAGAAATGTTTGTTCATATCAATTCAGAATTAATTAATTTCACCAGGTAATTTGTTTTATGATTTTATTTTAAATTCGCGTTTGTGTTTATTTTCGTACATTAGTTTGTCTGAGTGGCATTAAACGCTATGTTATGACACATCCAAACGCTATATTTATTAGATAATCTTTAATTCATAACGATTTGATGAAATAATTCATAGAGTTTAACAATGTAATATCTGTAAATTAACTTGTATTTTGTTTTTATTCAAATGGAAAATTCAATAGATGAATTAATAAATTAGCTGTTATGTTTTAAATTACCTTGTGAGCTTTTACCTTTCCAATTCTGTATTTTCAATCTTCTTTTATGTTTTTCAATTTGCTTGTGAGCTTTTACTTTTCAAATTCTGTGTTTTTAAATTGCTTGTGGGCTTTCAATTGGTGTAATTTCTAGTTTGCTTGTGTTTGATATCCAAATGGTAAATACTATTGAGTTAGTTCTTTTTTTAAAACTATCCAATAGAAATTTTACTTTTTGGTTTGTGAGAAAGATCTGCAATTTCTGTAACTATATGGCTGTTGGTCTAATTTCTATTGTGAATATGTTAAGACTATCTGTTTTATGACTCAAATTCTGTGCTAAGATAATCTGTTCTTGTTAATTTCTGTGCTAAGATAATTTACTTTCATTTGATTGTGTCAAGATAATTTGTTTTATGATTCAAATTAAAGATTTACAACTGACATTTCAATTTGTTTGTGTTGAAACTTGAACACAAACAAATTGAAATGTCAGTTGTAAAACTTTAGTTTTTAACTTTTGTATTTAGTTTAACTCATTTTGAGGCAATTTACGTGCAAAAACACGAAACAATTTGTTTTATGATTCAAATTCTATGTCAAACGATTTGATTTATGATTCAAATTCTGTGTCGAGAAGATTTGCTTTATGATTCAAATTATGTGTAAAAACTATTACCCTTTTTGAAGAAATAAATTTATTAAAAGTTGTTCTTTGTGATTATTTCTTATAAAAGTTTCATACATGGTTGTGAATGTTGAATCTGTAGGTGTTTAAATAAAAAGCACAACAAATAAATTTATTAAACATCACATGAAAAACTGCTGCTAAATCAACAAATTATCCAAGACACTATTTACAATGAAATGGTATTGATTTGTATGTAGAAGACATTCATCCAAATGCGATGGTTTGACTTCCAACAAATGACCAAAAAGTAAAATCAAATTGGGTAGTTTCTCTTTACAAACTATCTCAATACAATTTACCATTTGGAATATCCCAGAGAATTCACTAATTATAACATTATTAATCATTAGAATCTCCCTTACACAGTATAAACAATTCTTAAATCTTTGAATAATACAAAATAGAAATAGCATTAAGATTCAATTAGAAAAATACACTCCACAGCATAAGCATTTCTTAAATCTTGGAATAAAACTACAAAATAACAATACAGTATTCAGATTCAATTTTTTAAAACACTCCATATATTCAATTTTTAAAATATTGGAATACTACAACAAAGTAGTAACACAGCATTAAGATTCATTTTTTTAAAACAATCAACAGATTCAATTTTTTTTAAAACTCCACAGCAAAAATAATTCTGAAATCATGGAATAAACCATAAAGAAGAGACACATTATTAAGATTTAATTTTATAAAAACATTCCAAGCATTCAATTTTTTATAAACAATCCGCAGATTCAATTTTTTTAAAACAATTCACAGCATAAAAGCTTTAATTAGAAGCTCATTTCCACAAATCAATGGCTACCATCGTTGGTGGTTTCAAATTTCGTTGCCACAAGGTAGATTTGAAAAAATAAATGTACTATTTGATTAAATTAAAAGAGATTTCAAAGTCGTAAATCAGCACAAGTTCCTAAGACGTAAATCAGCAGAAATTCCAAAGTCGTAAATCAGCATAAGTTCCAATGTCGGTAATTAGCATAAGTTCCAAAGTTGAAAATCAGCAAAATCTTCAATACGGAAAAAAGTTTAAAAGTCTTCCAGTTTTCAAAAAACGGTCTTGGTAGTATTTGTAATCTTCAATTATTAAAAAAAATTTTTTTTAAGCTACTAGACATTGATTTATATGAAGAACGTTTTTAAAAGTTGAAAGAATTTCTTCAAATTTCTTATAAAAGTTTCAACTTATCATCTGTCGACAATTGCTGTTATAGAATAGAAATGTTTGTTCATATCAATTCAGAATTAATTAATTTCACCAGGTAATTTGTTTTATGATTTGATTCGCGTTTGTGTTTATTTTCGTACTTTAGTTTGTCTGAGTGGCATTAAACGCTATGTTTTGACACATCCAAACGCCATATTTATTAGATAATCTTTAATTCATAACGATTTGATGAAATAATTCATAGAGTTTAACAATGTAATATCTGTAAATTAACTTGTATTTTGTTTTTATTCAAATGGAAAATTCAATAGTTGAATTAATAAATTAGCTGTTATGTTTTAAATTACCTTGTGAGCTTTTACCTTTCCAATTCTATATTTTCAATCTTCTTTTATGTTTTTCAATTTGCTTGTGAGCTTTTACTTTTCAAATTCTGTGTTTTTAAATTGCTTGTGTGCTTTCAATTGGTGTAATTTCTAGTTTGCTTGTGTTTGATATCCAAATGGTAAATACTATTGAGTTAGTTCTTTTTTTAAAACTATCCAATAGAAATTTTACTTTTTGGTTTGTGAGAAAGATCTGCAATTTCTGTAACTATAAGGCTGTTGGTCTAATTTCTATTGTGAATATGTTAAGACTATCTGTTTTATGACTCAAATTCTGTGCTAAGATAATCTGTTCTTGTTAATTTCTGTGCTAAGATAATTTACTTTCATTTGATTGTGTCAAGATAATTTGTTTTATGATTTAAATTAAAGATTTACAACTGACATTTCAATTTGTTTGTGTTGAAACTTGAACACAAACAAATTGAAATGTCAGTTGTAAAACTTTAGTTTTTAACTTTTGTATTTAGTTCAACTCATTTTGAGGCAATTTACGTGCAAAAACACGAAACAATTTGTTTTATGATTCAAATTCTATGTCAAACGATTTGATTTATGATTCAAATTCTGTGTCGAGAAGATTTGCTTTATGATTCAAATTATGTGTAAAAACTATTACCCTTTTTGAAGAAATAAATTTATTAAAAGTTGTTCTTTGTGATTATTTCTTATAAAAGTTTCATACATGGTTGTGAATGTTGAATCTGTAGGTGTTTAAATAAAAAGCACAACAAATAAATTTATTAAACATCACATGAAAAACTGCTGCTAAATCAACAAATTATCCAAGACACTATTTACAATGAAATGGTATTGATTTGTATGTAGAAGACATTCATCCAAATGCGATGGTTTGACTTCCAACAAATGACCAAAAAGTAAAATCAAATTGGGTAGTTTCTCTTTACAAACTATCTCAATACAATTTACCATTTGGAATATCCCAGAGAATTCACCAATTATAACATTCTTAATCATTAGAATCTCCCTTACACAGTATAAACAATTCTTAAATCTTTGAATAATACAAAATAGAAATAGCATTAAGATTCAATTAGAAAAATACACTCCACAGCATAAGCATTTCTTAAATCTTGGAATAAAACTACAAAATAACAATACAGTATTCAGATTCAATTTTTTAAAACACTCCATATATTCAATTTTTAAAATATTGGAATACTACAACAAAGTAGTAACACAGCATTAAGATTCATTTTTTTAAAACAATCAACAGATTCAATTTTTTTTAAAACTCCACAGCAAAAATAATTCTGAAATCATGGAATAAACCATAAAGAAGAGACACATTATTAAGATTTAATTTTATAAAAACATTCCAAGCATTCAATTTTTTATAAACAATCCGCAGATTCAATTTTTTTAAAACAATTCACAGCATAAAAGCTTTAATTAGAAGCTCATTTCCACAAATCAATGGCTACCATCGTTGGTGGTTTCAAATTTCGTTGCCACAAGGTAGATTTGAAAAAATAAATGTACTATTTGATTAAATTAAAAGAGATTTCAAAGTCGTAAATCAGCACAAGTTCCTAAGACGTAAATCAGCAGAAATTCCAAAGTCGTAAATCAGCATAAGTTCCAATGTCGGTAATTAGCATAAGTTCCAAAGTTGAAAATCAGCAAAATCTTCAATACGGAAAAAAGTTTAAAAGTCTTCCAGTTTTCAAAAAACGGTCTTGGTAGTATTTGTAATCTTCAATTATTAAAAAAAATTTTTTTTAAGCTACTAGACATTGATTTATATGAAGAACGTTTTTAAAAGTTGAAAGAATTTCTTCAAATTTCTTATAAAAGTTTCAACTTATCATCTGTCGACAATTGCTGTTATAGAATAGAAATGTTTGTTCATATCAATTCAGAATTAATTAATTTCACCAGGTAATTTGTTTTATGATTTGATTCGCGTTTGTGTTTATTTTCGTACTTTAGTTTGTCTGAGTGGCATTAAACGCTATGTTTTGACACATCCAAACGCCATATTTATTAGATAATCTTTAATTCATAACGATTTGATGAAATAATTCATAGAGTTTAACAATGTAATATCTGTAAATTAACTTGTATTTTGTTTTTATTCAAATGGAAAATTCAATAGTTGAATTAATAAATTAGCTGTTATGTTTTAAATTACCTTGTGAGCTTTTACCTTTCCAATTCTATATTTTCAATCTTCTTTTATGTTTTTCAATTTGCTTGTGAGCTTTTACTTTTCAAATTCTGTGTTTTTAAATTGCTTGTGTGCTTTCAATTGGTGTAATTTCTAGTTTGCTTGTGTTTGATATCCAAATGGTAAATACTATTGAGTTAGTTCTTTTTTTAAAACTATCCAATAGAAATTTTACTTTTTGGTTTGTGAGAAAGATCTGCAATTTCTGTAACTATAAGGCTGTTGGTCTAATTTCTATTGTGAATATGTTAAGACTATCTGTTTTATGACTCAAATTCTGTGCTAAGATAATCTGTTCTTGTTAATTTCTGTGCTAAGATAATTTACTTTCATTTGATTGTGTCAAGATAATTTGTTTTATGATTTAAATTAAAGATTTACAACTGACATTTCAATTTGTTTGTGTTGAAACTTGAACACAAACAAATTGAAATGTCAGTTGTAAAACTTTAGTTTTTAACTTTTGTATTTAGTTCAACTCATTTTGAGGCAATTTACGTGCAAAAACACGAAACAATTTGTTTTATGATTCAAATTCTATGTCAAACGATTTGATTTATGATTCAAATTCTGTGTCGAGAAGATTTGCTTTATGATTCAAATTATGTGTAAAAACTATTACCCTTTTTGAAGAAATAAATTTATTAAAAGTTGTTCTTTGTGATTATTTCTTATAAAAGTTTCATACATGGTTGTGAATGTTGAATCTGTAGGTGTTTAAATAAAAAGCACAACAAATAAATTTATTAAACATCACATGAAAAACTGCTGCTAAATCAACAAATTATCCAAGACACTATTTACAATGAAATGGTATTGATTTGTATGTAGAAGACATTCATCCAAATGCGATGGTTTGACTTCCAACAAATGACCAAAAAGTAAAATCAAATTGGGTAGTTTCTCTTTACAAACTATCTCAATACAATTTACCATTTGGAATATCCCAGAGAATTCACCAATTATAACATTCTTAATCATTAGAATCTCCCTTACACAGTATAAACAATTCTTAAATCTTTGAATAATACAAAATAGAAATAGCATTAAGATTCAATTAGAAAAATACACTCCACAGCATAAGCATTTCTTAAATCTTGGAATAAAACTACAAAATAACAATACAGTATTCAGATTCAATTTTTTAAAACACTCCATATATTCAATTTTTAAAATATTGGAATACTACAACAAAGTAGTAACACAGCATTAAGATTCATTTTTTTAAAACAATCAACAGATTCAATTTTTTTTAAAACTCCACAGCAAAAATAATTCTGAAATCATGGAATAAACCATAAAGAAGAGACACATTATTAAGATTTAATTTTATAAAAACATTCCAAGCATTCAATTTTTTATAAACAATCCGCAGATTCAATTTTTTTAAAACAATTCACAGCATAAAAGCTTTAATTAGAAGCTCATTTCCACAAATCAATGGCTACCATCGTTGGTGGTTTCAAATTTCGTTGCCACAAGGTAGATTTGAAAAAATAAATGTACTATTTGATTAAATTAAAAGAGATTTCAAAGTCGTAAATCAGCACAAGTTCCTAAGACGTAAATCAGCAGAAATTCCAAAGTCGTAAATCAGCATAAGTTCCAATGTCGGTAATTAGCATAAGTTCCAAAGTTGAAAATCAGCAAAATCTTCAACACGGAAAAAAGTTTAAAAGTCTTCCAGTTTTCAAAAAACGGTCTTGGTAGTATTTGTAATCTTCAATTATTAAAAAATTTTTTTTTAAGCTACTAGACATTGATTTATATGAAGAACGTTTTTAAAAGTTGAAAGAATTTCTTCAAATTTCTTATAAAAGTTTCAACTTATCATCTGTCGACAATTGCTGTTATAGAATAGAAATGTTTGTTCATATCAATTCAGAATTAATTAATTTCACCAGGTAATTTGTTTTATGATTTTATTTTAAATTCGCGTTTGTGTTTATTTTCGTACATTAGTTTGTCTGAGTGGCATTAAACGCTATGTTATGACACATCCAAACGCTATATTTATTAGATAATCTTTAATTCATAACGATTTGATGAAATAATTCATAGAGTTTAACAATGTAATATCTGTAAATTAACTTGTATTTTGTTTTTATTCAAATGGAAAATTCAATAGATGAATTAATAAATTAGCTGTTATGTTTTAAATTACCTTGTGAGCTTTTACCTTTCCAATTCTGTATTTTCAATCTTCTTTTATGTTTTTCAATTTGCTTGTGAGCTTTTACTTTTCAAATTCTGTGTTTTTAAATTGCTTGTGGGCTTTCAATTGGTGTAATTTCTAGTTTGCTTGTGTTTGATATCCAAATGGTAAATACTATTGAGTTAGTTCTTTTTTTAAAACTATCCAATAGAAATTTTACTTTTTGGTTTGTGAGAAAGATCTGCAATTTCTGTAACTATAAGGCTGTTGGTCTAATTTCTATTGTGAATATGTTAAGACTATCTGTTTTATGACTCAAATTCTGTGCTAAGATAATCTGTTCTTGTTAATTTCTGTGCTAAGATAATTTACTTTCATTTGATTGTGTCAAGATAATTTGTTTTATGATTCAAATTAAAGATTTACAACTGACATTTCAATTTGTTTGTGTTGAAACTTGAACACAAACAAATTGAAATGTCAGTTGTAAAACTTTAGTTTTTAACTTTTGTATTTAGTTTAACTCATTTTGAGGCAATTTACGTGCAAAAACACGAAACAATTTGTTTTATGATTCAAATTCTATGTCAAACGATTTGATTTATGATTCAAATTCTGTGTCGAGAAGATTTGCTTTATGATTCAAATTATGTGTAAAAACTATTACCCTTTTTGAAGAAATAAATTTATTAAAAGTTGTTCTTTGTGATTATTTCTTATAAAAGTTTCATACATGGTTGTGAATGTTGAATCTGTAGGTGTTTAAATAAAAAGCACAACAAATAAATTTATTAAACATCACATGAAAAACTGCTGCTAAATCAACAAATTATCCAAGACACTATTTACAATGAAATGGTATTGATTTGTATGTAGAAGACATTCATCCAAATGCGATGGTTTGACTTCCAACAAATGACCAAAAAGTAAAATCAAATTGGGTAGTTTCTCTTTACAAACTATCTCAATACAATTTACCATTTGGAATATCCCAGAGAATTCACTAATTATAACATTATTAATCATTAGAATCTCCCTTACACAGTATAAACAATTCTTAAATCTTTGAATAATACAAAATAGAAATAGCATTAAGATTCAATTAGAAAAATACACTCCACAGCATAAGCATTTCTTAAATCTTGGAATAAAACTACAAAATAACAATACAGTATTCAGATTCAATTTTTTAAAACACTCCATATATTCAATTTTTAAAATATTGGAATACTACAACAAAGTAGTAACACAGCATTAAGATTCATTTTTTTAAAACAATCAACAGATTCAATTTTTTTTAAAACTCCACAGCAAAAATAATTCTGAAATCATGGAATAAACCATAAAGAAGAGACACATTATTAAGATTTAATTTTATAAAAACATTCCAAGCATTCAATTTTTTATAAACAATCCGCAGATTCAATTTTTTTAAAACAATTCACAGCATAAAAGCTTTAATTAGAAGCTCATTTCCACAAATCAATGGCTACCATCGTTGGTGGTTTCAAATTTCGTTGCCACAAGGTAGATTTGAAAAAATAAATGTACTATTTGATTAAATTAAAAGAGATTTCAAAGTCGTAAATCAGCACAAGTTCCTAAGACGTAAATCAGCAGAAATTCCAAAGTCGTAAATCAGCATAAGTTCCAATGTCGGTAATTAGCATAAGTTCCAAAGTTGAAAATCAGCAAAATCTTCAATACGGAAAAAAGTTTAAAAGTCTTCCAGTTTTCAAAAAACGGTCTTGGTAGTATTTGTAATCTTCAATTATTAAAAATTTTTTTTTTTAAGCTACTAGACATTGATTTATATGAAGAACGTTTTTAAAAGTTGAAAGAATTTCTTCAAATTTCTTATAAAAGTTTCAACTTATCATCTGTCGACAATTGCTGTTATAGAATAGAAATGTTTGTTCATATCAATTCAGAATTAATTAATTTCACCAGGTAATTTGTTTTATGATTTTATTTTAAATTCGCGTTTGTGTTTATTTTCGTACATTAGTTTGTCTGAGTGGCATTAAACGCTATGTTATGACACATCCAAACGCTATATTTATTAGATAATCTTTAATTCATAACGATTTGATGAAATAATTCATAGAGTTTAACAATGTAATATCTGTAAATTAACTTGTATTTTGTTTTTATTCAAATGGAAAATTCAATAGATGAATTAATAAATTAGCTGTTATGTTTTAAATTACCTTGTGAGCTTTTACCTTTCCAATTCTGTATTTTCAATCTTCTTTTATGTTTTTCAATTTGCTTGTGAGCTTTTACTTTTCAAATTCTGTGTTTTTAAATTGCTTGTGGGCTTTCAATTGGTGTAATTTCTAGTTTGCTTGTGTTTGATATCCAAATGGTAAATACTATTGAGTTAGTTCTTTTTTTAAAACTATCCAATAGAAATTTTACTTTTTGGTTTGTGAGAAAGATCTGCAATTTCTGTAACTATAAGGCTGTTGGTCTAATTTCTATTGTGAATATGTTAAGACTATCTGTTTTATGACTCAAATTCTGTGCTAAGATAATCTGTTCTTGTTAATTTCTGTGCTAAGATAATTTACTTTCATTTGATTGTGTCAAGATAATTTGTTTTATGATTCAAATTAAAGATTTACAACTGACATTTCAATTTGTTTGTGTTGAAACTTGAACACAAACAAATTGAAATGTCAGTTGTAAAACTTTAGTTTTTAACTTTTGTATTTAGTTTAACTCATTTTGAGGCAATTTACGTGCAAAAACACGAAACAATTTGTTTTATGATTCAAATTCTATGTCAAACGATTTGATTTATGATTCAAATTCTGTGTCGAGAAGATTTGCTTTATGATTCAAATTATGTGTAAAAACTATTACCCTTTTTGAAGAAATAAATTTATTAAAAGTTGTTCTTTGTGATTATTTCTTATAAAAGTTTCATACATGGTTGTGAATGTTGAATCTGTAGGTGTTTAAATAAAAAGCACAACAAATAAATTTATTAAACATCACATGAAAAACTGCTGCTAAATCAACAAATTATCCAAGACACTATTTACAATGAAATGGTATTGATTTGTATGTAGAAGACATTCATCCAAATGCGATGGTTTGACTTCCAACAAATGACCAAAAAGTAAAATCAAATTGGGTAGTTTCTCTTTACAAACTATCTCAATACAATTTACCATTTGGAATATCCCAGAGAATTCACCAATTATAACATTCTTAATCATTAGAATCTCCCTTACACAGTATAAACAATTCTTAAATCTTTGAATAATACAAAATAGAAATAGCATTAAGATTCAATTAGAAAAATACACTCCACAGCATAAGCATTTCTTAAATCTTGGAATAAAACTACAAAATAACAATACAGTATTCAGATTCAATTTTTTAAAACACTCCATATATTCAATTTTTAAAATATTGGAATACTACAACAAAGTAGTAACACAGCATTAAGATTCATTTTTTTAAAACAATCAACAGATTCAATTTTTTTTAAAACTCCACAGCAAAAATAATTCTGAAATCATGGAATAAACCATAAAGAAGAGACACATTATTAAGATTTAATTTTATAAAAACATTCCAAGCATTCAATTTTTTATAAACAATCCGCAGATTCAATTTTTTTAAAACAATTCACAGCATAAAAGCTTTAATTAGAAGCTCATTTCCACAAATCAATGGCTACCATCGTTGGTGGTTTCAAATTTCGTTGCCACAAGGTAGATTTGAAAAAATAAATGTACTATTTGATTAAATTAAAAGAGATTTCAAAGTCGTAAATCAGCACAAGTTCCTAAGACGTAAATCAGCAGAAATTCCAAAGTCGTAAATCAGCATAAGTTCCAATGTCGGTAATTAGCATAAGTTCCAAAGTTGAAAATCAGCAAAATCTTCAACACGGAAAAAAGTTTAAAAGTCTTCCAGTTTTCAAAAAACGGTCTTGGTAGTATTTGTAATCTTCAATTATTAAAAATTTTTTTTTTTAAGCTACTAGACATTGATTTATATGAAGAACGTTTTTAAAAGTTGAAAGAATTTCTTCAAATTTCTTATAAAAGTTTCAACTTATCATCTGTCGACAATTGCTGTTATAGAATAGAAATGTTTGTTCATATCAATTCAGAATTAATTAATTTCACCAGGTAATTTGTTTTATGATTTTATTTTAAATTCGCGTTTGTGTTTATTTTCGTACATTAGTTTGTCTGAGTGGCATTAAACGCTATGTTATGACACATCCAAACGCTATATTTATTAGATAATCTTTAATTCATAACGATTTGATGAAATAATTCATAGAGTTTAACAATGTAATATCTGTAAATTAACTTGTATTTTGTTTTTATTCAAATGGAAAATTCAATAGATGAATTAATAAATTAGCTGTTATTTTTAAATTACCTTGTGAGCTTTTACCTTTCCAATTCTGTATTTTCAATCTTCTTTTATGTTTTTCAATTTGCTTGTGAGCTTTTACTTTTCAAATTCTGTGTTTTTAAATTGCTTGTGGGCTTTCAATTGGTGTAATTTCTAGTTTGCTTGTGTTTGATATCCAAATGGTAAATACTATTGAGTTAGTTCTTTTTTTAAAACTATCCAATAGAAATTTTACTTTTTGGTTTGTGAGAAAGATCTGCAATTTCTGTAACTATAAGGCTGTTGGTCTAATTTCTATTGTGAATATGTTAAGACTATCTGTTTTATGACTCAAATTCTGTGCTAAGATAATCTGTTCTTGTTAATTTCTGTGCTAAGATAATTTACTTTCATTTGATTGTGTCAAGATAATTTGTTTTATGATTCAAATTAAAGATTTACAACTGACATTTCAATTTGTTTGTGTTGAAACTTGAACACAAACAAATTGAAATGTCAGTTGTAAAACTTTAGTTTTTAACTTTTGTATTTAGTTTAACTCATTTTGAGGCAATTTACGTGCAAAAACACGAAACAATTTGTTTTATGATTCAAATTCTATGTCAAACGATTTGATTTATGATTCAAATTCTGTGTCGAGAAGATTTGCTTTATGATTCAAATTATGTGTAAAAACTATTACCCTTTTTGAAGAAATAAATTTATTAAAAGTTGTTCTTTGTGATTATTTCTTATAAAAGTTTCATACATGGTTGTGAATGTTGAATCTGTAGGTGTTTAAATAAAAAGCACAACAAATAAATTTATTAAACATCACATGAAAAACTGCTGCTAAATCAACAAATTATCCAAGACACTATTTACAATGAAATGGTATTGATTTGTATGTAGAAGACATTCATCCAAATGCGATGGTTTGACTTCCAACAAATGACCAAAAAGTAAAATCAAATTGGGTAGTTTCTCTTTACAAACTATCTCAATACAATTTACCATTTGGAATATCCCAGAGAATTCACTAATTATAACATTCTTAATCATTAGAATCTCCCTTACACAGTATAAACAATTCTTAAATCTTTGAATAATACAAAATAGAAATAGCATTAAGATTCAATTAGAAAAATACACTCCACAGCATAAGCATTTCTTAAATCTTGGAATAAAACTACAAAATAACAATACAGTATTCAGATTCAATTTTTTAAAACACTCCATATATTCAATTTTTAAAATATTGGAATACTACAACAAAGTAGTAACACAGCATTAAGATTCATTTTTTTAAAACAATCAACAGATTCAATTTTTTTTAAAACTCCACAGCAAAAATAATTCTGAAATCATGGAATAAACCATAAAGAAGAGACACATTATTAAGATTTAATTTTATAAAAACATTCCAAGCATTCAATTTTTTATAAACAATCCGCAGATTCAATTTTTTTAAAACAATTCACAGCATAAAAGCTTTAATTAGAAGCTCATTTCCACAAATCAATGGCTACCATCGTTGGTGGTTTCAAATTTCGTTGCCACAAGGTAGATTTGAAAAAATAAATGTACTATTTGATTAAATTAAAAGAGATTTCAAAGTCGTAAATCAGCACAAGTTCCTAAGACGTAAATCAGCAGAAATTCCAAAGTCGTAAATCAGCATAAGTTCCAATGTCGGTAATTAGCATAAGTTCCAAAGTTGAAAATCAGCAAAATCTTCAATACGGAAAAAAGTTTAAAAGTCTTCCAGTTTTCAAAAAACGGTCTTGGTAGTATTTGTAATCTTCAATTATTAAAAATTTTTTTTTTTAAGCTACTAGACATTGATTTATATGAAGAACGTTTTTAAAAGTTGAAAGAATTTCTTCAAATTTCTTATAAAAGTTTCAACTTATCATCTGTCGACAATTGCTGTTATAGAATAGAAATGTTTGTTCATATCAATTCAGAATTAATTAATTTCACCAGGTAATTTGTTTTATGATTTTATTTTAAATTCGCGTTTGTGTTTATTTTCGTACATTAGTTTGTCTGAGTGGCATTAAACGCTATGTTATGACACATCCAAACGCTATATTTATTAGATAATCTTTAATTCATAACGATTTGATGAAATAATTCATAGAGTTTAACAATGTAATATCTGTAAATTAACTTGTATTTTGTTTTTATTCAAATGGAAAATTCAATAGATGAATTAATAAATTAGCTGTTATGTTTTAAATTACCTTGTGAGCTTTTACCTTTCCAATTCTGTATTTTCAATCTTCTTTTATGTTTTTCAATTTGCTTGTGAGCTTTTACTTTTCAAATTCTGTGTTTTTAAATTGCTTGTGGGCTTTCAATTGGTGTAATTTCTAGTTTGCTTGTGTTTGATATCCAAATGGTAAATACTATTGAGTTAGTTCTTTTTTTAAAACTATCCAATAGAAATTTTACTTTTTGGTTTGTGAGAAAGATCTGCAATTTCTGTAACTATAAGGCTGTTGGTCTAATTTCTATTGTGAATATGTTAAGACTATCTGTTTTATGACTCAAATTCTGTGCTAAGATAATCTGTTCTTGTTAATTTCTGTGCTAAGATAATTTACTTTCATTTGATTGTGTCAAGATAATTTGTTTTATGATTCAAATTAAAGATTTACAACTGACATTTCAATTTGTTTGTGTTGAAACTTGAACACAAACAAATTGAAATGTCAGTTGTAAAACTTTAGTTTTTAACTTTTGTATTTAGTTTAACTCATTTTGAGGCAATTTACGTGCAAAAACACGAAACAATTTGTTTTATGATTCAAATTCTATGTCAAACGATTTGATTTATGATTCAAATTCTGTGTCGAGAAGATTTGCTTTATGATTCAAATTATGTGTAAAAACTATTACCCTTTTTGAAGAAATAAATTTATTAAAAGTTGTTCTTTGTGATTATTTCTTATAAAAGTTTCATACATGGTTGTGAATGTTGAATCTGTAGGTGTTTAAATAAAAAGCACAACAAATAAATTTATTAAACATCACATGAAAAACTGCTGCTAAATCAACAAATTATCCAAGACACTATTTACAATGAAATGGTATTGATTTGTATGTAGAAGACATTCATCCAAATGCGATGGTTTGACTTCCAACAAATGACCAAAAAGTAAAATCAAATTGGGTAGTTTCTCTTTACAAACTATCTCAATACAATTTACCATTTGGAATATCCCAGAGAATTCACCAATTATAACATTCTTAATCATTAGAATCTCCCTTACACAGTATAAACAATTCTTAAATCTTTGAATAATACAAAATAGAAATAGCATTAAGATTCAATTAGAAAAATACACTCCACAGCCTAAGCATTTCTTAAATCTTGGAATAAAACTACAAAATAACAATACAGTATTCAGATTCAATTTTTTAAAACACTCCATATATTCAATTTTTAAAATATTGGAATACTACAACAAAGTAGTAACACAGCATTAAGATTCATTTTTTTAAAACAATCAACAGATTCAATTTTTTTTAAAACTCCACAGCAAAAATAATTCTGAAATCATGGAATAAACCATAAAGAAGAGACACATTATTAAGATTTAATTTTATAAAAACATTCCAAGCATTCAATTTTTTATAAACAATCCGCAGATTCAATTTTTTTAAAACAATTCACAGCATAAAAGCTTTAATTAGAAGCTCATTTCCACAAATCAATGGCTACCATCGTTGGTGGTTTCAAATTTCGTTGCCACAAGGTAGATTTGAAAAAATAAATGTACTATTTGATTAAATTAAAAGAGATTTCAAAGTCGTAAATCAGCACAAGTTCCTAAGACGTAAATCAGCAGAAATTCCAAAGTCGTAAATCAGCATAAGTTCCAACGTCGGTAATTAGCATAAGTTCCAAAGTTGAAAATCAGCAAAATCTTCAGCACGGAAAAAAGTTTAAAAGTCTTCCAGTTTTCAAAAAACGGTCTTGGTAGTATTTGTAATCTTCAATTATTAAAAATTTTTTTTTTTAAGCTACTAGACATTGATTTATATGAAGAACGTTTTTAAAAGTTGAAAGAATTTCTTCAAATTTCTTATAAAAGTTTCAACTTATCATCTGTCGACAATTGCTGTTATAGAATAGAAATGTTTGTTCATATCAATTCAGAATTAATTAATTTCACCAGGTAATTTGTTTTATGATTTGATTCGCGTTTGTGTTTATTTTCGTACTTTAGTTTGTCTGAGTGGCATTAAACGCTATGACACATCCAAACGCCATATTTATTAGATAATCTTTAATTCATAACGATTTGATGAAATAATTCATAGAGTTTAACAATGTAATATCTGTAAATTAACTTGTATTTTGTTTTTATTCAAATGGAAAATTCAATAGTTGAATTAATAAATTAGCTGTTATGTTTTAAATTACCTTGTGAGCTTTTACCTTTCCAATTCTATATTTTCAATCTTCTTTTATGTTTTTCAATTTGCTTGTGAGCTTTTACTTTTCAAATTCTGTGTTTTTAAATTGCTTGTGTGCTTTCAATTGGTGTAATTTCTAGTTTGCTTGTGTTTGATATCCAAATGGTAAATACTATTGAGTTAGTTCTTTTTTTAAAACTATCCAATAGAAATTTTACTTTTTGGTTTGTGAGAAAGATCTGCAATTTCTGTAACTATAAGGCTGTTGGTCTAATTTCTATTGTGAATATGTTAAGACTATCTGTTTTATGACTCAAATTCTGTGCTAAGATAATCTGTTCTTGTTAATTTCTGTGCTAAGATAATTTACTTTCATTTGATTGTGTCAAGATAATTTGTTTTATGATTCAAATTAAAGATTTACAACTGACATTTCAATTTGTTTGTGTTGAAACTTGAACACAAACAAATTGAAATGTCAGTTGTAAAACTTTAGTTTTTAACTTTTGTATTTAGTTTAACTCATTTTGAGGCAATTTACGTGCAAAAACACGAAACAATTTGTTTTATGATTCAAATTCTATGTCAAACGATTTGATTTATGATTCAAATTCTGTGTCGAGAAGATTTGCTTTATGATTCAAATTATGTGTAAAAACTATTACCCTTTTTGAAGAAATAAATTTATTAAAAGTTGTTCTTTGTGATTATTTCTTATAAAAGTTTCATACATGGTTGTGAATGTTGAATCTGTAGGTGTTTAAATAAAAAGCACAACAAATAAATTTATTAAACATCACATGAAAAACTGCTGCTAAATCAACAAATTATCCAAGACACTATTTACAATGAAATGGTATTGATTTGTATGTAGAAGACATTCATCCAAATGCGATGGTTTGACTTCCAACAAATGACCAAAAAGTAAAATCAAATTGGGTAGTTTCTCTTTACAAACTATCTCAATACAATTTACCATTTGGAATATCCCAGAGAATTCACCAATTATAACATTCTTAATCATTAGAATCTCCCTTACACAGTATAAACAATTCTTAAATCTTTGAATAATACAAAATAGAAATAGCATTAAGATTCAATTAGAAAAATACACTCCACAGCATAAGCATTTCTTAAATCTTGGAATAAAACTACAAAATAACAATACAGTATTCAGATTCAATTTTTTAAAACACTCCATATATTCAATTTTTAAAATATTGGAATACTACAACAAAGTAGTAACACAGCATTAAGATTCATTTTTTTAAAACAATCAACAGATTCAATTTTTTTTAAAACTCCACAGCAAAAATAATTCTGAAATCATGGAATAAACCATAAAGAAGAGACACATTATTAAGATTTAATTTTATAAAAACATTCCAAGCATTCAATTTTTTATAAACAATCCGCAGATTCAATTTTTTTAAAACAATTCACAGCATAAAAGCTTTAATTAGAAGCTCATTTCCACAAATCAATGGCTACCATCGTTGGTGGTTTCAAATTTCGTTGCCACAAGGTAGATTTGAAAAAATAAATGTACTATTTGATTAAATTAAAAGAGATTTCAAAGTCGTAAATCAGCACAAGTTCCTAAGACGTAAATCAGCAGAAATTCCAAAGTCGTAAATCAGCATAAGTTCCAATGTCGGTAATTAGCATAAGTTCCAAAGTTGAAAATCAGCAAAATCTTCAACACGGAAAAAAGTTTAAAAGTCTTCCAGTTTTCAAAAAACGGTCTTGGTAGTATTTGTAATCTTCAATTATTAAAAAATTTTTTTTTAAGCTACTAGACATTGATTTATATGAAGAACGTTTTTAAAAGTTGAAAGAATTTCTTCAAATTTCTTATAAAAGTTTCAACTTATCATCTGTCGACAATTGCTGTTATAGAATAGAAATGTTTGTTCATATCAATTCAGAATTAATTAATTTCACCAGGTAATTTGTTTTATGATTTTATTTTAAATTCGCGTTTGTGTTTATTTTCGTACATTAGTTTGTCTGAGTGGCATTAAACGCTATGTTATGACACATCCAAACGCTATATTTATTAGATAATCTTTAATTCATAACGATTTGATGAAATAATTCATAGAGTTTAACAATGTAATATCTGTAAATTAACTTGTATTTTGTTTTTATTCAAATGGAAAATTCAATAGATGAATTAATAAATTAGCTGTTATGTTTTAAATTACCTTGTGAGCTTTTACCTTTCCAATTCTGTATTTTCAATCTTCTTTTATGTTTTTCAATTTGCTTGTGAGCTTTTACTTTTCAAATTCTGTGTTTTTAAATTGCTTGTGGGCTTTCAATTGGTGTAATTTCTAGTTTGCTTGTGTTTGATATCCAAATGGTAAATACTATTGAGTTAGTTCTTTTTTTAAAACTATCCAATAGAAATTTTACTTTTTGGTTTGTGAGAAAGATCTGCAATTTCTGTAACTATATGGCTGTTGGTCTAATTTCTATTGTGAATATGTTAAGACTATCTGTTTTATGACTCAAATTCTGTGCTAAGATAATCTGTTCTTGTTAATTTCTGTGCTAAGATAATTTACTTTCATTTGATTGTGTCAAGATAATTTGTTTTATGATTCAAATTAAAGATTTACAACTGACATTTCAATTTGTTTGTGTTGAAACTTGAACACAAACAAATTGAAATGTCAGTTGTAAAACTTTAGTTTTTAACTTTTGTATTTAGTTTAACTCATTTTGAGGCAATTTACGTGCAAAAACACGAAACAATTTGTTTTATGATTCAAATTCTATGTCAAACGATTTGATTTATGATTCAAATTCTGTGTCGAGAAGATTTGCTTTATGATTCAAATTATGTGTAAAAACTATTACCCTTTTTGAAGAAATAAATTTATTAAAAGTTGTTCTTTGTGATTATTTCTTATAAAAGTTTCATACATGGTTGTGAATGTTGAATCTGTAGGTGTTTAAATAAAAAGGACAACAAATAAATTTATTAAACATCACATGAAAAACTGCTGCTAAATCAACAAATTATCCAAGACACTATTTACAATGAAATGGTATTGATTTGTATGTAGAAGACATTCATCCAAATGCGATGGTTTGACTTCCAACAAATGACCAAAAAGTAAAATCAAATTGGGTAGTTTCTCTTTACAAACTATCTCAATACAATTTACCATTTGGAATATCCCAGAGAATTCACTAATTATAACATTATTAATCATTAGAATCTCCCTTACACAGTATAAACAATTCTTAAATCTTTGAATAATACAAAATAGAAATAGCATTAAGATTCAATTAGAAAAATACACTCCACAGCATAAGCATTTCTTAAATCTTGGAATAAAACTACAAAATAACAATACAGTATTCAGATTCAATTTTTTAAAACACTCCATATATTCAATTTTTAAAATATTGGAATACTACAACAAAGTAGTAACACAGCATTAAGATTCATTTTTTTAAAACAATCAACAGATTCAATTTTTTTTAAAACTCCACAGCAAAAATAATTCTGAAATCATGGAATAAACCATAAAGAAGAGACACATTATTAAGATTTAATTTTATAAAAACATTCCAAGCATTCAATTTTTTATAAACAATCCGCAGATTCAATTTTTTTAAAACAATTCACAGCATAAAAGCTTTAATTAGAAGCTCATTTCCACAAATCAATGGCTACCATCGTTGGTGGTTTCAAATTTCGTTGCCACAAGGTAGATTTGAAAAAATAAATGTACTATTTGATTAAATTAAAAGAGATTTCAAAGTCGTAAATCAGCACAAGTTCCTAAGACGTAAATCAGCAGAAATTCCAAAGTCGTAAATCAGCATAAGTTCCAATGTCGGTAATTAGCATAAGTTCCAAAGTTGAAAATCAGCAAAATCTTCAACACGGAAAAAAGTTTAAAAGTCTTCCAGTTTTCAAAAAACGGTCTTGGTAGTATTTGTAATCTTCAATTATTAAAAAAAATTTTTTTTTAAGCTACTAGACATTGATTTATATGAAGAACGTTTTTAAAAGTTGAAAGAATTTCTTCAAATTTCTTATAAAAGTTTCAACTTATCATCTGTCGACAATTGCTGTTATAGAATAGAAATGTTTGTTCATATCAATTCAGAATTAATTAATTTCACCAGGTAATTTGTTTTATGATTTTATTTTAAATTCCCGTTTGTGTTTATTTTCGTACATTAGTTTGTCTGAGTGGCATTAAACGCTATGTTATGACACATCCAAACGCTATATTTATTAGATAATCTTTAATTCATAACGATTTGATGAAATAATTCATAGAGTTTAACAATGTAATATCTGTAAATTAACTTGTATTTTGTTTTTATTCAAATGGAAAATTCAATAGATGAATTAATAAATTAGCTGTTATGTTTTAAATTACCTTGTGAGCTTTTACCTTTCCAATTCTGTATTTTCAATCTTCTTTTATGTTTTTCAATTTGCTTGTGAGCTTTTACTTTTCAAATTCTGTGTTTTTAAATTGCTTGTGGGCTTTCAATTGGTGTAATTTCTAGTTTGCTTGTGTTTGATATCCAAATGGTAAATACTATTGAGTTAGTTCTTTTTTTAAAACTATCCAATAGAAATTTTACTTTTTGGTTTGTGAGAAAGATCTGCAATTTCTGTAACTATAAGGCTGTTGGTCTAATTTCTATTGTGAATATGTTAAGACTATCTGTTTTATGACTCAAATTCTGTGCTAAGATAATCTGTTCTTGTTAATTTCTGTGCTAAGATAATTTACTTTCATTTGATTGTGTCAAGATAATTTGTTTTATGATTCAAATTAAAGATTTACAACTGACATTTCAATTTGTTTGTGTTGAAACTTGAACACAAACAAATTGAAATGTCAGTTGTAAAACTTTAGTTTTTAACTTTTGTATTTAGTTTAACTCATTTTGAGGCAATTTACGTGCAAAAACACGAAACAATTTGTTTTATGATTCAAATTCTATGTCAAACGATTTGATTTATGATTCAAATTCTGTGTCGAGAAGATTTGCTTTATGATTCAAATTATGTGTAAAAACTATTACCCTTTTTGAAGAAATAAATTTATTAAAAGTTGTTCTTTGTGATTATTTCTTATAAAAGTTTCATACATGGTTGTGAATGTTGAATCTGTAGGTGTTTAAATAAAAAGCACAACAAATAAATTTATTAAACATCACATGAAAAACTGCTGCTAAATCAACAAATTATCCAAGACACTATTTACAATGAAATGGTATTGATTTGTATGTAGAAGACATTCATCCAAATGCGATGGTTTGACTTCCAACAAATGACCAAAAAGTAAAATCAAATTGGGTAGTTTCTCTTTACAAACTATCTCAATACAATTTACCATTTGGAATATCCCAGAGAATTCACTAATTATAACATTCTTAATCATTAGAATCTCCCTTACACAGTATAAACAATTCTTAAATCTTTGAATAATACAAAATAGAAATAGCATTAAGATTCAATTAGAAAAATACACTCCACAGCATAAGCATTTCTTAAATCTTGGAATAAAACTACAAAATAACAATACAGTATTCAGATTCAATTTTTTAAAACACTCCATATATTCAATTTTTAAAATATTGGAATACTACAACAAAGTAGTAACACAGCATTAAGATTCATTTTTTTAAAACAATCAACAGATTCAATTTTTTTTAAAACTCCACAGCAAAAATAATTCTGAAATCATGGAATAAACCATAAAGAAGAGACACATTATTAAGATTTAATTTTATAAAAACATTCCAAGCATTCAATTTTTTATAAACAATCCGCAGATTCAACTTTTTTAAAACAATTCACAGCATAAAAGCTTTAATTAGAAGCTCATTTCCACAAATCAATGGCTACCATCGTTGGTGGTTTCAAATTTCGTTGCCACAAGGTAGATTTGAAAAAATAAATGTACTATTTGATTAAATTAAAAGAGATTTCAAAGTCGTAAATCAGCACAAGTTCCTAAGACGTAAATCAGCAGAAATTCCAAAGTCGTAAATCAGCATAAGTTCCAATGTCGGTAATTAGCATAAGTTCCAAAGTTGAAAATCAGCAAAATCTTCAACACGGAAAAAAGTTTAAAAGTCTTCCAGTTTTCAAAAAACGGTCTTGGTAGTATTTGTAATCTTCAATTATTAAAAAAAATTTTTTTTTAAGCTACTAGACATTGATTTATATGAAGAACGTTTTTAAAAGTTGAAAGAATTTCTTCAAATTTCTTATAAAAGTTTCAACTTATCATCTGTCGACAATTGCTGTTATAGAATAGAAATGTTTGTTCATATCAATTCAGAATTAATTAATTTCACCAGGTAATTTGTTTTATGATTTTATTTTAAATTCCCGTTTGTGTTTATTTTCGTACATTAGTTTGTCTGAGTGGCATTAAACGCTATGTTATGACACATCCAAACGCTATATTTATTAGATAATCTTTAATTCATAACGATTTGATGAAATAATTCATAGAGTTTAACAATGTAATATCTGTAAATTAACTTGTATTTTGTTTTTATTCAAATGGAAAATTCAATAGATGAATTAATAAATTAGCTGTTATGTTTTAAATTACCTTGTGAGCTTTTACCTTTCCAATTCTGTATTTTCAATCTTCTTTTATGTTTTTCAATTTGCTTGTGAGCTTTTACTTTTCAAATTCTGTGTTTTTAAATTGCTTGTGGGCTTTCAATTGGTGTAATTTCTAGTTTGCTTGTGTTTGATATCCAAATGGTAAATACTATTGAGTTAGTTCTTTTTTTAAAACTATCCAATAGAAATTTTACTTTTTGGTTTGTGAGAAAGATCTGCAATTTCTGTAACTATAAGGCTGTTGGTCTAATTTCTATTGTGAATATGTTAAGACTATCTGTTTTATGACTCAAATTCTGTGCTAAGATAATCTGTTCTTGTTAATTTCTGTGCTAAGATAATTTACTTTCATTTGATTGTGTCAAGATAATTTGTTTTATGATTCAAATTAAAGATTTACAACTGACATTTCAATTTGTTTGTGTTGAAACTTGAACACAAACAAATTGAAATGTCAGTTGTAAAACTTTAGTTTTTAACTTTTGTATTTAGTTTAACTCATTTTGAGGCAATTTACGTGCAAAAACACGAAACAATTTGTTTTATGATTCAAATTCTATGTCAAACGATTTGATTTATGATTCAAATTCTGTGTCGAGAAGATTTGCTTTATGATTCAAATTATGTGTAAAAACTATTACCCTTTTTGAAGAAATAAATTTATTAAAAGTTGTTCTTTGTGATTATTTCTTATAAAAGTTTCATACATGGTTGTGAATGTTGAATCTGTAGGTGTTTAAATAAAAAGCACAACAAATAAATTTATTAAACATCACATGAAAAACTGCTGCTAAATCAACAAATTATCCAAGACACTATTTACAATGAAATGGTATTGATTTGTATGTAGAAGACATTCATCCAAATGCGATGGTTTGACTTCCAACAAATGACCAAAAAGTAAAATCAAATTGGGTAGTTTCTCTTTACAAACTATCTCAATACAATTTACCATTTGGAATATCCCAGAGAATTCACCAATTATAACATTCTTAATCATTAGAATCTCCCTTACACAGTATAAACAATTCTTAAATCTTTGAATAATACAAAATAGAAATAGCATTAAGATTCAATTAGAAAAATACACTCCACAGCATAAGCATTTCTTAAATCTTGGAATAAAACTACAAAATAACAATACAGTATTCAGATTCAATTTTTTAAAACACTCCATATATTCAATTTTTAAAATATTGGAATACTACAACAAAGTAGTAACACAGCATTAAGATTCATTTTTTTAAAACAATCAACAGATTCAATTTTTTTAAAACTCCACAGCAAAAATAATTCTGAAATCATGGAATAAACCATAAAGAAGAGACACATTATTAAGATTTAATTTTATAAAAACATTCCAAGCATTCAATTTTTTATAAACAATCCGCAGATTCAATTTTTTTAAAACAATTCACAGCATAAAAGCTTTAATTAGAAGCTCATTTCCACAAATCAATGGCTACCATCGTTGGTGGTTTCAAATTTCGTTGCCACAAGGTAGATTTGAAAAAATAAATGTACTATTTGATTAAATTAAAAGAGATTTCAAAGTCGTAAATCAGCACAAGTTCCTAAGACGTAAATCAGCAGAAATTCCAAAGTCGTAAATCAGCATAAGTTCCAATGTCGGTAATTAGCATAAGTTCCAAAGTTGAAAATCAGCAAAATCTTCAACACGGAAAAAAGTTTAAAAGTCTTCCAGTTTTCAAAAAACGGTCTTGGTAGTATTTGTAATCTTCAATTATTAAAAAAAATTTTTTTTTTAAGCTACTAGACTTTGATTTATATGAAGAACGTTTTTAAAAGTTGAAAGAATTTCTTCAAATTTCTTATAAAAGTTTCAACTTATCATCTGTCGACAATTGCTGTTATAGAATAGAAATGTTTGTTCATATCAATTCAGAATTAATTAATTTCACCAGGTAATTTGTTTTATGATTTAATTTAAATTCGCGTTTGTGTTTATTTTCGTACATTAGTTTGTCTGAGTGGCATTAAACGCTATGTTATGACACATCCAAACGCTATATTTATTAGATAATCTTTAATTCATAACGATTTGATGAAATAATTCATAGAGTTTAACAATGTAATATCTGTAAATTAACTTGTATTTTGTTTTTATTCAAATGGAAAATTCAATAGATGAATTAATAAATTAGCTGTTATGTTTTAAATTACCTTGTGAGCTTTTACCTTTCCAATTCTGTATTTTCAATCTTCTTTTATGTTTTTCAATTTGCTTGTGAGCTTTTACTTTTCAAATTCTGTGTTTTTAAATTGCTTGTGGGCTTTCAATTGGTGTAATTTCTAGTTTGCTTGTGTTTGATATCCAAATGGTAAATACTATTGAGTTAGTTCTTTTTTTAAAACTATCCAATAGAAATTTTACTTTTTGGTTTGTGAGAAAGATCTGCAATTTCTGTAACTATAAGGCTGTTGGTCTAATTTCTATTGTGAATATGTTAAGACTATCTGTTTTATGACTCAAATTCTGTGCTAAGATAATCTGTTCTTGTTAATTTCTGTGCTAAGATAATTTACTTTCATTTGATTGTGTCAAGATAATTTGTTTTATGATTCAAATTCAAGATTTACAACTGACATTTCAATTTGTTTGTGTTGAAACTTGAACACAAACAAATTGAAATGTCAGTTGTAAAACTTTTAGTTTTTAACATTTTTATTTAGTTTAACTCATTTTGAGGCAATTTACGTGCAAAAACACGAAACAATTTGTTTTATGATTCAAATTCTATGTCAAACGATTTGATTTATGATTCAAATTCTGTGTCGAGAAGATTTGCTTTATGA
Source organism: Meta bourneti (assembly GCA_933210815.1). Taxonomy (NCBI): domain Eukaryota; kingdom Metazoa; phylum Arthropoda; class Arachnida; order Araneae; family Tetragnathidae; genus Meta; species Meta bourneti. Next base: position 37,107,688 of record OW119934.1, read on the forward strand.
TTCAAATTATGTGTAAAAACTATTACCCTTTTTGAAGAAATAAATTTATTAAAAGTTGTTCTTTGTGATTATTTCTTATAAAAGTTTCATACATGGTTGTGAATGTTGAATCTGTAGGTGTTTAAATAAAAAGCACAACAAATAAATTTATTACACATCACATGAAAAACTGCTGCTAAATCAACAAATTATCCAAGACACTATTTACAATGAAATGGTATTGATTTGTATGTAGAAGACATTCATCCAAATGCGATGGTTTGACTTCCAACAAATGACCAAAAAGTAAAATCAAATTGGGTAGTTTCTCTTTACAAACTATCTCAATACAATTTACCATTTGGAATATCCCAGAGAATTCACCAATTATAACATTCTTAATCATTAGAATCTCCCTTACACAGTATAAACAATTCTTAAATCTTTGAATAATACAAAATAGAAATAGCATTAAGATTCAATTAGAAAAATACACTCCACAGCATAAGCATTTCTTAAATCTTGGAATAAAACTACAAAATAACAATACAGTATTCAGATTCAATTTTTTAAAACACTCCATATATTCAATTTTTAAAATATTGGAATACTACAACAAAGTAGTAACACAGCATTAAGATTCATTTTTTTAAAACAATCAACAGATTCAATTTTTTTTAAAACTCCACAGCAAAAATAATTCTGAAATCATGGAATAAACCATAAAGAAGAGACACATTATTAAGATTTAATTTTATAAAAACATTCCAAGCATTCAATTTTTTATAAACAATCCGCAGATTCAATTTTTTTAAAACAATTCACAGCATAAAAGCTTTAATTAGAAGCTCATTTCCACAAATCAATGGCTACCATCGTTGGTGGTTTCAAATTTCGTTGCCACAAGGTAGATTTGAAAAAATAAATGTACTATTTGATTAAATTAAAAGAGATTTCAAAGTCGTAAATCAGCACAAGTTCCTAAGACGTAAATCAGCAGAAATTCCAAAGTCGTAAATCAGCATAAGTTCCAATGTCGGTAATTAGCATAAGTTCCAAAGTTGAAAATCAGCAAAATCTTCAACACGGAAAAAAGTTTAAAAGTCTTCCAGTTTTCAAAAAACGGTCTTGGTAGTATTTGTAATCTTCAATTATTAAAAAAAATTTTTTTTTAAGCTACTAGACATTGATTTATATGAAGAACGTTTTTAAAAGTTGAAAGAATTTCTTCAAATTTCTTATAAAAGTTTCAACTTATCATCTGTCGACAATTGCTGTTATAGAATAGAAATGTTTGTTCATATCAATTCAGAATTAATTAATTTCACCAGGTAATTTGTTTTATGATTTGATTCGCGTTTGTGTTTATTTTCGTACTTTAGTTTGTCTGAGTGGCATTAAACGCTATGTTTTGACACATCCAAACGCCATATTTATTAGATAATCTTTAATTCATAACGATTTGATGAAATAATTCATAGAGTTTAACAATGTAATATCTGTAAATTAACATGTATTTTGTTTTTATTCAAATGGAAAATTCAATAGTTGAATTAATAAATTAGCTGTTATGTTTTAAATTACCTTGTGAGCTTTTACCTTTCCAATTCTATATTTTCAATCTTCTTTTATGTTTTTCAATTTGCTTGTGAGCTTTTACTTTTCAAATTCTGTGTTTTTAAATTGCTTGTGTGCTTTCAATTGGTGTAATTTCTAGTTTGCTTGTGTTTGATATCCAAATGGTAAATACTATTGAGTTAGTTCTTTTTTTAAAACTATCCAATAGAAATTTTACTTTTTGGTTTGTGAGAAAGATCTGCAATTTCTGTAACTATAAGGCTGTTGGTCTAATTTCTATTGTGAATATGTTAAGACTATCTGTTTTATGACTCAAATTCTGTGCTAAGATAATCTGTTCTTGTTAATTTCTGTGCTAAGATAATTTACTTTCATTTGATTGTGTCAAGATAATTTGTTTTATGATTCAAATTAAAGATTTACAACTGACATTTCAATTTGTTTGTGTTGAAACTTGAACACAAACAAATTGAAATGTCAGTTGTAAAACTTTAGTTTTTAACTTTTGTATTTAGTTTAACTCATTTTGAGGCAATTTACGTGCAAAAACACGAAACAATTTGTTTTATGATTCAAATTCTATGTCAAACGATTTGATTTATGATTCAAATTCTGTGTCGAGAAGATTTGCTTTATGATTCAAATTATGTGTAAAAACTATTACCCTTTTTGAAGAAATAAATTTATTAAAAGTTGTTCTTTGTGATTATTTCTTATAAAAGTTTCATACATGGTTGTGAATGTTGAATCTGTAGGTGTTTAAATAAAAAGCACAACAAATAAATTTATTAAACATCACATGAAAAACTGCTGCTAAATCAACAAATTATCCAAGACACTATTTACAATGAAATGGTATTGATTTGTATGTAGAAGACATTCATCCAAATGCGATGGTTTGACTTCCAACAAATGACCAAAAAGTAAAATCAAATTGGGTAGTTTCTCTTTACAAACTATCTCAATACAATTTACCATTTGGAATATCCCAGAGAATTCACTAATTATAACATTCTTAATCATTAGAATCTCCCTTACACAGTATAAACAATTCTTAAATCTTTGAATAATACAAAATAGAAATAGCATTAAGATTCAATTAGAAAAATACACTCCACAGCATAAGCATTTCTTAAATCTTGGAATAAAACTACAAAATAACAATACAGTATTCAGATTCAATTTTTTAAAACACTCCATATATTCAATTTTTAAAATATTGGAATACTACAACAAAGTAGTAACACAGCATTAAGATTCATTTTTTTAAAACAATCAACAGATTCAATTTTTTTTAAAACTCCACAGCAAAAATAATTCTGAAATCATGGAATAAACCATAAAGAAGAGACACATTATTAAGATTTAATTTTATAAAAACATTCCAAGCATTCAATTTTTTATAAACAATCCGCAGATTCAATTTTTTTAAAACAATTCACAGCATAAAAGCTTTAATTAGAAGCTCATTTCCACAAATCAATGGCTACCATCGTTGGTGGTTTCAAATTTCGTTGCCACAAGGTAGATTTGAAAAAATAAATGTACTATTTGATTAAATTAAAAGAGATTTCAAAGTCGTAAATCAGCACAAGTTCCTAAGACGTAAATCAGCAGAAATTCCAAAGTCGTAAATCAGCATAAGTTCCAATGTCGGTAATTAGCATAAGTTCCAAAGTTGAAAATCAGCAAAATCTTCAATACGGAAAAAAGTTTAAAAGTCTTCCAGTTTTCAAAAAACGGTCTTGGTAGTATTTGTAATCTTCAATTATTAAAAATTTTTTTTTTTAAGCTACTAGACATTGATTTATATGAAGAACGTTTTTAAAAGTTGAAAGAATTTCTTCAAATTTCTTATAAAAGTTTCAACTTATCATCTGTCGACAATTGCTGTTATAGAATAGAAATGTTTGTTCATATCAATTCAGAATTAATTAATTTCACCAGGTAATTTGTTTTATGATTTTATTTTAAATTCGCGTTTGTGTTTATTTTCGTACATTAGTTTGTCTGAGTGGCATTAAACGCTATGTTATGACACATCCAAACGCTATATTTATTAGATAATCTTTAATTCATAACGATTTGATGAAATAATTCATAGAGTTTAACAATGTAATATCTGTAAATTAACTTGTATTTTGTTTTTATTCAAATGGAAAATTCAATAGATGAATTAATAAATTAGCTGTTATGTTTTAAATTACCTTGTGAGCTTTTACCTTTCCAATTCTGTATTTTCAATCTTCTTTTATGTTTTTCAATTTGCTTGTGAGCTTTTACTTTTCAAATTCTGTGTTTTTAAATTGCTTGTGGGCTTTCAATTGGTGTAATTTCTAGTTTGCTTGTGTTTGATATCCAAATGGTAAATACTATTGAGTTAGTTCTTTTTTTAAAACTATCCAATAGAAATTTTACTTTTTGGTTTGTGAGAAAGATCTGCAATTTCTGTAACTATAAGGCTGTTGGTCTAATTTCTATTGTGAATATGTTAAGACTATCTGTTTTATGACTCAAATTCTGTGCTAAGATAATCTGTTCTTGTTAATTTCTGTGCTAAGATAATTTACTTTCATTTGATTGTGTCAAGATAATTTGTTTTATGATTCAAATTAAAGATTTACAACTGACATTTCAATTTGTTTGTGTTGAAACTTGAACACAAACAAATTGAAATGTCAGTTGTAAAACTTTAGTTTTTAACTTTTGTATTTAGTTTAACTCATTTTGAGGCAATTTACGTGCAAAAACACGAAACAATTTGTTTTATGATTCAAATTCTATGTCAAACGATTTGATTTATGATTCAAATTCTGTGTCGAGAAGATTTGCTTTATGATTCAAATTATGTGTAAAAACTATTACCCTTTTTGAAGAAATAAATTTATTAAAAGTTGTTCTTTGTGATTATTTCTTATAAAAGTTTCATACATGGTTGTGAATGTTGAATCTGTAGGTGTTTAAATAAAAAGCACAACAAATAAATTTATTAAACATCACATGAAAAACTGCTGCTAAATCAACAAATTATCCAAGACACTATTTACAATGAAATGGTATTGATTTGTATGTAGAAGACATTCATCCAAATGCGATGGTTTGACTTCCAACAAATGACCAAAAAGTAAAATCAAATTGGGTAGTTTCTCTTTACAAACTATCTCAATACAATTTACCATTTGGAATATCCCAGAGAATTCACCAATTATAACATTCTTAATCATTAGAATCTCCCTTACACAGTATAAACAATTCTTAAATCTTTGAATAATACAAAATAGAAATAGCATTAAGATTCAATTAGAAAAATACACTCCACAGCATAAGCATTTCTTAAATCTTGGAATAAAACTACAAAATAACAATACAGTATTCAGATTCAATTTTTTAAAACACTCCATATATTCAATTTTTAAAATATTGGAATACTACAACAAAGTAGTAACACAGCATTAAGATTCATTTTTTTAAAACAATCAACAGATTCAATTTTTTTTAAAACTCCACAGCAAAAATAATTCTGAAATCATGGAATAAACCATAAAGAAGAGACACATTATTAAGATTTAATTTTATAAAAACATTCCAAGCATTCAATTTTTTATAAACAATCCGCAGATTCAATTTTTTTAAAACAATTCACAGCATAAAAGCTTTAATTAGAAGCTCATTTCCACAAATCAATGGCTACCATCGTTGGTGGTTTCAAATTTCGTTGCCACAAGGTAGATTTGAAAAAATAAATGTACTATTTGATTAAATTAAAAGAGATTTCAAAGTCGTAAATCAGCACAAGTTCCTAAGACGTAAATCAGCAGAAATTCCAAAGTCGTAAATCAGCATAAGTTCCAACGTCGGTAATTAGCATAAGTTCCAAAGTTGAAAATCAGCAAAATCTTCAGCACGGAAAAAAGTTTAAAAGTCTTCCAGTTTTCAAAAAACGGTCTTGGTAGTATTTGTAATCTTCAATTATTAAAAAATTTTTTTTTTAAGCTACTAGACATTGATTTATATGAAGAACGTTTTTAAAAGTTGAAAGAATTTCTTCAAATTTCTTATAAAAGTTTCAACTTATCATCTGTCGACAATTGCTGTTATAGAATAGAAATGTTTGTTCATATCAATTCAGAATTAATTAATTTCACCAGGTAATTTGTTTTATGATTTGATTCGCGTTTGTGTTTATTTTCGTACTTTAGTTTGTCTGAGTGGCATTAAACGCTATGACACATCCAAACGCCATATTTATTAGATAATCTTTAATTCATAACGATTTGATGAAATAATTCATAGAGTTTAACAATGTAATATCTGTAAATTAACTTGTATTTTGTTTTTATTCAAATGGAAAATTCAATAGTTGAATTAATAAATTAGCTGTTATGTTTTAAATTACCTTGTGAGCTTTTACCTTTCCAATTCTATATTTTCAATCTTCTTTTATGTTTTTCAATTTGCTTGTGAGCTTTTACTTTTCAAATTCTGTGTTTTTAAATTGCTTGTGTGCTTTCAATTGGTGTAATTTCTAGTTTGCTTGTGTTTGATATCCAAATGGTAAATACTATTGAGTTAGTTCTTTTTTTAAAACTATCCAATAGAAATTTTACTTTTTGGTTTGTGAGAAAGATCTGCAATTTCTGTAACTATAAGGCTGTTGGTCTAATTTCTATTGTGAATATGTTAAGACTATCTGTTTTATGACTCAAATTCTGTGCTAAGATAATCTGTTCTTGTTAATTTCTGTGCTAAGATAATTTACTTTCATTTGATTGTGTCAAGATAATTTGTTTTATGATTCAAATTAAAGATTTACAACTGACATTTCAATTTGTTTGTGTTGAAACTTGAACACAAACAAATTGAAATGTCAGTTGTAAAACTTTAGTTTTTAACTTTTGTATTTAGTTTAACTCATTTTGAGGCAATTTACGTGCAAAAACACGAAACAATTTGTTTTATGATTCAAATTCTATGTCAAACGATTTGATTTATGATTCAAATTCTGTGTCGAGAAGATTTGCTTTATGATTCAAATTATGTGTAAAAACTATTACCCTTTTTGAAGAAATAAATTTATTAAAAGTTGTTCTTTGTGATTATTTCTTATAAAAGTTTCATACATGGTTGTGAATGTTGAATCTGTAGGTGTTTAAATAAAAAGCACAACAAATAAATTTATTAAACATCACATGAAAAACTGCTGCTAAATCAACAAATTATCCAAGACACTATTTACAATGAAATGGTATTGATTTGTATGTAGAAGACATTCATCCAAATGCGATGGTTTGACTTCCAACAAATGACCAAAAAGTAAAATCAAATTGGGTAGTTTCTCTTTACAAACTATCTCAATACAATTTACCATTTGGAATATCCCAGAGAATTCACCAATTATAACATTCTTAATCATTAGAATCTCCCTTACACAGTATAAACAATTCTTAAATCTTTGAATAATACAAAATAGAAATAGCATTAAGATTCAATTAGAAAAATACACTCCACAGCATAAGCATTTCTTAAATCTTGGAATAAAACTACAAAATAACAATACAGTATTCAGATTCAATTTTTTAAAACACTCCATATATTCAATTTTTAAAATATTGGAATACTACAACAAAGTAGTAACACAGCATTAAGATTCATTTTTTTAAAACAATCAACAGATTCAATTTTTTTTAAAACTCCACAGCAAAAATAATTCTGAAATCATGGAATAAACCATAAAGAAGAGACACATTATTAAGATTTAATTTTATAAAAACATTCCAAGCATTCAATTTTTTATAAACAATCCGCAGATTCAATTTTTTTAAAACAATTCACAGCATAAAAGCTTTAATTAGAAGCTCATTTCCACAAATCAATGGCTACCATCGTTGGTGGTTTCAAATTTCGTTGCCACAAGGTAGATTTGAAAAAATAAATGTACTATTTGATTAAATTAAAAGAGATTTCAAAGTCGTAAATCAGCACAAGTTCCTAAGACGTAAATCAGCAGAAATTCCAAAGTCGTAAATCAGCATAAGTTCCAATGTCGGTAATTAGCATAAGTTCCAAAGTTGAAAATCAGCAAAATCTTCAACACGGAAAAAAGTTTAAAAGTCTTCCAGTTTTCAAAAAACGGTCTTGGTAGTATTTGTAATCTTCAATTATTAAAAAATTTTTTTTTAAGCTACTAGACATTGATTTATATGAAGAACGTTTTTAAAAGTTGAAAGAATTTCTTCAAATTTCTTATAAAAGTTTCAACTTATCATCTGTCGACAATTGCTGTTATAGAATAGAAATGTTTGTTCATATCAATTCAGAATTAATTAATTTCACCAGGTAATTTGTTTTATGATTTTATTTTAAATTCGCGTTTGTGTTTATTTTCGTACATTAGTTTGTCTGAGTGGCATTAAACGCTATGTTATGACACATCCAAACGCTATATTTATTAGATAATCTTTAATTCATAACGATTTGATGAAATAATTCATAGAGTTTAACAATGTAATATCTGTAAATTAACTTGTATTTTGTTTTTATTCAAATGGAAAATTCAATAGATGAATTAATAAATTAGCTGTTATGTTTTAAATTACCTTGTGAGCTTTTACCTTTCCAATTCTGTATTTTCAATCTTCTTTTATGTTTTTCAATTTGCTTGTGAGCTTTTACTTTTCAAATTCTGTGTTTTTAAATTGCTTGTGGGCTTTCAATTGGTGTAATTTCTAGTTTGCTTGTGTTTGATATCCAAATGGTAAATACTATTGAGTTAGTTCTTTTTTTAAAACTATCCAATAGAAATTTTACTTTTTGGTTTGTGAGAAAGATCTGCAATTTCTGTAACTATAAGGCTGTTGGTCTAATTTCTATTGTGAATATGTTAAGACTATCTGTTTTATGACTCAAATTCTGTGCTAAGATAATCTGTTCTTGTTAATTTCTGTGCTAAGATAATTTACTTTCATTTGATTGTGTCAAGATAATTTGTTTTATGATTCAAATTAAAGATTTACAACTGACATTTCAATTTGTTTGTGTTGAAACTTGAACACAAACAAATTGAAATGTCAGTTGTAAAACTTTAGTTTTTAACTTTTGTATTTAGTTTAACTCATTTTGAGGCAATTTACGTGCAAAAACACGAAACAATTTGTTTTATGATTCAAATTCTATGTCAAACGATTTGATTTATGATTCAAATTCTGTGTCGAGAAGATTTGCTTTATGATTCAAATTATGTGTAAAAACTATTACCCTTTTTGAAGAAATAAATTTATTAAAAGTTGTTCTTTGTGATTATTTCTTATAAAAGTTTCATACATGGTTGTGAATGTTGAATCTGTAGGTGTTTAAATAAAAAGCACAACAAATAAATTTATTAAACATCACATGAAAAACTGCTGCTAAATCAACAAATTATCCAAGACACTATTTACAATGAAATGGTATTGATTTGTATGTAGAAGACATTCATCCAAATGCGATGGTTTGACTTCCAACAAATGACCAAAAAGTAAAATCAAATTGGGTAGTTTCTCTTTACAAACTATCTCAATACAATTTACCATTTGGAATATCCCAGAGAATTCACTAATTATAACATTCTTAATCATTAGAATCTCCCTTACACAGTATAAACAATTCTTAAATCTTTGAATAATACAAAATAGAAATAGCATTAAGATTCAATTAGAAAAATACACTCCACAGCATAAGCATTTCTTAAATCTTGGAATAAAACTACAAAATAACAATACAGTATTCAGATTCAATTTTTTAAAACACTCCATATATTCAATTTTTAAAATATTGGAATACTACAACAAAGTAGTAACACAGCATTAAGATTCATTTTTTTAAAACAATCAACAGATTCAATTTTTTTTAAAACTCCACAGCAAAAATAATTCTGAAATCATGGAATAAACCATAAAGAAGAGACACATTATTAAGATTTAATTTTATAAAAACATTCCAAGCATTCAATTTTTTATAAACAATCCGCAGATTCAACTTTTTTAAAACAATTCACAGCATAAAAGCTTTAATTAGAAGCTCATTTCCACAAATCAATGGCTACCATCGTTGGTGGTTTCAAATTTCGTTGCCACAAGGTAGATTTGAAAAAATAAATGTACTATTTGATTAAATTAAAAGAGATTTCAAAGTCGTAAATCAGCACAAGTTCCTAAGACGTAAATCAGCAGAAATTCCAAAGTCGTAAATCAGCATAAGTTCCAATGTCGGTAATTAGCATAAGTTCCAAAGTTGAAAATCAGCAAAATCTTCAATACGGAAAAAAGTTTAAAAGTCTTCCAGTTTTCAAAAAACGGTCTTGGTAGTATTTGTAATCTTCAATTATTAAAAAAAATTTTTTTTAAGCTACTAGACATTGATTTATATGAAGAACGTTTTTAAAAGTTGAAAGAATTTCTTCAAATTTCTTATAAAAGTTTCAACTTATCATCTGTCGACAATTGCTGTTATAGAATAGAAATGTTTGTTCATATCAATTCAGAATTAATTAATTTCACCAGGTAATTTGTTTTATGATTTTATTTTAAATTCCCGTTTGTGTTTATTTTCGTACATTAGTTTGTCTGAGTGGCATTAAACGCTATGTTATGACACATCCAAACGCTATATTTATTAGATAATCTTTAATTCATAACGATTTGATGAAATAATTCATAGAGTTTAACAATGTAATATCTGTAAATTAACTTGTATTTTGTTTTTATTCAAATGGAAAATTCAATAGATGAATTAATAAATTAGCTGTTATGTTTTAAATTACCTTGTGAGCTTTTACCTTTCCAATTCTGTATTTTCAATCTTCTTTTATGTTTTTCAATTTGCTTGTGAGCTTTTACTTTTCAAATTCTGTGTTTTTAAATTGCTTGTGGGCTTTCAATTGGTGTAATTTCTAGTTTGCTTGTGTTTGATATCCAAATGGTAAATACTATTGAGTTAGTTCTTTTTTTAAAACTATCCAATAGAAATTTTACTTTTTGGTTTGTGAGAAAGATCTGCAATTTCTGTAACTATAAGGCTGTTGGTCTAATTTCTATTGTGAATATGTTAAGACTATCTGTTTTATGACTCAAATTCTGTGCTAAGATAATCTGTTCTTGTTAATTTCTGTGCTAAGATAATTTACTTTCATTTGATTGTGTCAAGATAATTTGTTTTATGATTCAAATTCAAGATTTACAACTGACATTTCAATTTGTTTGTGTTGAAACTTGAACACAAACAAATTGAAATGTCAGTTGTAAAACTTTAGTTTTTAACTTTTGTATTTAGTTTAACTCATTTTGAGGCAATTTACGTGCAAAAACACGAAACAATTTGTTTTATGATTCAAATTCTATGTCAAACGATTTGATTTATGATTCAAATTCTGTGTCGAGAAGATTTGCTTTATGATTCAAATTATGTGTAAAAACTATTACCCTTTTTGAAGAAATAAATTTATTAAAAGTTGTTCTTTGTGATTATTTCTTATAAAAGTTTCATACATGGTTGTGAATGTTGAATCTGTAGGTGTTTAAATAAAAAGCACAACAAATAAATTTATTAAACATCACATGAAAAACTGCTGCTAAATCAACAAATTATCCAAGACACTATTTACAATGAAATGGTATTGATTTGTATGTAGAAGACATTCATCCAAATGCGATGGTTTGACTTCCAACAAATGACCAAAAAGTAAAATCAAATTGGGTAGTTTCTCTTTACAAACTATCTCAATACAATTTACCATTTGGAATATCCCAGAGAATTCACCAATTATAACATTCTTAATCATTAGAATCTCCCTTACACAGTATAAACAATTCTTAAATCTTTGAATAATACAAAATAGAAATAGCATTAAGATTCAATTAGAAAAATACACTCCACAGCATAAGCATTTCTTAAATCTTGGAATAAAACTACAAAATAACAATACAGTATTCAGATTCAATTTTTTAAAACACTCCATATATTCAATTTTTAAAATATTGGAATACTACAACAAAGTAGTAACACAGCATTAAGATTCATTTTTTTAAAACAATCAACAGATTCAATTTTTTTAAAACTCCACAGCAAAAATAATTCTGAAATCATGGAATAAACCATAAAGAAGAGACACATTATTAAGATTTAATTTTATAAAAACATTCCAAGCATTCAATTTTTTATAAACAATCCGCAGATTCAATTTTTTTAAAACAATTCACAGCATAAAAGCTTTAATTAGAAGCTCATTTCCACAAATCAATGGCTACCATCGTTGGTGGTTTCAAATTTCGTTGCCACAAGGTAGATTTGAAAAAATAAATGTACTATTTGATTAAATTAAAAGAGATTTCAAAGTCGTAAATCAGCACAAGTTCCTAAGACGTAAATCAGCAGAAATTCCAAAGTCGTAAATCAGCATAAGTTCCAATGTCGGTAATTAGCATAAGTTCCAAAGTTGAAAATCAGCAAAATCTTCAACACGGAAAAAAGTTTAAAAGTCTTCCAGTTTTCAAAAAACGGTCTTGGTAGTATTTGTAATCTTCAATTATTAAAAAAAATTTTTTTTTAAGCTACTAGACATTGATTTATATGAAGAACGTTTTTAAAAGTTGAAAGAATTTCTTCAAATTTCTTATAAAAGTTTCAACTTATCATCTGTCGACAATTGCTGTTATAGAATAGAAATGTTTGTTCATATCAATTCAGAATTAATTAATTTCACCAGGTAATTTGTTTTATGATTTGATTCGCGTTTGTGTTTATTTTCGTACTTTAGTTTGTCTTAGTGGCATTAAACGCTATGTTTTGACACATCCAAACGCCATATTTATTAGATAATCTTTAATTCATAACGATTTGATGAAATAATTCATAGAGTTTAACAATGTAATATCTGTAAATTAACATGTATTTTGTTTTTATTCAAATGGAAAATTCAATAGTTGAATTAATAAATTAGCTGTTATGTTTTAAATTACCTTGTGAGCTTTTACCTTTCCAATTCTATATTTTCAATCTTCTTTTATGTTTTTCAATTTGCTTGTGAGCTTTTACTTTTCAAATTCTGTGTTTTTAAATTGCTTGTGTGCTTTCAATTGGTGTAATTTCTAGTTTGCTTGTGTTTGATATCCAAATGGTAAATACTATTGAGTTAGTTCTTTTTTTAAAACTATCCAATAGAAATTTTACTTTTTGGTTTGTGAGAAAGATCTGCAATTTCTGTAACTATAAGGCTGTTGGTCTAATTTCTATTGTGAATATGTTAAGACTATCTGTTTTATGACTCAAATTCTGTGCTAAGATAATCTGTTCTTGTTAATTTCTGTGCTAAGATAATTTACTTTCATTTGATTGTGTCAAGATAATTTGTTTTATGATTCAAATTAAAGATTTACAACTGACATTTCAATTTGTTTGTGTTGAAACTTGAACACAAACAAATTGAAATGTCAGTTGTAAAACTTTAGTTTTTAACTTTTGTATTTAGTTTAACTCATTTTGAGGCAATTTACGTGCAAAAACACGAAACAATTTGTTTTATGATTCAAATTCTATGTCAAACGATTTGATTTATGATTCAAATTCTGTGTCGAGAAGATTTGCTTTATGATTCAAATTATGTGTAAAAACTATTACCCTTTTTGAAGAAATAAATTTATTAAAAGTTGTTCTTTGTGATTATTTCTTATAAAAGTTTCATACATGGTTGTGAATGTTGAATCTGTAGGTGTTTAAATAAAAAGCACAACAAATAAATTTATTAAACATCACATGAAAAACTGCTGCTAAATCAACAAATTATCCAAGACACTATTTACAATGAAATGGTATTGATTTGTATGTAGAAGACATTCATCCAAATGCGATGGTTTGACTTCCAACAAATGACCAAAAAGTAAAATCAAATTGGGTAGTTTCTCTTTACAAACTATCTCAATACAATTTACCATTTGGAATATCCCAGAGAATTCACCAATTATAACATTCTTAATCATTAGAATCTCCCTTACACAGTATAAACAATTCTTAAATCTTTGAATAATACAAAATAGAAATAGCATTAAGATTCAATTAGAAAAATACACTCCACAGCATAAGCATTTCTTAAATCTTGGAATAAAACTACAAAATAACAATACAGTATTCAGATTCAATTTTTTAAAACACTCCATATATTCAATTTTTAAAATATTGGAATACTACAACAAAGTAGTAACACAGCATTAAGATTCATTTTTTTAAAACAATCAACAGATTCCATTTTTTTTAAAACTCCACAGCAAAAATAATTCTGAAATCATGGAATAAACCATAAAGAAGAGACACATTATTAAGATTTAATTTTATAAAAACATTCCAAGCATTCAATTTTTTATAAACAATCCGCAGATTCAATTTTTTTAAAACAATTCACAGCATAAAAGCTTTAATTAGAAGCTCATTTCCACAAATCAATGGCTACCATCGTTGGTGGTTTCAAATTTCGTTGCCACAAGGTAGATTTGAAAAAATAAATGTACTATTTGATTAAATTAAAAGAGATTTCAAAGTCGTAAATCAGCACAAGTTCCTAAGACGTAAATCAGCAGAAATTCCAAAGTCGTAAATCAGCATAAGTTCCAATGTCGGTAATTAGCATAAGTTCCAAAGTTGAAAATCAGCAAAATCTTCAACACGGAAAAAAGTTTAAAAGTCTTCCAGTTTTCAAAAAACGGTCTTGGTAGTATTTGTAATCTTCAATTATTAAAAAAAAATTTTTTTTAAGCTACTAGACATTGATTTATATGAAGAACGTTTTTAAAAGTTGAAAGAATTTCTTCAAATTTCTTATAAAAGTTTCAACTTATCATCTGTCGACAATTGCTGTTATAGAATAGAAATGTTTGTTCATATCAATTCAGAATTAATTAATTTCACCAGGTAATTTGTTTTATGATTTTATTTTAAATTCGCGTTTGTGTTTATTTTCGTACATTAGTTTGTCTGAGTGGCATTAAACGCTATGTTATGACACATCCAAACGCTATATTTATTAGATAATCTTTAATTCATAACGATTTGATGAAATAATTCATAGAGTTTAACAATGTAATATCTGTAAATTAACTTGTATTTTGTTTTTATTCAAATGGAAAATTCAATAGATGAATTAATAAATTAGCTGTTATGTTTTAAATTACCTTGTGAGCTTTTACCTTTCCAATTCTGTATTTTCAATCTTCTTTTATGTTTTTCAATTTGCTTGTGAGCTTTTACTTTTCAAATTCTGTGTTTTTAAATTGCTTGTGGGCTTTCAATTGGTGTAATTTCTAGTTTGCTTGTGTTTGATATCCAAATGGTAAATACTATTGAGTTAGTTCTTTTTTTAAAACTATCCAATAGAAATTTTACTTTTTGGTTTGTGAGAAAGATCTGCAATTTCTGTAACTATAAGGCTGTTGGTCTAATTTCTATTGTGAATATGTTAAGACTATCTGTTTTATGACTCAAATTCTGTGCTAAGATAATCTGTTCTTGTTAATTTCTGTGCTAAGATAATTTACTTTCATTTGATTGTGTCAAGATAATTTGTTTTATGATTCAAATTAAAGATTTACAACTGACATTTCAATTTGTTTGTGTTGAAACTTGAACACAAACAAATTGAAATGTCAGTTGTAAAACTTTAGTTTTTAACTTTTGTATTTAGTTTAACTCATTTTGAGGCAATTTACGTGCAAAAACACGAAACAATTTGTTTTATGATTCAAATTCTATGTCAAACGATTTGATTTATGATTCAAATTCTGTGTCGAGAAGATTTGCTTTATGATTCAAATTATGTGTAAAAACTATTACCCTTTTTGAAGAAATAAATTTATTAAAAGTTGTTCTTTGTGATTATTTCTTATAAAAGTTTCATACATGGTTGTGAATGTTGAATCTGTAGGTGTTTAAATAAAAAGCACAACAAATAAATTTATTAAACATCACATGAAAAACTGCTGCTAAATCAACAAATTATCCAAGACACTATTTACAATGAAATGGTATTGATTTGTATGTAGAAGACATTCATCCAAATGCGATGGTTTGACTTCCAACAAATGACCAAAAAGTAAAATCAAATTGGGTAGTTTCTCTTTACAAACTATCTCAATACAATTTACCATTTGGAATATCCCAGAGAATTCACCAATTATAACATTCTTAATCATTAGAATCTCCCTTACACAGTATAAACAATTCTTAAATCTTTGAATAATACAAAATAGAAATAGCATTAAGATTCAATTAGAAAAATACACTCCACAGCATAAGCATTTCTTAAATCTTGGAATAAAACTACAAAATAACAATACAGTATTCAGATTCAATTTTTTAAAACACTCCATATATTCAATTTTTAAAATATTGGAATACTACAACAAAGTAGTAACACAGCATTAAGATTCATTTTTTTAAAACAATCAACAGATTCAATTTTTTTTAAAACTCCACAGCAAAAATAATTCTGAAATCATGGAATAAACCATAAAGAAGAGACACATTATTAAGATTTAATTTTATAAAAACATTCCAAGCATTCAATTTTTTATAAACAATCCGCAGATTCAATTTTTTTAAAACAATTCACAGCATAAAAGCTTTAATTAGAAGCTCATTTCCACAAATCAATGGCTACCATCGTTGGTGGTTTCAAATTTCGTTGCCACAAGGTAGATTTGAAAAAATAAATGTACTATTTGATTAAATTAAAAGAGATTTCAAAGTCGTAAATCAGCACAAGTTCCTAAGACGTAAATCAGCAGAAATTCCAAAGTCGTAAATCAGCATAAGTTCCAATGTCGGTAATTAGCATAAGTTCCAAACTTGAAAATCAGCAAAATCTTCAACACGGAAAAAAGTTTAAAAGTCTTCCAGTTTTCAAAAAACGGTCTTGGTAGTATTTGTAATCTTCAATTATTAAAAAATTTTTTTTTTAAGCTACTAGACATTGATTTATATGAAGAACGTTTTTAAAAGTTGAAAGAATTTCTTCAAATTTCTTATAAAAGTTTCAACTTATCATCTGTCGACAATTGCTGTTATAGAATAGAAATGTTTGTTCATATCAATTCAGAATTAATTAATTTCACCAGGTAATTTGTTTTATGATTTTATTTTAAATTCGCCTTTGTGTTTATTTTCGTACATTAGTTTGTCTGAGTGGCATTAAACGCTATGTTATGACACATCCAAACGCTATATTTATTAGATAATCTTTAATTCATAACGATTTGATGAAATAATTCATAGAGTTTAACAATGTAATATCTGTAAATTAACTTGTATTTTGTTTTTATTCAAATGGAAAATTCAATAGATGAATTAATAAATTAGCTGTTATGTTTTAAATTACCTTGTGAGCTTTTACCTTTCCAATTCTGTATTTTCAATCTTCTTTTATGTTTTTCAATTTGCTTGTGAGCTTTTACTTTTCAAATTCTGTGTTTTTAAATTGCTTGTGGGCTTTCAATTGGTGTAATTTCTAGTTTGCTTGTGTTTGATATCCAAATGGTAAATACTATTGAGTTAGTTCTTTTTTTAAAACTATCCAATAGAAATTTTACTTTTTGGTTTGTGAGAAAGATCTGCAATTTCTGTAACTATAAGGCTGTTGGTCTAATTTCTATTGTGAATATGTTAAGACTATCTGTTTTATGACTCAAATTCTGTGCTAAGATAATCTGTTCTTGTTAATTTCTGTGCTAAGATAATTTACTTTCATTTGATTGTGTCAAGATAATTTGTTTTATGATTCAAATTAAAGATTTACAACTGACATTTCAATTTGTTTGTGTTGAAACTTGAACACAAACAAATTGAAATGTCAGTTGTAAAACTTTAGTTTTTAACTTTTGTATTTAGTTTAACTCATTTTGAGGCAATTTACGTGCAAAAACACGAAACAATTTGTTTTATGATTCAAATTCTATGTCAAACGATTTGATTTATGATTCAAATTCTGTGTCGAGAAGATTTGCTTTATGATTCAAATTATGTGTAAAAACTATTACCCTTTTTGAAGAAATAAATTTATTAAAAGTTGTTCTTTGTGATTATTTCTTATAAAAGTTTCATACATGGTTGTGAATGTTGAATCTGTAGGTGTTTAAATAAAAAGCACAACAAATAAATTTATTAAACATCACATGAAAAACTGCTGCTAAATCAACAAATTATCCAAGACACTATTTACAATGAAATGGTATTGATTTGTATGTAGAAGACATTCATCCAAATGCGATGGTTTGACTTCCAACAAATGACCAAAAAGTAAAATCAAATTGGGTAGTTTCTCTTTACAAACTATCTCAATACAATTTACCATTTGGAATATCCCAGAGAATTCACCAATTATAACATTCTTAATCATTAGAATCTCCCTTACACAGTATAAACAATTCTTAAATCTTTGAATAATACAAAATAGAAATAGCATTAAGATTCAATTAGAAAAATACACTCCACAGCATAAGCATTTCTTAAATCTTGGAATAAAACTACAAAATAACAATACAGTATTCAGATTCAATTTTTTAAAACACTCCATATATTCAATTTTTAAAATATTGGAATACTACAACAAAGTAGTAACACAGCATTAAGATTCATTTTTTTAAAACAATCAACAGATTCCATTTTTTTTAAAACTCCACAGCAAAAATAATTCTGAAATCATGGAATAAACCATAAAGAAGAGACACATTATTAAGATTTAATTTTATAAAAACATTCCAAGCATTCAATTTTTTATAAACAATCCGCAGATTCAATTTTTTTAAAACAATTCACAGCATAAAAGCTTTAATTAGAAGCTCATTTCCACAAATCAATGGCTACCATCGTTGGTGGTTTCAAATTTCGTTGCCACAAGGTAGATTTGAAAAAATAAATGTACTATTTGATTAAATTAAAAGAGATTTCAAAGTCGTAAATCAGCACAAGTTCCTAAGACGTAAATCAGCAGAAATTCCAAAGTCGTAAATCAGCATAAGTTCCAATGTCGGTAATTAGCATAAGTTCCAAAGTTGAAAATCAGCAAAATCTTCAACACGGAAAAAAGTTTAAAAGTCTTCCAGTTTTCAAAAAACGGTCTTGGTAGTATTTGTAATCTTCAATTATTAAAAAAAATTTTTTTTTAAGCTACTAGACTTTGATTTATATGAAGAACGTTTTTAAAAGTTGAAAGAATTTCTTCAAATTTCTTATAAAAGTTTCAACTTATCATCTGTCGACAATTGCTGTTATAGAATAGAAATGTTTGTTCATATCAATTCAGAATTAATTAATTTCACCAGGTAATTTGTTTTATGATTTTATTTTAAATTCGCGTTTGTGTTTATTTTCGTACATTAGTTTGTCTGAGTGGCATTAAACGCTATGTTATGACACATCCAAACGCTATATTTATTAGATAATCTTTAATTCATAACGATTTGATGAAATAATTCATAGAGTTTAACAATGTAATATCTGTAAATTAACTTGTTTTTTGTTTTTATTCAAATGGAAAATTCAATAGATGAATTAATAAATTAGCTGTTATGTTTTAAATTACCTTGTGAGCTTTTACCTTTCCAATTCTGTATTTTCAATCTTCTTTTATGTTTTTCAATTTGCTTGTGAGCTTTTACTTTTCAAATTCTGTGTTTTTAAATTGCTTGTGGGCTTTCAATTGGTGTAATTTCTAGTTTGCTTGTGTTTGATATCCAAATGGTAAATACTATTGAGTTAGTTCTTTTTTTAAAACTATCCAATAGAAATTTTACTTTTTGGTTTGTGAGAAAGATCTGCAATTTCTGTAACTATAAGGCTGTTGGTCTAATTTCTATTGTGAATATGTTAAGACTATCTGTTTTATGACTCAAATTCTGTGCTAAGATAATCTGTTCTTGTTAATTTCTGTGCTAAGATAATTTACTTTCATTTGATTGTGTCAAGATAATTTGTTTTATGATTCAAATTAAAGATTTACAACTGACATTTCAATTTGTTTGTGTTGAAACTTGAACACAAACAAATTGAAATGTCAGTTGTAAAACTTTAGTTTTTAACTTTTGTATTTAGTTTAACTCATTTTGAGGCAATTTACGTGCAAAAACACGAAACAATTTGTTTTATGATTCAAATTCTATGTCAAACGATTTGATTTATGATTCAAATTCTGTGTCGAGAAGATTTGCTTTATGATTCAAATTATGTGTAAAAACTATTACCCTTTTTGAAGAAATAAATTTATTAAAAGTTGTTCTTTGTGATTATTTCTTATAAAAGTTTCATACATGGTTGTGAATGTTGAATCTGTAGGTGTTTAAATAAAAAGCACAACAAATAAATTTATTAAACATCACATGAAAAACTGCTGCTAAATCAACAAATTATCCAAGACACTATTTACAATGAAATGGTATTGATTTGTATGTAGAAGACATTCATCCAAATGCGATGGTTTGACTTCCAACAAATGACCAAAAAGTAAAATCAAATTGGGTAGTTTCTCTTTACAAACTATCTCAATACAATTTACCATTTGGAATATCCCAGAGAATTCACCAATTATAACATTCTTAATCATTAGAATCTCCCTTACACAGTATAAACAATTCTTAAATCTTTGAATAATACAAAATAGAAATAGCATTAAGATTCAATTAGAAAAATACACTCCACAGCATAAGCATTTCTTAAATCTTGGAATAAAACTACAAAATAACAATACAGTATTCAGATTCAATTTTTTAAAACACTCCATATATTCAATTTTTAAAATATTGGAATACTACAACAAAGTAGTAACACAGCATTAAGATTCATTTTTTTAAAACAATCAACAGATTCAATTTTTTTTAAAACTCCACAGCAAAAATAATTCTGAAATCATGGAATAAACCATAAAGAAGAGACACATTATTAAGATTTAATTTTATAAAAACATTCCAAGCATTCAATTTTTTATAAACAATCCGCAGATTCAATTTTTTTAAAACAATTCACAGCATAAAAGCTTTAATTAGAAGCTCATTTCCACAAATCAATGGCTACCATCGTTGGTGGTTTCAAATTTCGTTGCCACAAGGTAGATTTGAAAAAATAAATGTACTATTTGATTAAATTAAAAGAGATTTCAAAGTCGTAAATCAGCACAAGTTCCTAAGACGTAAATCAGCAGAAATTCCAAAGTCGTAAATCAGCATAAGTTCCAATGTCGGTAATTAGCATAAGTTCCAAAGTTGAAAATCAGCAAAATCTTCAACACGGAAAAAAGTTTAAAAGTCTTCCAGTTTTCAAAAAACGGTCTTGGTAGTATTTGTAATCTTCAATTATTAAAAAAAATTTTTTTTTAAGCTACTAGACATTGATTTATATGAAGAACGTTTTTAAAAGTTGAAAGAATTTCTTCAAATTTCTTATAAAAGTTTCAACTTATCATCTGTCGACAATTGCTGTTATAGAATAGAAATGTTTGTTCATATCAATTCAGAATTAATTAATTTCACCAGGTAATTTGTTTTATGATTTTATTTTAAATTCGCGTTTGTGTTTATTTTCGTACATTAGTTTGTCTGAGTGGCATTAAACGCTATGTTATGACACATCCAAACGCTATATTTATTAGATAATCTTTAATTCATAACGATTTGATGAAATAATTCATAGTTTAACAATGTAATATCTGTAAATTAACTTGTATTTTGTTTTTATTCAAATGGAAAATTCAATAGATGAATTAATAAATTAGCTGTTATGTTTTAAATTACCTTGTGAGCTTTTACCTTTCCAACTCTGTATTTTCAATCTTCTTTTATGTTTTTCAATTTGCTTGTGAGCTTTTACTTTTCAAATTCTGTGTTTTTAAATTGCTTGTGGGCTTTCAATTGGTGTAATTTCTAGTTTGCTTGTGTTTGATATCCAAATGGTAAATACTATTGAGTTAGTTCTTTTTTTAAAACTATCCAATAGAAATTTTACTTTTTGGTTTGTGAGAAAGATCTGCAATTTCTGTAACTATAAGGCTGTTGGTCTAATTTCTATTGTGAATATGTTAAGACTATCTGTTTTATGACTCAAATTCTGTGCTAAGATAATCTGTTCTTGTTAATTTCTGTGCTAAGATAATTTACTTTCATTTGATTGTGTCAAGATAATTTGTTTTATGATTCAAATTAAAGATTTACAACTGACATTTCAATTTGTTTGTGTTGAAACTTGAACACAAACAAATTGAAATGTCAGTTGTAAAACTTTAGTTTTTAACTTTTGTATTTAGTTTAACTCATTTTGAGGCAATTTACGTGCAAAAACACGAAACAATTTGTTTTATGATTCAAATTCTATGTCAAACGATTTGATTTATGATTCAAATTCTGTGTCGAGAAGATTTGCTTTATGATTCAAATTATGTGTAAAAACTATTACCCTTTTTGAAGAAATAAATTTATTAAAAGTTGTTCTTTGTGATTATTTCTTATAAAAGTTTCATACATGGTTGTGAATGTTGAATCTGTAGGTGTTTAAATAAAAAGCACAACAAATAAATTTATTAAACATCACATGAAAAACTGCTGCTAAATCAACAAATTATCCAAGACACTATTTACAATGAAATGGTATTGATTTGTATGTAGAAGACATTCATCCAAATGCGATGGTTTGACTTCCAACAAATGACCAAAAAGTAAAATCAAATTGGGTAGTTTCTCTTTACAAACTATCTCAATACAATTTACCATTTGGAATATCCCAGAGAATTCACCAATTATAACATTCTTAATCATTAGAATCTCCCTTACACAGTATAAACAATTCTTAAATCTTTGAATAATACAAAATAGAAATAGCATTAAGATTCAATTAGAAAAATACACTCCACAGCATAAGCATTTCTTAAATCTTGGAATAAAACTACAAAATAACAATACAGTATTCAGATTCAATTTTTTAAAACACTCCATATATTCAATTTTTAAAATATTGGAATACTACAACAAAGTAGTAACACAGCATTAAGATTCATTTTTTTAAAACAATCAACAGATTCAATTTTTTTTAAAACTCCACAGCAAAAATAATTCTGAAATCATGGAATAAACCATAAAGAAGAGACACATTATTAAGATTTAATTTTATAAAAACATTCCAAGCATTCAATTTTTTATAAACAATCCGCAGATTCAATTTTTTTAAAACAATTCACAGCATAAAAGCTTTAATTAGAAGCTCATTTCCACAAATCAATGGCTACCATCGTTGGTGGTTTCAAATTTCGTTGCCACAAGGTAGATTTGAAAAAATAAATGTACTATTTGATTAAATTAAAAGAGATTTCAAAGTCGTAAATCAGCACAAGTTCCTAAGACGTAAATCAGCAGAAATTCCAAAGTCGTAAATCAGCATAAGTTCCAATGTCGGTAATTAGCATAAGTTCCAAAGTTGAAAATCAGCAAAATCTTCAACACGGAAAAAAGTTTAAAAGTCTTCCAGTTTTCAAAAAACGGTCTTGGTAGTATTTGTAATCTTCAATTATTAAAAAAAATTTGTTTTTAAGCTACTAGACATTGATTTATATGAAGAACGTTTTTAAAAGTTGAAAGAATTTCTTCAAATTTCTTATAAAAGTTTCAACTTATCATCTGTCGACAATTGCTGTTATAGAATAGAAATGTTTGTTCATATCAATTCAGAATTAATTAATTTCACCAGGTAATTTGTTTTATGATTTTATTTTAAATTCGCGTTTGTGTTTATTTTCGTACATTAGTTTGTCTGAGTGGCATTAAACGCTATGTTATGACACATCCAAACGCTATATTTATTAGATAATCTTTAATTCATAACGATTTGATGAAATAATTCATAGAGTTTAACAATGTAATATCTGTAAATTAACTTGTATTTTGTTTTTATTCAAATGGAAAATTCAATAGATGAATTAATAAATTAGCTGTTATGTTTTAAATTACCTTGTGAGCTTTTACCTTTCCAATTCTGTATTTTCAATCTTCTTTTATGTTTTTCAATTTGCTTGTGAGCTTTTACTTTTCAAATTCTGTGTTTTTAAATTGCTTGTGGGCTTTCAATTGGTGTAATTTCTAGTTTGCTTGTGTTTGATATCCAAATGGTAAACACTATTGAGTTAGTTCTTTTTTTAAAACTATCCAATAGAAATTTTACTTTTTGGTTTGTGAGAAAGATCTGCAATTTCTGTAACTATAAGGCTGTTGGTCTAATTTCTATTGTGAATATGTTAAGACTATCTGTTTTATGACTCAAATTCTGTGCTAAGATAATCTGTTCTTGTTAATTTCTGTGCTAAGATAATTTACTTTCATTTGATTGTGTCAAGATAATTTGTTTTATGATTCAAATTAAAGATTTACAACTGACATTTCAATTTGTTTGTGTTGAAACTTGAACACAAACAAATTGAAATGTCAGTTGTAAAACTTTAGTTTTTAACTTTTGTATTTAGTTTAACTCATTTTGAGGCAATTTACGTGCAAAAACACGAAACAATTTGTTTTATGATTCAAATTCTATGTCAAACGATTTGATTTATGATTCAAATTCTGTGTCGAGAAGATTTGCTTTATGATTCAAATTATGTGTAAAAACTATTACCCTTTTTGAAGAAATAAATTTATTAAAAGTTGTTCTTTGTGATTATTTCTTATAAAAGTTTCATACATGGTTGTGAATGTTGAATCTGTAGGTGTTTAAATAAAAAGCACAACAAATAAATTTATTAAACATCACATGAAAAACTGCTGCTAAATCAACAAATTATCCAAGACACTATTTACAATGAAATGGTATTGATTTGTATGTAGAAGACATTCATCCAAATGCGATGGTTTGACTTCCAACAAATGACCAAAAAGTAAAATCAAATTGGGTAGTTTCTCTTTACAAACTATCTCAATACAATTTACCATTTGGAATATCCCAGAGAATTCACCAATTATAACATTCTTAATCATTAGAATCTCCCTTACACAGTATAAACAATTCTTAAATCTTTGAATAATACAAAATAGAAATAGCATTAAGATTCAATTAGAAAAATACACTCCACAGCATAAGCATTTCTTAAATCTTGGAATAAAACTACAAAATAACAATACAGTATTCAGATTCAATTTTTTAAAACACTCCATATATTCAATTTTTAAAATATTGGAATACTACAACAAAGTAGTAACACAGCATTAAGATTCATTTTTTTAAAACAATCAACAGATTCAATTTTTTTTAAAACTCCACAGCAAAAATAATTCTGAAATCATGGAATAAACCATAAAGAAGAGACACATTATTAAGATTTAATTTTATAAAAACATTCCAAGCATTCAATTTTTTATAAACAATCCGCAGATTCAATTTTTTTAAAACAATTCACAGCATAAAAGCTTTAATTAGAAGCTCATTTCCACAAATCAATGGCTACCATCGTTGGTGGTTTCAAATTTCGTTGCCACAAGGTAGATTTGAAAAAATAAATGTACTATTTGATTAAATTAAAAGAGATTTCAAAGTCGTAAATCAGCACAAGTTCCTAAGACGTAAATCAGCAGAAATTCCAAAGTCGTAAATCAGCATAAGTTCCAATGTCGGTAATTAGCATAAGTTCCAAAGTTGAAAATCAGCAAAATCTTCAACACGGAAAAAAGTTTAAAAGTCTTCCAGTTTTCAAAAAACGGTCTTGGTAGTATTTGTAATCTTCAATTATTAAAAAAATTTTTTTTTTAAGCTACTAGACATTGATTTATATGAAGAACGTTTTTAAAAGTTGAAAGAATTTCTTCAAATTTCTTATAAAAGTTTCAACTTATCATCTGTCGACAATTGCTGTTATAGAATAGAAATGTTTGTTCATATCAATTCAGAATTAATTAATTTCACCAGGTAATTTGTTTTATGATTTTATTTTAAATTCGCGTTTGTGTTTATTTTCGTACATTAGTTTGTCTGAGTGGCATTAAACGCTATGTTATGACACATCCAAACGCTATATTTATTAGATAATCTTTAATTCATAACGATTTGATGAAATAATTCATAGAGTTTAACAATGTAATATCTGTAAATTAACTTGTATTTTGTTTTTATTCAAATGGAAAATTCAATAGATGAATTAATAAATTAGCTGTTATGTTTTAAATTACCTTGTGAGCTTTTACCTTTCCAATTCTGTATTTTCAATCTTCTTTTATGTTTTTCAATTTGCTTGTGAGCTTTTACTTTTCAAATTCTGTGTTTTTAAATTGCTTGTGGGCTTTCAATTGGTGTAATTTCTAGTTTGCTTGTGTTTGATATCCAAATGGTAAATACTATTGAGTTAGTTCTTTTTTTAAAACTATCCAATAGAAATTTTACTTTTTGGTTTGTGAGAAAGATCTGCAATTTCTGTAACTATAAGGCTGTTGGTCTAATTTCTATTGTGAATATGTTAAGACTATCTGTTTTATGACTCAAATTCTGTGCTAAGATAATCTGTTCTTGTTAATTTCTGTGCTAAGATAATTTACTTTCATTTGATTGTGTCAAGATAATTTGTTTTATGATTCAAATTAAAGATTTACAACTGACATTTCAATTTGTTTGTGTTGAAACTTGAACACAAACAAATTGAAATGTCAGTTGTAAAACTTTAGTTTTTAACTTTTGTATTTAGTTTAACTCATTTTGAGGCAATTTACGTGCAAAAACACGAAACAATTTGTTTTATGATTCAAATTCTATGTCAAACGATTTGATTTATGATTCAAATTCTGTGTCGAGAAGATTTGCTTTATGATTCAAATTATGTGTAAAAACTATTACCCTTTTTGAAGAAATAAATTTATTAAAAGTTGTTCTTTGTGATTATTTCTTATAAAAGTTTCATACATGGTTGTGAATGTTGAATCTGTAGGTGTTTAAATAAAAAGCACAACAAATAAATTTATTAAACATCACATGAAAAACTGCTGCTAAATCAACAAATTATCCAAGACACTATTTACAATGAAATGGTATTGATTTGTATGTAGAAGACATTCATCCAAATGCGATGGTTTGACTTCCAACAAATCACCAAAAAGTAAAATCAAATTGGGTAGTTTCTCTTTACAAACTATCTCAATACAATTTACCATTTGGAATATCCCAGAGAATTCACTAATTATAACATTCTTAATCATTAGAATCTCCCTTACACAGTATAAACAATTCTTAAATCTTTGAATGATACAAAATAGAAATAGCATTAAGATTCAATTAGAAAAATACACTCCACAGCATAAGCATTTCTTAAATCTTGGAATAAAACTACAAAATAACAATACAGTATTCAGATTCAATTTTTTAAAACACTCCATATATTCAATTTTTAAAATATTGGAATACTACAACAAAGTAGTAACACAGCATTAAGATTCATTTATTTAAAACAATCAACAGATTCAATTTTTTTTAAAACTCCACAGCAAAAATAATTCTGAAATCATGGAATAAACCATAAAGAAGAGACACATTATTAAGATTTAATTTTATAAAAACATTCCAAGCATTCAATTTTTTATAAACAATCCGCAGATTCAATTTTTTTAAAACAATTCACAGCATAAAAGCTTTAATTAGAAGCTCATTTCCACAAATCAATGGCTACCATCGTTGGTGGTTTCAAATTTCGTTGCCACAAGGTAGATTTGAAAAAATAAATGTACTATTTGATTAAATTAAAAGAGATTTCAAAGTCGTAAATCAGCACAAGTTCCTAAGACGTAAATCAGCAGAAATTCCAAAGTCGTAAATCAGCATAAGTTCCAATGTCGGTAATTAGCATAAGTTCCAAAGTTGAAAATCAGCAAAATCTTCAACACGGAAAAAAGTTTAAAAGTCTTCCAGTTTTCAAAAAACGGTCTTGGTAGTATTTGTAATCTTCAATTATTAAAAAAAAATTTTTTTTAAGCTACTAGACATTGATTTATATGAAGAACGTTTTTAAAAGTTGAAAGAATTTCTTCAAATTTCTTATAAAAGTTTCAACTTATCATCTGTCGACAATTGCTGTTATAGAATAGAAATGTTTGTTCATATCAATTCAGAATTAATTAATTTCACCAGGTAATTTGTTTTATGATTTTATTTTAAATTCGCGTTTGTGTTTATTTTCGTACATTAGTTTGTCTGAGTGGCATTAAACGCTATGTTATGACACATCCAAACGCTATATTTATTAGATAATCTTTAATTCATAACGATTTGATGAAATAATTCATAGAGTTTAACAATGTAATATCTGTAAATTAACTTGTATTTTGTTTTTATTCAAATGGAAAATTCAATAGATGAATTAATAAATTAGCTGTTATGTTTTAAATTACCTTGTGAGCTTTTACCTTTCCAATTCTGTATTTTCAATCTTCTTTTATGTTTTTCAATTTGCTTGTGAGCTTTTACTTTTCAAATTCTGTGTTTTTAAATTGCTTGTGGGCTTTCAATTGGTGTAATTTCTAGTTTGCTTGTGTTTGATATCCAAATGGTAAATACTATTGAGTTAGTTCTTTTTTTAAAACTATCCAATAGAAATTTTACTTTTTGGTTTGTGAGAAAGATCTGCAATTTCTGTAACTATATGGCTGTTGGTCTAATTTCTATTGTGAATATGTTAAGACTATCTGTTTTATGACTCAAATTCTGTGCTAAGATAATCTGTTCTTGTTAATTTCTGTGCTAAGATAATTTACTTTCATTTGATTGTGTCAAGATAATTTGTTTTATGATTCAAATTAAAGATTTACAACTGACATTTCAATTTGTTTGTGTTGAAACTTGAACACAAACAAATTGAAATGTCAGTTGTAAAACTTTAGTTTTTAACTTTTGTATTTAGTTTAACTCATTTTGAGGCAATTTACGTGCAAAAACACGAAACAATTTGTTTTATGATTCAAATTCTATGTCAAACGATTTGATTTATGATTCAAATTCTGTGTCGAGAAGATTTGCTTTATGATTCAAATTATGTGTAAAAACTATTACCCTTTTTGAAGAAATAAATTTATTAAAAGTTGTTCTTTGTGATTATTTCTTATAAAAGTTTCATACATGGTTGTGAATGTTGAATCTGTAGGTGTTTAAATAAAAAGCACAACAAATAAATTTATTAAACATCACATGAAAAACTGCTGCTAAATCAACAAATTATCCAAGACACTATTTACAATGAAATGGTATTGATTTGTATGTAGAAGACATTCATCCAAATGCGATGGTTTGACTTCCAACAAATGACCAAAAAGTAAAATCAAATTGGGTAGTTTCTCTTTACAAACTATCTCAATACAATTTACCATTTGGAATATCCCAGAGAATTCACTAATTATAACATTATTAATCATTAGAATCTCCCTTACACAGTATAAACAATTCTTAAATCTTTGAATAATACAAAATAGAAATAGCATTAAGATTCAATTAGAAAAATACACTCCACAGCATAAGCATTTCTTAAATCTTGGAATAAAACTACAAAATAACAATACAGTATTCAGATTCAATTTTTTAAAACACTCCATATATTCAATTTTTAAAATATTGGAATACTACAACAAAGTAGTAACACAGCATTAAGATTCATTTTTTTAAAACAATCAACAGATTCAATTTTTTTTAAAACTCCACAGCAAAAATAATTCTGAAATCATGGAATAAACCATAAAGAAGAGACACATTATTAAGATTTAATTTTATAAAAACATTCCAAGCATTCAATTTTTTATAAACAATCCGCAGATTCAATTTTTTTAAAACAATTCACAGCATAAAAGCTTTAATTAGAAGCTCATTTCCACAAATCAATGGCTACCATCGTTGGTGGTTTCAAATTTCGTTGCCACAAGGTAGATTTGAAAAAATAAATGTACTATTTGATTAAATTAAAAGAGATTTCAAAGTCGTAAATCAGCACAAGTTCCTAAGACGTAAATCAGCAGAAATTCCAAAGTCGTAAATCAGCATAAGTTCCAATGTCGGTAATTAGCATAAGTTCCAAAGTTGAAAATCAGCAAAATCTTCAATACGGAAAAAAGTTTAAAAGTCTTCCAGTTTTCAAAAAACGGTCTTGGTAGTATTTGTAATCTTCAATTATTAAAAAAAATTTTTTTTAAGCTACTAGACATTGATTTATATGAAGAACGTTTTTAAAAGTTGAAAGAATTTCTTCAAATTTCTTATAAAAGTTTCAACTTATCATCTGTCGACAATTGCTGTTATAGAATAGAAATGTTTGTTCATATCAATTCAGAATTAATTAATTTCACCAGGTAATTTGTTTTATGATTTGATTCGCGTTTGTGTTTATTTTCGTACTTTAGTTTGTCTGAGTGGCATTAAACGCTATGTTTTGACACATCCAAACGCCATATTTATTAGATAATCTTTAATTCATAACGATTTGATGAAATAATTCATAGAGTTTAACAATGTAATATCTGTAAATTAACTTGTATTTTGTTTTTATTCAAATGGAAAATTCAATAGTTGAATTAATAAATTAGCTGTTATGTTTTAAATTACCTTGTGAGCTTTTACCTTTCCAATTCTATATTTTCAATCTTCTTTTATGTTTTTCAATTTGCTTGTGAGCTTTTACTTTTCAAATTCTGTGTTTTTAAATTGCTTGTGTGCTTTCAATTGGTGTAATTTCTAGTTTGCTTGTGTTTGATATCCAAATGGTAAATACTATTGAGTTAGTTCTTTTTTTAAAACTATCCAATAGAAATTTTACTTTTTGGTTTGTGAGAAAGATCTGCAATTTCTGTAACTATAAGGCTGTTGGTCTAATTTCTATTGTGAATATGTTAAGACTATCTGTTTTATGACTCAAATTCTGTGCTAAGATAATCTGTTCTTGTTAATTTCTGTGCTAAGATAATTTACTTTCATTTGATTGTGTCAAGATAATTTGTTTTATGATTTAAATTAAAGATTTACAACTGACATTTCAATTTGTTTGTGTTGAAACTTGAACACAAACAAATTGAAATGTCAGTTGTAAAACTTTAGTTTTTAACTTTTGTATTTAGTTCAACTCATTTTGAGGCAATTTACGTGCAAAAACACGAAACAATTTGTTTTATGATTCAAATTCTATGTCAAACGATTTGATTTATGATTCAAATTCTGTGTCGAGAAGATTTGCTTTATGATTCAAATTATGTGTAAAAACTATTACCCTTTTTGAAGAAATAAATTTATTAAAAGTTGTTCTTTGTGATTATTTCTTATAAAAGTTTCATACATGGTTGTGAATGTTGAATCTGTAGGTGTTTAAATAAAAAGCACAACAAATAAATTTATTAAACATCACATGAAAAACTGCTGCTAAATCAACAAATTATCCAAGACACTATTTACAATGAAATGGTATTGATTTGTATGTAGAAGACATTCATCCAAATGCGATGGTTTGACTTCCAACAAATGACCAAAAAGTAAAATCAAATTGGGTAGTTTCTCTTTACAAACTATCTCAATACAATTTACCATTTGGAATATCCCAGAGAATTCACCAATTATAACATTCTTAATCATTAGAATCTCCCTTACACAGTATAAACAATTCTTAAATCTTTGAATAATACAAAATAGAAATAGCATTAAGATTCAATTAGAAAAATACACTCCACAGCATAAGCATTTCTTAAATCTTGGAATAAAACTACAAAATAACAATACAGTATTCAGATTCAATTTTTTAAAACACTCCATATATTCAATTTTTAAAATATTGGAATACTACAACAAAGTAGTAACACAGCATTAAGATTCATTTTTTTAAAACAATCAACAGATTCAATTTTTTTTAAAACTCCACAGCAAAAATAATTCTGAAATCATGGAATAAACCATAAAGAAGAGACACATTATTAAGATTTAATTTTATAAAAACATTCCAAGCATTCAATTTTTTATAAACAATCCGCAGATTCAATTTTTTTAAAACAATTCACAGCATAAAAGCTTTAATTAGAAGCTCATTTCCACAAATCAATGGCTACCATCGTTGGTGGTTTCAAATTTCGTTGCCACAAGGTAGATTTGAAAAAATAAATGTACTATTTGATTAAATTAAAAGAGATTTCAAAGTCGTAAATCAGCACAAGTTCCTAAGACGTAAATCAGCAGAAATTCCAAAGTCGTAAATCAGCATAAGTTCCAATGTCGGTAATTAGCATAAGTTCCAAAGTTGAAAATCAGCAAAATCTTCAACACGGAAAAAAGTTTAAAAGTCTTCCAGTTTTCAAAAAACGGTCTTGGTAGTATTTGTAATCTTCAATTATTAAAAATTTTTTTTTTAAGCTACTAGACATTGATTTATATGAAGAACGTTTTTAAAAGTTGAAAGAATTTCTTCAAATTTCTTATAAAAGTTTCAACTTATCATCTGTCGACAATTGCTGTTATAGAATAGAAATGTTTGTTCATATCAATTCAGAATTAATTAATTTCACCAGGTAATTTGTTTTATGATTTTATTTTAAATTCGCGTTTGTGTTTATTTTCGTACATTAGTTTGTCTGAGTGGCATTAAACGCTATGTTATGACACATCCAAACGCTATATTTATTAGATAATCTTTAATTCATAACGATTTGATGAAATAATTCATAGAGTTTAACAATGTAATATCTGTAAATTAACTTGTATTTTGTTTTTATTCAAATGGAAAATTCAATAGATGAATTAATAAATTAGCTGTTATGTTTTAAATTACCTTGTGAGCTTTTACCTTTCCAATTCTGTATTTTCAATCTTCTTTTATGTTTTTCAATTTGCTTGTGAGCTTTTACTTTTCAAATTCTGTGTTTTTAAATTGCTTGTGGGCTTTCAATTGGTGTAATTTCTAGTTTGCTTGTGTTTGATATCCAAATGGTAAATACTATTGAGTTAGTTCTTTTTTTAAAACTATCCAATAGAAATTTTACTTTTTGGTTTGTGAGAAAGATCTGCAATTTCTGTAACTATAAGGCTGTTGGTCTAATTTCTATTGTGAATATGTTAAGACTATCTGTTTTATGACTCAAATTCTGTGCTAAGATAATCTGTTCTTGTTAATTTCTGTGCTAAGATAATTTACTTTCATTTGATTGTGTCAAGATAATTTGTTTTATGATTCAAATTAAAGATTTACAACTGACATTTCAATTTGTTTGTGTTGAAACTTGAACACAAACAAATTGAAATGTCAGTTGTAAAACTTTAGTTTTTAACTTTTGTATTTAGTTTAACTCATTTTGAGGCAATTTACGTGCAAAAACACGAAACAATTTGTTTTATGATTCAAATTCTATGTCAAACGATTTGATTTATGATTCAAATTCTGTGTCGAGAAGATTTGCTTTATGATTCAAATTATGTGTAAAAACTATTACCCTTTTTGAAGAAATAAATTTATTAAAAGTTGTTCTTTGTGATTATTTCTTATAAAAGTTTCATACATGGTTGTGAATGTTGAATCTGTAGGTGTTTAAATAAAAAGCACAACAAATAAATTTATTAAACATCACATGAAAAACTGCTGCTAAATCAACAAATTATCCAAGACACTATTTACAATGAAATGGTATTGATTTGTATGTAGAAGACATTCATCCAAATGCGATGGTTTGACTTCCAACAAATGACCAAAAAGTAAAATCAAATTGGGTAGTTTCTCTTTACAAACTATCTCAATACAATTTACCATTTGGAATATCCCAGAGAATTCACTAATTATAACATTATTAATCATTAGAATCTCCCTTACACAGTATAAACAATTCTTAAATCTTTGAATAATACAAAATAGAAATAGCATTAAGATTCAATTAGAAAAATACACTCCACAGCATAAGCATTTCTTAAATCTTGGAATAAAACTACAAAATAACAATACAGTATTCAGATTCAATTTTTTAAAACACTCCATATATTCAATTTTTAAAATATTGGAATACTACAACAAAGTAGTAACACAGCATTAAGATTCATTTTTTTAAAACAATCAACAGATTCAATTTTTTTTAAAACTCCACAGCAAAAATAATTCTGAAATCATGGAATAAACCATAAAGAAGAGACACATTATTAAGATTTAATTTTATAAAAACATTCCAAGCATTCAATTTTTTATAAACAATCCGCAGATTCAATTTTTTTAAAACAATTCACAGCATAAAAGCTTTAATTAGAAGCTCATTTCCACAAATCAATGGCTACCATCGTTGGTGGTTTCAAATTTCGTTGCCACAAGGTAGATTTGAAAAAATAAATGTACTATTTGATTAAATTAAAAGAGATTTCAAAGTCGTAAATCAGCACAAGTTCCTAAGACGTAAATCAGCAGAAATTCCAAAGTCGTAAATCAGCATAAGTTCCAATGTCGGTAATTAGCATAAGTTCCAAAGTTGAAAATCAGCAAAATCTTCAATACGGAAAAAAGTTTAAAAGTCTTCCAGTTTTCAAAAAACGGTCTTGGTAGTATTTGTAATCTTCAATTATTAAAAATTTTTTTTTTTAAGCTACTAGACATTGATTTATATGAAGAACGTTTTTAAAAGTTGAAAGAATTTCTTCAAATTTCTTATAAAAGTTTCAACTTATCATCTGTCGACAATTGCTGTTATAGAATAGAAATGTTTGTTCATATCAATTCAGAATTAATTAATTTCACCAGGTAATTTGTTTTATGATTTTATTTTAAATTCGCGTTTGTGTTTATTTTCGTACATTAGTTTGTCTGAGTGGCATTAAACGCTATGTTATGACACATCCAAACGCTATATTTATTAGATAATCTTTAATTCATAACGATTTGATGAAATAATTCATAGAGTTTAACAATGTAATATCTGTAAATTAACTTGTATTTTGTTTTTATTCAAATGGAAAATTCAATAGATGAATTAATAAATTAGCTGTTATGTTTTAAATTACCTTGTGAGCTTTTACCTTTCCAATTCTGTATTTTCAATCTTCTTTTATGTTTTTCAATTTGCTTGTGAGCTTTTACTTTTCAAATTCTGTGTTTTTAAATTGCTTGTGGGCTTTCAATTGGTGTAATTTCTAGTTTGCTTGTGTTTGATATCCAAATGGTAAATACTATTGAGTTAGTTCTTTTTTTAAAACTATCCAATAGAAATTTTACTTTTTGGTTTGTGAGAAAGATCTGCAATTTCTGTAACTATAAGGCTGTTGGTCTAATTTCTATTGTGAATATGTTAAGACTATCTGTTTTATGACTCAAATTCTGTGCTAAGATAATCTGTTCTTGTTAATTTCTGTGCTAAGATAATTTACTTTCATTTGATTGTGTCAAGATAATTTGTTTTATGATTCAAATTAAAGATTTACAACTGACATTTCAATTTGTTTGTGTTGAAACTTGAACACAAACAAATTGAAATGTCAGTTGTAAAACTTTAGTTTTTAACTTTTGTATTTAGTTTAACTCATTTTGAGGCAATTTACGTGCAAAAACACGAAACAATTTGTTTTATGATTCAAATTCTATGTCAAACGATTTGATTTATGATTCAAATTCTGTGTCGAGAAGATTTGCTTTATGATTCAAATTATGTGTAAAAACTATTACCCTTTTTGAAGAAATAAATTTATTAAAAGTTGTTCTTTGTGATTATTTCTTATAAAAGTTTCATACATGGTTGTGAATGTTGAATCTGTAGGTGTTTAAATAAAAAGCACAACAAATAAATTTATTAAACATCACATGAAAAACTGCTGCTAAATCAACAAATTATCCAAGACACTATTTACAATGAAATGGTATTGATTTGTATGTAGAAGACATTCATCCAAATGCGATGGTTTGACTTCCAACAAATGACCAAAAAGTAAAATCAAATTGGGTAGTTTCTCTTTACAAACTATCTCAATACAATTTACCATTTGGAATATCCCAGAGAATTCACCAATTATAACATTCTTAATCATTAGAATCTCCCTTACACAGTATAAACAATTCTTAAATCTTTGAATAATACAAAATAGAAATAGCATTAAGATTCAATTAGAAAAATACACTCCACAGCATAAGCATTTCTTAAATCTTGGAATAAAACTACAAAATAACAATACAGTATTCAGATTCAATTTTTTAAAACACTCCATATATTCAATTTTTAAAATATTGGAATACTACAACAAAGTAGTAACACAGCATTAAGATTCATTTTTTTAAAACAATCAACAGATTCAATTTTTTTTAAAACTCCACAGCAAAAATAATTCTGAAATCATGGAATAAACCATAAAGAAGAGACACATTATTAAGATTTAATTTTATAAAAACATTCCAAGCATTCAATTTTTTATAAACAATCCGCAGATTCAATTTTTTTAAAACAATTCACAGCATAAAAGCTTTAATTAGAAGCTCATTTCCACAAATCAATGGCTACCATCGTTGGTGGTTTCAAATTTCGTTGCCACAAGGTAGATTTGAAAAAATAAATGTACTATTTGATTAAATTAAAAGAGATTTCAAAGTCGTAAATCAGCACAAGTTCCTAAGACGTAAATCAGCAGAAATTCCAAAGTCGTAAATCAGCATAAGTTCCAATGTCGGTAATTAGCATAAGTTCCAAAGTTGAAAATCAGCAAAATCTTCAACACGGAAAAAAGTTTAAAAGTCTTCCAGTTTTCAAAAAACGGTCTTGGTAGTATTTGTAATCTTCAATTATTAAAAATTTTTTTTTTTAAGCTACTAGACATTGATTTATATGAAGAACGTTTTTAAAAGTTGAAAGAATTTCTTCAAATTTCTTATAAAAGTTTCAACTTATCATCTGTCGACAATTGCTGTTATAGAATAGAAATGTTTGTTCATATCAATTCAGAATTAATTAATTTCACCAGGTAATTTGTTTTATGATTTTATTTTAAATTCGCGTTTGTGTTTATTTTCGTACATTAGTTTGTCTGAGTGGCATTAAACGCTATGTTATGACACATCCAAACGCTATATTTATTAGATAATCTTTAATTCATAACGATTTGATGAAATAATTCATAGAGTTTAACAATGTAATATCTGTAAATTAACTTGTATTTTGTTTTTATTCAAATGGAAAATTCAATAGATGAATTAATAAATTAGCTGTTATTTTTAAATTACCTTGTGAGCTTTTACCTTTCCAATTCTGTATTTTCAATCTTCTTTTATGTTTTTCAATTTGCTTGTGAGCTTTTACTTTTCAAATTCTGTGTTTTTAAATTGCTTGTGGGCTTTCAATTGGTGTAATTTCTAGTTTGCTTGTGTTTGATATCCAAATGGTAAATACTATTGAGTTAGTTCTTTTTTTAAAACTATCCAATAGAAATTTTACTTTTTGGTTTGTGAGAAAGATCTGCAATTTCTGTAACTATAAGGCTGTTGGTCTAATTTCTATTGTGAATATGTTAAGACTATCTGTTTTATGACTCAAATTCTGTGCTAAGATAATCTGTTCTTGTTAATTTCTGTGCTAAGATAATTTACTTTCATTTGATTGTGTCAAGATAATTTGTTTTATGATTCAAATTAAAGATTTACAACTGACATTTCAATTTGTTTGTGTTGAAACTTGAACACAAACAAATTGAAATGTCAGTTGTAAAACTTTAGTTTTTAACTTTTGTATTTAGTTTAACTCATTTTGAGGCAATTTACGTGCAAAAACACGAAACAATTTGTTTTATGATTCAAATTCTATGTCAAACGATTTGATTTATGATTCAAATTCTGTGTCGAGAAGATTTGCTTTATGATTCAAATTATGTGTAAAAACTATTACCCTTTTTGAAGAAATAAATTTATTAAAAGTTGTTCTTTGTGATTATTTCTTATAAAAGTTTCATACATGGTTGTGAATGTTGAATCTGTAGGTGTTTAAATAAAAAGCACAACAAATAAATTTATTAAACATCACATGAAAAACTGCTGCTAAATCAACAAATTATCCAAGACACTATTTACAATGAAATGGTATTGATTTGTATGTAGAAGACATTCATCCAAATGCGATGGTTTGACTTCCAACAAATGACCAAAAAGTAAAATCAAATTGGGTAGTTTCTCTTTACAAACTATCTCAATACAATTTACCATTTGGAATATCCCAGAGAATTCACTAATTATAACATTCTTAATCATTAGAATCTCCCTTACACAGTATAAACAATTCTTAAATCTTTGAATAATACAAAATAGAAATAGCATTAAGATTCAATTAGAAAAATACACTCCACAGCATAAGCATTTCTTAAATCTTGGAATAAAACTACAAAATAACAATACAGTATTCAGATTCAATTTTTTAAAACACTCCATATATTCAATTTTTAAAATATTGGAATACTACAACAAAGTAGTAACACAGCATTAAGATTCATTTTTTTAAAACAATCAACAGATTCAATTTTTTTTAAAACTCCACAGCAAAAATAATTCTGAAATCATGGAATAAACCATAAAGAAGAGACACATTATTAAGATTTAATTTTATAAAAACATTCCAAGCATTCAATTTTTTATAAACAATCCGCAGATTCAATTTTTTTAAAACAATTCACAGCATAAAAGCTTTAATTAGAAGCTCATTTCCACAAATCAATGGCTACCATCGTTGGTGGTTTCAAATTTCGTTGCCACAAGGTAGATTTGAAAAAATAAATGTACTATTTGATTAAATTAAAAGAGATTTCAAAGTCGTAAATCAGCACAAGTTCCTAAGACGTAAATCAGCAGAAATTCCAAAGTCGTAAATCAGCATAAGTTCCAATGTCGGTAATTAGCATAAGTTCCAAAGTTGAAAATCAGCAAAATCTTCAATACGGAAAAAAGTTTAAAAGTCTTCCAGTTTTCAAAAAACGGTCTTGGTAGTATTTGTAATCTTCAATTATTAAAAATTTTTTTTTTTAAGCTACTAGACATTGATTTATATGAAGAACGTTTTTAAAAGTTGAAAGAATTTCTTCAAATTTCTTATAAAAGTTTCAACTTATCATCTGTCGACAATTGCTGTTATAGAATAGAAATGTTTGTTCATATCAATTCAGAATTAATTAATTTCACCAGGTAATTTGTTTTATGATTTTATTTTAAATTCGCGTTTGTGTTTATTTTCGTACATTAGTTTGTCTGAGTGGCATTAAACGCTATGTTATGACACATCCAAACGCTATATTTATTAGATAATCTTTAATTCATAACGATTTGATGAAATAATTCATAGAGTTTAACAATGTAATATCTGTAAATTAACTTGTATTTTGTTTTTATTCAAATGGAAAATTCAATAGATGAATTAATAAATTAGCTGTTATGTTTTAAATTACCTTGTGAGCTTTTACCTTTCCAATTCTGTATTTTCAATCTTCTTTTATGTTTTTCAATTTGCTTGTGAGCTTTTACTTTTCAAATTCTGTGTTTTTAAATTGCTTGTGGGCTTTCAATTGGTGTAATTTCTAGTTTGCTTGTGTTTGATATCCAAATGGTAAATACTATTGAGTTAGTTCTTTTTTTAAAACTATCCAATAGAAATTTTACTTTTTGGTTTGTGAGAAAGATCTGCAATTTCTGTAACTATAAGGCTGTTGGTCTAATTTCTATTGTGAATATGTTAAGACTATCTGTTTTATGACTCAAATTCTGTGCTAAGATAATCTGTTCTTGTTAATTTCTGTGCTAAGATAATTTACTTTCATTTGATTGTGTCAAGATAATTTGTTTTATGATTCAAATTAAAGATTTACAACTGACATTTCAATTTGTTTGTGTTGAAACTTGAACACAAACAAATTGAAATGTCAGTTGTAAAACTTTAGTTTTTAACTTTTGTATTTAGTTTAACTCATTTTGAGGCAATTTACGTGCAAAAACACGAAACAATTTGTTTTATGATTCAAATTCTATGTCAAACGATTTGATTTATGATTCAAATTCTGTGTCGAGAAGATTTGCTTTATGATTCAAATTATGTGTAAAAACTATTACCCTTTTTGAAGAAATAAATTTATTAAAAGTTGTTCTTTGTGATTATTTCTTATAAAAGTTTCATACATGGTTGTGAATGTTGAATCTGTAGGTGTTTAAATAAAAAGCACAACAAATAAATTTATTAAACATCACATGAAAAACTGCTGCTAAATCAACAAATTATCCAAGACACTATTTACAATGAAATGGTATTGATTTGTATGTAGAAGACATTCATCCAAATGCGATGGTTTGACTTCCAACAAATGACCAAAAAGTAAAATCAAATTGGGTAGTTTCTCTTTACAAACTATCTCAATACAATTTACCATTTGGAATATCCCAGAGAATTCACCAATTATAACATTCTTAATCATTAGAATCTCCCTTACACAGTATAAACAATTCTTAAATCTTTGAATAATACAAAATAGAAATAGCATTAAGATTCAATTAGAAAAATACACTCCACAGCCTAAGCATTTCTTAAATCTTGGAATAAAACTACAAAATAACAATACAGTATTCAGATTCAATTTTTTAAAACACTCCATATATTCAATTTTTAAAATATTGGAATACTACAACAAAGTAGTAACACAGCATTAAGATTCATTTTTTTAAAACAATCAACAGATTCAATTTTTTTTAAAACTCCACAGCAAAAATAATTCTGAAATCATGGAATAAACCATAAAGAAGAGACACATTATTAAGATTTAATTTTATAAAAACATTCCAAGCATTCAATTTTTTATAAACAATCCGCAGATTCAATTTTTTTAAAACAATTCACAGCATAAAAGCTTTAATTAGAAGCTCATTTCCACAAATCAATGGCTACCATCGTTGGTGGTTTCAAATTTCGTTGCCACAAGGTAGATTTGAAAAAATAAATGTACTATTTGATTAAATTAAAAGAGATTTCAAAGTCGTAAATCAGCACAAGTTCCTAAGACGTAAATCAGCAGAAATTCCAAAGTCGTAAATCAGCATAAGTTCCAACGTCGGTAATTAGCATAAGTTCCAAAGTTGAAAATCAGCAAAATCTTCAGCACGGAAAAAAGTTTAAAAGTCTTCCAGTTTTCAAAAAACGGTCTTGGTAGTATTTGTAATCTTCAATTATTAAAAATTTTTTTTTTTAAGCTACTAGACATTGATTTATATGAAGAACGTTTTTAAAAGTTGAAAGAATTTCTTCAAATTTCTTATAAAAGTTTCAACTTATCATCTGTCGACAATTGCTGTTATAGAATAGAAATGTTTGTTCATATCAATTCAGAATTAATTAATTTCACCAGGTAATTTGTTTTATGATTTGATTCGCGTTTGTGTTTATTTTCGTACTTTAGTTTGTCTGAGTGGCATTAAACGCTATGACACATCCAAACGCCATATTTATTAGATAATCTTTAATTCATAACGATTTGATGAAATAATTCATAGAGTTTAACAATGTAATATCTGTAAATTAACTTGTATTTTGTTTTTATTCAAATGGAAAATTCAATAGTTGAATTAATAAATTAGCTGTTATGTTTTAAATTACCTTGTGAGCTTTTACCTTTCCAATTCTATATTTTCAATCTTCTTTTATGTTTTTCAATTTGCTTGTGAGCTTTTACTTTTCAAATTCTGTGTTTTTAAATTGCTTGTGTGCTTTCAATTGGTGTAATTTCTAGTTTGCTTGTGTTTGATATCCAAATGGTAAATACTATTGAGTTAGTTCTTTTTTTAAAACTATCCAATAGAAATTTTACTTTTTGGTTTGTGAGAAAGATCTGCAATTTCTGTAACTATAAGGCTGTTGGTCTAATTTCTATTGTGAATATGTTAAGACTATCTGTTTTATGACTCAAATTCTGTGCTAAGATAATCTGTTCTTGTTAATTTCTGTGCTAAGATAATTTACTTTCATTTGATTGTGTCAAGATAATTTGTTTTATGATTCAAATTAAAGATTTACAACTGACATTTCAATTTGTTTGTGTTGAAACTTGAACACAAACAAATTGAAATGTCAGTTGTAAAACTTTAGTTTTTAACTTTTGTATTTAGTTTAACTCATTTTGAGGCAATTTACGTGCAAAAACACGAAACAATTTGTTTTATGATTCAAATTCTATGTCAAACGATTTGATTTATGATTCAAATTCTGTGTCGAGAAGATTTGCTTTATGATTCAAATTATGTGTAAAAACTATTACCCTTTTTGAAGAAATAAATTTATTAAAAGTTGTTCTTTGTGATTATTTCTTATAAAAGTTTCATACATGGTTGTGAATGTTGAATCTGTAGGTGTTTAAATAAAAAGCACAACAAATAAATTTATTAAACATCACATGAAAAACTGCTGCTAAATCAACAAATTATCCAAGACACTATTTACAATGAAATGGTATTGATTTGTATGTAGAAGACATTCATCCAAATGCGATGGTTTGACTTCCAACAAATGACCAAAAAGTAAAATCAAATTGGGTAGTTTCTCTTTACAAACTATCTCAATACAATTTACCATTTGGAATATCCCAGAGAATTCACCAATTATAACATTCTTAATCATTAGAATCTCCCTTACACAGTATAAACAATTCTTAAATCTTTGAATAATACAAAATAGAAATAGCATTAAGATTCAATTAGAAAAATACACTCCACAGCATAAGCATTTCTTAAATCTTGGAATAAAACTACAAAATAACAATACAGTATTCAGATTCAATTTTTTAAAACACTCCATATATTCAATTTTTAAAATATTGGAATACTACAACAAAGTAGTAACACAGCATTAAGATTCATTTTTTTAAAACAATCAACAGATTCAATTTTTTTTAAAACTCCACAGCAAAAATAATTCTGAAATCATGGAATAAACCATAAAGAAGAGACACATTATTAAGATTTAATTTTATAAAAACATTCCAAGCATTCAATTTTTTATAAACAATCCGCAGATTCAATTTTTTTAAAACAATTCACAGCATAAAAGCTTTAATTAGAAGCTCATTTCCACAAATCAATGGCTACCATCGTTGGTGGTTTCAAATTTCGTTGCCACAAGGTAGATTTGAAAAAATAAATGTACTATTTGATTAAATTAAAAGAGATTTCAAAGTCGTAAATCAGCACAAGTTCCTAAGACGTAAATCAGCAGAAATTCCAAAGTCGTAAATCAGCATAAGTTCCAATGTCGGTAATTAGCATAAGTTCCAAAGTTGAAAATCAGCAAAATCTTCAACACGGAAAAAAGTTTAAAAGTCTTCCAGTTTTCAAAAAACGGTCTTGGTAGTATTTGTAATCTTCAATTATTAAAAAATTTTTTTTTAAGCTACTAGACATTGATTTATATGAAGAACGTTTTTAAAAGTTGAAAGAATTTCTTCAAATTTCTTATAAAAGTTTCAACTTATCATCTGTCGACAATTGCTGTTATAGAATAGAAATGTTTGTTCATATCAATTCAGAATTAATTAATTTCACCAGGTAATTTGTTTTATGATTTTATTTTAAATTCGCGTTTGTGTTTATTTTCGTACATTAGTTTGTCTGAGTGGCATTAAACGCTATGTTATGACACATCCAAACGCTATATTTATTAGATAATCTTTAATTCATAACGATTTGATGAAATAATTCATAGAGTTTAACAATGTAATATCTGTAAATTAACTTGTATTTTGTTTTTATTCAAATGGAAAATTCAATAGATGAATTAATAAATTAGCTGTTATGTTTTAAATTACCTTGTGAGCTTTTACCTTTCCAATTCTGTATTTTCAATCTTCTTTTATGTTTTTCAATTTGCTTGTGAGCTTTTACTTTTCAAATTCTGTGTTTTTAAATTGCTTGTGGGCTTTCAATTGGTGTAATTTCTAGTTTGCTTGTGTTTGATATCCAAATGGTAAATACTATTGAGTTAGTTCTTTTTTTAAAACTATCCAATAGAAATTTTACTTTTTGGTTTGTGAGAAAGATCTGCAATTTCTGTAACTATAAGGCTGTTGGTCTAATTTCTATTGTGAATATGTTAAGACTATCTGTTTTATGACTCAAATTCTGTGCTAAGATAATCTGTTCTTGTTAATTTCTGTGCTAAGATAATTTACTTTCATTTGATTGTGTCAAGATAATTTGTTTTATGATTCAAATTAAAGATTTACAACTGACATTTCAATTTGTTTGTGTTGAAACTTGAACACAAACAAATTGAAATGTCAGTTGTAAAACTTTAGTTTTTAACTTTTGTATTTAGTTTAACTCATTTTGAGGCAATTTACGTGCAAAAACACGAAACAATTTGTTTTATGATTCAAATTCTATGTCAAACGATTTGATTTATGATTCAAATTCTGTGTCGAGAAGATTTGCTTTATGATTCAAATTATGTGTAAAAACTATTACCCTTTTTGAAGAAATAAATTTATTAAAAGTTGTTCTTTGTGATTATTTCTTATAAAAGTTTCATACATGGTTGTGAATGTTGAATCTGTAGGTGTTTAAATAAAAAGCACAACAAATAAATTTATTAAACATCACATGAAAAACTGCTGCTAAATCAACAAATTATCCAAGACACTATTTACAATGAAATGGTATTGATTTGTATGTAGAAGACATTCATCCAAATGCGATGGTTTGACTTCCAACAAATGACCAAAAAGTAAAATCAAATTGGGTAGTTTCTCTTTACAAACTATCTCAATACAATTTACCATTTGGAATATCCCAGAGAATTCACTAATTATAACATTCTTAATCATTAGAATCTCCCTTACACAGTATAAACAATTCTTAAATCTTTGAATAATACAAAATAGAAA
Source organism: Meta bourneti (assembly GCA_933210815.1). Taxonomy (NCBI): domain Eukaryota; kingdom Metazoa; phylum Arthropoda; class Arachnida; order Araneae; family Tetragnathidae; genus Meta; species Meta bourneti. The sequence goes on from OW119934.1 coordinate 37,152,109, forward strand.
TAGCATTAAGATTCAATTAGAAAAATACACTCCACAGCATAAGCATTTCTTAAATCTTGGAATAAAACTACAAAATAACAATACAGTATTCAGATTCAATTTTTTAAAACACTCCATATATTCAATTTTTAAAATATTGGAATACTACAACAAAGTAGTAACACAGCATTAAGATTCATTTTTTTAAAACAATCAACAGATTCAATTTTTTTTAAAACTCCACAGCAAAAATAATTCTGAAATCATGGAATAAACCATAAAGAAGAGACACATTATTAAGATTTAATTTTATAAAAACATTCCAAGCATTCAATTTTTTATAAACAATCCGCAGATTCAACTTTTTTAAAACAATTCACAGCATAAAAGCTTTAATTAGAAGCTCATTTCCACAAATCAATGGCTACCATCGTTGGTGGTTTCAAATTTCGTTGCCACAAGGTAGATTTGAAAAAATAAATGTACTATTTGATTAAATTAAAAGAGATTTCAAAGTCGTAAATCAGCACAAGTTCCTAAGACGTAAATCAGCAGAAATTCCAAAGTCGTAAATCAGCATAAGTTCCAATGTCGGTAATTAGCATAAGTTCCAAAGTTGAAAATCAGCAAAATCTTCAACACGGAAAAAAGTTTAAAAGTCTTCCAGTTTTCAAAAAACGGTCTTGGTAGTATTTGTAATCTTCAATTATTAAAAAAAATTTTTTTTTAAGCTACTAGACATTGATTTATATGAAGAACGTTTTTAAAAGTTGAAAGAATTTCTTCAAATTTCTTATAAAAGTTTCAACTTATCATCTGTCGACAATTGCTGTTATAGAATAGAAATGTTTGTTCATATCAATTCAGAATTAATTAATTTCACCAGGTAATTTGTTTTATGATTTTATTTTAAATTCCCGTTTGTGTTTATTTTCGTACATTAGTTTGTCTGAGTGGCATTAAACGCTATGTTATGACACATCCAAACGCTATATTTATTAGATAATCTTTAATTCATAACGATTTGATGAAATAATTCATAGAGTTTAACAATGTAATATCTGTAAATTAACTTGTATTTTGTTTTTATTCAAATGGAAAATTCAATAGATGAATTAATAAATTAGCTGTTATGTTTTAAATTACCTTGTGAGCTTTTACCTTTCCAATTCTGTATTTTCAATCTTCTTTTATGTTTTTCAATTTGCTTGTGAGCTTTTACTTTTCAAATTCTGTGTTTTTAAATTGCTTGTGGGCTTTCAATTGGTGTAATTTCTAGTTTGCTTGTGTTTGATATCCAAATGGTAAATACTATTGAGTTAGTTCTTTTTTTAAAACTATCCAATAGAAATTTTACTTTTTGGTTTGTGAGAAAGATCTGCAATTTCTGTAACTATAAGGCTGTTGGTCTAATTTCTATTGTGAATATGTTAAGACTATCTGTTTTATGACTCAAATTCTGTGCTAAGATAATCTGTTCTTGTTAATTTCTGTGCTAAGATAATTTACTTTCATTTGATTGTGTCAAGATAATTTGTTTTATGATTCAAATTAAAGATTTACAACTGACATTTCAATTTGTTTGTGTTGAAACTTGAACACAAACAAATTGAAATGTCAGTTGTAAAACTTTAGTTTTTAACTTTTGTATTTAGTTTAACTCATTTTGAGGCAATTTACGTGCAAAAACACGAAACAATTTGTTTTATGATTCAAATTCTATGTCAAACGATTTGATTTATGATTCAAATTCTGTGTCGAGAAGATTTGCTTTATGATTCAAATTATGTGTAAAAACTATTACCCTTTTTGAAGAAATAAATTTATTAAAAGTTGTTCTTTGTGATTATTTCTTATAAAAGTTTCATACATGGTTGTGAATGTTGAATCTGTAGGTGTTTAAATAAAAAGCACAACAAATAAATTTATTAAACATCACATGAAAAACTGCTGCTAAATCAACAAATTATCCAAGACACTATTTACAATGAAATGGTATTGATTTGTATGTAGAAGACATTCATCCAAATGCGATGGTTTGACTTCCAACAAATGACCAAAAAGTAAAATCAAATTGGGTAGTTTCTCTTTACAAACTATCTCAATACAATTTACCATTTGGAATATCCCAGAGAATTCACCAATTATAACATTCTTAATCATTAGAATCTCCCTTACACAGTATAAACAATTCTTAAATCTTTGAATAATACAAAATAGAAATAGCATTAAGATTCAATTAGAAAAATACACTCCACAGCATAAGCATTTCTTAAATCTTGGAATAAAACTACAAAATAACAATACAGTATTCAGATTCAATTTTTTAAAACACTCCATATATTCAATTTTTAAAATATTGGAATACTACAACAAAGTAGTAACACAGCATTAAGATTCATTTTTTTAAAACAATCAACAGATTCAATTTTTTTTAAAACTCCACAGCAAAAATAATTCTGAAATCATGGAATAAACCATAAAGAAGAGACACATTATTAAGATTTAATTTTATAAAAACATTCCAAGCATTCAATTTTTTATAAACAATCCGCAGATTCAATTTTTTTAAAACAATTCACAGCATAAAAGCTTTAATTAGAAGCTCATTTCCACAAATCAATGGCTACCATCGTTGGTGGTTTCAAATTTCGTTGCCACAAGGTAGATTTGAAAAAATAAATGTACTATTTGATTAAATTAAAAGAGATTTCAAAGTCGTAAATCAGCACAAGTTCCTAAGACGTAAATCAGCAGAAATTCCAAAGTCGTAAATCAGCATAAGTTCCAATGTCGGTAATTAGCATAAGTTCCAAAGTTGAAAATCAGCAAAATCTTCAACACGGAAAAAAGTTTAAAAGTCTTCCAGTTTTCAAAAAACGGTCTTGGTAGTATTTGTAATCTTCAATTATTAAAAAATTTTTTTTTAAGCTACTAGACATTGATTTATATGAAGAACGTTTTTAAAAGTTGAAAGAATTTCTTCAAATTTCTTATAAAAGTTTCAACTTATCATCTGTCGACAATTGCTGTTATAGAATAGAAATGTTTGTTCATATCAATTCAGAATTAATTAATTTCACCAGGTAATTTGTTTTATGATTTTATTTTAAATTCGCGTTTGTGTTTATTTTCGTACATTAGTTTGTCTGAGTGGCATTAAACGCTATGTTATGACACATCCAAACGCTATATTTATTAGATAATCTTTAATTCATAACGATTTGATGAAATAATTCATAGAGTTTAACAATGTAATATCTGTAAATTAACTTGTATTTTGTTTTTATTCAAATGGAAAATTCAATAGATGAATTAATAAATTAGCTGTTATGTTTTAAATTACCTTGTGAGCTTTTACCTTTCCAATTCTGTATTTTCAATCTTCTTTTATGTTTTTCAATTTGCTTGTGAGCTTTTACTTTTCAAATTCTGTGTTTTTAAATTGCTTGTGGGCTTTCAATTGGTGTAATTTCTAGTTTGCTTGTGTTTGATATCCAAATGGTAAATACTATTGAGTTAGTTCTTTTTTTAAAACTATCCAATAGAAATTTTACTTTTTGGTTTGTGAGAAAGATCTGCAATTTCTGTAACTATAAGGCTGTTGGTCTAATTTCTATTGTGAATATGTTAAGACTATCTGTTTTATGACTCAAATTCTGTGCTAAGATAATCTGTTCTTGTTAATTTCTGTGCTAAGATAATTTACTTTCATTTGATTGTGTCAAGATAATTTGTTTTATGATTCAAATTAAAGATTTACAACTGACATTTCAATTTGTTTGTGTTGAAACTTGAACACAAACAAATTGAAATGTCAGTTGTAAAACTTTAGTTTTTAACTTTTGTATTTAGTTTAACTCATTTTGAGGCAATTTACGTGCAAAAACACGAAACAATTTGTTTTATGATTCAAATTCTATGTCAAACGATTTGATTTATGATTCAAATTCTGTGTCGAGAAGATTTGCTTTATGATTCAAATTATGTGTAAAAACTATTACCCTTTTTGAAGAAATAAATTTATTAAAAGTTGTTCTTTGTGATTATTTCTTATAAAAGTTTCATACATGGTTGTGAATGTTGAATCTGTAGGTGTTTAAATAAAAAGCACAACAAATAAATTTATTAAACATCACATGAAAAACTGCTGCTAAATCAACAAATTATCCAAGACACTATTTACAATGAAATGGTATTGATTTGTATGTAGAAGACATTCATCCAAATGCGATGGTTTGACTTCCAACAAATGACCAAAAAGTAAAATCAAATTGGGTAGTTTCTCTTTACAAACTATCTCAATACAATTTACCATTTGGAATATCCCAGAGAATTCACTAATTATAACATTCTTAATCATTAGAATCTCCCTTACACAGTATAAACAATTCTTAAATCTTTGAATAATACAAAATAGAAATAGCATTAAGATTCAATTAGAAAAATACACTCCACAGCATAAGCATTTCTTAAATCTTGGAATAAAACTACAAAATAACAATACAGTATTCAGATTCAATTTTTTAAAACACTCCATATATTCAATTTTTAAAATATTGGAATACTACAACAAAGTAGTAACACAGCATTAAGATTCATTTTTTTAAAACAATCAACAGATTCAATTTTTTTTAAAACTCCACAGCAAAAATAATTCTGAAATCATGGAATAAACCATAAAGAAGAGACACATTATTAAGATTTAATTTTATAAAAACATTCCAAGCATTCAATTTTTTATAAACAATCCGCAGATTCAACTTTTTTAAAACAATTCACAGCATAAAAGCTTTAATTAGAAGCTCATTTCCACAAATCAATGGCTACCATCGTTGGTGGTTTCAAATTTCGTTGCCACAAGGTAGATTTGAAAAAATAAATGTACTATTTGATTAAATTAAAAGAGATTTCAAAGTCGTAAATCAGCACAAGTTCCTAAGACGTAAATCAGCAGAAATTCCAAAGTCGTAAATCAGCATAAGTTCCAATGTCGGTAATTAGCATAAGTTCCAAAGTTGAAAATCAGCAAAATCTTCAACACGGAAAAAAGTTTAAAAGTCTTCCAGTTTTCAAAAAACGGTCTTGGTAGTATTTGTAATCTTCAATTATTAAAAAAAATTTTTTTTTAAGCTACTAGACATTGATTTATATGAAGAACGTTTTTAAAAGTTGAAAGAATTTCTTCAAATTTCTTATAAAAGTTTCAACTTATCATCTGTCGACAATTGCTGTTATAGAATAGAAATGTTTGTTCATATCAATTCAGAATTAATTAATTTCACCAGGTAATTTGTTTTATGATTTTATTTTAAATTCCCGTTTGTGTTTATTTTCGTACATTAGTTTGTCTGAGTGGCATTAAACGCTATGTTATGACACATCCAAACGCTATATTTATTAGATAATCTTTAATTCATAACGATTTGATGAAATAATTCATAGAGTTTAACAATGTAATATCTGTAAATTAACTTGTATTTTGTTTTTATTCAAATGGAAAATTCAATAGATGAATTAATAAATTAGCTGTTATGTTTTAAATTACCTTGTGAGCTTTTACCTTTCCAATTCTGTATTTTCAATCTTCTTTTATGTTTTTCAATTTGCTTGTGAGCTTTTACTTTTCAAATTCTGTGTTTTTAAATTGCTTGTGGGCTTTCAATTGGTGTAATTTCTAGTTTGCTTGTGTTTGATATCCAAATGGTAAATACTATTGAGTTAGTTCTTTTTTTAAAACTATCCAATAGAAATTTTACTTTTTGGTTTGTGAGAAAGATCTGCAATTTCTGTAACTATAAGGCTGTTGGTCTAATTTCTATTGTGAATATGTTAAGACTATCTGTTTTATGACTCAAATTCTGTGCTAAGATAATCTGTTCTTGTTAATTTCTGTGCTAAGATAATTTACTTTCATTTGATTGTGTCAAGATAATTTGTTTTATGATTCAAATTAAAGATTTACAACTGACATTTCAATTTGTTTGTGTTGAAACTTGAACACAAACAAATTGAAATGTCAGTTGTAAAACTTTAGTTTTTAACTTTTGTATTTAGTTTAACTCATTTTGAGGCAATTTACGTGCAAAAACACGAAACAATTTGTTTTATGATTCAAATTCTATGTCAAACGATTTGATTTATGATTCAAATTCTGTGTCGAGAAGATTTGCTTTATGATTCAAATTATGTGTAAAAACTATTACCCTTTTTGAAGAAATAAATTTATTAAAAGTTGTTCTTTGTGATTATTTCTTATAAAAGTTTCATACATGGTTGTGAATGTTGAATCTGTAGGTGTTTAAATAAAAAGCACAACAAATAAATTTATTAAACATCACATGAAAAACTGCTGCTAAATCAACAAATTATCCAAGACACTATTTACAATGAAATGGTATTGATTTGTATGTAGAAGACATTCATCCAAATGCGATGGTTTGACTTCCAACAAATGACCAAAAAGTAAAATCAAATTGGGTAGTTTCTCTTTACAAACTATCTCAATACAATTTACCATTTGGAATATCCCAGAGAATTCACCAATTATAACATTCTTAATCATTAGAATCTCCCTTACACAGTATAAACAATTCTTAAATCTTTGAATAATACAAAATAGAAATAGCATTAAGATTCAATTAGAAAAATACACTCCACAGCATAAGCATTTCTTAAATCTTGGAATAAAACTACAAAATAACAATACAGTATTCAGATTCAATTTTTTAAAACACTCCATATATTCAATTTTTAAAATATTGGAATACTACAACAAAGTAGTAACACAGCATTAAGATTCATTTTTTTAAAACAATCAACAGATTCAATTTTTTTAAAACTCCACAGCAAAAATAATTCTGAAATCATGGAATAAACCATAAAGAAGAGACACATTATTAAGATTTAATTTTATAAAAACATTCCAAGCATTCAATTTTTTATAAACAATCCGCAGATTCAATTTTTTTAAAACAATTCACAGCATAAAAGCTTTAATTAGAAGCTCATTTCCACAAATCAATGGCTACCATCGTTGGTGGTTTCAAATTTCGTTGCCACAAGGTAGATTTGAAAAAATAAATGTACTATTTGATTAAATTAAAAGAGATTTCAAAGTCGTAAATCAGCACAAGTTCCTAAGACGTAAATCAGCAGAAATTCCAAAGTCGTAAATCAGCATAAGTTCCAATGTCGGTAATTAGCATAAGTTCCAAAGTTGAAAATCAGCAAAATCTTCAACACGGAAAAAAGTTTAAAAGTCTTCCAGTTTTCAAAAAACGGTCTTGGTAGTATTTGTAATCATCAATTATTAAAAAAAATTTTTTTTTAAGCTACTAGACATTGATTTATATGAAGAACGTTTTTAAAAGTTGAAAGAATTTCTTCAAATTTCTTATAAAAGTTTCAACTTATCATCTGTCGACAATTGCTGTTATAGAATAGAAATGTTTGTTCATATCAATTCAGAATTAATTAATTTCACCAGGTAATTTGTTTTATGATTTGATTCGCGTTTGTGTTTATTTTCGTACTTTAGTTTGTCTGAGTGGCATTAAACGCTATGTTTTGACACATCCAAACGCCATATTTATTAGATAATCTTTAATTCATAACGATTTGATGAAATAATTCATAGAGTTTAACAATGTAATATCTGTAAATTAACATGTATTTTGTTTTTATTCAAATGGAAAATTCAATAGTTGAATTAATAAATTAGCTGTTATGTTTTAAATTACCTTGTGAGCTTTTACCTTTCCAATTCTATATTTTCAATCTTCTTTTATGTTTTTCAATTTGCTTGTGAGCTTTTACTTTTCAAATTCTGTGTTTTTAAATTGCTTGTGTGCTTTCAATTGGTGTAATTTCTAGTTTGCTTGTGTTTGATATCCAAATGGTAAATACTATTGAGTTAGTTCTTTTTTTAAAACTATCCAATAGAAATTTTACTTTTTGGTTTTTGAGAAAGATCTGCAATTTCTGTAACTATAAGGCTGTTGGTCTAATTTCTATTGTGAATATGTTAAGACTATCTGTTTTATGACTCAAATTCTGTGCTAAGATAATCTGTTCTTGTTAATTTCTGTGCTAAGATAATTTACTTTCATTTGATTGTGTCAAGATAATTTGTTTTATGATTCAAATTAAAGATTTACAACTGACATTTCAATTTGTTTGTGTTGAAACTTGAACACAAACAAATTGAAATGTCAGTTGTAAAACTTTAGTTTTTAACTTTTGTATTTAGTTTAACTCATTTTGAGGCAATTTACGTGCAAAAACACGAAACAATTTGTTTTATGATTCAAATTCTATGTCAAACGATTTGATTTATGATTCAAATTCTGTGTCGAGAAGATTTGCTTTATGATTCAAATTATGTGTAAAAACTATTACCCTTTTTGAAGAAATAAATTTATTAAAAGTTGTTCTTTGTGATTATTTCTTATAAAAGTTTCATACATGGTTGTGAATGTTGAATCTGTAGGTGTTTAAATAAAAAGCACAACAAATAAATTTATTACACATCACATGAAAAACTGCTGCTAAATCAACAAATTATCCAAGACACTATTTACAATGAAATGGTATTGATTTGTATGTAGAAGACATTCATCCAAATGCGATGGTTTGACTTCCAACAAATGACCAAAAAGTAAAATCAAATTGGGTAGTTTCTCTTTACAAACTATCTCAATACAATTTACCATTTGGAATATCCCAGAGAATTCACCAATTATAACATTCTTAATCATTAGAATCTCCCTTACACAGTATAAACAATTCTTAAATCTTTGAATAATACAAAATAGAAATAGCATTAAGATTCAATTAGAAAAATACACTCCACAGCATAAGCATTTCTTAAATCTTGGAATAAAACTACAAAATAACAATACAGTATTCAGATTCAATTTTTTAAAACACTCCATATATTCAATTTTTAAAATATTGGAATACTACAACAAAGTAGTAACACAGCATTAAGATTCATTTTTTTAAAACAATCAACAGATTCAATTTTTTTTAAAACTCCACAGCAAAAATAATTCTGAAATCATGGAATAAACCATAAAGAAGAGACACATTATTAAGATTTAATTTTATAAAAACATTCCAAGCATTCAATTTTTTATAAACAATCCGCAGATTCAATTTTTTTAAAACAATTCACAGCATAAAAGCTTTAATTAGAAGCTCATTTCCACAAATCAATGGCTACCATCGTTGGTGGTTTCAAATTTCGTTGCCACAAGGTAGATTTGAAAAAATAAATGTACTATTTGATTAAATTAAAAGAGATTTCAAAGTCGTAAATCAGCACAAGTTCCTAAGACGTAAATCAGCAGAAATTCCAAAGTCGTAAATCAGCATAAGTTCCAATGTCGGTAATTAGCATAAGTTCCAAAGTTGAAAATCAGCAAAATCTTCAACACGGAAAAAAGTTTAAAAGTCTTCCAGTTTTCAAAAAACGGTCTTGGTAGTATTTGTAATCTTCAATTATTAAAAAAAATTTTTTTTTAAGCTACTAGACATTGATTTATATGAAGAACGTTTTTAAAAGTTGAAAGAATTTCTTCAAATTTCTTATAAAAGTTTCAACTTATCATCTGTCGACAATTGCTGTTATAGAATAGAAATGTTTGTTCATATCAATTCAGAATTAATTAATTTCACCAGGTAATTTGTTTTATGATTTGATTCGCGTTTGTGTTTATTTTCGTACTTTAGTTTGTCTGAGTGGCATTAAACGCTATGTTTTGACACATCCAAACGCCATATTTATTAGATAATCTTTAATTCATAACGATTTGATGAAATAATTCATAGAGTTTAACAATGTAATATCTGTAAATTAACATGTATTTTGTTTTTATTCAAATGGAAAATTCAATAGTTGAATTAATAAATTAGCTGTTATGTTTTAAATTACCTTGTGAGCTTTTACCTTTCCAATTCTATATTTTCAATCTTCTTTTATGTTTTTCAATTTGCTTGTGAGCTTTTACTTTTCAAATTCTGTGTTTTTAAATTGCTTGTGTGCTTTCAATTGGTGTAATTTCTAGTTTGCTTGTGTTTGATATCCAAATGGTAAATACTATTGAGTTAGTTCTTTTTTTAAAACTATCCAATAGAAATTTTACTTTTTGGTTTGTGAGAAAGATCTGCAATTTCTGTAACTATAAGGCTGTTGGTCTAATTTCTATTGTGAATATGTTAAGACTATCTGTTTTATGACTCAAATTCTGTGCTAAGATAATCTGTTCTTGTTAATTTCTGTGCTAAGATAATTTACTTTCATTTGATTGTGTCAAGATAATTTGTTTTATGATTCAAATTAAAGATTTACAACTGACATTTCAATTTGTTTGTGTTGAAACTTGAACACAAACAAATTGAAATGTCAGTTGTAAAACTTTAGTTTTTAACTTTTGTATTTAGTTTAACTCATTTTGAGGCAATTTACGTGCAAAAACACGAAACAATTTGTTTTATGATTCAAATTCTATGTCAAACGATTTGATTTATGATTCAAATTCTGTGTCGAGAAGATTTGCTTTATGATTCAAATTATGTGTAAAAACTATTACCCTTTTTGAAGAAATAAATTTATTAAAAGTTGTTCTTTGTGATTATTTCTTATAAAAGTTTCATACATGGTTGTGAATGTTGAATCTGTAGGTGTTTAAATAAAAAGCACAACAAATAAATTTATTAAACATCACATGAAAAACTGCTGCTAAATCAACAAATTATCCAAGACACTATTTACAATGAAATGGTATTGATTTGTATGTAGAAGACATTCATCCAAATGCGATGGTTTGACTTCCAACAAATGACCAAAAAGTAAAATCAAATTGGGTAGTTTCTCTTTACAAACTATCTCAATACAATTTACCATTTGGAATATCCCAGAGAATTCACTAATTATAACATTCTTAATCATTAGAATCTCCCTTACACAGTATAAACAATTCTTAAATCTTTGAATAATACAAAATAGAAATAGCATTAAGATTCAATTAGAAAAATACACTCCACAGCATAAGCATTTCTTAAATCTTGGAATAAAACTACAAAATAACAATACAGTATTCAGATTCAATTTTTTAAAACACTCCATATATTCAATTTTTAAAATATTGGAATACTACAACAAAGTAGTAACACAGCATTAAGATTCATTTTTTTAAAACAATCAACAGATTCAATTTTTTTTAAAACTCCACAGCAAAAATAATTCTGAAATCATGGAATAAACCATAAAGAAGAGACACATTATTAAGATTTAATTTTATAAAAACATTCCAAGCATTCAATTTTTTATAAACAATCCGCAGATTCAATTTTTTTAAAACAATTCACAGCATAAAAGCTTTAATTAGAAGCTCATTTCCACAAATCAATGGCTACCATCGTTGGTGGTTTCAAATTTCGTTGCCACAAGGTAGATTTGAAAAAATAAATGTACTATTTGATTAAATTAAAAGAGATTTCAAAGTCGTAAATCAGCACAAGTTCCTAAGACGTAAATCAGCAGAAATTCCAAAGTCGTAAATCAGCATAAGTTCCAATGTCGGTAATTAGCATAAGTTCCAAAGTTGAAAATCAGCAAAATCTTCAATACGGAAAAAAGTTTAAAAGTCTTCCAGTTTTCAAAAAACGGTCTTGGTAGTATTTGTAATCTTCAATTATTAAAAATTTTTTTTTTTAAGCTACTAGACATTGATTTATATGAAGAACGTTTTTAAAAGTTGAAAGAATTTCTTCAAATTTCTTATAAAAGTTTCAACTTATCATCTGTCGACAATTGCTGTTATAGAATAGAAATGTTTGTTCATATCAATTCAGAATTAATTAATTTCACCAGGTAATTTGTTTTATGATTTTATTTTAAATTCGCGTTTGTGTTTATTTTCGTACATTAGTTTGTCTGAGTGGCATTAAACGCTATGTTATGACACATCCAAACGCTATATTTATTAGATAATCTTTAATTCATAACGATTTGATGAAATAATTCATAGAGTTTAACAATGTAATATCTGTAAATTAACTTGTATTTTGTTTTTATTCAAATGGAAAATTCAATAGATGAATTAATAAATTAGCTGTTATGTTTTAAATTACCTTGTGAGCTTTTACCTTTCCAATTCTGTATTTTCAATCTTCTTTTATGTTTTTCAATTTGCTTGTGAGCTTTTACTTTTCAAATTCTGTGTTTTTAAATTGCTTGTGGGCTTTCAATTGGTGTAATTTCTAGTTTGCTTGTGTTTGATATCCAAATGGTAAATACTATTGAGTTAGTTCTTTTTTTAAAACTATCCAATAGAAATTTTACTTTTTGGTTTGTGAGAAAGATCTGCAATTTCTGTAACTATAAGGCTGTTGGTCTAATTTCTATTGTGAATATGTTAAGACTATCTGTTTTATGACTCAAATTCTGTGCTAAGATAATCTGTTCTTGTTAATTTCTGTGCTAAGATAATTTACTTTCATTTGATTGTGTCAAGATAATTTGTTTTATGATTCAAATTAAAGATTTACAACTGACATTTCAATTTGTTTGTGTTGAAACTTGAACACAAACAAATTGAAATGTCAGTTGTAAAACTTTAGTTTTTAACTTTTGTATTTAGTTTAACTCATTTTGAGGCAATTTACGTGCAAAAACACGAAACAATTTGTTTTATGATTCAAATTCTATGTCAAACGATTTGATTTATGATTCAAATTCTGTGTCGAGAAGATTTGCTTTATGATTCAAATTATGTGTAAAAACTATTACCCTTTTTGAAGAAATAAATTTATTAAAAGTTGTTCTTTGTGATTATTTCTTATAAAAGTTTCATACATGGTTGTGAATGTTGAATCTGTAGGTGTTTAAATAAAAAGCACAACAAATAAATTTATTAAACATCACATGAAAAACTGCTGCTAAATCAACAAATTATCCAAGACACTATTTACAATGAAATGGTATTGATTTGTATGTAGAAGACATTCATCCAAATGCGATGGTTTGACTTCCAACAAATGACCAAAAAGTAAAATCAAATTGGGTAGTTTCTCTTTACAAACTATCTCAATACAATTTACCATTTGGAATATCCCAGAGAATTCACCAATTATAACATTCTTAATCATTAGAATCTCCCTTACACAGTATAAACAATTCTTAAATCTTTGAATAATACAAAATAGAAATAGCATTAAGATTCAATTAGAAAAATACACTCCACAGCATAAGCATTTCTTAAATCTTGGAATAAAACTACAAAATAACAATACAGTATTCAGATTCAATTTTTTAAAACACTCCATATATTCAATTTTTAAAATATTGGAATACTACAACAAAGTAGTAACACAGCATTAAGATTCATTTTTTTAAAACAATCAACAGATTCAATTTTTTTTAAAACTCCACAGCAAAAATAATTCTGAAATCATGGAATAAACCATAAAGAAGAGACACATTATTAAGATTTAATTTTATAAAAACATTCCAAGCATTCAATTTTTTATAAACAATCCGCAGATTCAATTTTTTTAAAACAATTCACAGCATAAAAGCTTTAATTAGAAGCTCATTTCCACAAATCAATGGCTACCATCGTTGGTGGTTTCAAATTTCGTTGCCACAAGGTAGATTTGAAAAAATAAATGTACTATTTGATTAAATTAAAAGAGATTTCAAAGTCGTAAATCAGCACAAGTTCCTAAGACGTAAATCAGCAGAAATTCCAAAGTCGTAAATCAGCATAAGTTCCAACGTCGGTAATTAGCATAAGTTCCAAAGTTGAAAATCAGCAAAATCTTCAGCACGGAAAAAAGTTTAAAAGTCTTCCAGTTTTCAAAAAACGGTCTTGGTAGTATTTGTAATCTTCAATTATTAAAAAATTTTTTTTTTAAGCTACTAGACATTGATTTATATGAAGAACGTTTTTAAAAGTTGAAAGAATTTCTTCAAATTTCTTATAAAAGTTTCAACTTATCATCTGTCGACAATTGCTGTTATAGAATAGAAATGTTTGTTCATATCAATTCAGAATTAATTAATTTCACCAGGTAATTTGTTTTATGATTTGATTCGCGTTTGTGTTTATTTTCGTACTTTAGTTTGTCTGAGTGGCATTAAACGCTATGACACATCCAAACGCCATATTTATTAGATAATCTTTAATTCATAACGATTTGATGAAATAATTCATAGAGTTTAACAATGTAATATCTGTAAATTAACTTGTATTTTGTTTTTATTCAAATGGAAAATTCAATAGTTGAATTAATAAATTAGCTGTTATGTTTTAAATTACCTTGTGAGCTTTTACCTTTCCAATTCTATATTTTCAATCTTCTTTTATGTTTTTCAATTTGCTTGTGAGCTTTTACTTTTCAAATTCTGTGTTTTTAAATTGCTTGTGTGCTTTCAATTGGTGTAATTTCTAGTTTGCTTGTGTTTGATATCCAAATGGTAAATACTATTGAGTTAGTTCTTTTTTTAAAACTATCCAATAGAAATTTTACTTTTTGGTTTGTGAGAAAGATCTGCAATTTCTGTAACTATAAGGCTGTTGGTCTAATTTCTATTGTGAATATGTTAAGACTATCTGTTTTATGACTCAAATTCTGTGCTAAGATAATCTGTTCTTGTTAATTTCTGTGCTAAGATAATTTACTTTCATTTGATTGTGTCAAGATAATTTGTTTTATGATTCAAATTAAAGATTTACAACTGACATTTCAATTTGTTTGTGTTGAAACTTGAACACAAACAAATTGAAATGTCAGTTGTAAAACTTTAGTTTTTAACTTTTGTATTTAGTTTAACTCATTTTGAGGCAATTTACGTGCAAAAACACGAAACAATTTGTTTTATGATTCAAATTCTATGTCAAACGATTTGATTTATGATTCAAATTCTGTGTCGAGAAGATTTGCTTTATGATTCAAATTATGTGTAAAAACTATTACCCTTTTTGAAGAAATAAATTTATTAAAAGTTGTTCTTTGTGATTATTTCTTATAAAAGTTTCATACATGGTTGTGAATGTTGAATCTGTAGGTGTTTAAATAAAAAGCACAACAAATAAATTTATTAAACATCACATGAAAAACTGCTGCTAAATCAACAAATTATCCAAGACACTATTTACAATGAAATGGTATTGATTTGTATGTAGAAGACATTCATCCAAATGCGATGGTTTGACTTCCAACAAATGACCAAAAAGTAAAATCAAATTGGGTAGTTTCTCTTTACAAACTATCTCAATACAATTTACCATTTGGAATATCCCAGAGAATTCACTAATTATAACATTCTTAATCATTAGAATCTCCCTTACACAGTATAAACAATTCTTAAATCTTTGAATAATACAAAATAGAAATAGCATTAAGATTCAATTAGAAAAATACACTCCACAGCATAAGCATTTCTTAAATCTTGGAATAAAACTACAAAATAACAATACAGTATTCAGATTCAATTTTTTAAAACACTCCATATATTCAATTTTTAAAATATTGGAATACTACAACAAAGTAGTAACACAGCATTAAGATTCATTTTTTTAAAACAATCAACAGATTCAATTTTTTTTAAAACTCCACAGCAAAAATAATTCTGAAATCATGGAATAAACCATAAAGAAGAGACACATTATTAAGATTTAATTTTATAAAAACATTCCAAGCATTCAATTTTTTATAAACAATCCGCAGATTCAACTTTTTTAAAACAATTCACAGCATAAAAGCTTTAATTAGAAGCTCATTTCCACAAATCAATGGCTACCATCGTTGGTGGTTTCAAATTTCGTTGCCACAAGGTAGATTTGAAAAAATAAATGTACTATTTGATTAAATTAAAAGAGATTTCAAAGTCGTAAATCAGCACAAGTTCCTAAGACGTAAATCAGCAGAAATTCCAAAGTCGTAAATCAGCATAAGTTCCAATGTCGGTAATTAGCATAAGTTCCAAAGTTGAAAATCAGCAAAATCTTCAACACGGAAAAAAGTTTAAAAGTCTTCCAGTTTTCAAAAAACGGTCTTGGTAGTATTTGTAATCTTCAATTATTAAAAAAATTTTTTTTTTAAGCTACTAGACATTGATTTATATGAAGAACGTTTTTAAAAGTTGAAAGAATTTCTTCAAATTTCTTATAAAAGTTTCAACTTATCATCTGTCGACAATTGCTGTTATAGAATAGAAATGTTTGTTCATATCAATTCAGAATTAATTAATTTCACCAGGTAATTTGTTTTATGATTTTATTTTAAATTCCCGTTTGTGTTTATTTTCGTACATTAGTTTGTCTGAGTGGCATTAAACGCTATGTTATGACACATCCAAACGCTATATTTATTAGATAATCTTTAATTCATAACGATTTGATGAAATAATTCATAGAGTTTAACAATGTAATATCTGTAAATTAACTTGTATTTTGTTTTTATTCAAATGGAAAATTCAATAGATGAATTAATAAATTAGCTGTTATGTTTTAAATTACCTTGTGAGCTTTTACCTTTCCAATTCTGTATTTTCAATCTTCTTTTATGTTTTTCAATTTGCTTGTGAGCTTTTACTTTTCAAATTCTGTGTTTTTAAATTGCTTGTGGGCTTTCAATTGGTGTAATTTCTAGTTTGCTTGTGTTTGATATCCAAATGGTAAATACTATTGAGTTAGTTCTTTTTTTAAAACTATCCAATAGAAATTTTACTTTTTGGTTTGTGAGAAAGATCTGCAATTTCTGTAACTATAAGGCTGTTGGTCTAATTTCTATTGTGAATATGTTAAGACTATCTGTTTTATGACTCAAATTCTGTGCTAAGATAATCTGTTCTTGTTAATTTCTGTGCTAAGATAATTTACTTTCATTTGATTGTGTCAAGATAATTTGTTTTATGATTCAAATTAAAGATTTACAACTGACATTTCAATTTGTTTGTGTTGAAACTTGAACACAAACAAATTGAAATGTCAGTTGTAAAACTTTAGTTTTTAACTTTTGTATTTAGTTTAACTCATTTTGAGGCAATTTACGTGCAAAAACACGAAACAATTTGTTTTATGATTCAAATTCTATGTCAAACGATTTGATTTATGATTCAAATTCTGTGTCGAGAAGATTTGCTTTATGATTCAAATTATGTGTAAAAACTATTACCCTTTTTGAAGAAATAAATTTATTAAAAGTTGTTCTTTGTGATTATTTCTTATAAAAGTTTCATACATGGTTGTGAATGTTGAATCTGTAGGTGTTTAAATAAAAAGCACAACAAATAAATTTATTAAACATCACATGAAAAACTGCTGCTAAATCAACAAATTATCCAAGACACTATTTACAATGAAATGGTATTGATTTGTATGTAGAAGACATTCATCCAAATGCGATGGTTTGACTTCCAACAAATGACCAAAAAGTAAAATCAAATTGGGTAGTTTCTCTTTACAAACTATCTCAATACAATTTACCATTTGGAATATCCCAGAGAATTCACCAATTATAACATTCTTAATCATTAGAATCTCCCTTACACAGTATAAACAATTCTTAAATCTTTGAATAATACAAAATAGAAATAGCATTAAGATTCAATTAGAAAAATACACTCCACAGCATAAGCATTTCTTAAATCTTGGAATAAAACTACAAAATAACAATACAGTATTCAGATTCAATTTTTTAAAACACTCCATATATTCAATTTTTAAAATATTGGAATACTACAACAAAGTAGTAACACAGCATTAAGATTCATTTTTTTAAAACAATCAACAGATTCAATTTTTTTAAAACTCCACAGCAAAAATAATTCTGAAATCATGGAATAAACCATAAAGAAGAGACACATTATTAAGATTTAATTTTATAAAAACATTCCAAGCATTCAATTTTTTATAAACAATCCGCAGATTCAATTTTTTTAAAACAATTCACAGCATAAAAGCTTTAATTAGAAGCTCATTTCCACAAATCAATGGCTAC
Source organism: Meta bourneti (assembly GCA_933210815.1). NCBI lineage: Eukaryota > Metazoa > Arthropoda > Arachnida > Araneae > Tetragnathidae > Meta > Meta bourneti. The sequence continues at coordinate 37,170,100 of OW119934.1, forward strand.
CATCGTTGGTGGTTTCAAATTTCGTTGCCACAAGGTAGATTTGAAAAAATAAATGTACTATTTGATTAAATTAAAAGAGATTTCAAAGTCGTAAATCAGCACAAGTTCCTAAGACGTAAATCAGCAGAAATTCCAAAGTCGTAAATCAGCATAAGTTCCAATGTCGGTAATTAGCATAAGTTCCAAAGTTGAAAATCAGCAAAATCTTCAACACGGAAAAAAGTTTAAAAGTCTTCCAGTTTTCAAAAAACGGTCTTGGTAGTATTTGTAATCATCAATTATTAAAAAAAATTTTTTTTTAAGCTACTAGACATTGATTTATATGAAGAACGTTTTTAAAAGTTGAAAGAATTTCTTCAAATTTCTTATAAAAGTTTCAACTTATCATCTGTCGACAATTGCTGTTATAGAATAGAAATGTTTGTTCATATCAATTCAGAATTAATTAATTTCACCAGGTAATTTGTTTTATGATTTGATTCGCGTTTGTGTTTATTTTCGTACTTTAGTTTGTCTGAGTGGCATTAAACGCTATGTTTTGACACATCCAAACGCCATATTTATTAGATAATCTTTAATTCATAACGATTTGATGAAATAATTCATAGAGTTTAACAATGTAATATCTGTAAATTAACATGTATTTTGTTTTTATTCAAATGGAAAATTCAATAGTTGAATTAATAAATTAGCTGTTATGTTTTAAATTACCTTGTGAGCTTTTACCTTTCCAATTCTATATTTTCAATCTTCTTTTATGTTTTTCAATTTGCTTGTGAGCTTTTACTTTTCAAATTCTGTGTTTTTAAATTGCTTGTGTGCTTTCAATTGGTGTAATTTCTAGTTTGCTTGTGTTTGATATCCAAATGGTAAATACTATTGAGTTAGTTCTTTTTTTAAAACTATCCAATAGAAATTTTACTTTTTGGTTTTTGAGAAAGATCTGCAATTTCTGTAACTATAAGGCTGTTGGTCTAATTTCTATTGTGAATATGTTAAGACTATCTGTTTTATGACTCAAATTCTGTGCTAAGATAATCTGTTCTTGTTAATTTCTGTGCTAAGATAATTTACTTTCATTTGATTGTGTCAAGATAATTTGTTTTATGATTCAAATTAAAGATTTACAACTGACATTTCAATTTGTTTGTGTTGAAACTTGAACACAAACAAATTGAAATGTCAGTTGTAAAACTTTAGTTTTTAACTTTTGTATTTAGTTTAACTCATTTTGAGGCAATTTACGTGCAAAAACACGAAACAATTTGTTTTATGATTCAAATTCTATGTCAAACGATTTGATTTATGATTCAAATTCTGTGTCGAGAAGATTTGCTTTATGATTCAAATTATGTGTAAAAACTATTACCCTTTTTGAAGAAATAAATTTATTAAAAGTTGTTCTTTGTGATTATTTCTTATAAAAGTTTCATACATGGTTGTGAATGTTGAATCTGTAGGTGTTTAAATAAAAAGCACAACAAATAAATTTATTACACATCACATGAAAAACTGCTGCTAAATCAACAAATTATCCAAGACACTATTTACAATGAAATGGTATTGATTTGTATGTAGAAGACATTCATCCAAATGCGATGGTTTGACTTCCAACAAATGACCAAAAAGTAAAATCAAATTGGGTAGTTTCTCTTTACAAACTATCTCAATACAATTTACCATTTGGAATATCCCAGAGAATTCACCAATTATAACATTCTTAATCATTAGAATCTCCCTTACACAGTATAAACAATTCTTAAATCTTTGAATAATACAAAATAGAAATAGCATTAAGATTCAATTAGAAAAATACACTCCACAGCATAAGCATTTCTTAAATCTTGGAATAAAACTACAAAATAACAATACAGTATTCAGATTCAATTTTTTAAAACACTCCATATATTCAATTTTTAAAATATTGGAATACTACAACAAAGTAGTAACACAGCATTAAGATTCATTTTTTTAAAACAATCAACAGATTCAATTTTTTTTAAAACTCCACAGCAAAAATAATTCTGAAATCATGGAATAAACCATAAAGAAGAGACACATTATTAAGATTTAATTTTATAAAAACATTCCAAGCATTCAATTTTTTATAAACAATCCGCAGATTCAATTTTTTTAAAACAATTCACAGCATAAAAGCTTTAATTAGAAGCTCATTTCCACAAATCAATGGCTACCATCGTTGGTGGTTTCAAATTTCGTTGCCACAAGGTAGATTTGAAAAAATAAATGTACTATTTGATTAAATTAAAAGAGATTTCAAAGTCGTAAATCAGCACAAGTTCCTAAGACGTAAATCAGCAGAAATTCCAAAGTCGTAAATCAGCATAAGTTCCAATGTCGGTAATTAGCATAAGTTCCAAAGTTGAAAATCAGCAAAATCTTCAACACGGAAAAAAGTTTAAAAGTCTTCCAGTTTTCAAAAAACGGTCTTGGTAGTATTTGTAATCTTCAATTATTAAAAAAAATTTTTTTTTAAGCTACTAGACATTGATTTATATGAAGAACGTTTTTAAAAGTTGAAAGAATTTCTTCAAATTTCTTATAAAAGTTTCAACTTATCATCTGTCGACAATTGCTGTTATAGAATAGAAATGTTTGTTCATATCAATTCAGAATTAATTAATTTCACCAGGTAATTTGTTTTATGATTTGATTCGCGTTTGTGTTTATTTTCGTACTTTAGTTTGTCTGAGTGGCATTAAACGCTATGTTTTGACACATCCAAACGCCATATTTATTAGATAATCTTTAATTCATAACGATTTGATGAAATAATTCATAGAGTTTAACAATGTAATATCTGTAAATTAACATGTATTTTGTTTTTATTCAAATGGAAAATTCAATAGTTGAATTAATAAATTAGCTGTTATGTTTTAAATTACCTTGTGAGCTTTTACCTTTCCAATTCTATATTTTCAATCTTCTTTTATGTTTTTCAATTTGCTTGTGAGCTTTTACTTTTCAAATTCTGTGTTTTTAAATTGCTTGTGTGCTTTCAATTGGTGTAATTTCTAGTTTGCTTGTGTTTGATATCCAAATGGTAAATACTATTGAGTTAGTTCTTTTTTTAAAACTATCCAATAGAAATTTTACTTTTTGGTTTGTGAGAAAGATCTGCAATTTCTGTAACTATAAGGCTGTTGGTCTAATTTCTATTGTGAATATGTTAAGACTATCTGTTTTATGACTCAAATTCTGTGCTAAGATAATCTGTTCTTGTTAATTTCTGTGCTAAGATAATTTACTTTCATTTGATTGTGTCAAGATAATTTGTTTTATGATTCAAATTAAAGATTTACAACTGACATTTCAATTTGTTTGTGTTGAAACTTGAACACAAACAAATTGAAATGTCAGTTGTAAAACTTTAGTTTTTAACTTTTGTATTTAGTTTAACTCATTTTGAGGCAATTTACGTGCAAAAACACGAAACAATTTGTTTTATGATTCAAATTCTATGTCAAACGATTTGATTTATGATTCAAATTCTGTGTCGAGAAGATTTGCTTTATGATTCAAATTATGTGTAAAAACTATTACCCTTTTTGAAGAAATAAATTTATTAAAAGTTGTTCTTTGTGATTATTTCTTATAAAAGTTTCATACATGGTTGTGAATGTTGAATCTGTAGGTGTTTAAATAAAAAGCACAACAAATAAATTTATTAAACATCACATGAAAAACTGCTGCTAAATCAACAAATTATCCAAGACACTATTTACAATGAAATGGTATTGATTTGTATGTAGAAGACATTCATCCAAATGCGATGGTTTGACTTCCAACAAATGACCAAAAAGTAAAATCAAATTGGGTAGTTTCTCTTTACAAACTATCTCAATACAATTTACCATTTGGAATATCCCAGAGAATTCACTAATTATAACATTCTTAATCATTAGAATCTCCCTTACACAGTATAAACAATTCTTAAATCTTTGAATAATACAAAATAGAAATAGCATTAAGATTCAATTAGAAAAATACACTCCACAGCATAAGCATTTCTTAAATCTTGGAATAAAACTACAAAATAACAATACAGTATTCAGATTCAATTTTTTAAAACACTCCATATATTCAATTTTTAAAATATTGGAATACTACAACAAAGTAGTAACACAGCATTAAGATTCATTTTTTTAAAACAATCAACAGATTCAATTTTTTTTAAAACTCCACAGCAAAAATAATTCTGAAATCATGGAATAAACCATAAAGAAGAGACACATTATTAAGATTTAATTTTATAAAAACATTCCAAGCATTCAATTTTTTATAAACAATCCGCAGATTCAATTTTTTTAAAACAATTCACAGCATAAAAGCTTTAATTAGAAGCTCATTTCCACAAATCAATGGCTACCATCGTTGGTGGTTTCAAATTTCGTTGCCACAAGGTAGATTTGAAAAAATAAATGTACTATTTGATTAAATTAAAAGAGATTTCAAAGTCGTAAATCAGCACAAGTTCCTAAGACGTAAATCAGCAGAAATTCCAAAGTCGTAAATCAGCATAAGTTCCAATGTCGGTAATTAGCATAAGTTCCAAAGTTGAAAATCAGCAAAATCTTCAATACGGAAAAAAGTTTAAAAGTCTTCCAGTTTTCAAAAAACGGTCTTGGTAGTATTTGTAATCTTCAATTATTAAAAATTTTTTTTTTTAAGCTACTAGACATTGATTTATATGAAGAACGTTTTTAAAAGTTGAAAGAATTTCTTCAAATTTCTTATAAAAGTTTCAACTTATCATCTGTCGACAATTGCTGTTATAGAATAGAAATGTTTGTTCATATCAATTCAGAATTAATTAATTTCACCAGGTAATTTGTTTTATGATTTTATTTTAAATTCGCGTTTGTGTTTATTTTCGTACATTAGTTTGTCTGAGTGGCATTAAACGCTATGTTATGACACATCCAAACGCTATATTTATTAGATAATCTTTAATTCATAACGATTTGATGAAATAATTCATAGAGTTTAACAATGTAATATCTGTAAATTAACTTGTATTTTGTTTTTATTCAAATGGAAAATTCAATAGATGAATTAATAAATTAGCTGTTATGTTTTAAATTACCTTGTGAGCTTTTACCTTTCCAATTCTGTATTTTCAATCTTCTTTTATGTTTTTCAATTTGCTTGTGAGCTTTTACTTTTCAAATTCTGTGTTTTTAAATTGCTTGTGGGCTTTCAATTGGTGTAATTTCTAGTTTGCTTGTGTTTGATATCCAAATGGTAAATACTATTGAGTTAGTTCTTTTTTTAAAACTATCCAATAGAAATTTTACTTTTTGGTTTGTGAGAAAGATCTGCAATTTCTGTAACTATAAGGCTGTTGGTCTAATTTCTATTGTGAATATGTTAAGACTATCTGTTTTATGACTCAAATTCTGTGCTAAGATAATCTGTTCTTGTTAATTTCTGTGCTAAGATAATTTACTTTCATTTGATTGTGTCAAGATAATTTGTTTTATGATTCAAATTAAAGATTTACAACTGACATTTCAATTTGTTTGTGTTGAAACTTGAACACAAACAAATTGAAATGTCAGTTGTAAAACTTTAGTTTTTAACTTTTGTATTTAGTTTAACTCATTTTGAGGCAATTTACGTGCAAAAACACGAAACAATTTGTTTTATGATTCAAATTCTATGTCAAACGATTTGATTTATGATTCAAATTCTGTGTCGAGAAGATTTGCTTTATGATTCAAATTATGTGTAAAAACTATTACCCTTTTTGAAGAAATAAATTTATTAAAAGTTGTTCTTTGTGATTATTTCTTATAAAAGTTTCATACATGGTTGTGAATGTTGAATCTGTAGGTGTTTAAATAAAAAGCACAACAAATAAATTTATTAAACATCACATGAAAAACTGCTGCTAAATCAACAAATTATCCAAGACACTATTTACAATGAAATGGTATTGATTTGTATGTAGAAGACATTCATCCAAATGCGATGGTTTGACTTCCAACAAATGACCAAAAAGTAAAATCAAATTGGGTAGTTTCTCTTTACAAACTATCTCAATACAATTTACCATTTGGAATATCCCAGAGAATTCACCAATTATAACATTCTTAATCATTAGAATCTCCCTTACACAGTATAAACAATTCTTAAATCTTTGAATAATACAAAATAGAAATAGCATTAAGATTCAATTAGAAAAATACACTCCACAGCATAAGCATTTCTTAAATCTTGGAATAAAACTACAAAATAACAATACAGTATTCAGATTCAATTTTTTAAAACACTCCATATATTCAATTTTTAAAATATTGGAATACTACAACAAAGTAGTAACACAGCATTAAGATTCATTTTTTTAAAACAATCAACAGATTCAATTTTTTTTAAAACTCCACAGCAAAAATAATTCTGAAATCATGGAATAAACCATAAAGAAGAGACACATTATTAAGATTTAATTTTATAAAAACATTCCAAGCATTCAATTTTTTATAAACAATCCGCAGATTCAATTTTTTTAAAACAATTCACAGCATAAAAGCTTTAATTAGAAGCTCATTTCCACAAATCAATGGCTACCATCGTTGGTGGTTTCAAATTTCGTTGCCACAAGGTAGATTTGAAAAAATAAATGTACTATTTGATTAAATTAAAAGAGATTTCAAAGTCGTAAATCAGCACAAGTTCCTAAGACGTAAATCAGCAGAAATTCCAAAGTCGTAAATCAGCATAAGTTCCAACGTCGGTAATTAGCATAAGTTCCAAAGTTGAAAATCAGCAAAATCTTCAGCACGGAAAAAAGTTTAAAAGTCTTCCAGTTTTCAAAAAACGGTCTTGGTAGTATTTGTAATCTTCAATTATTAAAAAATTTTTTTTTTAAGCTACTAGACATTGATTTATATGAAGAACGTTTTTAAAAGTTGAAAGAATTTCTTCAAATTTCTTATAAAAGTTTCAACTTATCATCTGTCGACAATTGCTGTTATAGAATAGAAATGTTTGTTCATATCAATTCAGAATTAATTAATTTCACCAGGTAATTTGTTTTATGATTTGATTCGCGTTTGTGTTTATTTTCGTACTTTAGTTTGTCTGAGTGGCATTAAACGCTATGACACATCCAAACGCCATATTTATTAGATAATCTTTAATTCATAACGATTTGATGAAATAATTCATAGAGTTTAACAATGTAATATCTGTAAATTAACTTGTATTTTGTTTTTATTCAAATGGAAAATTCAATAGTTGAATTAATAAATTAGCTGTTATGTTTTAAATTACCTTGTGAGCTTTTACCTTTCCAATTCTATATTTTCAATCTTCTTTTATGTTTTTCAATTTGCTTGTGAGCTTTTACTTTTCAAATTCTGTGTTTTTAAATTGCTTGTGTGCTTTCAATTGGTGTAATTTCTAGTTTGCTTGTGTTTGATATCCAAATGGTAAATACTATTGAGTTAGTTCTTTTTTTAAAACTATCCAATAGAAATTTTACTTTTTGGTTTGTGAGAAAGATCTGCAATTTCTGTAACTATAAGGCTGTTGGTCTAATTTCTATTGTGAATATGTTAAGACTATCTGTTTTATGACTCAAATTCTGTGCTAAGATAATCTGTTCTTGTTAATTTCTGTGCTAAGATAATTTACTTTCATTTGATTGTGTCAAGATAATTTGTTTTATGATTCAAATTAAAGATTTACAACTGACATTTCAATTTGTTTGTGTTGAAACTTGAACACAAACAAATTGAAATGTCAGTTGTAAAACTTTAGTTTTTAACTTTTGTATTTAGTTTAACTCATTTTGAGGCAATTTACGTGCAAAAACACGAAACAATTTGTTTTATGATTCAAATTCTATGTCAAACGATTTGATTTATGATTCAAATTCTGTGTCGAGAAGATTTGCTTTATGATTCAAATTATGTGTAAAAACTATTACCCTTTTTGAAGAAATAAATTTATTAAAAGTTGTTCTTTGTGATTATTTCTTATAAAAGTTTCATACATGGTTGTGAATGTTGAATCTGTAGGTGTTTAAATAAAAAGCACAACAAATAAATTTATTAAACATCACATGAAAAACTGCTGCTAAATCAACAAATTATCCAAGACACTATTTACAATGAAATGGTATTGATTTGTATGTAGAAGACATTCATCCAAATGCGATGGTTTGACTTCCAACAAATGACCAAAAAGTAAAATCAAATTGGGTAGTTTCTCTTTACAAACTATCTCAATACAATTTACCATTTGGAATATCCCAGAGAATTCACCAATTATAACATTCTTAATCATTAGAATCTCCCTTACACAGTATAAACAATTCTTAAATCTTTGAATAATACAAAATAGAAATAGCATTAAGATTCAATTAGAAAAATACACTCCACAGCATAAGCATTTCTTAAATCTTGGAATAAAACTACAAAATAACAATACAGTATTCAGATTCAATTTTTTAAAACACTCCATATATTCAATTTTTAAAATATTGGAATACTACAACAAAGTAGTAACACAGCATTAAGATTCATTTTTTTAAAACAATCAACAGATTCAATTTTTTTTAAAACTCCACAGCAAAAATAATTCTGAAATCATGGAATAAACCATAAAGAAGAGACACATTATTAAGATTTAATTTTATAAAAACATTCCAAGCATTCAATTTTTTATAAACAATCCGCAGATTCAATTTTTTTAAAACAATTCACAGCATAAAAGCTTTAATTAGAAGCTCATTTCCACAAATCAATGGCTACCATCGTTGGTGGTTTCAAATTTCGTTGCCACAAGGTAGATTTGAAAAAATAAATGTACTATTTGATTAAATTAAAAGAGATTTCAAAGTCGTAAATCAGCACAAGTTCCTAAGACGTAAATCAGCAGAAATTCCAAAGTCGTAAATCAGCATAAGTTCCAATGTCGGTAATTAGCATAAGTTCCAAAGTTGAAAATCAGCAAAATCTTCAACACGGAAAAAAGTTTAAAAGTCTTCCAGTTTTCAAAAAACGGTCTTGGTAGTATTTGTAATCTTCAATTATTAAAAAATTTTTTTTTAAGCTACTAGACATTGATTTATATGAAGAACGTTTTTAAAAGTTGAAAGAATTTCTTCAAATTTCTTATAAAAGTTTCAACTTATCATCTGTCGACAATTGCTGTTATAGAATAGAAATGTTTGTTCATATCAATTCAGAATTAATTAATTTCACCAGGTAATTTGTTTTATGATTTTATTTTAAATTCGCGTTTGTGTTTATTTTCGTACATTAGTTTGTCTGAGTGGCATTAAACGCTATGTTATGACACATCCAAACGCTATATTTATTAGATAATCTTTAATTCATAACGATTTGATGAAATAATTCATAGAGTTTAACAATGTAATATCTGTAAATTAACTTGTATTTTGTTTTTATTCAAATGGAAAATTCAATAGATGAATTAATAAATTAGCTGTTATGTTTTAAATTACCTTGTGAGCTTTTACCTTTCCAATTCTGTATTTTCAATCTTCTTTTATGTTTTTCAATTTGCTTGTGAGCTTTTACTTTTCAAATTCTGTGTTTTTAAATTGCTTGTGGGCTTTCAATTGGTGTAATTTCTAGTTTGCTTGTGTTTGATATCCAAATGGTAAATACTATTGAGTTAGTTCTTTTTTTAAAACTATCCAATAGAAATTTTACTTTTTGGTTTGTGAGAAAGATCTGCAATTTCTGTAACTATAAGGCTGTTGGTCTAATTTCTATTGTGAATATGTTAAGACTATCTGTTTTATGACTCAAATTCTGTGCTAAGATAATCTGTTCTTGTTAATTTCTGTGCTAAGATAATTTACTTTCATTTGATTGTGTCAAGATAATTTGTTTTATGATTCAAATTAAAGATTTACAACTGACATTTCAATTTGTTTGTGTTGAAACTTGAACACAAACAAATTGAAATGTCAGTTGTAAAACTTTAGTTTTTAACTTTTGTATTTAGTTTAACTCATTTTGAGGCAATTTACGTGCAAAAACACGAAACAATTTGTTTTATGATTCAAATTCTATGTCAAACGATTTGATTTATGATTCAAATTCTGTGTCGAGAAGATTTGCTTTATGATTCAAATTATGTGTAAAAACTATTACCCTTTTTGAAGAAATAAATTTATTAAAAGTTGTTCTTTGTGATTATTTCTTATAAAAGTTTCATACATGGTTGTGAATGTTGAATCTGTAGGTGTTTAAATAAAAAGCACAACAAATAAATTTATTAAACATCACATGAAAAACTGCTGCTAAATCAACAAATTATCCAAGACACTATTTACAATGAAATGGTATTGATTTGTATGTAGAAGACATTCATCCAAATGCGATGGTTTGACTTCCAACAAATGACCAAAAAGTAAAATCAAATTGGGTAGTTTCTCTTTACAAACTATCTCAATACAATTTACCATTTGGAATATCCCAGAGAATTCACCAATTATAACATTCTTAATCATTAGAATCTCCCTTACACAGTATAAACAATTCTTAAATCTTTGAATAATACAAAATAGAAATAGCATTAAGATTCAATTAGAAAAATACACTCCACAGCATAAGCATTTCTTAAATCTTGGAATAAAACTACAAAATAACAATACAGTATTCAGATTCAATTTTTTAAAACACTCCATATATTCAATTTTTAAAATATTGGAATACTACAACAAAGTAGTAACACAGCATTAAGATTCATTTTTTTAAAACAATCAACAGATTCAATTTTTTTTAAAACTCCACAGCAAAAATAATTCTGAAATCATGGAATAAACCATAAAGAAGAGACACATTATTAAGATTTAATTTTATAAAAACATTCCAAGCATTCAATTTTTTATAAACAATCCGCAGATTCAATTTTTTTAAAACAATTCACAGCATAAAAGCTTTAATTAGAAGCTCATTTCCACAAATCAATGGCTACCATCGTTGGTGGTTTCAAATTTCGTTGCCACAAGGTAGATTTGAAAAAATAAATGTACTATTTGATTAAATTAAAAGAGATTTCAAAGTCGTAAATCAGCACAAGTTCCTAAGACGTAAATCAGCAGAAATTCCAAAGTCGTAAATCAGCATAAGTTCCAATGTCGGTAATTAGCATAAGTTCCAAAGTTGAAAATCAGCAAAATCTTCAACACGGAAAAAAGTTTAAAAGTCTTCCAGTTTTCAAAAAACGGTCTTGGTAGTATTTGTAATCTTCAATTATTAAAAAATTTTTTTTTAAGCTACTAGACATTGATTTATATGAAGAACGTTTTTAAAAGTTGAAAGAATTTCTTCAAATTTCTTATAAAAGTTTCAACTTATCATCTGTCGACAATTGCTGTTATAGAATAGAAATGTTTGTTCATATCAATTCAGAATTAATTAATTTCACCAGGTAATTTGTTTTATGATTTTATTTTAAATTCGCGTTTGTGTTTATTTTCGTACATTAGTTTGTCTGAGTGGCATTAAACGCTATGTTATGACACATCCAAACGCTATATTTATTAGATAATCTTTAATTCATAACGATTTGATGAAATAATTCATAGAGTTTAACAATGTAATATCTGTAAATTAACTTGTATTTTGTTTTTATTCAAATGGAAAATTCAATAGATGAATTAATAAATTAGCTGTTATGTTTTAAATTACCTTGTGAGCTTTTACCTTTCCAATTCTGTATTTTCAATCTTCTTTTATGTTTTTCAATTTGCTTGTGAGCTTTTACTTTTCAAATTCTGTGTTTTTAAATTGCTTGTGGGCTTTCAATTGGTGTAATTTCTAGTTTGCTTGTGTTTGATATCCAAATGGTAAATACTATTGAGTTAGTTCTTTTTTTAAAACTATCCAATAGAAATTTTACTTTTTGGTTTGTGAGAAAGATCTGCAATTTCTGTAACTATAAGGCTGTTGGTCTAATTTCTATTGTGAATATGTTAAGACTATCTGTTTTATGACTCAAATTCTGTGCTAAGATAATCTGTTCTTGTTAATTTCTGTGCTAAGATAATTTACTTTCATTTGATTGTGTCAAGATAATTTGTTTTATGATTCAAATTAAAGATTTACAACTGACATTTCAATTTGTTTGTGTTGAAACTTGAACACAAACAAATTGAAATGTCAGTTGTAAAACTTTAGTTTTTAACTTTTGTATTTAGTTTAACTCATTTTGAGGCAATTTACGTGCAAAAACACGAAACAATTTGTTTTATGATTCAAATTCTATGTCAAACGATTTGATTTATGATTCAAATTCTGTGTCGAGAAGATTTGCTTTATGATTCAAATTATGTGTAAAAACTATTACCCTTTTTGAAGAAATAAATTTATTAAAAGTTGTTCTTTGTGATTATTTCTTATAAAAGTTTCATACATGGTTGTGAATGTTGAATCTGTAGGTGTTTAAATAAAAAGCACAACAAATAAATTTATTAAACATCACATGAAAAACTGCTGCTAAATCAACAAATTATCCAAGACACTATTTACAATGAAATGGTATTGATTTGTATGTAGAAGACATTCATCCAAATGCGATGGTTTGACTTCCAACAAATGACCAAAAAGTAAAATCAAATTGGGTAGTTTCTCTTTACAAACTATCTCAATACAATTTACCATTTGGAATATCCCAGAGAATTCACTAATTATAACATTCTTAATCATTAGAATCTCCCTTACACAGTATAAACAATTCTTAAATCTTTGAATAATACAAAATAGAAATAGCATTAAGATTCAATTAGAAAAATACACTCCACAGCATAAGCATTTCTTAAATCTTGGAATAAAACTACAAAATAACAATACAGTATTCAGATTCAATTTTTTAAAACACTCCATATATTCAATTTTTAAAATATTGGAATACTACAACAAAGTAGTAACACAGCATTAAGATTCATTTTTTTAAAACAATCAACAGATTCAATTTTTTTTAAAACTCCACAGCAAAAATAATTCTGAAATCATGGAATAAACCATAAAGAAGAGACACATTATTAAGATTTAATTTTATAAAAACATTCCAAGCATTCAATTTTTTATAAACAATCCGCAGATTCAACTTTTTTAAAACAATTCACAGCATAAAAGCTTTAATTAGAAGCTCATTTCCACAAATCAATGGCTACCATCGTTGGTGGTTTCAAATTTCGTTGCCACAAGGTAGATTTGAAAAAATAAATGTACTATTTGATTAAATTAAAAGAGATTTCAAAGTCGTAAATCAGCACAAGTTCCTAAGACGTAAATCAGCAGAAATTCCAAAGTCGTAAATCAGCATAAGTTCCAATGTCGGTAATTAGCAAAAGTTCCAAAGTTGAAAATCAGCAAAATCTTCAACACGGAAAAAAGTTTAAAAGTCTTCCAGTTTTCAAAAAACGGTCTTGGTAGTATTTGTAATCTTCAATTATTAAAAAAAATTTTTTTTAAGCTACTAGACATTGATTTATATGAAGAACGTTTTTAAAAGTTGAAAGAATTTCTTCAAATTTCTTATAAAAGTTTCAACTTATCATCTGTCGACAATTGCTGTTATAGAATAGAAATGTTTGTTCATATCAATTCAGAATTAATTAATTTCACCAGGTAATTTGTTTTATGATTTTATTTTAAATTCCCGTTTGTGTTTATTTTCGTACATTAGTTTGTCTGAGTGGCATTAAACGCTATGTTATGACACATCCAAACGCTATATTTATTAGATAATCTTTAATTCATAACGATTTGATGAAATAATTCATAGAGTTTAACAATGTAATATCTGTAAATTAACTTGTATTTTGTTTTTATTCAAATGGAAAATTCAATAGATGAATTAATAAATTAGCTGTTATGTTTTAAATTACCTTGTGAGCTTTTACCTTTCCAATTCTGTATTTTCAATCTTCTTTTATGTTTTTCAATTTGCTTGTGAGCTTTTACTTTTCAAATTCTGTGTTTTTAAATTGCTTGTGGGCTTTCAATTGGTGTAATTTCTAGTTTGCTTGTGTTTGATATCCAAATGGTAAATACTATTGAGTTAGTTCTTTTTTTAAAACTATCCAATAGAAATTTTACTTTTTGGTTTGTGAGAAAGATCTGCAATTTCTGTAACTATAAGGCTGTTGGTCTAATTTCTATTGTGAATATGTTAAGACTATCTGTTTTATGACTCAAATTCTGTGCTAAGATAATCTGTTCTTGTTAATTTCTGTGCTAAGATAATTTACTTTCATTTGATTGTGTCAAGATAATTTGTTTTATGATTCAAATTCAAGATTTACAACTGACATTTCAATTTGTTTGTGTTGAAACTTGAACACAAACAAATTGAAATGTCAGTTGTAAAACTTTAGTTTTTAACTTTTGTATTTAGTTTAACTCATTTTGAGGCAATTTACGTGCAAAAACACGAAACAATTTGTTTTATGATTCAAATTCTATGTCAAACGATTTGATTTATGATTCAAATTCTGTGTCGAGAAGATTTGCTTTATGATTCAAATTATGTGTAAAAACTATTACCCTTTTTGAAGAAATAAATTTATTAAAAGTTGTTCTTTGTGATTATTTCTTATAAAAGTTTCATACATGGTTGTGAATGTTGAATCTGTAGGTGTTTAAATAAAAAGCACAACAAATAAATTTATTAAACATCACATGAAAAACTGCTGCTAAATCAACAAATTATCCAAGACACTATTTACAATGAAATGGTATTGATTTGTATGTAGAAGACATTCATCCAAATGCGATGGTTTGACTTCCAACAAATGACCAAAAAGTAAAATCAAATTGGGTAGTTTCTCTTTACAAACTATCTCAATACAATTTACCATTTGGAATATCCCAGAGAATTCACCAATTATAACATTCTTAATCATTAGAATCTCCCTTACACAGTATAAACAATTCTTAAATCTTTGAATAATACAAAATAGAAATAGCATTAAGATTCAATTAGAAAAATACACTCCACAGCATAAGCATTTCTTAAATCTTGGAATAAAACTACAAAATAACAATACAGTATTCAGATTCAATTTTTTAAAACACTCCATATATTCAATTTTTAAAATATTGGAATACTACAACAAAGTAGTAACACAGCATTAAGATTCATTTTTTTAAAACAATCAACAGATTCAATTTTTTTAAAACTCCACAGCAAAAATAATTCTGAAATCATGGAATAAACCATAAAGAAGAGACACATTATTAAGATTTAATTTTATAAAAACATTCCAAGCATTCAATTTTTTATAAACAATCCGCAGATTCAATTTTTTTAAAACAATTCACAGCATAAAAGCTTTAATTAGAAGCTCATTTCCACAAATCAATGGCTACCATCGTTGGTGGTTTCAAATTTCGTTGCCACAAGGTAGATTTGAAAAAATAAATGTACTATTTGATTAAATTAAAAGAGATTTCAAAGTCGTAAATCAGCACAAGTTCCTAAGACGTAAATCAGCAGAAATTCCAAAGTCGTAAATCAGCATAAGTTCCAATGTCGGTAATTAGCATAAGTTCCAAAGTTGAAAATCAGCAAAATCTTCAACACGGAAAAAAGTTTAAAAGTCTTCCAGTTTTCAAAAAACGGTCTTGGTAGTATTTGTAATCTTCAATTATTAAAAAAAATTTTTTTTTAAGCTACTAGACATTGATTTATATGAAGAACGTTTTTAAAAGTTGAAAGAATTTCTTCAAATTTCTTATAAAAGTTTCAACTTATCATCTGTCGACAATTGCTGTTATAGAATAGAAATGTTTGTTCATATCAATTCAGAATTAATTAATTTCACCAGGTAATTTGTTTTATGATTTGATTCGCGTTTGTGTTTATTTTCGTACTTTAGTTTGTCTGAGTGGCATTAAACGCTATGTTTTGACACATCCAAACGCCATATTTATTAGATAATCTTTAATTCATAACGATTTGATGAAATAATTCATAGAGTTTAACAATGTAATATCTGTAAATTAACATGTATTTTGTTTTTATTCAAATGGAAAATTCAATAGTTGAATTAATAAATTAGCTGTTATGTTTTAAATTACCTTGTGAGCTTTTACCTTTCCAATTCTATATTTTCAATCTTCTTTTATGTTTTTCAATTTGCTTGTGAGCTTTTACTTTTCAAATTCTGTGTTTTTAAATTGCTTGTGTGCTTTCAATTGGTGTAATTTCTAGTTTGCTTGTGTTTGATATCCAAATGGTAAATACTATTGAGTTAGTTCTTTTTTTAAAACTATCCAATAGAAATTTTACTTTTTGGTTTGTGAGAAAGATCTGCAATTTCTGTAACTATAAGGCTGTTGGTCTAATTTCTATTGTGAATATGTTAAGACTATCTGTTTTATGACTCAAATTCTGTGCTAAGATAATCTGTTCTTGTTAATTTCTGTGCTAAGATAATTTACTTTCATTTGATTGTGTCAAGATAATTTGTTTTATGATTCAAATTAAAGATTTACAACTGACATTTCAATTTGTTTGTGTTGAAACTTGAACACAAACAAATTGAAATGTCAGTTGTAAAACTTTAGTTTTTAACTTTTGTATTTAGTTTAACTCATTTTGAGGCAATTTACGTGCAAAAACACGAAACAATTTGTTTTATGATTCAAATTCTATGTCAAACGATTTGATTTATGATTCAAATTCTGTGTCGAGAAGATTTGCTTTATGATTCAAATTATGTGTAAAAACTATTACCCTTTTTGAAGAAATAAATTTATTAAAAGTTGTTCTTTGTGATTATTTCTTATAAAAGTTTCATACATGGTTGTGAATGTTGAATCTGTAGGTGTTTAAATAAAAAGCACAACAAATAAATTTATTACACATCACATGAAAAACTGCTGCTAAATCAACAAATTATCCAAGACACTATTTACAATGAAATGGTATTGATTTGTATGTAGAAGACATTCATCCAAATGCGATGGTTTGACTTCCAACAAATGACCAAAAAGTAAAATCAAATTGGGTAGTTTCTCTTTACAAACTATCTCAATACAATTTACCATTTGGAATATCCCAGAGAATTCACCAATTATAACATTCTTAATCATTAGAATCTCCCTTACACAGTATAAACAATTCTTAAATCTTTGAATAATACAAAATAGAAATAGCATTAAGATTCAATTAGAAAAATACACTCCACAGCATAAGCATTTCTTAAATCTTGGAATAAAACTACAAAATAACAATACAGTATTCAGATTCAATTTTTTAAAACACTCCATATATTCAATTTTTAAAATATTGGAATACTACAACAAAGTAGTAACACAGCATTAAGATTCATTTTTTTAAAACAATCAACAGATTCAATTTTTTTTAAAACTCCACAGCAAAAATAATTCTGAAATCATGGAATAAACCATAAAGAAGAGACACATTATTAAGATTTAATTTTATAAAAACATTCCAAGCATTCAATTTTTTATAAACAATCCGCAGATTCAATTTTTTTAAAACAATTCACAGCATAAAAGCTTTAATTAGAAGCTCATTTCCACAAATCAATGGCTACCATCGTTGGTGGTTTCAAATTTCGTTGCCACAAGGTAGATTTGAAAAAATAAATGTACTATTTGATTAAATTAAAAGAGATTTCAAAGTCGTAAATCAGCACAAGTTCCTAAGACGTAAATCAGCAGAAATTCCAAAGTCGTAAATCAGCATAAGTTCCAATGTCGGTAATTAGCATAAGTTCCAAAGTTGAAAATCAGCAAAATCTTCAACACGGAAAAAAGTTTAAAAGTCTTCCAGTTTTCAAAAAACGGTCTTGGTAGTATTTGTAATCTTCAATTATTAAAAAAAATTTTTTTTTAAGCTACTAGACATTGATTTATATGAAGAACGTTTTTAAAAGTTGAAAGAATTTCTTCAAATTTCTTATAAAAGTTTCAACTTATCATCTGTCGACAATTGCTGTTATAGAATAGAAATGTTTGTTCATATCAATTCAGAATTAATTAATTTCACCAGGTAATTTGTTTTATGATTTGATTCGCGTTTGTGTTTATTTTCGTACTTTAGTTTGTCTGAGTGGCATTAAACGCTATGTTTTGACACATCCAAACGCCATATTTATTAGATAATCTTTAATTCATAACGATTTGATGAAATAATTCATAGAGTTTAACAATGTAATATCTGTAAATTAACATGTATTTTGTTTTTATTCAAATGGAAAATTCAATAGTTGAATTAATAAAT
Organism: Meta bourneti; assembly: GCA_933210815.1. Classification (NCBI taxonomy): domain Eukaryota; kingdom Metazoa; phylum Arthropoda; class Arachnida; order Araneae; family Tetragnathidae; genus Meta; species Meta bourneti. The sequence continues at coordinate 37,188,364 of OW119934.1, forward strand.
TAGCTGTTATGTTTTAAATTACCTTGTGAGCTTTTACCTTTCCAATTCTATATTTTCAATCTTCTTTTATGTTTTTCAATTTGCTTGTGAGCTTTTACTTTTCAAATTCTGTGTTTTTAAATTGCTTGTGTGCTTTCAATTGGTGTAATTTCTAGTTTGCTTGTGTTTGATATCCAAATGGTAAATACTATTGAGTTAGTTCTTTTTTTAAAACTATCCAATAGAAATTTTACTTTTTGGTTTGTGAGAAAGATCTGCAATTTCTGTAACTATAAGGCTGTTGGTCTAATTTCTATTGTGAATATGTTAAGACTATCTGTTTTATGACTCAAATTCTGTGCTAAGATAATCTGTTCTTGTTAATTTCTGTGCTAAGATAATTTACTTTCATTTGATTGTGTCAAGATAATTTGTTTTATGATTCAAATTAAAGATTTACAACTGACATTTCAATTTGTTTGTGTTGAAACTTGAACACAAACAAATTGAAATGTCAGTTGTAAAACTTTAGTTTTTAACTTTTGTATTTAGTTTAACTCATTTTGAGGCAATTTACGTGCAAAAACACGAAACAATTTGTTTTATGATTCAAATTCTATGTCAAACGATTTGATTTATGATTCAAATTCTGTGTCGAGAAGATTTGCTTTATGATTCAAATTATGTGTAAAAACTATTACCCTTTTTGAAGAAATAAATTTATTAAAAGTTGTTCTTTGTGATTATTTCTTATAAAAGTTTCATACATGGTTGTGAATGTTGAATCTGTAGGTGTTTAAATAAAAAGCACAACAAATAAATTTATTACACATCACATGAAAAACTGCTGCTAAATCAACAAATTATCCAAGACACTATTTACAATGAAATGGTATTGATTTGTATGTAGAAGACATTCATCCAAATGCGATGGTTTGACTTCCAACAAATGACCAAAAAGTAAAATCAAATTGGGTAGTTTCTCTTTACAAACTATCTCAATACAATTTACCATTTGGAATATCCCAGAGAATTCACCAATTATAACATTCTTAATCATTAGAATCTCCCTTACACAGTATAAACAATTCTTAAATCTTTGAATAATACAAAATAGAAATAGCATTAAGATTCAATTAGAAAAATACACTCCACAGCATAAGCATTTCTTAAATCTTGGAATAAAACTACAAAATAACAATACAGTATTCAGATTCAATTTTTTAAAACACTCCATATATTCAATTTTTAAAATATTGGAATACTACAACAAAGTAGTAACACAGCATTAAGATTCATTTTTTTAAAACAATCAACAGATTCAATTTTTTTTAAAACTCCACAGCAAAAATAATTCTGAAATCATGGAATAAACCATAAAGAAGAGACACATTATTAAGATTTAATTTTATAAAAACATTCCAAGCATTCAATTTTTTATAAACAATCCGCAGATTCAATTTTTTTAAAACAATTCACAGCATAAAAGCTTTAATTAGAAGCTCATTTCCACAAATCAATGGCTACCATCGTTGGTGGTTTCAAATTTCGTTGCCACAAGGTAGATTTGAAAAAATAAATGTACTATTTGATTAAATTAAAAGAGATTTCAAAGTCGTAAATCAGCACAAGTTCCTAAGACGTAAATCAGCAGAAATTCCAAAGTCGTAAATCAGCATAAGTTCCAATGTCGGTAATTAGCATAAGTTCCAAAGTTGAAAATCAGCAAAATCTTCAACACGGAAAAAAGTTTAAAAGTCTTCCAGTTTTCAAAAAACGGTCTTGGTAGTATTTGTAATCTTCAATTATTAAAAATTTTTTTTTTTAAGCTACTAGACATTGATTTATATGAAGAACGTTTTTAAAAGTTGAAAGAATTTCTTCAAATTTCTTATAAAAGTTTCAACTTATCATCTGTCGACAATTGCTGTTATAGAATAGAAATGTTTGTTCATATCAATTCAGAATTAATTAATTTCACCAGGTAATTTGTTTTATGATTTTATTTTAAATTCGCGTTTGTGTTTATTTTCGTACATTAGTTTGTCTGAGTGGCATTAAACGCTATGTTATGACACATCCAAACGCTATATTTATTAGATAATCTTTAATTCATAACGATTTGATGAAATAATTCATAGAGTTTAACAATGTAATATCTGTAAATTAACTTGTATTTTGTTTTTATTCAAATGGAAAATTCAATAGATGAATTAATAAATTAGCTGTTATGTTTTAAATTACCTTGTGAGCTTTTACCTTTCCAATTCTGTATTTTCAATCTTCTTTTATGTTTTTCAATTTGCTTGTGAGCTTTTACTTTTCAAATTCTGTGTTTTTAAATTGCTTGTGGGCTTTCAATTGGTGTAATTTCTAGTTTGCTTGTGTTTGATATCCAAATGGTAAATACTATTGAGTTAGTTCTTTTTTTAAAACTATCCAATAGAAATTTTACTTTTTGGTTTGTGAGAAAGATCTGCAATTTCTGTAACTATAAGGCTGTTGGTCTAATTTCTATTGTGAATATGTTAAGACTATCTGTTTTATGACTCAAATTCTGTGCTAAGATAATCTGTTCTTGTTAATTTCTGTGCTAAGATAATTTACTTTCATTTGATTGTGTCAAGATAATTTGTTTTATGATTCAAATTAAAGATTTACAACTGACATTTCAATTTGTTTGTGTTGAAACTTGAACACAAACAAATTGAAATGTCAGTTGTAAAACTTTAGTTTTTAACTTTTGTATTTAGTTTAACTCATTTTGAGGCAATTTACGTGCAAAAACACGAAACAATTTGTTTTATGATTCAAATTCTATGTCAAACGATTTGATTTATGATTCAAATTCTGTGTCGAGAAGATTTGCTTTATGATTCAAATTATGTGTAAAAACTATTACCCTTTTTGAAGAAATAAATTTATTAAAAGTTGTTCTTTGTGATTATTTCTTATAAAAGTTTCATACATGGTTGTGAATGTTGAATCTGTAGGTGTTTAAATAAAAAGCACAACAAATAAATTTATTAAACATCACATGAAAAACTGCTGCTAAATCAACAAATTATCCAAGACACTATTTACAATGAAATGGTATTGATTTGTATGTAGAAGACATTCATCCAAATGCGATGGTTTGACTTCCAACAAATGACCAAAAAGTAAAATCAAATTGGGTAGTTTCTCTTTACAAACTATCTCAATACAATTTACCATTTGGAATATCCCAGAGAATTCACCAATTATAACATTCTTAATCATTAGAATCTCCCTTACACAGTATAAACAATTCTTAAATCTTTGAATAATACAAAATAGAAATAGCATTAAGATTCAATTAGAAAAATACACTCCACAGCATAAGCATTTCTTAAATCTTGGAATAAAACTACAAAATAACAATACAGTATTCAGATTCAATTTTTTAAAACACTCCATATATTCAATTTTTAAAATATTGGAATACTACAACAAAGTAGTAACACAGCATTAAGATTCATTTTTTTAAAACAATCAACAGATTCAATTTTTTTTAAAACTCCACAGCAAAAATAATTCTGAAATCATGGAATAAACCATAAAGAAGAGACACATTATTAAGATTTAATTTTATAAAAACATTCCAAGCATTCAATTTTTTATAAACAATCCGCAGATTCAATTTTTTTAAAACAATTCACAGCATAAAAGCTTTAATTAGAAGCTCATTTCCACAAATCAATGGCTACCATCGTTGGTGGTTTCAAATTTCGTTGCCACAAGGTAGATTTGAAAAAATAAATGTACTATTTGATTAAATTAAAAGAGATTTCAAAGTCGTAAATCAGCACAAGTTCCTAAGACGTAAATCAGCAGAAATTCCAAAGTCGTAAATCAGCATAAGTTCCAATGTCGGTAATTAGCATAAGTTCCAAAGTTGAAAATCAGCAAAATCTTCAACACGGAAAAAAGTTTAAAAGTCTTCCAGTTTTCAAAAAACGGTCTTGGTAGTATTTGTAATCTTCAATTATTAAAAAAAATTTTTTTTTAAGCTACTAGACATTGATTTATATGAAGAACGTTTTTAAAAGTTGAAAGAATTTCTTCAAATTTCTTATAAAAGTTTCAACTTATCATCTGTCGACAATTGCTGTTATAGAATAGAAATGGTTGTTCATATCAATTCAGAATTAATTAATTTCACCAGGTAATTTGTTTTATGATTTTATTTTAAATTCGCGTTTGTGTTTATTTTCGTACATTAGTTTGTCTGAGTGGCATTAAACGCTATGTTATGACACATCCAAACGCTATATTTATTAGATAATCTTTAATTCATAACGATTTGATGAAATAATTCATAGAGTTTAACAATGTAATATCTGTAAATTAACTTGTATTTTGTTTTTATTCAAATGGAAAATTCAATAGATGAATTAATAAATTAGCTGTTATGTTTTAAATTACCTTGTGAGCTTTTACCTTTCCAATTCTGTATTTTCAATCTTCTTTTATGTTTTTCAATTTGCTTGTGAGCTTTTACTTTTCAAATTCTGTGTTTTTAAATTGCTTGTGGGCTTTCAATTGGTGTAATTTCTAGTTTGCTTGTGTTTGATATCCAAATGGTAAATACTATTGAGTTAGTTCTTTTTTTAAAACTATCCAATAGAAATTTTACTTTTTGGTTTGTGAGAAAGATCTGCAATTTCTGTAACTATAAGGCTGTTGGTCTAATTTCTATTGTGAATATGTTAAGACTATCTGTTTTATGACTCAAATTCTGTGCTAAGATAATCTGTTCTTGTTAATTTCTGTGCTAAGATAATTTACTTTCATTTGATTGTGTCAAGATAATTTGTTTTATGATTCAAATTAAAGATTTACAACTGACATTTCAATTTGTTTGTGTTGAAACTTGAACACAAACAAATTGAAATGTCAGTTGTAAAACTTTAGTTTTTAACTTTTGTATTTAGTTTAACTCATTTTGAGGCAATTTACGTGCAAAAACACGAAACAATTTGTTTTATGATTCAAATTCTATGTCAAACGATTTGATTTATGATTCAAATTCTGTGTCGAGAAGATTTGCTTTATGATTCAAATTATGTGTAAAAACTATTACCCTTTTTGAAGAAATAAATTTATTAAAAGTTGTTCTTTGTGATTATTTCTTATAAAAGTTTCATACATGGTTGTGAATGTTGAATCTGTAGGTGTTTAAATAAAAAGCACAACAAATAAATTTATTAAACATCACATGAAAAACTGCTGCTAAATCAACAAATTATCCAAGACACTATTTACAATGAAATGGTATTGATTTGTATGTAGAAGACATTCATCCAAATGCGATGGTTTGACTTCCAACAAATGACCAAAAAGTAAAATCAAATTGGGTAGTTTCTCTTTACAAACTATCTCAATACAATTTACCATTTGGAATATCCCAGAGAATTCACCAATTATAACATTCTTAATCATTAGAATCTCCCTTACACAGTATAAACAATTCTTAAATCTTTGAATAATACAAAATAGAAATAGCATTAAGATTCAATTAGAAAAATACACTCCACAGCATAAGCATTTCTTAAATCTTGGAATAAAACTACAAAATAACAATACAGTATTCAGATTCAATTTTTTAAAACACTCCATATATTCAATTTTTAAAATATTGGAATACTACAACAAAGTAGTAACACAGCATTAAGATTCATTTTTTTAAAACAATCAACAGATTCAATTTTTTTTAAAACTCCACAGCAAAAATAATTCTGAAATCATGGAATAAACCATAAAGAAGAGACACATTATTAAGATTTAATTTTATAAAAACATTCCAAGCATTCAATTTTTTATAAACAATCCGCAGATTCAATTTTTTTAAAACAATTCACAGCATAAAAGCTTTAATTAGAAGCTCATTTCCACAAATCAATGGCTACCATCGTTGGTGGTTTCAAATTTCGTTGCCACAAGGTAGATTTGAAAAAATAAATGTACTATTTGATTAAATTAAAAGAGATTTCAAAGTCGTAAATCAGCACAAGTTCCTAAGACGTAAATCAGCAGAAATTCCAAAGTCGTAAATCAGCATAAGTTCCAATGTCGGTAATTAGCATAAGTTCCAAAGTTGAAAATCAGCAAAATCTTCAATACGGAAAAAAGTTTAAAAGTCTTCCAGTTTTCAAAAAACGGTCTTGGTAGTATTTGTAATCTTCAATTATTAAAAATTTTTTTTTTTAAGCTACTAGACATTGATTTATATGAAGAACGTTTTTAAAAGTTGAAAGAATTTCTTCAAATTTCTTATAAAAGTTTCAACTTATCATCTGTCGACAATTGCTGTTATAGAATAGAAATGTTTGTTCATATCAATTCAGAATTAATTAATTTCACCAGGTAATTTGTTTTATGATTTTATTTTAAATTCGCGTTTGTGTTTATTTTCGTACATTAGTTTGTCTGAGTGGCATTAAACGCTATGTTATGACACATCCAAACGCCATATTTATTAGATAATCTTTAATTCATAACGATTTGATGAAATAATTCATAGAGTTTAACAATGTAATATCTGTAAATTAACTTGTATTTTGTTTTTATTCAAATGGAAAATTCAATAGATGAATTAATAAATTAGCTGTTATGTTTTAAATTACCTTGTGAGCTTTTACCTTTCCAATTCTGTATTTTCAATCTTCTTTTATGTTTTTCAATTTGCTTGTGAGCTTTTACTTTTCAAATTCTGTGTTTTTAAATTGCTTGTGGGCTTTCAATTGGTGTAATTTCTAGTTTGCTTGTGTTTGATATCCAAATGGTAAATACTATTGAGTTAGTTCTTTTTTTAAAACTATCCAATAGAAATTTTACTTTTTGGTTTGTGAGAAAGATCTGCAATTTCTGTAACTATAAGGCTGTTGGTCTAATTTCTATTGTGAATATGTTAAGACTATCTGTTTTATGACTCAAATTCTGTGCTAAGATAATCTGTTCTTGTTAATTTCTGTGCTAAGATAATTTACTTTCATTTGATTGTGTCAAGATAATTTGTTTTATGATTCAAATTAAAGATTTACAACTGACATTTCAATTTGTTTGTGTTGAAACTTGAACACAAACAAATTGAAATGTCAGTTGTAAAACTTTAGTTTTTAACTTTTGTATTTAGTTTAACTCATTTTGAGGCAATTTACGTGCAAAAACACGAAACAATTTGTTTTATGATTCAAATTCTATGTCAAACGATTTGATTTATGATTCAAATTCTGTGTCGAGAAGATTTGCTTTATGATTCAAATTATGTGTAAAAACTATTACCCTTTTTGAAGAAATAAATTTATTAAAAGTTGTTCTTTGTGATTATTTCTTATAAAAGTTTCATACATGGTTGTGAATGTTGAATCTGTAGGTGTTTAAATAAAAAGCACAACAAATAAATTTATTAAACATCACATGAAAAACTGCTGCTAAATCAACAAATTATCCAAGACACTATTTACAATGAAATGGTATTGATTTGTATGTAGAAGACATTCATCCAAATGCGATGGTTTGACTTCCAACAAATGACCAAAAAGTAAAATCAAATTGGGTAGTTTCTCTTTACAAACTATCTCAATACAATTTACCATTTGGAATATCCCAGAGAATTCACCAATTATAACATTCTTAATCATTAGAATCTCCCTTACACAGTATAAACAATTCTTAAATCTTTGAATAATACAAAATAGAAATAGCATTAAGATTCAATTAGAAAAATACACTCCACAGCATAAGCATTTCTTAAATCTTGGAATAAAACTACAAAATAACAATACAGTATTCAGATTCAATTTTTTAAAACACTCCATATATTCAATTTTTAAAATATTGGAATACTACAACAAAGTAGTAACACAGCATTAAGATTCATTTTTTTAAAACAATCAACAGATTCAATTTTTTTTAAAACTCCACAGCAAAAATAATTCTGAAATCATGGAATAAACCATAAAGAAGAGACACATTATTAAGATTTAATTTTATAAAAACATTCCAAGCATTCAATTTTTTATAAACAATCCGCAGATTCAATTTTTTTAAAACAATTCACAGCATAAAAGCTTTAATTAGAAGCTCATTTCCACAAATCAATGGCTACCATCGTTGGTGGTTTCAAATTTCGTTGCCACAAGGTAGATTTGAAAAAATAAATGTACTATTTGATTAAATTAAAAGAGATTTCAAAGTCGTAAATCAGCACAAGTTCCTAAGACGTAAATCAGCAGAAATTCCAAAGTCGTAAATCAGCATAAGTTCCAATGTCGGTAATTAGCATAAGTTCCAAAGTTGAAAATCAGCAAAATCTTCAATACGGAAAAAAGTTTAAAAGTCTTCCAGTTTTCAAAAAACGGTCTTGGTAGTATTTGTAATCTTCAATTATTAAAAATTTTTTTTTTTAAGCTACTAGACATTGATTTATATGAAGAACGTTTTTAAAAGTTGAAAGAATTTCTTCAAATTTCTTATAAAAGTTTCAACTTATCATCTGTCGACAATTGCTGTTATAGAATAGAAATGTTTGTTCATATCAATTCAGAATTAATTAATTTCACCAGGTAATTTGTTTTATGATTTTATTTTAAATTCGCGTTTGTGTTTATTTTCGTACATTAGTTTGTCTGAGTGGCATTAAACGCTATGTTATGACACATCCAAACGCCATATTTATTAGATAATCTTTAATTCATAACGATTTGATGAAATAATTCATAGAGTTTAACAATGTAATATCTGTAAATTAACTTGTATTTTGTTTTTATTCAAATGGAAAATTCAATAGATGAATTAATAAATTAGCTGTTATGTTTTAAATTACCTTGTGAGCTTTTACCTTTCCAATTCTGTATTTTCAATCTTCTTTTATGTTTTTCAATTTGCTTGTGAGCTTTTACTTTTCAAATTCTGTGTTTTTAAATTGCTTGTGGGCTTTCAATTGGTGTAATTTCTAGTTTGCTTGTGTTTGATATCCAAATGGTAAATACTATTGAGTTAGTTCTTTTTTTAAAACTATCCAATAGAAATTTTACTTTTTGGTTTGTGAGAAAGATCTGCAATTTCTGTAACTATAAGGCTGTTGGTCTAATTTCTATTGTGAATATGTTAAGACTATCTGTTTTATGACTCAAATTCTGTGCTAAGATAATCTGTTCTTGTTAATTTCTGTGCTAAGATAATTTACTTTCATTTGATTGTGTCAAGATAATTTGTTTTATGATTCAAATTAAAGATTTACAACTGACATTTCAATTTGTTTGTGTTGAAACTTGAACACAAACAAATTGAAATGTCAGTTGTAAAACTTTAGTTTTTAACTTTTGTATTTAGTTTAACTCATTTTGAGGCAATTTACGTGCAAAAACACGAAACAATTTGTTTTATGATTCAAATTCTATGTCAAACGATTTGATTTATGATTCAAATTCTGTGTCGAGAAGATTTGCTTTATGATTCAAATTATGTGTAAAAACTATTACCCTTTTTGAAGAAATAAATTTATTAAAAGTTGTTCTTTGTGATTATTTCTTATAAAAGTTTCATACATGGTTGTGAATGTTGAATCTGTAGGTGTTTAAATAAAAAGCACAACAAATAAATTTATTAAACATCACATGAAAAACTGCTGCTAAATCAACAAATTATCCAAGACACTATTTACAATGAAATGGTATTGATTTGTATGTAGAAGACATTCATCCAAATGCGATGGTTTGACTTCCAACAAATGACCAAAAAGTAAAATCAAATTGGGTAGTTTCTCTTTACAAACTATCTCAATACAATTTACCATTTGGAATATCCCAGAGAATTCACCAATTATAACATTCTTAATCATTAGAATCTCCCTTACACAGTATAAACAATTCTTAAATCTTTGAATAATACAAAATAGAAATAGCATTAAGATTCAATTAGAAAAATACACTCCACAGCATAAGCATTTCTTAAATCTTGGAATAAAACTACAAAATAACAATACAGTATTCAGATTCAATTTTTTAAAACACTCCATATATTCAATTTTTAAAATATTGGAATACTACAACAAAGTAGTAACACAGCATTAAGATTCATTTTTTTAAAACAATCAACAGATTCAATTTTTTTTAAAACTCCACAGCAAAAATAATTCTGAAATCATGGAATAAACCATAAAGAAGAGACACATTATTAAGATTTAATTTTATAAAAACATTCCAAGCATTCAATTTTTTATAAACAATCCGCAGATTCAATTTTTTTAAAACAATTCACAGCATAAAAGCTTTAATTAGAAGCTCATTTCCACAAATCAATGGCTACCATCGTTGGTGGTTTCAAATTTCGTTGCCACAAGGTAGATTTGAAAAAATAAATGTACTATTTGATTAAATTAAAAGAGATTTCAAAGTCGTAAATCAGCACAAGTTCCTAAGACGTAAATCAGCAGAAATTCCAAAGTCGTAAATCAGCATAAGTTCCAATGTCGGTAATTAGCATAAGTTCCAAAGTTGAAAATCAGCAAAATCTTCAACACGGAAAAAAGTTTAAAAGTCTTCCAGTTTTCAAAAAACGGTCTTGGTAGTATTTGTAATCTTCAATTATTAAAAAAAAATTTTTTTTAAGCTACTAGACATTGATTTATATGAAGAACGTTTTTAAAAGTTGAAAGAATTTCTTCAAATTTCTTATAAAAGTTTCAACTTATCATCTGTCGACAATTGCTGTTATAGAATAGAAATGGTTGTTCATATCAATTCAGAATTAATTAATTTCACCAGGTAATTTGTTTTATGATTTTATTTTAAATTCGCGTTTGTGTTTATTTTCGTACATTAGTTTGTCTGAGTGGCATTAAACGCTATGTTATGACACATCCAAACGCTATATTTATTAGATAATCTTTAATTCATAACGATTTGATGAAATAATTCATAGAGTTTAACAATGTAATATCTGTAAATTAACTTGTATTTTGTTTTTATTCAAATGGAAAATTCAATAGATGAATTAATAAATTAGCTGTTATGTTTTAAATTACCTTGTGAGCTTTTACCTTTCCAATTCTGTATTTTCAATCTTCTTTTATGTTTTTCAATTTGCTTGTGAGCATTTACTTTTCAAATTCTGTGTTTTTAAATTGCTTGTGGGCTTTCAATTGGTGTAATTTCTAGTTTGCTTGTGTTTGATATCCAAATGGTAAATACTATTGAGTTAGTTCTTTTTTTAAAACTATCCAATAGAAATTTTACTTTTTGGTTTGTGAGAAAGATCTGCAATTTCTGTAACTATAAGGCTGTTGGTCTAATTTCTATTGTGAATATGTTAAGACTATCTGTTTTATGACTCAAATTCTGTGCTAAGATAATCTGTTCTTGTTAATTTCTGTGCTAAGATAATTTACTTTCATTTGATTGTGTCAAGATAATTTGTTTTATGATTCAAATTAAAGATTTACAACTGACATTTCAATTTGTTTGTGTTGAAACTTGAACACAAACAAATTGAAATGTCAGTTGTAAAACTTTAGTTTTTAACTTTTGTATTTAGTTTAACTCATTTTGAGGCAATTTACGTGCAAAAACACGAAACAATTTGTTTTATGATTCAAATTCTATGTCAAACGATTTGATTTATGATTCAAATTCTGTGTCGAGAAGATTTGCTTTATGATTCAAATTATGTGTAAAAACTATTACCCTTTTTGAAGAAATAAATTTATTAAAAGTTGTTCTTTGTGATTATTTCTTATAAAAGTTTCATACATGGTTGTGAATGTTGAATCTGTAGGTGTTTAAATAAAAAGCACAACAAATAAATTTATTAAACATCACATGAAAAACTGCTGCTAAATCAACAAATTATCCAAGACACTATTTACAATGAAATGGTATTGATTTGTATGTAGAAGACATTCATCCAAATGCGATGGTTTGACTTCCAACAAATGACCAAAAAGTAAAATCAAATTGGGTAGTTTCTCTTTACAAACTATCTCAATACAATTTACCATTTGGAATATCCCAGAGAATTCACCAATTATAACATTCTTAATCATTAGAATCTCCCTTACACAGTATAAACAATTCTTAAATCTTTGAATAATACAAAATAGAAATAGCATTAAGATTCAATTAGAAAAATACACTCCACAGCATAAGCATTTCTTAAATCTTGGAATAAAACTACAAAATAACAATACAGTATTCAGATTCAATTTTTTAAAACACTCCATATATTCAATTTTTAAAATATTGGAATACTACAACAAAGTAGTAACACAGCATTAAGATTCATTTTTTTAAAACAATCAACAGATTCAATTTTTTTTAAAACTCCACAGCAAAAATAATTCTGAAATCATGGAATAAACCATAAAGAAGAGACACATTATTAAGATTTAATTTTATAAAAACATTCCAAGCATTCAATTTTTTATAAACAATCCGCAGATTCAATTTTTTTAAAACAATTCACAGCATAAAAGCTTTAATTAGAAGCTCATTTCCACAAATCAATGGCTACCATCGTTGGTGGTTTCAAATTTCGTTGCCACAAGGTAGATTTGAAAAAATAAATGTACTATTTGATTAAATTAAAAGAGATTTCAAAGTCGTAAATCAGCACAAGTTCCTAAGACGTAAATCAGCAGAAATTCCAAAGTCGTAAATCAGCATAAGTTCCAATGTCGGTAATTAGCATAAGTTCCAAAGTTGAAAATCAGCAAAATCTTCAATACGGAAAAAAGTTTAAAAGTCTTCCAGTTTTCAAAAAACGGTCTTGGTAGTATTTGTAATCTTCAATTATTAAAAATTTTTTTTTTTAAGCTACTAGACATTGATTTATATGAAGAACGTTTTTAAAAGTTGAAAGAATTTCTTCAAATTTCTTATAAAAGTTTCAACTTATCATCTGTCGACAATTGCTGTTATAGAATAGAAATGTTTGTTCATATCAATTCAGAATTAATTAATTTCACCAGGTAATTTGTTTTATGATTTTATTTTAAATTCGCGTTTGTGTTTATTTTCGTACATTAGTTTGTCTGAGTGGCATTAAACGCTATGTTATGACACATCCAAACGCCATATTTATTAGATAATCTTTAATTCATAACGATTTGATGAAATAATTCATAGAGTTTAACAATGTAATATCTGTAAATTAACTTGTATTTTGTTTTTATTCAAATGGAAAATTCAATAGTTGAATTAATAAATTAGCTGTTATGTTTTAAATTACCTTGTGAGCTTTTACCTTTCCAATTCTATATTTTCAATCTTCTTTTATGTTTTTCAATTTGCTTGTGAGCTTTTACTTTTCAAATTCTGTGTTTTTAAATTGCTTGTGTGCTTTCAATTGGTGTAATTTCTAGTTTGCTTGTGTTTGATATCCAAATGGTAAATACTATTGAGTTAGTTCTTTTTTTAAAACTATCCAATAGAAATTTTACTTTTTGGTTTGTGAGAAAGATCTGCAATTTCTGTAACTATAAGGCTGTTGGTCTAATTTCTATTGTGAATATGTTAAGACTATCTGTTTTATGACTCAAATTCTGTGCTAAGATAATCTGTTCTTGTTAATTTCTGTGCTAAGATAATTTACTTTCATTTGATTGTGTCAAGATAATTTGTTTTATGATTCAAATTAAAGATTTACAACTGACATTTCAATTTGTTTGTGTTGAAACTTGAACACAAACAAATTGAAATGTCAGTTGTAAAACTTTAGTTTTTAACTTTTGTATTTAGTTTAACTCATTTTGAGGCAATTTACGTGCAAAAACACGAAACAATTTGTTTTATGATTCAAATTCTATGTCAAACGATTTGATTTATGATTCAAATTCTGTGTCGAGAAGATTTGCTTTATGATTCAAATTATGTGTAAAAACTATTACCCTTTTTGAAGAAATAAATTTATTAAAAGTTGTTCTTTGTGATTATTTCTTATAAAAGTTTCATACATGGTTGTGAATGTTGAATCTGTAGGTGTTTAAATAAAAAGCACAACAAATAAATTTATTAAACATCACATGAAAAACTGCTGCTAAATCAACAAATTATCCAAGACACTATTTACAATGAAATGGTATTGATTTGTATGTAGAAGACATTCATCCAAATGCGATGGTTTGACTTCCAACAAATGACCAAAAAGTAAAATCAAATTGGGTAGTTTCTCTTTACAAACTATCTCAATACAATTTACCATTTGGAATATCCCAGAGAATTCACCAATTATAACATTCTTAATCATTAGAATCTCCCTTACACAGTATAAACAATTCTTAAATCTTTGAATAATACAAAATAGAAATAGCATTAAGATTCAATTAGAAAAATACACTCCACAGCATAAGCATTTCTTAAATCTTGGAATAAAACTACAAAATAACAATACAGTATTCAGATTCAATTTTTTAAAACACTCCATATATTCAATTTTTAAAATATTGGAATACTACAACAAAGTAGTAACACAGCATTAAGATTCATTTTTTTAAAACAATCAACAGATTCAATTTTTTTTAAAACTCCACAGCAAAAATAATTCTGAAATCATGGAATAAACCATAAAGAAGAGACACATTATTAAGATTTAATTTTATAAAAACATTCCAAGCATTCAATTTTTTATAAACAATCCGCAGATTCAATTTTTTTAAAACAATTCACAGCATAAAAGCTTTAATTAGAAGCTCATTTCCACAAATCAATGGCTACCATCGTTGGTGGTTTCAAATTTCGTTGCCACAAGGTAGATTTGAAAAAATAAATGTACTATTTGATTAAATTAAAAGAGATTTCAAAGTCGTAAATCAGCACAAGTTCCTAAGACGTAAATCAGCAGAAATTCCAAAGTCGTAAATCAGCATAAGTTCCAATGTCGGTAATTAGCATAAGTTCCAAAGTTGAAAATCAGCAAAATCTTCAACACGGAAAAAAGTTTAAAAGTCTTCCAGTTTTCAAAAAACGGTCTTGGTAGTATTTGTAATCTTCAATTATTAAAAAAAATTTTTTTTTAAGCTACTAGACATTGATTTATATGAAGAACGTTTTTAAAAGTTGAAAGAATTTCTTCAAATTTCTTATAAAAGTTTCAACTTATCATCTGTCGACAATTGCTGTTATAGAATAGAAATGTTTGTTCATATCAATTCAGAATTAATTAATTTCACCAGGTAATTTGTTTTATGATTTGATTCGCGTTTGTGTTTATTTTCGTACTTTAGTTTGTTTGAGTGGCATTAAACGCTATGTTTTGACACATCCAAACGCCATATTTATTAGATAATCTTTAATTCATAACGATTTGATGAAATAATTCATAGAGTTTAACAATGTAATATCTGTAAATTAACTTGTATTTTGTTTTTATTCAAATGGAAAATTCAATAGTTGAATTAATAAATTAGCTGTTATGTTTTAAATTACCTTGTGAGCTTTTACCTTTCCAATTCTATATTTTCAATCTTCTTTTATGTTTTTCAATTTTCTTGTGAGCTTTTACTTTTCAAATTCTGTGTTTTTAAATTGCTTGTGTGCTTTCAATTGGTGTAATTTCTAGTTTGCTTGTGTTTGATATCCAAATGGTAAATACTATTGAGTTAGTTCTTTTTTTAAAACTATCCAATAGAAATTTTACTTTTTGGTTTGTGAGAAAGATCTGCAATTTCTGTAACTATAAGGCTGTTGGTCTAATTTCTATTGTGAATATGTTAAGACTATCTGTTTTATGACTCAAATTCTGTGCTAAGATAATCTGTTCTTGTTAATTTCTGTGCTAAGATAATTTACTTTCATTTGATTGTGTCAAGATAATTTGTTTTATGATTCAAATTAAAGATTTACAACTGACATTTCAATTTGTTTGTGTTGAAACTTGAACACAAACAAATTGAAATGTCAGTTGTAAAACTTTAGTTTTTAACTTTTGTATTTAGTTTAACTCATTTTGAGGCAATTTACGTGCAAAAACACGAAACAATTTGTTTTATGATTCAAATTCTATGTCAAACGATTTGATTTATGATTCAAATTCTGTGTCGAGAAGATTTGCTTTATGATTCAAATTATGTGTAAAAACTATTACCCTTTTTGAAGAAATAAATTTATTAAAAGTTGTTCTTTGTGATTATTTCTTATAAAAGTTTCATACATGGTTGTGAATGTTGAATCTGTAGGTGTTTAAATAAAAAGCACAACAAATAAATTTATTAAACATCACATGAAAAACTGCTGCTAAATCAACAAATTATCCAAGACACTATTTACAATGAAATGGTATTGATTTGTATGTAGAAGACATTCATCCAAATGCGATGGTTTGACTTCCAACAAATGACCAAAAAGTAAAATCAAATTGGGTAGTTTCTCCTTACAAACTATCTCAATACAATTTACCATTTGGAATATCCCAGAGAATTCACTAATTATAACATTCTTAATCATTAGAATCTCCCTTACACAGTATAAACAATTCTTAAATCTTTGAATAATACAAAATAGAAATAGCATTAAGATTCAATTAGAAAAATACACTCCACAGCATAAGCATTTCTTAAATCTTGGAATAAAACTACAAAATAACAATACAGTATTCAGATTCAATTTTTTAAAACACTCCATATATTCAATTTTTAAAATATTGGAATACTACAACAAAGTAGTAACACAGCATTAAGATTCATTTTTTTAAAACAATCAACAGATTCAATTTTTTTTAAAACTCCACAGCAAAAATAATTCTGAAATCATGGAATAAACCATAAAGAAGAGACACATTATTAAGATTTAATTTTATAAAAACATTCCAAGCATTCAATTTTTTATAAACAATCCGCAGATTCAATTTTTTTAAAACAATTCACAGCATAAAAGCTTTAATTAGAAGCTCATTTCCACAAATCAATGGCTACCATCGTTGGTGGTTTCAAATTTCGTTGCCACAAGGTAGATTTGAAAAAATAAATGTACTATTTGATTAAATTAAAAGAGATTTCAAAGTCGTAAATCAGCACAAGTTCCTAAGACGTAAATCAGCAGAAATTCCAAAGTCGTAAATCAGCATAAGTTCCAATGTCGGTAATTAGCATAAGTTCCAAAGTTGAAAATCAGCAAAATCTTCAACACGGAAAAAAGTTTAAAAGTCTTCCAGTTTTCAAAAAACGGTCTTGGTAGTATTTGTAATCTTCAATTATTAAAAAAAATTTTTTTTAAGCTACTAGACATTGATTTATATGAAGAACGTTTTTAAAAGTTGAAAGAATTTCTTCAAATTTCTTATAAAAGTTTCAACTTATCATCTGTCGACAATTGCTGTTATAGAATAGAAATGTTTGTTCATATCAATTCAGAATTAATTAATTTCACCAGGTAATTTGTTTTATGATTTTATTTTAAATTCGCGTTTGTGTTTATTTTCGTACATTAGTTTGTCTGAGTGGCATTAAACGCTATGTTATGACACATCCAAACGCTATATTTATTAGATAATCTTTAATTCATAACGATTTGATGAAATAATTCATAGAGTTTAACAATGTAATATCTGTAAATTAACTTGTATTTTGTTTTTATTCAAATGGAAAATTCAATAGATGAATTAATAAATTAGCTGTTATGTTTTAAATTACCTTGTGAGCTTTTACCTTTCCAATTCTGTATTTTCAATCTTCTTTTATGTTTTTCAATTTGCTTGTGAGCTTTTACTTTTCAAATTCTGTGTTTTTAAATTGCTTGTGGGCTTTCAATTGGTGTAATTTCTAGTTTGCTTGTGTTTGATATCCAAATGGTAAATACTATTGAGTTAGTTCTTTTTTTAAAACTATCCAATAGAAATTTTACTTTTTGGTTTGTGAGAAAGATCTGCAATTTCTGTAACTATAAGGCTGTTGGTCTAATTTCTATTGTGAATATGTTAAGACTATCTGTTTTATGACTCAAATTCTGTGCTAAGATAATCTGTTCTTGTTAATTTCTGTGCTAAGATAATTTACTTTCATTTGATTGTGTCAAGATAATTTGTTTTATGATTCAAATTAAAGATTTACAACTGACATTTCAATTTGTTTGTGTTGAAACTTGAACACAAACAAATTGAAATGTCAGTTGTAAAACTTTAGTTTTTAACTTTTGTATTTAGTTTAACTCATTTTGAGGCAATTTACGTGCAAAAACACGAAACAATTTGTTTTATGATTCAAATTCTATGTCAAACGATTTGATTTATGATTCAAATTCTGTGTCGAGAAGATTTGCTTTATGATTCAAATTATGTGTAAAAACTATTACCCTTTTTGAAGAAATAAATTTATTAAAAGTTGTTCTTTGTGATTATTTCTTATAAAAGTTTCATACATGGTTGTGAATGTTGAATCTGTAGGTGTTTAAATAAAAAGCACAACAAATAAATTTATTAAACATCACATGAAAAACTGCTGCTAAATCAACAAATTATCCAAGACACTATTTACAATGAAATGGTATTGATTTGTATGTAGAAGACATTCATCCAAATGCGATGGTTTGACTTCCAACAAATGACCAAAAAGTAAAATCAAATTGGATAGTTTCTCTTTACAAACTATCTCAATACAATTTACCATTTGGAATATCCCAGAGAATTCACCAATTATAACATTCTTAATCATTAGAATCTCCCTTACACAGTATAAACAATTCTTAAATCTTTGAATAATACAAAATAGAAATAGCATTAAGATTCAATTAGAAAAATACACTCCACAGCATAAGCATTTCTTAAATCTTGGAATAAAACTACAAAATAACAATACAGTATTCAGATTCAATTTTTTAAAACACTCCATATATTCAATTTTTAAAATATTGGAATACTACAACAAAGTAGTAACACAGCATTAAGATTCATTTTTTTAAAACAATCAACAGATTCAATTTTTTTTAAAACTCCACAGCAAAAATAATTCTGAAATCATGGAATAAACCATAAAGAAGAGACACATTATTAAGATTTAATTTTATAAAAACATTCCAAGCATTCAATTTTTTATAAACAATCCGCAGATTCAATTTTTTTAAAACAATTCACAGCATAAAAGCTTTAATTAGAAGCTCATTTCCACAAATCAATGGCTACCATCGTTGGTGGTTTCAAATTTCGTTGCCACAAGGTAGATTTGAAAAAATAAATGTACTATTTGATTAAATTAAAAGAGATTTCAAAGTCGTAAATCAGCACAAGTTCCTAAGACGTAAATCAGCAGAAATTCCAAAGTCGTAAATCAGCATAAGTTCCAACGTCGGTAATTAGCATAAGTTCCAAAGTTGAAAATCAGCAAAATCTTCAACACGGAAAAAAGTTTAAAAGTCTTCCAGTTTTCAAAAAACGGTCTTGGTAGTATTTGTAATCTTCAATTATTAAAAAAAAATTTTTTTTAAGCTACTAGACATTGATTTATATGAAGAACGTTTTTAAAAGTTGAAAGAATTTCTTCAAATTTCTTATAAAAGTTTCAACTTATCATCTGTCGACAATTGCTGTTATAGAATAGAAATGTTTGTTCATATCAATTCAGAATTAATTAATTTCACCAGGTAATTTGTTTTATGATTTGATTCGCGTTTGTGTTTATTTTCGTACTTTAGTTTGTTTGAGTGGCATTAAACGCTATGTTTTGACACATCCAAACGCCATATTTATTAGATAATCTTTAATTCATAACGATTTGATGAAATAATTCATAGAGTTTAACAATGTAATATCTGTAAATTAACTTGTATTTTGTTTTTATTCAAATGGAAAATTCAATAGATGAATTAATAAATTAGCTGTTATGTTTTAAATTACCTTGTGAGCTTTTACCTTTCCAATTCTGTATTTTCAATCTTCTTTTATGTTTTTCAATTTGCTTGTGAGCTTTTACTTTTCAAATTCTGTGTTTTTAAATTGCTTGTGGGCTTTCAATTGGTGTAATTTCTAGTTTGCTTGTGTTTGATATCCAAATGGTAAATACTATTGAGTTAGTTCTTTTTTTAAAACTATCCAATAGAAATTTTACTTTTTGGTTTGTGAGAAAGATCTGCAATTTCTGTAACTATAAGGCTGTTGGTCTAATTTCTATTGTGAATATGTTAAGACTATCTGTTTTATGACTCAAATTCTGTGCTAAGATAATCTGTTCTTGTTAATTTCTGTGCTAAGATAATTTACTTTCATTTGATTGTGTCAAGATAATTTGTTTTATGATTCAAATTAAAGATTTACAACTGACATTTCAATTTGTTTGTGTTGAAACTTGAACACAAACAAATTGAAATGTCAGTTGTAAAACTTTAGTTTTTAACTTTTGTATTTAGTTTAACTCATTTTGAGGCAATTTACGTGCAAAAACACGAAACAATTTGTTTTATGATTCAAATTCTATGTCAAACGATTTGATTTATGATTCAAATTCTGTGTCGAGAAGATTTGCTTTATGATTCAAATTATGTGTAAAAACTATTACCCTTTTTGAAGAAATAAATTTATTAAAAGTTGTTCTTTGTGATTATTTCTTATAAAAGTTTCATACATGGTTGTGAATGTTGAATCTGTAGGTGTTTAAATAAAAAGCACAACAAATAAATTTATTAAACATCACATGAAAAACTGCTGCTAAATCAACAAATTATCCAAGACACTATTTACAATGAAATGGTATTGATTTGTATGTAGAAGACATTCATCCAAATGCGATGGTTTGACTTCCAACAAATGACCAAAAAGTAAAATCAAATTGGGTAGTTTCTCTTTACAAACTATCTCAATACAATTTACCATTTGGAATATCCCAGAGAATTCACCAATTATAACATTCTTAATCATTAGAATCTCCCTTACACAGTATAAACAATTCTTAAATCTTTGAATAATACAAAATAGAAATAGCATTAAGATTCAATTAGAAAAATACACTCCACAGCATAAGCATTTCTTAAATCTTGGAATAAAACTACAAAATAACAATACAGTATTCAGATTCAATTTTTTAAAACACTCCATATATTCAATTTTTAAAATATTGGAATACTACAACAAAGTAGTAACACAGCATTAAGATTCATTTTTTTAAAACAATCAACAGATTCAATTTTTTTTAAAACTCCACAGCAAAAATAATTCTGAAATCATGGAATAAACCATAAAGAAGAGACACATTATTAAGATTTAATTTTATAAAAACATTCCAAGCATTCAATTTTTTATAAACAATCCGCAGATTCAATTTTTTTAAAACAATTCACAGCATAAAAGCTTTAATTAGAAGCTCATTTCCACAAATCAATGGCTACCATCGTTGGTGGTTTCAAATTTCGTTGCCACAAGGTAGATTTGAAAAAATAAATGTACTATTTGATTAAATTAAAAGAGATTTCAAAGTCGTAAATCAGCACAAGTTCCTAAGACGTAAATCAGCAGAAATTCCAAAGTCGTAAATCAGCATAAGTTCCAACGTCGGTAATAAGCATAAGTTCCAAAGTTGAAAATCAGCAAAATCTTCAACACGGAAAAAAGTTTAAAAGTCTTCCAGTTTTCAAAAAACGGTCTTGGTAGTATTTGTAATCTTCAATTATTAAAAATTTTTTTTTTAAGCTACTAGACATTGATTTATATGAAGAACGTTTTTAAAAGTTGAAAGAATTTCTTCAAATTTCTTATAAAAGTTTCAACTTATCATCTGTCGACAATTGCTGTTATAGAATAGAAATGTTTGTTCATATCAATTCAGAATTAATTAATTTCACCAGGTAATTTGTTTTATGATTTGATTCGCGTTTGTGTTTATTTTCGTACTTTAGTTTGTCTGAGTGGCATTAAACGCTATGTTTTGACACATCCAAACGCCATATTTATTAGATAATCTTTAATTCATAACGATTTGATGAAATAATTCATAGAGTTTAACAATGTAATATCTGTAAATTAACTTGTATTTTGTTTTTATTCAAATGGAAAATTCAATAGTTGAATTAATAAATTAGCTGTTATGTTTTAAATTACCTTGTGAGCTTTTACCTTTCCAATTCTATATTTTCAATCTTCTTTTATGTTTTTCAATTTGCTTGTGAGCTTTTACTTTTCAAATTCTGTGTTTTTAAATTGCTTGTGTGCTTTCAATTGGTGTAATTTCTAGTTTGCTTGTGTTTGATATCCAAATGGTAAATACTATTGAGTTAGTTCTTTTTTTAAAACTATCCAATAGAAATTTTACTTTTTGGTTTGTGAGAAAGATCTGCAATTTCTGTAACTATAAGGCTGTTGGTCTAATTTCTATTGTGAATATGTTAAGACTATCTGTTTTATGACTCAAATTCTGTGCTAAGATAATCTGTTCTTGTTAATTTCTGTGCTAAGATAATTTACTTTCATTTGATTGTGTCAAGATAATTTGTTTTATGATTCAAATTAAAGATTTACAACTGACATTTCAATTTGTTTGTGTTGAAACTTGAACACAAACAAATTGAAATGTCAGTTGTAAAACTTTAGTTTTTAACTTTTGTATTTAGTTTAACTCATTTTGAGGCAATTTACGTGCAAAAACACGAAACAATTTGTTTTATGATTCAAATTCTATGTCAAACGATTTGATTTATGATTCAAATTCTGTGTCGAGAAGATTTGCTTTATGATTCAAATTATGTGTAAAAACTATTACCCTTTTTGAAGAAATAAATTTATTAAAAGTTGTTCTTTGTGATTATTTCTTATAAAAGTTTCATACATGGTTGTGAATGTTGAATCTGTAGGTGTTTAAATAAAAAGCACAACAAATAAATTTATTAAACATCACATGAAAAACTGCTGCTAAATCAACAAATTATCCAAGACACTATTTACAATGAAATGGTATTGATTTGTATGTAGAAGACATTCATCCAAATGCGATGGTTTGACTTCCAACAAATGACCAAAAAGTAAAATCAAATTGGGTAGTTTCTCCTTACAAACTATCTCAATACAATTTACCATTTGGAATATCCCAGAGAATTCACTAATTATAACATTCTTAATCATTAGAATCTCCCTTACACAGTATAAACAATTCTTAAATCTTTGAATAATACAAAATAGAAATAGCATTAAGATTCAATTAGAAAAATACACTCCACAGCATAAGCATTTCTTAAATCTTGGAATAAAACTACAAAATAACAATACAGTATTCAGATTCAATTTTTTAAAACACTCCATATATTCAATTTTTAAAATATTGGAATACTACAACAAAGTAGTAACACAGCATTAAGATTCATTTTTTTAAAACAATCAACAGATTCAATTTTTTTTAAAACTCCACAGCAAAAATAATTCTGAAATCATGGAATAAACCATAAAGAAGAGACACATTATTAAGATTTAATTTTATAAAAACATTCCAAGCATTCAATTTTTTATAAACAATCCGCAGATTCAATTTTTTTAAAACAATTCACAGCATAAAAGCTTTAATTAGAAGCTCATTTCCACAAATCAATGGCTACCATCGTTGGTGGTTTCAAATTTCGTTGCCACAAGGTAGATTTGAAAAAATAAATGTACTATTTGATTAAATTAAAAGAGATTTCAAAGTCGTAAATCAGCACAAGTTCCTAAGACGTAAATCAGCAGAAATTCCAAAGTCGTAAATCAGCATAAGTTCCAATGTCGGTAATTAGCATAAGTTCCAAAGTTGAAAATCAGCAAAATCTTCAACACGGAAAAAAGTTTAAAAGTCTTCCAGTTTTCAAAAAACGGTCTTGGTAGTATTTGTAATCTTCAATTATTAAAAAAAATTTTTTTTAAGCTACTAGACATTGATTTATATGAAGAACGTTTTTAAAAGTTGAAAGAATTTCTTCAAATTTCTTATAAAAGTTTCAACTTATCATCTGTCGACAATTGCTGTTATAGAATAGAAATGTTTGTTCATATCAATTCAGAATTAATTAATTTCACCAGGTAATTTGTTTTATGATTTTATTTTAAATTCGCGTTTGTGTTTATTTTCGTACATTAGTTTGTCTGAGTGGCATTAAACGCTATGTTATGACACATCCAAACGCTATATTTATTAGATAATCTTTAATTCATAACGATTTGATGAAATAATTCATAGAGTTTAACAATGTAATATCTGTAAATTAACTTGTATTTTGTTTTTATTCAAATGGAAAATTCAATAGATGAATTAATAAATTAGCTGTTATGTTTTAAATTACCTTGTGAGCTTTTACCTTTCCAATTCTGTATTTTCAATCTTCTTTTATGTTTTTCAATTTGCTTGTGAGCTTTTACTTTTCAAATTCTGTGTTTTTAAATTGCTTGTGGGCTTTCAATTGGTGTAATTTCTAGTTTGCTTGTGTTTGATATCCAAATGGTAAATACTATTGAGTTAGTTCTTTTTTTAAAACTATCCAATAGAAATTTTACTTTTTGGTTTGTGAGAAAGATCTGCAATTTCTGTAACTATAAGGCTGTTGGTCTAATTTCTATTGTGAATATGTTAAGACTATCTGTTTTATGACTCAAATTCTGTGCTAAGATAATCTGTTCTTGTTAATTTCTGTGCTAAGATAATTTACTTTCATTTGATTGTGTCAAGATAATTTGTTTTATGATTCAAATTAAAGATTTACAACTGACATTTCAATTTGTTTGTGTTGAAACTTGAACACAAACAAATTGAAATGTCAGTTGTAAAACTTTAGTTTTTAACTTTTGTATTTAGTTTAACTCATTTTGAGGCAATTTACGTGCAAAAACACGAAACAATTTGTTTTATGATTCAAATTCTATGTCAAACGATTTGATTTATGATTCAAATTCTGTGTCGAGAAGATTTGCTTTATGATTCAAATTATGTGTAAAAACTATTACCCTTTTTGAAGAAATAAATTTATTAAAAGTTGTTCTTTGTGATTATTTCTTATAAAAGTTTCATACATGGTTGTGAATGTTGAATCTGTAGGTGTTTAAATAAAAAGCACAACAAATAAATTTATTAAACATCACATGAAAAACTGCTGCTAAATCAACAAATTATCCAAGACACTATTTACAATGAAATGGTATTGATTTGTATGTAGAAGACATTCATCCAAATGCGATGGTTTGACTTCCAACAAATGACCAAAAAGTAAAATCAAATTGGGTAGTTTCTCTTTACAAACTATCTCAATACAATTTACCATTTGGAATATCCCAGAGAATTCACCAATTATAACATTCTTAATCATTAGAATCTCCCTTACACAGTATAAACAATTCTTAAATCTTTGAATAATACAAAATAGAAATAGCATTAAGATTCAATTAGAAAAATACACTCCACAGCATAAGCATTTCTTAAATCTTGGAATAAAACTACAAAATAACAATACAGTATTCAGATTCAATTTTTTAAAACACTCCATATATTCAATTTTTAAAATATTGGAATACTACAACAAAGTAGTAACACAGCATTAAGATTCATTTTTTTAAAACAATCAACAGATTCAATTTTTTTTTAAAACTCCACAGCAAAAATAATTCTGAAATCATGGAATAAACCATAAAGAAGAGACACATTATTAAGATTTAATTTTATAAAAACATTCCAAGCATTCAATTTTTTATAAACAATCCGCAGATTCAACTTTTTTAAAACAATTCACAGCATAAAAGCTTTAATTAGAAGCTCATTTCCACAAATCAATGGCTACCATCGTTGGTGGTTTCAAATTTCGTTGCCACAAGGTAGATTTGAAAAAATAAATGTACTATTTGATTAAATTAAAAGAGATTTCAAAGTCGTAAATCAGCACAAGTTCCTAAGACGTAAATCAGCAGAAATTCCAAAGTCGTAAATCAGCATAAGTTCCAATGTCGGTAATTAGCATAAGTTCCAAACTTGAAAATCAGCAAAATCTTCAACACGGAAAAAAGTTTAAAAGTCTTCCAGTTTTCAAAAAACGGTCTTGGTAGTATTTGTAATCTTCAATTATTAAAAATTTTTTTTTTTAAGCTACTAGACATTGATTTATATGAAGAACGTTTTTAAAAGTTGAAAGAATTTCTTCAAATTTCTTATAAAAGTTTCAACTTATCATCTGTCGACAATTGCTGTTATAGAATAGAAATGTTTGTTCATATCAATTCAGAATTAATTAATTTCACCAGGTAATTTGTTTTATGATTTTATTTTAAATTCGCGTTTGTGTTTATTTTCGTACATTAGTTTGTCTGAGTGGCATTAAACGCTATGTTATGACACATCCAAACGCTATATTTATTAGATAATCTTTAATTCATAACGATTTGATGAAATAATTCATAGAGTTTAACAATGTAATATCTGTAAATTAACTTGTATTTTGTTTTTATTCAAATGGAAAATTCAATAGATGAATTAATAAATTAGCTGTTATGTTTTAAATTACCTTGTGAGCTTTTACCTTTCCAATTCTGTATTTTCAATCTTCTTTTATGTTTTTCAATTTGCTTGTGAGCTTTTACTTTTCAAATTCTGTGTTTTTAAATTGCTTGTGGGCTTTCAATTGGTGTAATTTCTAGTTTGCTTGTGTTTGATATCCAAATGGTAAATACTATTGAGTTAGTTCTTTTTTTAAAACTATCCAATAGAAATTTTACTTTTTGGTTTGTGAGAAAGATCTGCAATTTCTGTAACTATAAGGCTGTTGGTCTAATTTCTATTGTGAATATGTTAAGACTATCTGTTTTATGACTCAAATTCTGTGCTAAGATAATCTGTTCTTGTTAATTTCTGTGCTAAGATAATTTACTTTCATTTGATTGTGTCAAGATAATTTGTTTTATGATTCAAATTAAAGATTTACAACTGACATTTCAATTTGTTTGTGTTGAAACTTGAACACAAACAAATTGAAATGTCAGTTGTAAAACTTTAGTTTTTAACTTTTGTATTTAGTTTAACTCATTTTGAGGCAATTTACGTGCAAAAACACGAAACAATTTGTTTTATGATTCAAATTCTATGTCAAACGATTTGATTTATGATTCAAATTCTGTGTCGAGAAGATTTGCTTTATGATTCAAATTATGTGTAAAAACTATTACCCTTTTTGAAGAAATAAATTTATTAAAAGTTGTTCTTTGTGATTATTTCTTATAAAAGTTTCATACATGGTTGTGAATGTTGAATCTGTAGGTGTTTAAATAAAAAGCACAACAAATAAATTTATTAAACATCACATGAAAAACTGCTGCTAAATCAACAAATTATCCAAGACACTATTTACAATGAAATGGTATTGATTTGTATGTAGAAGACATTCATCCAAATGCGATGGTTTGACTTCCAACAAATGACCAAAAAGTAAAATCAAATTGGGTAGTTTCTCTTTACAAACTATCTCAATACAATTTACCATTTGGAATATCCCAGAGAATTCACCAATTATAACATTCTTAATCATTAGAATCTCCCTTACACAGTATAAACAATTCTTAAATCTTTGAATAATACAAAATAGAAATAGCATTAAGATTCAATTAGAAAAATACACTCCACAGCATAAGCATTTCTTAAATCTTGGAATAAAACTACAAAATAACAATACAGTATTCAGATTCAATTTTTTAAAACACTCCATATATTCAATTTTTAAAATATTGGAATACTACAACAAAGTAGTAACACAGCATTAAGATTCATTTTTTTAAAACAATCAACAGATTCAATTTTTTTTTAAAACTCCACAGCAAAAATAATTCTGAAATCATGGAATAAACCATAAAGAAGAGACACATTATTAAGATTTAATTTTATAAAAACATTCCAAGCATTCAATTTTTTATAAACAATCCGCAGATTCAACTTTTTTAAAACAATTCACAGCATAAAAGCTTTAATTAGAAGCTCATTTCCACAAATCAATGGCTACCATCGTTGGTGGTTTCAAATTTCGTTGCCACAAGGTAGATTTGAAAAAATAAATGTACTATTTGATTAAATTAAAAGAGATTTCAAAGTCGTAAATCAGCACAAGTTCCTAAGACGTAAATCAGCAGAAATTCCAAAGTCGTAAATCAGCATAAGTTCCAATGTCGGTAATTAGCATAAGTTCCAAAGTTGAAAATCAGCAAAATCTTCAACACGGAAAAAAGTTTAAAAGTCTTCCAGTTTTCAAAAAACGGTCTTGGTAGTATTTGTAATCTTCAATTATTAAAAAAATTTTTTTTTAAGCTACTAGACATTGATTTATATGAAGAACGTTTTTAAAAGTTGAAAGAATTTCTTCAAATTTCTTATAAAAGTTTCAACTTATCATCTGTCGACAATTGCTGTTATAGAATAGAAATGTTTGTTCATATCAATTCAGAATTAATTAATTTCACCAGGTAATTTGTTTTATGATTTTATTTTAAATTCGCCTTTGTGTTTATTTTCGTACATTAGTTTGTCTGAGTGGCATTAAACGCTATGTTATGACACATCCAAACGCTATATTTATTAGATAATCTTTAATTCATAACGATTTGATGAAATAATTCATAGAGTTTAACAATGTAATATCTGTAAATTAACTTGTATTTTGTTTTTATTCAAATGGAAAATTCAATAGATGAATTAATAAATTAGCTGTTATGTTTTAAATTACCTTGTGAGCTTTTACCTTTCCAATTCTGTATTTTCAATCTTCTTTTATGTTTTTCAATTTGCTTGTGAGCTTTTACTTTTCAAATTCTGTGTTTTTAAATTGCTTGTGGGCTTTCAATTGGTGTAATTTCTAGTTTGCTTGTGTTTGATATCCAAATGGTAAATACTATTGAGTTAGTTCTTTTTTTAAAACTATCCAATAGAAATTTTACTTTTTGGTTTGTGAGAAAGATCTGCAATTTCTGTAACTATAAGGCTGTTGGTCTAATTTCTATTGTGAATATGTTAAGACTATCTGTTTTATGACTCAAATTCTGTGCTAAGATAATCTGTTCTTGTTAATTTCTGTGCTAAGATAATTTACTTTCATTTGATTGTGTCAAGATAATTTGTTTTATGATTCAAATTAAAGATTTACAACTGACATTTCAATTTGTTTGTGTTGAAACTTGAACACAAACAAATTGAAATGTCAGTTGTAAAACTTTAGTTTTTAACTTTTGTATTTAGTTTAACTCATTTTGAGGCAATTTACGTGCAAAAACACGAAACAATTTGTTTTATGATTCAAATTCTATGTCAAACGATTTGATTTATGATTCAAATTCTGTGTCGAGAAGATTTGCTTTATGATTCAAATTATGTGTAAAAACTATTACCCTTTTTGAAGAAATAAATTTATTAAAAGTTGTTCTTTGTGATTATTTCTTATAAAAGTTTCATACATGGTTGTGAATGTTGAATCTGTAGGTGTTTAAATAAAAAGCACAACAAATAAATTTATTAAACATCACATGAAAAACTGCTGCTAAATCAACAAATTATCCAAAACACTATTTACAATGAAATGGTATTGATTTGTATGTAGAAGACATTCATCCAAATGCGATGGTTTGACTTCCAACAAATGACCAAAAAGTAAAATCAAATTGGGTAGTTTCTCTTTACAAACTATCTCAATACAATTTACCATTTGGAATATCCCAGAGAATTCACCAATTATAACATTCTTAATCATTAGAATCTCCCTTACACAGTATAAACAATTCTTAAATCTTTGAATAATACAAAATAGAAATAGCATTAAGATTCAATTAGAAAAATACACTCCACAGCATAAGCATTTCTTAAATCTTGGAATAAAACTACAAAATAACAATACAGTATTCAGATTCAATTTTTTAAAACACTCCATATATTCAATTTTTAAAATATTGGAATACTACAACAAAGTAGTAACACAGCATTAAGATTCATTTTTTTAAAACAATCAACAGATTCAATTTTTTTTAAAACTCCACAGCAAAAATAATTCTGAAATCATGGAATAAACCATAAAGAAGAGACACATTATTAAGATTTAATTTTATAAAAACATTCCAAGCATTCAATTTTTTATAAACAATCCGCAGATTCAATTTTTTTAAAACAATTCACAGCATAAAAGCTTTAATTAGAAGCTCATTTCCACAAATCAATGGCTACCATCGTTGGTGGTTTCAAATTTCGTTGCCACAAGGTAGATTTGAAAAAATAAATGTACTATTTGATTAAATTAAAAGAGATTTCAAAGTCGTAAATCAGCACAAGTTCCTAAGACGTAAATCAGCAGAAATTCCAAAGTCGTAAATCAGCATAAGTTCCAATGTCGGTAATTAGCATAAGTTCCAAACTTGAAAATCAGCAAAATCTTCAACACGGAAAAAAGTTTAAAAGTCTTCCAGTTTTCAAAAAACGGTCTTGGTAGTATTTGTAATCTTCAATTATTAAAAATTTTTTTTTTTAAGCTACTAGACATTGATTTATATGAAGAACGTTTTTAAAAGTTGAAAGAATTTCTTCAAATTTCTTATAAAAGTTTCAACTTATCATCTGTCGACAATTGCTGTTATAGAATAGAAATGTTTGTTCATATCAATTCAGAATTAATTAATTTCACCAGGTAATTTGTTTTATGATTTTATTTTAAATTCGCGTTTGTGTTTATTTTCGTACATTAGTTTGTCTGAGTGGCATTAAACGCTATGTTATGACACATCCAAACGCTATATTTATTAGATAATCTTTAATTCATAACGATTTGATGAAATAATTCATAGAGTTTAACAATGTAATATCTGTAAATTAACTTGTATTTTGTTTTTATTCAAATGGAAAATTCAATAGATGAATTAATAAATTAGCTGTTATGTTTTAAATTACCTTGTGAGCTTTTACCTTTCCAATTCTGTATTTTCAATCTTCTTTTATGTTTTTCAATTTGCTTGTGAGCTTTTACTTTTCAAATTCTGTGTTTTTAAATTGCTTGTGGGCTTTCAATTGGTGTAATTTCTAGTTTGCTTGTGTTTGATATCCAAATGGTAAATACTATTGAGTTAGTTCTTTTTTTAAAACTATCCAATAGAAATTTTACTTTTTGGTTTGTGAGAAAGATCTGCAATTTCTGTAACTATAAGGCTGTTGGTCTAATTTCTATTGTGAATATGTTAAGACTATCTGTTTTATGACTCAAATTCTGTGCTAAGATAATCTGTTCTTGTTAATTTCTGTGCTAAGATAATTTACTTTCATTTGATTGTGTCAAGATAATTTGTTTTATGATTCAAATTAAAGATTTACAACTGACATTTCAATTTGTTTGTGTTGAAACTTGAACACAAACAAATTGAAATGTCAGTTGTAAAACTTTAGTTTTTAACTTTTGTATTTAGTTTAACTCATTTTGAGGCAATTTACGTGCAAAAACACGAAACAATTTGTTTTATGATTCAAATTCTATGTCAAACGATTTGATTTATGATTCAAATTCTGTGTCGAGAAGATTTGCTTTATGATTCAAATTATGTGTAAAAACTATTACCCTTTTTGAAGAAATAAATTTATTAAAAGTTGTTCTTTGTGATTATTTCTTATAAAAGTTTCATACATGGTTGTGAATGTTGAATCTGTAGGTGTTTAAATAAAAAGCACAACAAATAAATTTATTAAACATCACATGAAAAACTGCTGCTAAATCAACAAATTATCCAAGACACTATTTACAATGAAATGGTATTGATTTGTATGTAGAAGACATTCATCCAAATGCGATGGTTTGACTTCCAACAAATGACCAAAAAGTAAAATCAAATTGGGTAGTTTCTCTTTACAAACTATCTCAATACAATTTACCATTTGGAATATCCCAGAGAATTCACCAATTATAACATTCTTAATCATTAGAATCTCCCTTACACAGTATAAACAATTCTTAAATCTTTGAATAATACAAAATAGAAATAGCATTAAGATTCAATTAGAAAAATACACTCCACAGCATAAGCATTTCTTAAATCTTGGAATAAAACTACAAAATAACAATACAGTATTCAGATTCAATTTTTTAAAACACTCCATATATTCAATTTTTAAAATATTGGAATACTACAACAAAGTAGTAACACAGCATTAAGATTCATTTTTTTAAAACAATCAACAGATTCAATTTTTTTTTAAAACTCCACAGCAAAAATAATTCTGAAATCATGGAATAAACCATAAAGAAGAGACACATTATTAAGATTTAATTTTATAAAAACATTCCAAGCATTCAATTTTTTATAAACAATCCGCAGATTCAACTTTTTTAAAACAATTCACAGCATAAAAGCTTTAATTAGAAGCTCATTTCCACAAATCAATGGCTACCATCGTTGGTGGTTTCAAATTTCGTTGCCACAAGGTAGATTTGAAAAAATAAATGTACTATTTGATTAAATTAAAAGAGATTTCAAAGTCGTAAATCAGCACAAGTTCCTAAGACGTAAATCAGCAGAAATTCCAAAGTCGTAAATCAGCATAAGTTCCAATGTCGGTAATTAGCATAAGTTCCAAAGTTGAAAATCAGCAAAATCTTCAACACGGAAAAAAGTTTAAAAGTCTTCCAGTTTTCAAAAAACGGTCTTGGTAGTATTTGTAATCTTCAATTATTAAAAAAATTTTTTTTTAAGCTACTAGACATTGATTTATATGAAGAACGTTTTTAAAAGTTGAAAGAATTTCTTCAAATTTCTTATAAAAGTTTCAACTTATCATCTGTCGACAATTGCTGTTATAGAATAGAAATGTTTGTTCATATCAATTCAGAATTAATTAATTTCACCAGGTAATTTGTTTTATGATTTTATTTTAAATTCGCCTTTGTGTTTATTTTCGTACATTAGTTTGTCTGAGTGGCATTAAACGCTATGTTATGACACATCCAAACGCTATATTTATTAGATAATCTTTAATTCATAACGATTTGATGAAATAATTCATAGAGTTTAACAATGTAATATCTGTAAATTAACTTGTATTTTGTTTTTATTCAAATGGAAAATTCAATAGATGAATTAATAAATTAGCTGTTATGTTTTAAATTACCTTGTGAGCTTTTACCTTTCCAATTCTGTATTTTCAATCTTCTTTTATGTTTTTCAATTTGCTTGTGAGCTTTTACTTTTCAAATTCTGTGTTTTTAAATTGCTTGTGGGCTTTCAATTGGTGTAATTTCTAGTTTGCTTGTGTTTGATATCCAAATGGTAAATACTATTGAGTTAGTTCTTTTTTTAAAACTATCCAATAGAAATTTTACTTTTTGGTTTGTGAGAAAGATCTGCAATTTCTGTAACTATAAGGCTGTTGGTCTAATTTCTATTGTGAATATGTTAAGACTATCTGTTTTATGACTCAAATTCTGTGCTAAGATAATCTGTTCTTGTTAATTTCTGTGCTAAGATAATTTACTTTCATTTGATTGTGTCAAGATAATTTGTTTTATGATTCAAATTAAAGATTTACAACTGACATTTCAATTTGTTTGTGTTGAAACTTGAACACAAACAAATTGAAATGTCAGTTGTAAAACTTTAGTTTTTAACTTTTGTATTTAGTTTAACTCATTTTG
This sequence comes from Meta bourneti, assembly GCA_933210815.1. Lineage (NCBI taxonomy): Eukaryota > Metazoa > Arthropoda > Arachnida > Araneae > Tetragnathidae > Meta > Meta bourneti. The sequence goes on from OW119934.1 coordinate 37,221,909, forward strand.
AGGCAATTTACGTGCAAAAACACGAAACAATTTGTTTTATGATTCAAATTCTATGTCAAACGATTTGATTTATGATTCAAATTCTGTGTCGAGAAGATTTGCTTTATGATTCAAATTATGTGTAAAAACTATTACCCTTTTTGAAGAAATAAATTTATTAAAAGTTGTTCTTTGTGATTATTTCTTATAAAAGTTTCATACATGGTTGTGAATGTTGAATCTGTAGGTGTTTAAATAAAAAGCACAACAAATAAATTTATTAAACATCACATGAAAAACTGCTGCTAAATCAACAAATTATCCAAAACACTATTTACAATGAAATGGTATTGATTTGTATGTAGAAGACATTCATCCAAATGCGATGGTTTGACTTCCAACAAATGACCAAAAAGTAAAATCAAATTGGGTAGTTTCTCTTTACAAACTATCTCAATACAATTTACCATTTGGAATATCCCAGAGAATTCACCAATTATAACATTCTTAATCATTAGAATCTCCCTTACACAGTATAAACAATTCTTAAATCTTTGAATAATACAAAATAGAAATAGCATTAAGATTCAATTAGAAAAATACACTCCACAGCATAAGCATTTCTTAAATCTTGGAATAAAACTACAAAATAACAATACAGTATTCAGATTCAATTTTTTAAAACACTCCATATATTCAATTTTTAAAATATTGGAATACTACAACAAAGTAGTAACACAGCATTAAGATTCATTTTTTTAAAACAATCAACAGATTCAATTTTTTTTAAAACTCCACAGCAAAAATAATTCTGAAATCATGGAATAAACCATAAAGAAGAGACACATTATTAAGATTTAATTTTATAAAAACATTCCAAGCATTCAATTTTTTATAAACAATCCGCAGATTCAATTTTTTTAAAACAATTCACAGCATAAAAGCTTTAATTAGAAGCTCATTTCCACAAATCAATGGCTACCATCGTTGGTGGTTTCAAATTTCGTTGCCACAAGGTAGATTTGAAAAAATAAATGTACTATTTGATTAAATTAAAAGAGATTTCAAAGTCGTAAATCAGCACAAGTTCCTAAGACGTAAATCAGCAGAAATTCCAAAGTCGTAAATCAGCATAAGTTCCAATGTCGGTAATTAGCATAAGTTCCAAACTTGAAAATCAGCAAAATCTTCAACACGGAAAAAAGTTTAAAAGTCTTCCAGTTTTCAAAAAACGGTCTTGGTAGTATTTGTAATCTTCAATTATTAAAAATTTTTTTTTTTAAGCTACTAGACATTGATTTATATGAAGAACGTTTTTAAAAGTTGAAAGAATTTCTTCAAATTTCTTATAAAAGTTTCAACTTATCATCTGTCGACAATTGCTGTTATAGAATAGAAATGTTTGTTCATATCAATTCAGAATTAATTAATTTCACCAGGTAATTTGTTTTATGATTTTATTTTAAATTCGCGTTTGTGTTTATTTTCGTACATTAGTTTGTCTGAGTGGCATTAAACGCTATGTTATGACACATCCAAACGCTATATTTATTAGATAATCTTTAATTCATAACGATTTGATGAAATAATTCATAGAGTTTAACAATGTAATATCTGTAAATTAACTTGTATTTTGTTTTTATTCAAATGGAAAATTCAATAGATGAATTAATAAATTAGCTGTTATGTTTTAAATTACCTTGTGAGCTTTTACCTTTCCAATTCTGTATTTTCAATCTTCTTTTATGTTTTTCAATTTGCTTGTGAGCTTTTACTTTTCAAATTCTGTGTTTTTAAATTGCTTGTGGGCTTTCAATTGGTGTAATTTCTAGTTTGCTTGTGTTTGATATCCAAATGGTAAATACTATTGAGTTAGTTCTTTTTTTAAAACTATCCAATAGAAATTTTACTTTTTGGTTTGTGAGAAAGATCTGCAATTTCTGTAACTATAAGGCTGTTGGTCTAATTTCTATTGTGAATATGTTAAGACTATCTGTTTTATGACTCAAATTCTGTGCTAAGATAATCTGTTCTTGTTAATTTCTGTGCTAAGATAATTTACTTTCATTTGATTGTGTCAAGATAATTTGTTTTATGATTCAAATTAAAGATTTACAACTGACATTTCAATTTGTTTGTGTTGAAACTTGAACACAAACAAATTGAAATGTCAGTTGTAAAACTTTAGTTTTTAACTTTTGTATTTAGTTTAACTCATTTTGAGGCAATTTACGTGCAAAAACACGAAACAATTTGTTTTATGATTCAAATTCTATGTCAAACGATTTGATTTATGATTCAAATTCTGTGTCGAGAAGATTTGCTTTATGATTCAAATTATGTGTAAAAACTATTACCCTTTTTGAAGAAATAAATTTATTAAAAGTTGTTCTTTGTGATTATTTCTTATAAAAGTTTCATACATGGTTGTGAATGTTGAATCTGTAGGTGTTTAAATAAAAAGCACAACAAATAAATTTATTAAACATCACATGAAAAACTGCTGCTAAATCAACAAATTATCCAAGACACTATTTACAATGAAATGGTATTGATTTGTATGTAGAAGACATTCATCCAAATGCGATGGTTTGACTTCCAACAAATGACCAAAAAGTAAAATCAAATTGGGTAGTTTCTCTTTACAAACTATCTCAATACAATTTACCATTTGGAATATCCCAGAGAATTCACCAATTATAACATTCTTAATCATTAGAATCTCCCTTACACAGTATAAACAATTCTTAAATCTTTGAATAATACAAAATAGAAATAGCATTAAGATTCAATTAGAAAAATACACTCCACAGCATAAGCATTTCTTAAATCTTGGAATAAAACTACAAAATAACAATACAGTATTCAGATTCAATTTTTTAAAACACTCCATATATTCAATTTTTAAAATATTGGAATACTACAACAAAGTAGTAACACAGCATTAAGATTCATTTTTTTAAAACAATCAACAGATTCAATTTTTTTTTAAAACTCCACAGCAAAAATAATTCTGAAATCATGGAATAAACCATAAAGAAGAGACACATTATTAAGATTTAATTTTATAAAAACATTCCAAGCATTCAATTTTTTATAAACAATCCGCAGATTCAACTTTTTTAAAACAATTCACAGCATAAAAGCTTTAATTAGAAGCTCATTTCCACAAATCAATGGCTACCATCGTTGGTGGTTTCAAATTTCGTTGCCACAAGGTAGATTTGAAAAAATAAATGTACTATTTGATTAAATTAAAAGAGATTTCAAAGTCGTAAATCAGCACAAGTTCCTAAGACGTAAATCAGCAGAAATTCCAAAGTCGTAAATCAGCATAAGTTCCAATGTCGGTAATTAGCATAAGTTCCAAAGTTGAAAATCAGCAAAATCTTCAACACGGAAAAAAGTTTAAAAGTCTTCCAGTTTTCAAAAAACGGTCTTGGTAGTATTTGTAATCTTCAATTATTAAAAAAATTTTTTTTTAAGCTACTAGACATTGATTTATATGAAGAACGTTTTTAAAAGTTGAAAGAATTTCTTCAAATTTCTTATAAAAGTTTCAACTTATCATCTGTCGACAATTGCTGTTATAGAATAGAAATGTTTGTTCATATCAATTCAGAATTAATTAATTTCACCAGGTAATTTGTTTTATGATTTTATTTTAAATTCGCGTTTGTGTTTATTTTCGTACATTAGTTTGTCTGAGTGGCATTAAACGCTATGTTATGACACATCCAAACGCTATATTTATTAGATAATCTTTAATTCATAACGATTTGATGAAATAATTCATAGAGTTTAACAATGTAATATCTGTAAATTAACTTGTATTTTGTTTTTATTCAAATGGAAAATTCAATAGATGAATTAATAAATTAGCTGTTATGTTTTAAATTACCTTGTGAGCTTTTACCTTTCCAATTCTGTATTTTCAATCTTCTTTTATGTTTTTCAATTTGCTTGTGAGCTTTTACTTTTCAAATTCTGTGTTTTTAAATTGCTTGTGGGCTTTCAATTGGTGTAATTTCTAGTTTGCTTGTGTTTGATATCCAAATGGTAAATACTATTGAGTTAGTTCTTTTTTTAAAACTATCCAATAGAAATTTTACTTTTTGGTTTGTGAGAAAGATCTGCAATTTCTGTAACTATAAGGCTGTTGGTCTAATTTCTATTGTGAATATGTTAAGACTATCTGTTTTATGACTCAAATTCTGTGCTAAGATAATCTGTTCTTGTTAATTTCTGTGCTAAGATAATTTACTTTCATTTGATTGTGTCAAGATAATTTGTTTTATGATTCAAATTAAAGATTTACAACTGACATTTCAATTTGTTTGTGTTGAAACTTGAACACAAACAAATTGAAATGTCAGTTGTAAAACTTTAGTTTTTAACTTTTGTATTTAGTTTAACTCATTTTGAGGCAATTTACGTGCAAAAACACGAAACAATTTGTTTTATGATTCAAATTCTATGTCAAACGATTTGATTTATGATTCAAATTCTGTGTCGAGAAGATTTGCTTTATGATTCAAATTATGTGTAAAAACTATTACCCTTTTTGAAGAAATAAATTTATTAAAAGTTGTTCTTTGTGATTATTTCTTATAAAAGTTTCATACATGGTTGTGAATGTTGAATCTGTAGGTGTTTAAATAAAAAGCACAACAAATAAATTTATTAAACATCACATGAAAAACTGCTGCTAAATCAACAAATTATCCAAGACACTATTTACAATGAAATGGTATTGATTTGTATGTAGAAGACATTCATCCAAATGCGATGGTTTGACTTCCAACAAATGACCAAAAAGTAAAATCAAATTGGGTAGTTTCTCTTTACAAACTATCTCAATACAATTTACCATTTGGAATATCCCAGAGAATTCACCAATTATAACATTCTTAATCATTAGAATCTCCCTTACACAGTATAAACAATTCTTAAATCTTTGAATAATACAAAATAGAAATAGCATTAAGATTCAATTAGAAAAATACACTCCACAGCATAAGCATTTCTTAAATCTTGGAATAAAACTACAAAATAACAATACAGTATTCAGATTCAATTTTTTAAAACACTCCATATATTCAATTTTTAAAATATTGGAATACTACAACAAAGTAGTAACACAGCATTAAGATTCATTTTTTTAAAACAATCAACAGATTCAATTTTTTTTAAAACTCCACAGCAAAAATAATTCTGAAATCATGGAATAAACCATAAAGAAGAGACACATTATTAAGATTTAATTTTATAAAAACATTCCAAGCATTCAATTTTTTATAAACAATCCGCAGATTCAATTTTTTTAAAACAATTCACAGCATAAAAGCTTTAATTAGAAGCTCATTTCCACAAATCAATGGCTACCATCGTTGGTGGTTTCAAATTTCGTTGCCACAAGGTAGATTTGAAAAAATAAATGTACTATTTGATTAAATTAAAAGAGATTTCAAAGTCGTAAATCAGCACAAGTTCCTAAGACGTAAATCAGCAGAAATTCCAAAGTCGTAAATCAGCATAAGTTCCAACGTCGGTAATTAGCATAAGTTCCAAAGTTGAAAATCAGCAAAATCTTCAACACGGAAAAAAGTTTAAAAGTCTTCCAGTTTTCAAAAAACGGTCTTGGTAGTATTTGTAATCTTCAATTATTAAAAATTTTTTTTTTTAAGCTACTAGACATTGATTTATATGAAGAACGTTTTTAAAAGTTGAAAGAATTTCTTCAAATTTCTTATAAAAGTTTCAACTTATCATCTGTCGACAATTGCTGTTATAGAATAGAAATGTTTGTTCATATCAATTCAGAATTAATTAATTTCACCAGGTAATTTGTTTTATGATTTGATTCGCGTTTGTGTTTATTTTCGTACTTTAGTTTGTCTGAGTGGCATTAAACGCTATGTTTTGACACATCCAAACGCCATATTTATTAGATAATCTTTAATTCATAACGATTTGATGAAATAATTCATAGAGTTTAACAATGTAATATCTGTAAATTAACTTGTATTTTGTTTTTATTCAAATGGAAAATTCAATAGTTGAATTAATAAATTAGCTGTTATGTTTTAAATTACCTTGTGAGCTTTTACCTTTCCAATTCTATATTTTCAATCTTCTTTTATGTTTTTCAATTTGCTTGTGAGCTTTTACTTTTCAAATTCTGTGTTTTTAAATTGCTTGTGTGCTTTCAATTGGTGTAATTTCTAGTTTGCTTGTGTTTGATATCCAAATGGTAAATACTATTGAGTTAGTTCTTTTTTTAAAACTATCCAATAGAAATTTTACTTTTTGGTTTGTGAGAAAGATCTGCAATTTCTGTAACTATAAGGCTGTTGGTCTAATTTCTATTGTGAATATGTTAAGACTATCTGTTTTATGACTCAAATTCTGTGCTAAGATAATCTGTTCTTGTTAATTTCTGTGCTAAGATAATTTACTTTCATTTGATTGTGTCAAGATAATTTGTTTTATGATTCAAATTAAAGATTTACAACTGACATTTCAATTTGTTTGTGTTGAAACTTGAACACAAACAAATTGAAATGTCAGTTGTAAAACTTTAGTTTTTAACTTTTGTATTTAGTTTAACTCATTTTGAGGCAATTTACGTGCAAAAACACGAAACAATTTGTTTTATGATTCAAATTCTATGTCAAACGATTTGATTTATGATTCAAATTCTGTGTCGAGAAGATTTGCTTTATGATTCAAATTATGTGTAAAAACTATTACCCTTTTTGAAGAAATAAATTTATTAAAAGTTGTTCTTTGTGATTATTTCTTATAAAAGTTTCATACATGGTTGTGAATGTTGAATCTGTAGGTGTTTAAATAAAAAGCACAACAAATAAATTTATTAAACATCACATGAAAAACTGCTGCTAAATCAACAAATTATCCAAGACACTATTTACAATGAAATGGTATTGATTTGTATGTAGAAGACATTCATCCAAATGCGATGGTTTGACTTCCAACAAATGACCAAAAAGTAAAATCAAATTGGGTAGTTTCTCTTTACAAACTATCTCAATACAATTTACCATTTGGAATATCCCAGAGAATTCACTAATTATAACATTCTTAATCATTAGAATCTCCCTTACACAGTATAAACAATTCTTAAATCTTTGAATAATACAAAATAGAAATAGCATTAAGATTCAATTAGAAAAATACACTCCACAGCATAAGCATTTCTTAAATCTTGGAATAAAACTACAAAATAACAATACAGTATTCAGATTCAATTTTTTAAAACACTCCATATATTCAATTTTTAAAATATTGGAATACTACAACAAAGTAGTAACACAGCATTAAGATTCATTTTTTTAAAACAATCAACAGATTCAATTTTTTTTAAAACTCCACAGCAAAAATAATTCTGAAATCATGGAATAAACCATAAAGAAGAGACACATTATTAAGATTTAATTTTATAAAAACATTCCAAGCATTCAATTTTTTATAAACAATCCGCAGATTCAATTTTTTTAAAACAATTCACAGCATAAAAGCTTTAATTAGAAGCTCATTTCCACAAATCAATGGCTACCATCGTTGGTGGTTTCAAATTTCGTTGCCACAAGGTAGATTTGAAAAAATAAATGTACTATTTGATTAAATTAAAAGAGATTTCAAAGTCGTAAATCAGCACAAGTTCCTAAGACGTAAATCAGCAGAAATTCCAAAGTCGTAAATCAGCATAAGTTCCAATGTCGGTAATTAGCATAAGTTCCAAAGTTGAAAATCAGCAAAATCTTCAACACGGAAAAAAGTTTAAAAGTCTTCCAGTTTTCAAAAAACGGTCTTGGTAGTATTTGTAATCTTCAATTATTAAAAAATTTTTTTTTAAGCTACTAGACATTGATTTATATGAAGAACGTTTTTAAAAGTTGAAAGAATTTCTTCAAATTTCTTATAAAAGTTTCAACTTATCATCTGTCGACAATTGCTGTTATAGAATAGAAATGTTTGTTCATATCAATTCAGAATTAATTAATTTCACCAGGTAATTTGTTTTATGATTTGATTCGCGTTTGTGTTTATTTTCGTACTTTAGTTTGTTTGAGTGGCATTAAACGCTATGTTTTGACACATCCAAACGCCATATTTATTAGATAATCTTTAATTCATAACGATTTGATGAAATAATTCATAGAGTTTAACAATGTAATATCTGTAAATTAACTTGTATTTTGTTTTTATTCAAATGGAAAATTCAATAGATGAATTAATAAATTAGCTGTTATGTTTTAAATTACCTTGTGAGCTTTTACCTTTCCAATTCTGTATTTTCAATCTTCTTTTATGTTTTTCAATTTGCTTGTGAGCTTTTACTTTTCAAATTCTGTGTTTTTAAATTGCTTGTGGGCTTTCAATTGGTGTAATTTCTAGTTTGCTTGTGTTTGATATCCAAATGGTAAATACTATTGAGTTAGTTCTTTTTTTAAAACTATCCAATAGAAATTTTACTTTTTGGTTTGTGAGAAAGATCTGCAATTTCTGTAACTATAAGGCTGTTGGTCTAATTTCTATTGTGAATATGTTAAGACTATCTGTTTTATGACTCAAATTCTGTGCTAAGATAATCTGTTCTTGTTAATTTCTGTGCTAAGATAATTTACTTTCATTTGATTGTGTCAAGATAATTTGTTTTATGATTCAAATTAAAGATTTACAACTGACATTTCAATTTGTTTGTGTTGAAACTTGAACACAAACAAATTGAAATGTCAGTTGTAAAACTTTAGTTTTTAACTTTTGTATTTAGTTTAACTCATTTTGAGGCAATTTACGTGCAAAAACACGAAACAATTTGTTTTATGATTCAAATTCTATGTCAAACGATTTGATTTATGATTCAAATTCTGTGTCGAGAAGATTTGCTTTATGATTCAAATTATGTGTAAAAACTATTACCCTTTTTGAAGAAATAAATTTATTAAAAGTTGTTCTTTGTGATTATTTCTTATAAAAGTTTCATACATGGTTGTGAATGTTGAATCTGTAGGTGTTTAAATAAAAAGCACAACAAATAAATTTATTAAACATCACATGAAAAACTGCTGCTAAATCAACAAATTATCCAAAACACTATTTACAATGAAATGGTATTGATTTGTATGTAGAAGACATTCATCCAAATGCGATGGTTTGACTTCCAACAAATGACCAAAAAGTAAAATCAAATTGGGTAGTTTCTCTTTACAAACTATCTCAATACAATTTACCATTTGGAATATCCCAGAGAATTCACCAATTATAACATTCTTAATCATTAGAATCTCCCTTACACAGTATAAACAATTCTTAAATCTTTGAATAATACAAAATAGAAATAGCATTAAGATTCAATTAGAAAAATACACTCCACAGCATAAGCATTTCTTAAATCTTGGAATAAAACTACAAAATAACAATACAGTATTCAGATTCAATTTTTTAAAACACTCCATATATTCAATTTTTAAAATATTGGAATACTACAACAAAGTAGTAACACAGCATTAAGATTCATTTTTTTAAAACAATCAACAGATTCAATTTTTTTTAAAACTCCACAGCAAAAATAATTCTGAAATCATGGAATAAACCATAAAGAAGAGACACATTATTAAGATTTAATTTTATAAAAACATTCCAAGCATTCAATTTTTTATAAACAATCCGCAGATTCAATTTTTTTAAAACAATTCACAGCATAAAAGCTTTAATTAGAAGCTCATTTCCACAAATCAATGGCTACCATCGTTGGTGGTTTCAAATTTCGTTGCCACAAGGTAGATTTGAAAAAATAAATGTACTATTTGATTAAATTAAAAGAGATTTCAAAGTCGTAAATCAGCACAAGTTCCTAAGACGTAAATCAGCAGAAATTCCAAAGTCGTAAATCAGCATAAGTTCCAATGTCGGTAATTAGCATAAGTTCCAAAGTTGAAAATCAGCAAAATCTTCAACACGGAAAAAAGTTTAAAAGTCTTCCAGTTTTCAAAAAACGGTCTTGGTAGTATTTGTAATCTTCAATTATTAAAAAAAAATTTTTTTTAAGCTACTAGACATTGATTTATATGAAGAACGTTTTTAAAAGTTGAAAGAATTTCTTCAAATTTCTTATAAAAGTTTCAACTTATCATCTGTCGACAATTGCTGTTATAGAATAGAAATGTTTGTTCATATCAATTCAGAATTAATTAATTTCACCAGGTAATTTGTTTTATGATTTTATTTTAAATTCGCGTTTGTGTTTATTTTCGTACATTAGTTTGTCTGAGTGGCATTAAACGCTATGTTATGACACATCCAAACGCTATATTTATTAGATAATCTTTAATTCATAACGATTTGATGAAATAATTCATAGAGTTTAACAATGTAATATCTGTAAATTAACTTGTATTTTGTTTTTATTCAAATGGAAAATTCAATAGATGAATTAATAAATTAGCTGTTATGTTTTAAATTACCTTGTGAGCTTTTACCTTTCCAATTCTGTATTTTCAATCTTCTTTTATGTTTTTCAATTTGCTTGTGAGCTTTTACTTTTCAAATTCTGTGTTTTTAAATTGCTTGTGGGCTTTCAATTGGTGTAATTTCTAGTTTGCTTGTGTTTGATATCCAAATGGTAAATACTATTGAGTTAGTTCTTTTTTTAAAACTATCCAATAGAAATTTTACTTTTTGGTTTGTGAGAAAGATCTGCAATTTCTGTAACTATAAGGCTGTTGGTCTAATTTCTATTGTGAATATGTTAAGACTATCTGTTTTATGACTCAAATTCTGTGCTAAGATAATCTGTTCTTGTTAATTTCTGTGCTAAGATAATTTACTTTCATTTGATTGTGTCAAGATAATTTGTTTTATGATTCAAATTAAAGATTTACAACTGACATTTCAATTTGTTTGTGTTGAAACTTGAACACAAACAAATTGAAATGTCAGTTGTAAAACTTTAGTTTTTAACTTTTGTATTTAGTTTAACTCATTTTGAGGCAATTTACGTGCAAAAACACGAAACAATTTGTTTTATGATTCAAATTCTATGTCAAACGATTTGATTTATGATTCAAATTCTGTGTCGAGAAGATTTGCTTTATGATTCAAATTATGTGTAAAAACTATTACCCTTTTTGAAGAAATAAATTTATTAAAAGTTGTTCTTTGTGATTATTTCTTATAAAAGTTTCATACATGGTTGTGAATGTTGAATCTGTAGGTGTTTAAATAAAAAGCACAACAAATAAATTTATTAAACATCACATGAAAAACTGCTGCTAAATCAACAAATTATCCGAGACACTATTTACAATGAAATGGTATTGATTTGTATGTAGAAGACATTCATCCAAATGCGATGGTTTGACTTCCAACAAATGACCAAAAAGTAAAATCAAATTGGGTAGTTTCTCTTTACAAACTATCTCAATACAATTTACCATTTGGAATATCCCAGAGAATTCACCAATTATAACATTCTTAATCATTAGAATCTCCCTTACACAGTATAAACAATTCTTAAATCTTTGAATAATACAAAATAGAAATAGCATTAAGATTCAATTAGAAAAATACACTCCACAGCATAAGCATTTCTTAAATCTTGGAATAAAACTACAAAATAACAATACAGTATTCAGATTCAATTTTTTAAAACACTCCATATATTCAATTTTTAAAATATTGGAATACTACAACAAAGTAGTAACACAGCATTAAGATTCATTTTTTTAAAACAATCAACAGATTCAATTTTTTTTAAAACTCCACAGCAAAAATAATTCTGAAATCATGGAATAAACCATAAAGAAGAGACACATTATTAAGATTTAATTTTATAAAAACATTCCAAGCATTCAATTTTTTATAAACAATCCGCAGATTCAATTTTTTTAAAACAATTCACAGCATAAAAGCTTTAATTAGAAGCTCATTTCCACAAATCAATGGCTACCATCGTTGGTGGTTTCAAATTTCGTTGCCACAAGGTAGATTTGAAAAAATAAATGTACTATTTGATTAAATTAAAAGAGATTTCAAAGTCGTAAATCAGCACAAGTTCCTAAGACGTAAATCAGCAGAAATTCCAAAGTCGTAAATCAGCATAAGTTCCAATGTCGGTAATTAGCATAAGTTCCAAAGTTGAAAATCAGCAAAATCTTCACATGGAAAAAATCACATGGAAAAAAGTTTAAAAGTCTTCCAGTTTTCAAAAAACGGTCTTGGTAGTATTTATAATCTTCAATTATTAAAAAAAATTTTTTTTTAAGCTACTAGACATTGATTTATATGAAGAACGTTTTTAAAAGTTGAAAGAATTTCTTCAAATTTCTTATAAAAGTTTCAACTTATCATCTGTCGACAATTGCTGTTATAGAATAGAAATGTTTGTTCATATCAATTCAGAATTAATTAATTTCACCAGGTAATTTGTTTTATGATTTTATTTTAAATTCGCGTTTGTGTTTATTTTCGTACATTAGTTTGTCTGAGTGGCATTAAACGCTATGTTATGACACATCCAAACGCTATATTTATTAGATAATCTTTAATTCATAACGATTTGATGAAATAATTCATAGAGTTTAACAATGTAATATCTGTAAATTAACTTGTATTTTGTTTTTATTCAAATGGAAAATTCAATAGATGAATTAATAAATTAGCTGTTATGTTTTAAATTACCTTGTGAGCTTTTACCTTTCCAATTCTGTATTTTCAATCTTCTTTTATGTTTTTCAATTTGCTTGTGAGCTTTTACTTTTCAAATTCTGTGTTTTTAAATTGCTTGTGGGCTTTCAATTGGTGTAATTTCTAGTTTGCTTGTGTTTGATATCCAAATGGTAAATACTATTGAGTTAGTTCTTTTTTTAAAACTATCCAATAGAAATTTTACTTTTTGGTTTGTGAGAAAGATCTGCAATTTCTGTAACTATAAGGCTGTTGGTCTAATTTCTATTGTGAATATGTTAAGACTATCTGTTTTATGACTCAAATTCTGTGCTAAGATAATCTGTTCTTGTTAATTTCTGTGCTAAGATAATTTACTTTCATTTGATTGTGTCAAGATAATTTGTTTTATGATTCAAATTAAAGATTTACAACTGACATTTCAATTTGTTTGTGTTGAAACTTGAACACAAACAAATTGAAATGTCAGTTGTAAAACTTTAGTTTTTAACTTTTGTATTTAGTTTAACTCATTTTGAGGCAATTTACGTGCAAAAACACGAAACAATTTGTTTTATGATTCAAATTCTATGTCAAACGATTTGATTTATGATTCAAATTCTGTGTCGAGAAGATTTGCTTTATGATTCAAATTATGTGTAAAAACTATTACCCTTTTTGAAGAAATAAATTTATTAAAAGTTGTTCTTTGTGATTATTTCTTATAAAAGTTTCATACATGGTTGTGAATGTTGAATCTGTAGGTGTTTAAATAAAAAGCACAACAAATAAATTTATTAAACATCACATGAAAAACTGCTGCTAAATCAACAAATTATCCAAGACACTATTTACAATGAAATGGTATTGATTTGTATGTAGAAGACATTCATCCAAATGCGATGGTTTGACTTCCAACAAATGACCAAAAAGTAAAATCAAATTGGGTAGTTTCTCTTTACAAACTATCTCAATACAATTTACCATTTGGAATATCCCAGAGAATTCACCAATTATAACATTCTTAATCATTAGAATCTCCCTTACACAGTATAAACAATTCTTAAATCTTTGAATAATACAAAATAGAAATAGCATTAAGATTCAATTAGAAAAATACACTCCACAGCATAAGCATTTCTTAAATCTTGGAATAAAACTACAAAATAACAATACAGTATTCAGATTCAATTTTTTAAAACACTCCATATATTCAATTTTTAAAATATTGGAATACTACAACAAAGTAGTAACACAGCATTAAGATTCATTTTTTTAAAACAATCAACAGATTCAATTTTTTTTAAAACTCCACAGCAAAAATAATTCTGAAATCATGGAATAAACCATAAAGAAGAGACACATTATTAAGATTTAATTTTATAAAAACATTCCAAGCATTCAATTTTTTATAAACAATCCGCAGATTCAATTTTTTTAAAACAATTCACAGCATAAAAGCTTTAATTAGAAGCTCATTTCCACAAATCAATGGCTACCATCGTTGGTGGTTTCAAATTTCGTTGCCACAAGGTAGATTTGAAAAAATAAATGTACTATTTGATTAAATTAAAAGAGATTTCAAAGTCGTAAATCAGCACAAGTTCCTAAGACGTAAATCAGCAGAAATTCCAAAGTCGTAAATCAGCATAAGTTCCAACGTCGGTAATTAGCATAAGTTCCAAAGTTGAAAATCAGCAAAATCTTCAACACGGAAAAAAGTTTAAAAGTCTTCCAGTTTTCAAAAAACGGTCTTGGTAGTATTTGTAATCTTCAATTATTAAAAAAAATTTTTTTTAAGCTACTAGACATTGATTTATATGAAGAACGTTTTTAAAAGTTGAAAGAATTTCTTCAAATTTCTTATAAAAGTTTCAACTTATCATCTGTCGACAATTGCTGTTATAGAATAGAAATGTTTGTTCATATCAATTCAGAATTAATTAATTTCACCAGGTAATTTGTTTTATGATTTGATTCGCGTTTGTGTTTATTTTCGTACTTTAGTTTGTCTGAGTGGCATTAAACGCTATGTTTTGACACATCCAAACGCCATATTTATTAGATAATCTTTAATTCATAACGATTTGATGAAATAATTCATAGAGTTTAACAATGTAATATCTGTAAATTAACTTGTATTTTGTTTTTATTCAAATGGAAAATTCAATAGTTGAATTAATAAATTAGCTGTTATGTTTTAAATTACCTTGTGAGCTTTTACCTTTCCAATTCTATATTTTCAATCTTCTTTTATGTTTTTCAATTTGCTTGTGAGCTTTTACTTTTCAAATTCTGTGTTTTTAAATTGCTTGTGTGCTTTCAATTGGTGTAATTTCTAGTTTGCTTGTGTTTGATATCCAAATGGTAAATACTATTGAATTAGTTCTTTTTTTAAAACTATCCAATAGAAATTTTACTTTTTGGTTTGTGAGAAAGATCTGCAATTTCTGTAACTATAAGGCTGTTGGTCTAATTTCTATTGTGAATATGTTAAGACTATCTGTTTTATGACTCAAATTCTGTGCTAAGATAATCTGTTCTTGTTAATTTCTGTGCTAAGATAATTTACTTTCATTTGATTGTGTCAAGATAATTTGTTTTATGATTCAAATTAAAGATTTACAACTGACATTTCAATTTGTTTGTGTTGAAACGTGAACACAAACAAATTGAAATGTCAGTTGTAAAACTTTAGTTTTTAACTTTTGTATTTAGTTTAACTCATTTTGAGGCAATTTACGTGCAAAAACACGAAACAATTTGTTTTATGATTCAAATTCTATGTCAAACGATTTGATTTATGATTCAAATTCTGTGTCGAGAAGATTTGCTTTATGATTCAAATTATGTGTAAAAACTATTACCCTTTTTGAAGAAATAAATTTATTAAAAGTTGTTCTTTGTGATTATTTCTTATAAAAGTTTCATACATGGTTGTGAATGTTGAATCTGTAGGTGTTTAAATAAAAAGCACAACAAATAAATTTATTAAACATCACATGAAAAACTGCTGCTAAATCAACAAATTATCCAAGACACTATTTACAATGAAATGGTATTGATTTGTATGTAGAAGACATTCATCCAAATGCGATGGTTTGACTTCCAACAAATGACCAAAAAGTAAAATCAAATTGGGTAGTTTCTCTTTACAAACTATCTCAATACAATTTACCATTTGGAATATCCCAGAGAATTCACCAATTATAACATTCTTAATCATTAGAATCTCCCTTACACAGTATAAACAATTCTTAAATCTTTGAATAATACAAAATAGAAATAGCATTAAGATTCAATTAGAAAAATACACTCCACAGCATAAGCATTTCTTAAATCTTGGAATAAAACTACAAAATAACAATACAGTATTCAGATTCAATTTTTTAAAACACTCCATATATTCAATTTTTAAAATATTGGAATACTACAACAAAGTAGTAACACAGCATTAAGATTCATTTTTTTAAAACAATCAACAGATTCAATTTTTTTAAAACTCCACAGCAAAAATAATTCTGAAATCATGGAATAAACCATAAAGAAGAGACACATTATTAAGATTTAATTTTATAAAAACATTCCAAGCATTCAATTTTTTATAAACAATCCGCAGATTCAATTTTTTTAAAACAATTCACAGCATAAAAGCTTTAATTAGAAGCTCATTTCCACAAATCAATGGCTACCATCGTTGGTGGTTTCAAATTTCGTTGCCACAAGGTAGATTTGAAAAAATAAATGTACTATTTGATTAAATTAAAAGAGATTTCAAAGTCGTAAATCAGCACAAGTTCCTAAGACGTAAATCAGCAGAAATTCCAAAGTCGTAAATCAGCATAAGTTCCAATGTCGGTAATTAGCATAAGTTCCAAAGTTGAAAATCAGCAAAATCTTCACATGGAAAAAATCACATGGAAAAAAGTTTAAAAGTCTTCCAGTTTTCAAAAAACGGTCTTGGTAGTATTTATAATCTTCAATTATTAAAAAAAATTTTTTTTTAAGCTACTAGACATTGATTTATATGAAGAACGTTTTTAAAAGTTGAAAGAATTTCTTCAAATTTCTTATAAAAGTTTCAACTTATCATCTGTCGACAATTGCTGTTATAGAATAGAAATGTTTGTTCATATCAATTCAGAATTAATTAATTTCACCAGGTAATTTGTTTTATGATTTTATTTTAAATTCGCGTTTGTGTTTATTTTCGTACATTAGTTTGTCTGAGTGGCATTAAACGCTATGTTATGACACATCCAAACGCTATATTTATTAGATAATCTTTAATTCATAACGATTTGATGAAATAATTCATAGAGTTTAACAATGTAATATCTGTAAATTAACTTGTATTTTGTTTTTATTCAAATGGAAAATTCAATAGATGAATTAATAAATTAGCTGTTATGTTTTAAATTACCTTGTGAGCTTTTACCTTTCCAATTCTGTATTTTCAATCTTCTTTTATGTTTTTCAATTTGCTTGTGAGCTTTTACTTTTCAAATTCTGTGTTTTTAAATTGCTTGTGGGCTTTCAATTGGTGTAATTTCTAGTTTGCTTGTGTTTGATATCCAAATGGTAAATACTATTGAGTTAGTTCTTTTTTTAAAACTATCCAATAGAAATTTTACTTTTTGGTTTGTGAGAAAGATCTGCAATTTCTGTAACTATAAGGCTGTTGGTCTAATTTCTATTGTGAATATGTTAAGACTATCTGTTTTATGACTCAAATTCTGTGCTAAGATAATCTGTTCTTGTTAATTTCTGTGCTAAGATAATTTACTTTCATTTGATTGTGTCAAGATAATTTGTTTTATGATTCAAATTAAAGATTTACAACTGACATTTCAATTTGTTTGTGTTGAAACTTGAACACAAACAAATTGAAATGTCAGTTGTAAAACTTTAGTTTTTAACTTTTGTATTTAGTTTAACTCATTTTGAGGCAATTTACGTGCAAAAACACGAAACAATTTGTTTTATGATTCAAATTCTATGTCAAACGATTTGATTTATGATTCAAATTCTGTGTCGAGAAGATTTGCTTTATGATTCAAATTATGTGTAAAAACTATTACCCTTTTTGAAGAAATAAATTTATTAAAAGTTGTTCTTTGTGATTATTTCTTATAAAAGTTTCATACATGGTTGTGAATGTTGAATCTGTAGGTGTTTAAATAAAAAGCACAACAAATAAATTTATTAAACATCACATGAAAAACTGCTGCTAAATCAACAAATTATCCAAGACACTATTTACAATGAAATGGTATTGATTTGTATGTAGAAGACATTCATCCAAATGCGATGGTTTGACTTCCAACAAATGACCAAAAAGTAAAATCAAATTGGGTAGTTTCTCTTTACAAACTATCTCAATACAATTTACCATTTGGAATATCCCAGAGAATTCACCAATTATAACATTCTTAATCATTAGAATCTCCCTTACACAGTATAAACAATTCTTAAATCTTTGAATAATACAAAATAGAAATAGCATTAAGATTCAATTAGAAAAATACACTCCACAGCATAAGCATTTCTTAAATCTTGGAATAAAACTACAAAATAACAATACAGTATTCAGATTCAATTTTTTAAAACACTCCATATATTCAATTTTTAAAATATTGGAATACTACAACAAAGTAGTAACACAGCATTAAGATTCATTTTTTTAAAACAATCAACAGATTCAATTTTTTTTAAAACTCCACAGCAAAAATAATTCTGAAATCATGGAATAAACCATAAAGAAGAGACACATTATTAAGATTTAATTTTATAAAAACATTCCAAGCATTCAATTTTTTATAAACAATCCGCAGATTCAATTTTTTTAAAACAATTCACAGCATAAAAGCTTTAATTAGAAGCTCATTTCCACAAATCAATGGCTACCATCGTTGGTGGTTTCAAATTTCGTTGCCACAAGGTAGATTTGAAAAAATAAATGTACTATTTGATTAAATTAAAAGAGATTTCAAAGTCGTAAATCAGCACAAGTTCCTAAGACGTAAATCAGCAGAAATTCCAAAGTCGTAAATCAGCATAAGTTCCAATGTCGGTAATTAGCATAAGTTCCAAAGTTGAAAATCAGCAAAATCTTCACATGGAAAAAATCACATGGAAAAAAGTTTAAAAGTCTTCCAGTTTTCAAAAAACGGTCTTGGTAGTATTTATAATCTTCAATTATTAAAAAAAATTTTTTTTTAAGCTACTAGACATTGATTTATATGAAGAACGTTTTTAAAAGTTGAAAGAATTTCTTCAAATTTCTTATAAAAGTTTCAACTTATCATCTGTCGACAATTGCTGTTATAGAATAGAAATGTTTGTTCATATCAATTCAGAATTAATTAATTTCACCAGGTAATTTGTTTTATGATTTTATTTTAAATTCGCGTTTGTGTTTATTTTCGTACATTAGTTTGTCTGAGTGGCATTAAACGCTATGTTATGACACATCCAAACGCTATATTTATTAGATAATCTTTAATTCATAACGATTTGATGAAATAATTCATAGAGTTTAACAATGTAATATCTGTAAATTAACTTGTATTTTGTTTTTATTCAAATGGAAAATTCAATAGATGAATTAATAAATTAGCTGTTATGTTTTAAATTACCTTGTGAGCTTTTACCTTTCCAATTCTGTATTTTCAATCTTCTTTTATGTTTTTCAATTTGCTTGTGAGCTTTTACTTTTCAAATTCTGTGTTTTTAAATTGCTTGTGGGCTTTCAATTGGTGTAATTTCTAGTTTGCTTGTGTTTGATATCCAAATGGTAAATACTATTGAGTTAGTTCTTTTTTTAAAACTATCCAATAGAAATTTTACTTTTTGGTTTGTGAGAAAGATCTGCAATTTCTGTAACTATAAGGCTGTTGGTCTAATTTCTATTGTGAATATGTTAAGACTATCTGTTTTATGACTCAAATTCTGTGCTAAGATAATCTGTTCTTGTTAATTTCTGTGCTAAGATAATTTACTTTCATTTGATTGTGTCAAGATAATTTGTTTTATGATTCAAATTAAAGATTTACAACTGACATTTCAATTTGTTTGTGTTGAAACTTGAACACAAACAAATTGAAATGTCAGTTGTAAAACTTTAGTTTTTAACTTTTGTATTTAGTTTAACTCATTTTGAGGCAATTTACGTGCAAAAACACGAAACAATTTGTTTTATGATTCAAATTCTATGTCAAACGATTTGATTTATGATTCAAATTCTGTGTCGAGAAGATTTGCTTTATGATTCAAATTATGTGTAAAAACTATTACCCTTTTTGAAGAAATAAATTTATTAAAAGTTGTTCTTTGTGATTATTTCTTATAAAAGTTTCATACATGGTTGTGAATGTTGAATCTGTAGGTGTTTAAATAAAAAGCACAACAAATAAATTTATTAAACATCACATGAAAAACTGCTGCTAAATCAACAAATTATCCAAGACACTATTTACAATGAAATGGTATTGATTTGTATGTAGAAGACATTCATCCAAATGCGATGGTTTGACTTCCAACAAATGACCAAAAAGTAAAATCAAATTGGGTAGTTTCTCTTTACAAACTATCTCAATACAATTTACCATTTGGAATATCCCAGAGAATTCACCAATTATAACATTCTTAATCATTAGAATCTCCCTTACACAGTATAAACAATTCTTAAATCTTTGAATAATACAAAATAGAAATAGCATTAAGATTCAATTAGAAAAATACACTCCACAGCATAAGCATTTCTTAAATCTTGGAATAAAACTACAAAATAACAATACAGTATTCAGATTCAATTTTTTAAAACACTCCATATATTCAATTTTTAAAATATTGGAATACTACAACAAAGTAGTAACACAGCATTAAGATTCATTTTTTTAAAACAATCAACAGATTCAATTTTTTTTAAAACTCCACAGCAAAAATAATTCTGAAATCATGGAATAAACCATAAAGAAGAGACACATTATTAAGATTTAATTTTATAAAAACATTCCAAGCATTCAATTTTTTATAAACAATCCGCAGATTCAATTTTTTTAAAACAATTCACAGCATAAAAGCTTTAATTAGAAGCTCATTTCCACAAATCAATGGCTACCATCGTTGGTGGTTTCAAATTTCGTTGCCACAAGGTAGATTTGAAAAAATAAATGTACTATTTGATTAAATTAAAAGAGATTTCAAAGTCGTAAATCAGCACAAGTTCCTAAGACGTAAATCAGCAGAAATTCCAAAGTCGTAAATCAGCATAAGTTCCAACGTCGGTAATTAGCATAAGTTCCAAAGTTGAAAATCAGCAAAATCTTCAACACGGAAAAAAGTTTAAAAGTCTTCCAGTTTTCAAAAAACGGTCTTGGTAGTATTTGTAATCTTCAATTATTAAAAAAAATTTTTTTTAAGCTACTAGACATTGATTTATATGAAGAACGTTTTTAAAAGTTGAAAGAATTTCTTCAAATTTCTTATAAAAGTTTCAACTTATCATCTGTCGACAATTGCTGTTATAGAATAGAAATGTTTGTTCATATCAATTCAGAATTAATTAATTTCACCAGGTAATTTGTTTTATGATTTGATTCGCGTTTGTGTTTATTTTCGTACTTTAGTTTGTCTGAGTGGCATTAAACGCTATGTTTTGACACATCCAAACGCCATATTTATTAGATAATCTTTAATTCATAACGATTTGATGAAATAATTCATAGAGTTTAACAATGTAATATCTGTAAATTAACTTGTATTTTGTTTTTATTCAAATGGAAAATTCAATAGTTGAATTAATAAATTAGCTGTTATGTTTTAAATTACCTTGTGAGCTTTTACCTTTCCAATTCTATATTTTCAATCTTCTTTTATGTTTTTCAATTTGCTTGTGAGCTTTTACTTTTCAAATTCTGTGTTTTTAAATTGCTTGTGTGCTTTCAATTGGTGTAATTTCTAGTTTGCTTGTGTTTGATATCCAAATGGTAAATACTATTGAATTAGTTCTTTTTTTAAAACTATCCAATAGAAATTTTACTTTTTGGTTTGTGAGAAAGATCTGCAATTTCTGTAACTATAAGGCTGTTGGTCTAATTTCTATTGTGAATATGTTAAGACTATCTGTTTTATGACTCAAATTCTGTGCTAAGATAATCTGTTCTTGTTAATTTCTGTGCTAAGATAATTTACTTTCATTTGATTGTGTCAAGATAATTTGTTTTATGATTCAAATTAAAGATTTACAACTGACATTTCAATTTGTTTGTGTTGAAACGTGAACACAAACAAATTGAAATGTCAGTTGTAAAACTTTAGTTTTTAACTTTTGTATTTAGTTTAACTCATTTTGAGGCAATTTACGTGCAAAAACACGAAACAATTTGTTTTATGATTCAAATTCTATGTCAAACGATTTGATTTATGATTCAAATTCTGTGTCGAGAAGATTTGCTTTATGATTCAAATTATGTGTAAAAACTATTACCCTTTTTGAAGAAATAAATTTATTAAAAGTTGTTCTTTGTGATTATTTCTTATAAAAGTTTCATACATGGTTGTGAATGTTGAATCTGTAGGTGTTTAAATAAAAAGCACAACAAATAAATTTATTAAACATCACATGAAAAACTGCTGCTAAATCAACAAATTATCCAAGACACTATTTACAATGAAATGGTATTGATTTGTATGTAGAAGACATTCATCCAAATGCGATGGTTTGACTTCCAACAAATGACCAAAAAGTAAAATCAAATTGGGTAGTTTCTCTTTACAAACTATCTCAATACAATTTACCATTTGGAATATCCCAGAGAATTCACCAATTATAACATTCTTAATCATTAGAATCTCCCTTACACAGTATAAACAATTCTTAAATCTTTGAATAATACAAAATAGAAATAGCATTAAGATTCAATTAGAAAAATACACTCCACAGCATAAGCATTTCTTAAATCTTGGAATAAAACTACAAAATAACAATACAGTATTCAGATTCAATTTTTTAAAACACTCCATATATTCAATTTTTAAAATATTGGAATACTACAACAAAGTAGTAACACAGCATTAAGATTCATTTTTTTAAAACAATCAACAGATTCAATTTTTTTTAAAACTCCACAGCAAAAATAATTCTGAAATCATGGAATAAACCATAAAGAAGAGACACATTATTAAGATTTAATTTTATAAAAACATTCCAAGCATTCAATTTTTTATAAACAATCCGCAGATTCAATTTTTTTAAAACAATTCACAGCATAAAAGCTTTAATTAGAAGCTCATTTCCACAAATCAATGGCTACCATCGTTGGTGGTTTCAAATTTCGTTGCCACAAGGTAGATTTGAAAAAATAAATGTACTATTTGATTAAATTAAAAGAGATTTCAAAGTCGTAAATCAGCACAAGTTCCTAAGACGTAAATCAGCAGAAATTCCAAAGTCGTAAATCAGCATAAGTTCCAATGTCGGTAATTAGCATAAGTTCCAAAGTTGAAAATCAGCAAAATCTTCAACACGGAAAAAAGTTTAAAAGTCTTCCAGTTTTCAAAAAACGGTCTTGGTAGTATTTGTAATCTTCAATTATTAATTTTTTTTTTTTTTAAGCTACTAGACATTGATTTATATGAAGAACGTTTTTAAAAGTTGAAAGAATTTCTTCAAATTTCTTATAAAAGTTTCAACTTATCATCTGTCGACAATTGCTGTTATAGAATAGAAATGTTTGTTCATATCAATTCAGAATTAATTAATTTCACCAGGTAATTTGTTTTATGATTTGATTCGCGTTTGTGTTTATTTTCGTACTTTAGTTTGTTTGAGTGGCATTAAACGCTATGTTTTGACACATCCAAACGCCATATTTATTAGATAATCTTTAATTCATAACGATTTGATGAAATAATTCATAGAGTTTAACAATGTAATATCTGTAAATTAACTTGTATTTTGTTTTTATTCAAATGGAAAATTCAATAGTTGAATTAATAAATTAGCTGTTATGTTTTAAATTACCTTGTGAGCTTTTACCTTTCCAATTCTATATTTTCAATCTTCTTTTATGTTTTTCAATTTTCTTGTGAGCTTTTACTTTTCAAATTCTGTGTTTTTAAATTGCTTGTGTGCTTTCAATTGGTGTAATTTCTAGTTTGCTTGTGTTTGATATCCAAATGGTAAATACTATTGAGTTAGTTCTTTTTTTAAAACTATCCAATAGAAATTTTACTTTTTGGTTTGTGAGAAAGATCTGCAATTTCTGTAACTATAAGGCTGTTGGTCTAATTTCTATTGTGAATATGTTAAGACTATCTGTTTTATGACTCAAATTCTGTGCTAAGATAATCTGTTCTTGTTAATTTCTGTGCTAAGATAATTTACTTTCATTTGATTGTGTCAAGATAATTTGTTTTATGATTCAAATTAAAGATTTACAACTGACATTTCAATTTGTTTGTGTTGAAACTTGAACACAAACAAATTGAAATGTCAGTTGTAAAACTTTAGTTTTTAACTTTTGTATTTAGTTTAACTCATTTTGAGGCAATTTACGTGCAAAAACACGAAACAATTTGTTTTATGATTCAAATTCTATGTCAAACGATTTGATTTATGATTCAAATTCTGTGTCGAGAAGATTTGCTTTATGATTCAAATTAAGTGTAAAAACTATTACCCTTTTTGAAGAAATAAATTTATTAAAAGTTGTTCTTTGTGATTATTTCTTATAAAAGTTTCATACATGGTTGTGAATGTTGAATCTGTAGGTGTTTAAATAAAAAGCACAACAAATAAATTTATTAAACATCACATGAAAAACTGCTGCTAAATCAACAAATTATCCAAGACACTATTTACAATGAAATGGTATTGATTTGTATGTAGAAGACATTCATCCAAATGCGATGGTTTGACTTCCAACAAATGACCAAAAAGTAAAATCAAATTGGGTAGTTTCTCTTTACAAACTATCTCAATACAATTTACCATTTGGAATATCCCAGAGAATTCACCAATTATAACATTCTTAATCATTAGAATCTCCCTTACACAGTATAAACAATTCTTAAATCTTTGAATAATACAAAATAGAAATAGCATTAAGATTCAATTAGAAAAATACACTCCACAGCATAAGCATTTCTTAAATCTTGGAATAAAACTACAAAATAACAATACAGTATTCAGATTCAATTTTTTAAAACACTCCATATATTCAATTTTTAAAATATTGGAATACTACAACAAAGTAGTAACACAGCATTAAGATTCATTTTTTTAAAACAATCAACAGATTCAATTTTTTTTTAAAACTCCACAGCAAAAATAATTCTGAAATCATGGAATAAACCATAAAGAAGAGACACATTATTAAGATTTAATTTTATAAAAACATTCCAAGCATTCAATTTTTTATAAACAATCCGCAGATTCAATTTTTTAAAACAATTCACAGCATAAAAGCTTTAATTAGAAGCTCATTTCCACAAATCAATGGCTACCATCGTTGGTGGTTTCAAATTTCGTTGCCACAAGGTAGATTTGAAAAAATAAATGTACTATTTGATTAAATTAAAAGAGATTTCAAAGTCGTAAATCAGCACAAGTTCCTAAGACGTAAATCAGCAGAAATTCCAAAGTCGTAAATCAGCATAAGTTCCAACGTCGGTAATTAGCATAAGTTCCAAAGTTGAAAATCAGCAAAATCTTCAACACGGAAAAAAGTTTAAAAGTCTTCCAGTTTTCAAAAAACGGTCTTGGTAGTATTTGTAATCTTCAATTATTAAAAAAAATTTTTTTTAAGCTACTAGACATTGATTTATATGAAGAACGTTTTTAAAAGTTGAAAGAATTTCTTCAAATTTCTTATAAAAGTTTCAACTTATCATCTGTCGACAATTGCTGTTATAGAATAGAAATGTTTGTTCATATCAATTCAGAATTAATTAATTTCACCAGGTAATTTGTTTTATGATTTGATTCGCGTTTGTGTTTATTTTCGTACTTTAGTTTGTCTGAGTGGCATTAAACGCTAGGTTTTGACACATCCAAACGCCATATTTATTAGATAATCTTTAATTCATAACGATTTGATGAAATAATTCATAGAGTTTAACAATGTAATATCTGTAAATTAACTTGTATTTTGTTTTTATTCAAATGGAAAATTCAATAGTTGAATTAATAAATTAGCTGTTATGTTTTAAATTACCTTGTGAGCTTTTACCTTTCCAATTCTGTATTTTCAATCTTCTTTTATGTTTTTCAATTTGCTTGTGAGCTTTTACTTTTCAAATTCTGTGTTTTTAAATTGCTTGTGTGCTTTCAATTGGTGTAATTTCTAGTTTGCTTGTGTTTGATATCCAAATGGTAAATACTATTGAGTTAGTTCTTTTTTTAAAACTATCCAATAGAAATTTTACTTTTTGGTTTGTGAGAAAGATCTGCAATTTCTGTAACTATAAGGCTGTTGGTCTAATTTCTATTGTGAATATGTTAAGACTATCTGTTTTATGACTCAAATTCTGTGCTAAGATAATCTGTTCTTGTTAATTTCTGTGCTAAGATAATTTACTTTCATTTGATTGTGTCAAGATAATTTGTTTTATGATTCAAATTAAAGATTTACAACTGACATTTCAATTTGTTTGTGTTGAAACTTGAACACAAACAAATTGAAATGTCAGTTGTAAAACTTTAGTTTTTAACTTTTGTATTTAGTTTAACTCATTTTGAGGCAATTTACGTGCAAAAACACGAAACAATTTGTTTTATGATTCAAATTCTATGTCAAACGATTTGATTTATGATTCAAATTCTGTGTCGAGAAGATTTGCTTTATGATTCAAATTATGTGTAAAAACTATTACCCTTTTTGAAGAAATAAATTTATTAAAAGTTGTTCTTTGTGATTATTTCTTATAAAAGTTTCATACATGGTTGTGAATGTTGAATCTGTAGGTGTTTAAATAAAAAGCACAACAAATAAATTTATTAAACATCACATGAAAAACTGCTGCTAAATCAACAAATTATCCAAGACACTATTTACAATGAAATGGTATTGATTTGTATGTAGAAGACATTCATCCAAATGCGATGGTTTGACTTCCAACAAATGACCAAAAAGTAAAATCAAATTGGGTAGTTTCTCTTTACAAACTATCTCAATACAATTTACCATTTGGAATATCCCAGAGAATTCACCAATTATAACATTCTTAATCATTAGAATCTCCCTTACACAGTATAAACAATTCTTAAATCTTTGAATAATACAAAATAGAAATAGCATTAAGATTCAATTAGAAAAATACACTCCACAGCATAAGCATTTCTTAAATCTTGGAATAAAACTACAAAATAACAATACAGTATTCAGATTCAATTTTTTAAAACACTCCATATATTCAATTTTTAAAATATTGGAATACTACAACAAAGTAGTAACACAGCATTAAGATTCATTTTTTTAAAACAATCAACAGATTCAATTTTTTTTTAAAACTCCACAGCAAAAATAATTCTGAAATCATGGAATAAACCATAAAGAAGAGACACATTATTAAGATTTAATTTTATAAAAACATTCCAAGCATTCAATTTTTTATAAACAATCCGCAGATTCAATTTTTTAAAACAATTCACAGCATAAAAGCTTTAATTAGAAGCTCATTTCCACAAATCAATGGCTACCATCGTTGGTGGTTTCAAATTTCGTTGCCACAAGGTAGATTTGAAAAAATAAATGTACTATTTGATTAAATTAAAAGAGATTTCAAAGTCGTAAATCAGCACAAGTTCCTAAGACGTAAATCAGCAGAAATTCCAAAGTCGTAAATCAGCATAAGTTCCAACGTCGGTAATTAGCATAAGTTCCAAAGTTGAAAATCAGCAAAATCTTCAACACGGAAAAAAGTTTAAAAGTCTTCCAGTTTTCAAAAAACGGTCTTGGTAGTATTTGTAATCTTCAATTATTAAAAAAAATTTTTTTTAAGCTACTAGACATTGATTTATATGAAGAACGTTTTTAAAAGTTGAAAGAATTTCTTCAAATTTCTTATAAAAGTTTCAACTTATCATCTGTCGACAATTGCTGTTATAGAATAGAAATGTTTGTTCATATCAATTCAGAATTAATTAATTTCACCAGGTAATTTGTTTTATGATTTGATTCGCGTTTGTGTTTATTTTCGTACTTTAGTTTGTCTGAGTGGCATTAAACGCTATGTTTTGACACATCCAAACGCCATATTTATTAGATAATCTTTAATTCATAACGATTTGATGAAATAATTCATAGAGTTTAACAATGTAATATCTGTAAATTAACTTGTATTTTGTTTTTATTCAAATGGAAAATTCAATAGTTGAATTAATAAATTAGCTGTTATGTTTTAAATTACCTTGTGAGCTTTTACCTTTCCAATTCTATATTTTCAATCTTCTTTTATGTTTTTCAATTTGCTTGTGAGCTTTTACTTTTCAAATTCTGTGTTTTTAAATTGCTTGTGTGCTTTCAATTGGTGTAATTTCTAGTTTGCTTGTGTTTGATATCCAAATGGTAAATACTATTGAGTTAGTTCTTTTTTTAAAACTATCCAATAGAAATTTTACTTTTTGGTTTGTGAGAAAGATCTGCAATTTCTGTAACTATAAGGCTGTTGGTCTAATTTCTATTGTGAATATGTTAAGACTATCTGTTTTATGACTCAAATTCTGTGCTAAGATAATCTGTTCTTGTTAATTTCTGTGCTAAGATAATTTACTTTCATTTGATTGTGTCAAGATAATTTGTTTTATGATTCAAATTAAAGATTTACAACTGACATTTCAATTTGTTTGTGTTGAAACTTGAACACAAACAAATTGAAATGTCAGTTGTAAAACTTTAGTTTTTAACTTTTGTATTTAGTTTAACTCATTTTGAGGCAATTTACGTGCAAAAACACGAAACAATTTGTTTTATGATTCAAATTCTATGTCAAACGATTTGATTTATGATTCAAATTCTGTGTCGAGAAGATTTGCTTTATGATTCAAATTATGTGTAAAAACTATTACCCTTTTTGAAGAAATAAATTTATTAAAAGTTGTTCTTTGTGATTATTTCTTATAAAAGTTTCATACATGGTTGTGAATGTTGAATCTGTAGGTGTTTAAATAAAAAGCACAACAAATAAATTTATTAAACATCACATGAAAAACTGCTGCTAAATCAACAAATTATCCAAGACACTATTTACAATGAAATGGTATTGATTTGTATGTAGAAGACATTCATCCAAATGCGATGGTTTGACTTCCAACAAATGACCAAAAAGTAAAATCAAATTGGGTAGTTTCTCTTTACAAACTATCTCAATACAATTTACCATTTGGAATATCCCAGAGAATTCACCAATTATAACATTCTTAATCATTAGAATCTCCCTTACACAGTATAAACAATTCTTAAATCTTTGAATAATACAAAATAGAAATAGCATTAAGATTCAATTAGAAAAATACACTCCACAGCATAAGCATTTCTTAAATCTTGGAATAAAACTACAAAATAACAATACAGTATTCAGATTCAATTTTTTAAAACACTCCATATATTCAATTTTTAAAATATTGGAATACTACAACAAAGTAGTAACACAGCATTAAGATTCATTTTTTTAAAACAATCAACAGATTCAATTTTTTTTAAAACTCCACAGCAAAAATAATTCTGAAATCATGGAATAAACCATAAAGAAGAGACACATTATTAAGATTTAATTTTATAAAAACATTCCAAGCATTCAATTTTTTATAAACAATCCGCAGATTCAACTTTTTTAAAACAATTCACAGCATAAAAGCTTTAATTAGAAGCTCATTTCCACAAATCAATGGCTACCATCGTTGGTGGTTTCAAATTTCGTTGCCACAAGGTAGATTTGAAAAAATAAATGTACTATTTGATTAAATTAAAAGAGATTTCAAAGTCGTAAATCAGCACAAGTTCCTAAGACGTAAATCAGCAGAAATTCCAAAGTCGTAAATCAGCATAAGTTCCAACGTCGGTAATTAGCATAAGTTCCAAAGTTGAAAATCAGCAAAATCTTCAACACGGAAAAAAGTTTAAAAGTCTTCCAGTTTTCAAAAAACGGTCTTGGTAGTATTTGTAATCTTCAATTATTAAAATTTTTTTTTTTTTAAGCTACTAGACATTGATTTATATGAAGAACGTTTTTAAAAGTTGAAAGAATTTCTTCAAATTTCTTATAAAAGTTTCAACTTATCATCTGTCGACAATTGCTGTTATAGAATAGAAATGTTTGTTCATATCAATTCAGAATTAATTAATTTCACCAGGTAATTTGTTTTATGATTTGATTCGCGTTTGTGTTTATTTTCGTACTTTAGTTTGTTTGAGTGGCATTAAACGCTATGTTTTGACACATCCAAACGCCATATTTATTAGATAATCTTTAATTCATAACGATTTGATGAAATAATTCATAGAGTTTAACAATGTAATATCTGTAAATTAACTTGTATTTTGTTTTTATTCAAATGGAAAATTCAATAGTTGAATTAATAAATTAGCTGTTATGTTTTAAATTACCTTGTGAGCTTTTACCCTTCCAATTCTATATTTTCAATCTTCTTTTATGTTTTTCAATTTGCTTGTGAGCTTTTACTTTTCAAATTCTGTGTTTTTAAATTGCTTGTGTGCTTTCAATTGGTGTAATTTCTAGTTTGCTTGTGTTTGATATCCAAATGGTAAATACTATTGAGTTAGTTCTTTTTTTAAAACTATCCAATAGAAATTTTACTTTTTGGTTTGTGAGAAAGATCTGCAATTTCTGTAACTATAAGGCTGTTGGTCTAATTTCTATTGTGAATATGTTAAGACTATCTGTTTTATGACTCAAATTCTGTGCTAAGATAATCTGTTCTTGTTAATTTCTGTGCTAAGATAATTTACTTTCATTTGATTGTGTCAAGATAATTTGTTTTATGATTCAAATTAAAGATTTACAACTGACATTTCAATTTGTTTGTGTTGAAACTTGAACACAAACAAATTGAAATGTCAGTTGTAAAACTTTAGTTTTTAACTTTTGTATTTAGTTTAACTCATTTTGAGGCAATTTACGTGCAAAAACACGAAACAATTTGTTTTATGATTCAAATTCTATGTCAAACGATTTGATTTATGATTCAAATTCTGTGTCGAGAAGATTTGCTTTATGATTCAAATTATGTGTAAAAACTATTACCCTTTTTGAAGAAATAAATTTATTAAAAGTTGTTCTTTGTGATTATTTCTTATAAAAGTTTCATACATGGTTGTGAATGTTGAATCTGTAGGTGTTTAAATAAAAAGCACAACAAATAAATTTATTAAACATCACATGAAAAACTGCTGCTAAATCAACAAATTATCCAAGACACTATTTACAATGAAATGGTATTGATTTGTATGTAGAAGACATTCATCCAAATGCGATGGTTTGACTTCCAACAAATGACCAAAAAGTAAAATCAAATTGGGTAGTTTCTCTTTACAAACTATCTCAATACAATTTACCATTTGGAATATCCCAGAGAATTCACCAATTATAACATTCTTAATCATTAGAATCTCCCTTACACAGTATAAACAATTCTTAAATCTTTGAATAATACAAAATAGAAATAGCATTAAGATTCAATTAGAAAAATACACTCCACAGCATAAGCATTTCTTAAATCTTGGAATAAAACTACAAAATAACAATACAGTATTCAGATTCAATTTTTTAAAACACTCCATATATTCAATTTTTAAAATATTGGAATACTACAACAAAGTAGTAACACAGCATTAAGATTCATTTTTTTAAAACAATCAACAGATTCAATTTTTTTTAAAACTCCACAGCAAAAATAATTCTGAAATCATGGAATAAACCATAAAGAAGAGACACATTATTAAGATTTAATTTTATAAAAACATTCCAAGCATTCAATTTTTTATAAACAATCCGCAGATTCAACTTTTTTAAAACAATTCACAGCATAAAAGCTTTAATTAGAAGCTCATTTCCACAAATCAATGGCTACCATCGTTGGTGGTTTCAAATTTCGTTGCCACAAGGTAGATTTGAAAAAATAAATGTACTATTTGATTAAATTAAAAGAGATTTCAAAGTCGTAAATCAGCACAAGTTCCTAAGACGTAAATCAGCAGAAATTCCAAAGTCGTAAATCAGCATAAGTTCCAACGTCGGTAATTAGCATAAGTTCCAAAGTTGAAAATCAGCAAAATCTTCAACACGGAAAAAAGTTTAAAAGTCTTCCAGTTTTCAAAAAACGGTCTTGGTAGTATTTGTAATCTTCAATTATTAAAATTTTTTTTTTTTTAAGCTACTAGACATTGATTTATATGAAGAACGTTTTTAAAAGTTGAAAGAATTTCTTCAAATTTCTTATAAAAGTTTCAACTTATCATCTGTCGACAATTGCTGTTATAGAATAGAAATGTTTGTTCATATCAATTCAGAATTAATTAATTTCACCAGGTAATTTGTTTTATGATTTGATTCGCGTTTGTGTTTATTTTCGTACTTTAGTTTGTTTGAGTGGCATTAAACGCTATGTTTTGACACATCCAAACGCCATATTTATTAGATAATCTTTAATTCATAACGATTTGATGAAATAATTCATAGAGTTTAACAATGTAATATCTGTAAATTAACTTGTATTTTGTTTTTATTCAAATGGAAAATTCAATAGTTGAATTAATAAATTAGCTGTTATGTTTTAAATTACCTTGTGAGCTTTTACCCTTCCAATTCTATATTTTCAATCTTCTTTTATGTTTTTCAATTTGCTTGTGAGCTTTTACTTTTCAAATTCTGTGTTTTTAAATTGCTTGTGTGCTTTCAATTGGTGTAATTTCTAGTTTGCTTGTGTTTGATATCCAAATGGTAAATACTATTGAGTTAGTTCTTTTTTTAAAACTATCCAATAGAAATTTTACTTTTTGGTTTGTGAGAAAGATCTGCAATTTCTGTAACTATAAGGCTGTTGGTCTAATTTCTATTGTGAATATGTTAAGACTATCTGTTTTATGACTCAAATTCTGTGCTAAGATAATCTGTTCTTGTTAATTTCTGTGCTAAGATAATTTACTTTCATTTGATTGTGTCAAGATAATTTGTTTTATGATTCAAATTAAAGATTTACAACTGACATTTCAATTTGTTTGTGTTGAAACTTGAACACAAACAAATTGAAATGTCAGTTGTAAAACTTTAGTTTTTAACTTTTGTATTTAGTTTAACTCATTTTGAGGCAATTTACGTGCAAAAACACGAAACAATTTGTTTTATGATTCAAATTCTATGTCAAACGATTTGATTTATGATTCAAATTCTGTGTCGAGAAGATTTGCTTTATGATTCAAATTATGTGTAAAAACTATTACCCTTTTTGAAGAAATAAATTTATTAAAAGTTGTTCTTTGTGATTATTTCTTATAAAAGTTTCATACATGGTTGTGAATGTTGAATCTGTAGGTGTTTAAATAAAAAGCACAACAAATAAATTTATTAAACATCACATGAAAAACTGCTGCTAAATCAACAAATTATCCAAGACACTATTTACAATGAAATGGTATTGATTTGTATGTAGAAGACATTCATCCAAATGCGATGGTTTGACTTCCAACAAATGACCAAAAAGTAAAATCAAATTGGGTAGTTTCTCTTTACAAACTATCTCAATACAATTTACCATTTGGAATATCCCAGAGAATTCACCAATTATAACATTCTTAATCATTAGAATCTCCCTTACACAGTATAAACAATTCTTAAATCTTTGAATAATACAAAATAGAAATAGCATTAAGATTCAATTAGAAAAATACACTCCACAGCATAAGCATTTCTTAAATCTTGGAATAAAACTACAAAATAACAATACAGTATTCAGATTCAATTTTTTAAAACACTCCATATATTCAATTTTTAAAATATTGGAATACTACAACAAAGTAGTAACACAGCATTAAGATTCATTTTTTTAAAACAATCAACAGATTCAATTTTTTTTAAAACTCCACAGCAAAAATAATTCTGAAATCATGGAATAAACCATAAAGAAGAGACACATTATTAAGATTTAATTTTATAAAAACATTCCAAGCATTCAATTTTTTATAAACAATCCGCAGATTCAATTTTTTTAAAACAATTCACAGCATAAAAGCTTTAATTAGAAGCTCATTTCCACAAATCAATGGCTACCATCGTTGGTGGTTTCAAATTTCGTTGCCACAAGGTAGATTTGAAAAAATAAATGTACTATTTGATTAAATTAAAAGAGATTTCAAAGTCGTAAATCAGCACAAGTTCCTAAGACGTAAATCAGCAGAAATTCCAAAGTCGTAAATCAGCATAAGTTCCAACGTCGGTAATTAGCATAAGTTCCAAAGTTGAAAATCAGCAAAATCTTCAACACGGAAAAAAGTTTAAAAGTCTTCCAGTTTTCAAAAAACGGTCTTGGTAGTATTTGTAATCTTCAATTATTAAAAAAAATTTTTTTTAAGCTACTAGACATTGATTTATATGAAGAACGTTTTTAAAAGTTGAAAGAATTTCTTCAAATTTCTTATAAAAGTTTCAACTTATCATCTGTCGACAATTGCTGTTATAGAATAGAAATGTTTGTTCATATCAATTCAGAATTAATTAATTTCACCAGGTAATTTGTTTTATGATTTGATTCGCGTTTGTGTTTATTTTCGTACTTTAGTTTGTCTGAGTGGCATTAAACGCTATGTTTTGACACATCCAAACGCCATATTTATTAGATAATCTTTAATTCATAACGATTTGATGAAATAATTCATAGAGTTTAACAATGTAATATCTGTAAATTAACTTGTATTTTGTTTTTATTCAAATGGAAAATTCAATAGTTGAATTAATAAATTAGCTGTTATGTTTTAAATTACCTTGTGAGCTTTTACCTTTCCAATTCTATATTTTCAATCTTCTTTTATGTTTTTCAATTTGCTTGTGAGCTTTTACTTTTCAAATTCTGTGTTTTTAAATTGCTTGTGTGCTTTCAATTGGTGTAATTTCTAGTTTGCTTGTGTTTGATATCCAAATGGTAAATACTATTGAGTTAGTTCTTTTTTTAAAACTATCCAATAGAAATTTTACTTTTTGGTTTGTGAGAAAGATCTGCAATTTCTGTAACTATAAGGCTGTTGGTCTAATTTCTATTGTGAATATGTTAAGACTATCTGTTTTATGACTCAAATTCTGTGCTAAGATAATCTGTTCTTGTTAATTTCTGTGCTAAGATAATTTACTTTCATTTGATTGTGTCAAGATAATTTGTTTTATGATTCAAATTAAAGATTTACAACTGACATTTCAATTTGTTTGTGTTGAAACTTGAACACAAACAAATTGAAATGTCAGTTGTAAAACTTTAGTTTTTAACTTTTGTATTTAGTTTAACTCATTTTGAGGCAATTTACGTGCAAAAACACGAAACAATTTGTTTTATGATTCAAATTCTATGTCAAACGATTTGATTTATGATTCAAATTCTGTGTCGAGAAGATTTGCTTTATGATTCAAATTATGTGTAAAAACTATTACCCTTTTTGAAGA
Source organism: Meta bourneti (assembly GCA_933210815.1). NCBI lineage: Eukaryota > Metazoa > Arthropoda > Arachnida > Araneae > Tetragnathidae > Meta > Meta bourneti. The sequence continues at coordinate 37,257,246 of OW119934.1, forward strand.
AATAAATTTATTAAAAGTTGTTCTTTGTGATTATTTCTTATAAAAGTTTCATACATGGTTGTGAATGTTGAATCTGTAGGTGTTTAAATAAAAAGCACAACAAATAAATTTATTAAACATCACATGAAAAACTGCTGCTAAATCAACAAATTATCCAAGACACTATTTACAATGAAATGGTATTGATTTGTATGTAGAAGACATTCATCCAAATGCGATGGTTTGACTTCCAACAAATGACCAAAAAGTAAAATCAAATTGGGTAGTTTCTCTTTACAAACTATCTCAATACAATTTACCATTTGGAATATCCCAGAGAATTCACCAATTATAACATTCTTAATCATTAGAATCTCCCTTACACAGTATAAACAATTCTTAAATCTTTGAATAATACAAAATAGAAATAGCATTAAGATTCAATTAGAAAAATACACTCCACAGCATAAGCATTTCTTAAATCTTGGAATAAAACTACAAAATAACAATACAGTATTCAGATTCAATTTTTTAAAACACTCCATATATTCAATTTTTAAAATATTGGAATACTACAACAAAGTAGTAACACAGCATTAAGATTCATTTTTTTAAAACAATCAACAGATTCAATTTTTTTTAAAACTCCACAGCAAAAATAATTCTGAAATCATGGAATAAACCATAAAGAAGAGACACATTATTAAGATTTAATTTTATAAAAACATTCCAAGCATTCAATTTTTTATAAACAATCCGCAGATTCAACTTTTTTAAAACAATTCACAGCATAAAAGCTTTAATTAGAAGCTCATTTCCACAAATCAATGGCTACCATCGTTGGTGGTTTCAAATTTCGTTGCCACAAGGTAGATTTGAAAAAATAAATGTACTATTTGATTAAATTAAAAGAGATTTCAAAGTCGTAAATCAGCACAAGTTCCTAAGACGTAAATCAGCAGAAATTCCAAAGTCGTAAATCAGCATAAGTTCCAACGTCGGTAATTAGCATAAGTTCCAAAGTTGAAAATCAGCAAAATCTTCAACACGGAAAAAAGTTTAAAAGTCTTCCAGTTTTCAAAAAACGGTCTTGGTAGTATTTGTAATCTTCAATTATTAAAATTTTTTTTTTTTAAGCTACTAGACATTGATTTATATGAAGAACGTTTTTAAAAGTTGAAAGAATTTCTTCAAATTTCTTATAAAAGTTTCAACTTATCATCTGTCGACAATTGCTGTTATAGAATAGAAATGTTTGTTCATATCAATTCAGAATTAATTAATTTCACCAGGTAATTTGTTTTATGATTTGATTCGCGTTTGTGTTTATTTTCGTACTTTAGTTTGTTTGAGTGGCATTAAACGCTATGTTTTGACACATCCAAACGCCATATTTATTAGATAATCTTTAATTCATAACGATTTGATGAAATAATTCATAGAGTTTAACAATGTAATATCTGTAAATTAACTTGTATTTTGTTTTTATTCAAATGGAAAATTCAATAGTTGAATTAATAAATTAGCTGTTATGTTTTAAATTACCTTGTGAGCTTTTACCTTTCCAATTCTATATTTTCAATCTTCTTTTATGTTTTTCAATTTTCTTGTGAGCTTTTACTTTTCAAATTCTGTGTTTTTAAATTGCTTGTGTGCTTTCAATTGGTGTAATTTCTAGTTTGCTTGTGTTTGATATCCAAATGGTAAATACTATTGAGTTAGTTCTTTTTTTAAAACTATCCAATAGAAATTTTACTTTTTGGTTTGTGAGAAAGATCTGCAATTTCTGTAACTATAAGGCTGTTGGTCTAATTTCTATTGTGAATATGTTAAGACTATCTGTTTTATGACTCAAATTCTGTGCTAAGATAATCTGTTCTTGTTAATTTCTGTGCTAAGATAATTTACTTTCATTTGATTGTGTCAAGATAATTTGTTTTATGATTCAAATTAAAGATTTACAACTGACATTTCAATTTGTTTGTGTTGAAACTTGAACACAAACAAATTGAAATGTCAGTTGTAAAACTTTAGTTTTTAACTTTTGTATTTAGTTTAACTCATTTTGAGGCAATTTACGTGCAAAAACACGAAACAATTTGTTTTATGATTCAAATTCTATGTCAAACGATTTGATTTATGATTCAAATTCTGTGTCGAGAAGATTTGCTTTATGATTCAAATTATGTGTAAAAACTATTACCCTTTTTGAAGAAATAAATTTATTAAAAGTTGTTCTTTGTGATTATTTCTTATAAAAGTTTCATACATGGTTGTGAATGTTGAATCTGTAGGTGTTTAAATAAAAAGCACAACAAATAAATTTATTAAACATCACATGAAAAACTGCTGCTAAATCAACAAATTATCCAAGACACTATTTACAATGAAATGGTATTGATTTGTATGTAGAAGACATTCATCCAAATGCGATGGTTTGACTTCCAACAAATGACCAAAAAGTAAAATCAAATTGGGTAGTTTCTCTTTACAAACTATCTCAATACAATTTACCATTTGGAATATCCCAGAGAATTCACCAATTATAACATTCTTAATCATTAGAATCTCCCTTACACAGTATAAACAATTCTTAAATCTTTGAATAATACAAAATAGAAATAGCATTAAGATTCAATTAGAAAAATACACTCCACAGCATAAGCATTTCTTAAATCTTGGAATAAAACTACAAAATAACAATACAGTATTCAGATTCAATTTTTTAAAACACTCCATATATTCAATTTTTAAAATATTGGAATACTACAACAAAGTAGTAACACAGCATTAAGATTCATTTTTTTAAAACAATCAACAGATTCAATTTTTTTTAAAACTCCACAGCAAAAATAATTCTGAAATCATGGAATAAACCATAAAGAAGAGACACATTATTAAGATTTAATTTTATAAAAACATTCCAAGCATTCAATTTTTTATAAACAATCCGCAGATTCAACTTTTTTAAAACAATTCACAGCATAAAAGCTTTAATTAGAAGCTCATTTCCACAAATCAATGGCTACCATCGTTGGTGGTTTCAAATTTCGTTGCCACAAGGTAGATTTGAAAAAATAAATGTACTATTTGATTAAATTAAAAGAGATTTCAAAGTCGTAAATCAGCACAAGTTCCTAAGACGTAAATCAGCAGAAATTCCAAAGTCGTAAATCAGCATAAGTTCCAACGTCGGTAATTAGCATAAGTTCCAAAGTTGAAAATCAGCAAAATCTTCAACACGGAAAAAAGTTTAAAAGTCTTCCAGTTTTCAAAAAACGGTCTTGGTAGTATTTGTAATCTTCAATTATTAAAATTTTTTTTTTTTAAGCTACTAGACATTGATTTATATGAAGAACGTTTTTAAAAGTTGAAAGAATTTCTTCAAATTTCTTATAAAAGTTTCAACTTATCATCTGTCGACAATTGCTGTTATAGAATAGAAATGTTTGTTCATATCAATTCAGAATTAATTAATTTCACCAGGTAATTTGTTTTATGATTTGATTCGCGTTTGTGTTTATTTTCGTACTTTAGTTTGTTTGAGTGGCATTAAACGCTATGTTTTGACACATCCAAACGCCATATTTATTAGATAATCTTTAATTCATAACGATTTGATGAAATAATTCATAGAGTTTAACAATGTAATATCTGTAAATTAACTTGTATTTTGTTTTTATTCAAATGGAAAATTCAATAGTTGAATTAATAAATTAGCTGTTATGTTTTAAATTACCTTGTGAGCTTTTACCCTTCCAATTCTATATTTTCAATCTTCTTTTATGTTTTTCAATTTGCTTGTGAGCTTTTACTTTTCAAATTCTGTGTTTTTAAATTGCTTGTGTGCTTTCAATTGGTGTAATTTCTAGTTTGCTTGTGTTTGATATCCAAATGGTAAATACTATTGAGTTAGTTCTTTTTTTAAAACTATCCAATAGAAATTTTACTTTTTGGTTTGTGAGAAAGATCTGCAATTTCTGTAACTATAAGGCTGTTGGTCTAATTTCTATTGTGAATATGTTAAGACTATCTGTTTTATGACTCAAATTCTGTGCTAAGATAATCTGTTCTTGTTAATTTCTGTGCTAAGATAATTTACTTTCATTTGATTGTGTCAAGATAATTTGTTTTATGATTCAAATTAAAGATTTACAACTGACATTTCAATTTGTTTGTGTTGAAACTTGAACACAAACAAATTGAAATGTCAGTTGTAAAACTTTAGTTTTTAACTTTTGTATTTAGTTTAACTCATTTTGAGGCAATTTACGTGCAAAAACACGAAACAATTTGTTTTATGATTCAAATTCTATGTCAAACGATTTGATTTATGATTCAAATTCTGTGTCGAGAAGATTTGCTTTATGATTCAAATTATGTGTAAAAACTATTACCCTTTTTGAAGAAATAAATTTATTAAAAGTTGTTCTTTGTGATTATTTCTTATAAAAGTTTCATACATGGTTGTGAATGTTGAATCTGTAGGTGTTTAAATAAAAAGCACAACAAATAAATTTATTAAACATCACATGAAAAACTGCTGCTAAATCAACAAATTATCCAAGACACTATTTACAATGAAATGGTATTGATTTGTATGTAGAAGACATTCATCCAAATGCGATGGTTTGACTTCCAACAAATGACCAAAAAGTAAAATCAAATTGGGTAGTTTCTCTTTACAAACTATCTCAATACAATTTACCATTTGGAATATCCCAGAGAATTCACCAATTATAACATTCTTAATCATTAGAATCTCCCTTACACAGTATAAACAATTCTTAAATCTTTGAATAATACAAAATAGAAATAGCATTAAGATTCAATTAGAAAAATACACTCCACAGCATAAGCATTTCTTAAATCTTGGAATAAAACTACAAAATAACAATACAGTATTCAGATTCAATTTTTTAAAACACTCCATATATTCAATTTTTAAAATATTGGAATACTACAACAAAGTAGTAACACAGCATTAAGATTCATTTTTTTAAAACAATCAACAGATTCAATTTTTTTTAAAACTCCACAGCAAAAATAATTCTGAAATCATGGAATAAACCATAAAGAAGAGACACATTATTAAGATTTAATTTTATAAAAACATTCCAAGCATTCAATTTTTTATAAACAATCCGCAGATTCAATTTTTTTAAAACAATTCACAGCATAAAAGCTTTAATTAGAAGCTCATTTCCACAAATCAATGGCTACCATCGTTGGTGGTTTCAAATTTCGTTGCCACAAGGTAGATTTGAAAAAATAAATGTACTATTTGATTAAATTAAAAGAGATTTCAAAGTCGTAAATCAGCACAAGTTCCTAAGACGTAAATCAGCAGAAATTCCAAAGTCGTAAATCAGCATAAGTTCCAACGTCGGTAATTAGCATAAGTTCCAAAGTTGAAAATCAGCAAAATCTTCAACACGGAAAAAAGTTTAAAAGTCTTCCAGTTTTCAAAAAACGGTCTTGGTAGTATTTGTAATCTTCAATTATTAAAATTTTTTTTTTTTTAAGCTACTAGACATTGATTTATATGAAGAACGTTTTTAAAAGTTGAAAGAATTTCTTCAAATTTCTTATAAAAGTTTCAACTTATCATCTGTCGACAATTGCTGTTATAGAATAGAAATGTTTGTTCATATCAATTCAGAATTAATTAATTTCACCAGGTAATTTGTTTTATGATTTGATTCGCGTTTGTGTTTATTTTCGTACTTTAGTTTGTTTGAGTGGCATTAAACGCTATGTTTTGACACATCCAAACGCCATATTTATTAGATAATCTTTAATTCATAACGATTTGATGAAATAATTCATAGAGTTTAACAATGTAATATCTGTAAATTAACTTGTATTTTGTTTTTATTCAAATGGAAAATTCAATAGTTGAATTAATAAATTAGCTGTTATGTTTTAAATTACCTTGTGAGCTTTTACCCTTCCAATTCTATATTTTCAATCTTCTTTTATGTTTTTCAATTTGCTTGTGAGCTTTTACTTTTCAAATTCTGTGTTTTTAAATTGCTTGTGTGCTTTCAATTGGTGTAATTTCTAGTTTGCTTGTGTTTGATATCCAAATGGTAAATACTATTGAGTTAGTTCTTTTTTTAAAACTATCCAATAGAAATTTTACTTTTTGGTTTGTGAGAAAGATCTGCAATTTCTGTAACTATAAGGCTGTTGGTCTAATTTCTATTGTGAATATGTTAAGACTATCTGTTTTATGACTCAAATTCTGTGCTAAGATAATCTGTTCTTGTTAATTTCTGTGCTAAGATAATTTACTTTCATTTGATTGTGTCAAGATAATTTGTTTTATGATTCAAATTAAAGATTTACAACTGACATTTCAATTTGTTTGTGTTGAAACTTGAACACAAACAAATTGAAATGTCAGTTGTAAAACTTTAGTTTTTAACTTTTGTATTTAGTTTAACTCATTTTGAGGCAATTTACGTGCAAAAACACGAAACAATTTGTTTTATGATTCAAATTCTATGTCAAACGATTTGATTTATGATTCAAATTCTGTGTCGAGAAGATTTGCTTTATGATTCAAATTATGTGTAAAAACTATTACCCTTTTTGAAGAAATAAATTTATTAAAAGTTGTTCTTTGTGATTATTTCTTATAAAAGTTTCATACATGGTTGTGAATGTTGAATCTGTAGGTGTTTAAATAAAAAGCACAACAAATAAATTTATTAAACATCACATGAAAAACTGCTGCTAAATCAACAAATTATCCAAGACACTATTTACAATGAAATGGTATTGATTTGTATGTAGAAGACATTCATCCAAATGCGATGGTTTGACTTCCAACAAATGACCAAAAAGTAAAATCAAATTGGGTAGTTTCTCTTTACAAACTATCTCAATACAATTTACCATTTGGAATATCCCAGAGAATTCACCAATTATAACATTCTTAATCATTAGAATCTCCCTTACACAGTATAAACAATTCTTAAATCTTTGAATAATACAAAATAGAAATAGCATTAAGATTCAATTAGAAAAATACACTCCACAGCATAAGCATTTCTTAAATCTTGGAATAAAACTACAAAATAACAATACAGTATTCAGATTCAATTTTTTAAAACACTCCATATATTCAATTTTTAAAATATTGGAATACTACAACAAAGTAGTAACACAGCATTAAGATTCATTTTTTTAAAACAATCAACAGATTCAATTTTTTTTAAAACTCCACAGCAAAAATAATTCTGAAATCATGGAATAAACCATAAAGAAGAGACACATTATTAAGATTTAATTTTATAAAAACATTCCAAGCATTCAATTTTTTATAAACAATCCGCAGATTCAATTTTTTTAAAACAATTCACAGCATAAAAGCTTTAATTAGAAGCTCATTTCCACAAATCAATGGCTACCATCGTTGGTGGTTTCAAATTTCGTTGCCACAAGGTAGATTTGAAAAAATAAATGTACTATTTGATTAAATTAAAAGAGATTTCAAAGTCGTAAATCAGCACAAGTTCCTAAGACGTAAATCAGCAGAAATTCCAAAGTCGTAAATCAGCATAAGTTCCAACGTCGGTAATTAGCATAAGTTCCAAAGTTGAAAATCAGCAAAATCTTCAACACGGAAAAAAGTTTAAAAGTCTTCCAGTTTTCAAAAAACGGTCTTGGTAGTATTTGTAATCTTCAATTATTAAATTTTTTTTTTTTAAGCTACTAGACATTGATTTATATGAAGAACGTTTTTAAAAGTTGAAAGAATTTCTTCAAATTTCTTATAAAAGTTTCAACTTATCATCTGTCGACAATTGCTGTTATAGAATAGAAATGTTTGTTCATATCAATTCAGAATTAATTAATTTCACCAGGTAATTTGTTTTATGATTTGATTCGCGTTTGTGTTTATTTTCGTACTTTAGTTTGTTTGAGTGGCATTAAACGCTATGTTTTGACACATCCAAACGCCATATTTATTAGATAATCTTTAATTCATAACGATTTGATGAAATAATTCATAGAGTTTAACAATGTAATATCTGTAAATTAACTTGTATTTTGTTTTTATTCAAATGGAAAATTCAATAGTTGAATTAATAAATTAGCTGTTATGTTTTAAATTACCTTGTGAGCTTTTACCTTTCCAATTCTATATTTTCAATCTTCTTTTATGTTTTTCAATTTTCTTGTGAGCTTTTACTTTTCAAATTCTGTGTTTTTAAATTGCTTGTGTGCTTTCAATTGGTGTAATTTCTAGTTTGCTTGTGTTTGATATCCAAATGGTAAATACTATTGAGTTAGTTCTTTTTTTAAAACTATCCAATAGAAATTTTACTTTTTGGTTTGTGAGAAAGATCTGCAATTTCTGTAACTATAAGGCTGTTGGTCTAATTTCTATTGTGAATATGTTAAGACTATCTGTTTTATGACTCAAATTCTGTGCTAAGATAATCTGTTCTTGTTAATTTCTGTGCTAAGATAATTTACTTTCATTTGATTGTGTCAAGATAATTTGTTTTATGATTCAAATTAAAGATTTACAACTGACATTTCAATTTGTTTGTGTTGAAACTTGAACACAAACAAATTGAAATGTCAGTTGTAAAACTTTAGTTTTTAACTTTTGTATTTAGTTTAACTCATTTTGAGGCAATTTACGTGCAAAAACACGAAACAATTTGTTTTATGATTCAAATTCTATGTCAAACGATTTGATTTATGATTCAAATTCTGTGTCGAGAAGATTTGCTTTATGATTCAAATTATGTGTAAAAACTATTACCCTTTTTGAAGAAATAAATTTATTAAAAGTTGTTCTTTGTGATTATTTCTTATAAAAGTTTCATACATGGTTGTGAATGTTGAATCTGTAGGTGTTTAAATAAAAAGCACAACAAATAAATTTATTAAACATCACATGAAAAACTGCTGCTAAATCAACAAATTATCCAAGACACTATTTACAATGAAATGGTATTGATTTTTATGTAGAAGACATTCATCCAAATGCGATGGTTTGACTTCCAACAAATGACCAAAAAGTAAAATCAAATTGGGTAGTTTCTCTTTACAAACTATCTCAATACAATTTACCATTTGGAATATCCCAGAGAATTCACCAATTATAACATTCTTAATCATTAGAATCTCCCTTACACAGTATAAACAATTCTTAAATCTTTGAATAATACAAAATAGAAATAGCATTAAGATTCAATTAGAAAATACACTCCACAGCATAAGCATTTCTTAAATCTTGGAATAAAACTACAAAATAATACAGTATTCAGATTCCATTTTTTAAAACACTCCATATATTCAATTTTTAAAATATTGGAATACTACAACAAAGTAGTAACACAGCATTAAGATTCATTTTCTTAAAACAATCAACAGATTCAATTTTTTTGAAACTGCACAGCAAAAATAATTCTGAAATCATGGAATAAACCATAAAGAAGAGACATATTATTAAGATTTAATTTTATAAAAACATTCCAAGCATTCAATTACCCTTTTGGTGGAGATGTCGGATCCGGGGCACTGGCGATTTCTCGCCAAACATGGTAACCTTGTTGTTTTGTCGAGCTTTAAGGCAACCCTATGAGGTGATTTTTATTGAGAAACGAAGCCTTCAGTTTGGCAGAGAAGTGTTCTAAAAATTTAATCACAATTTCACTCTGTCAAATCTGACAATTTAGTAACTATTCTTAGTCCCCTTGTTATTGTAATTCTTAGTTCATATATGCAAAGACTTAACTAGGCTAGTTTCTACCCGCGGCAAGAACTCGCCTTGGCACCCCCCTTCGGCCAACCAAAGGAAAACCCTCCCCGACAACACCTGATATCGCCACCACATATTAATTCCACTAGTCCAAATTTTTTTTATTAAACTTAGATGGTAAATGCTTGATTTCAAAGGTAAATAGATTAATTTGCAGCAATTTCATTTTTAGTACAAGATAAAATACCTAATTAATTCTAAGTTAACTTTTAGATATTTCATTGACAAATAATCTAAGAGTAGCATGTTTGGTACAGTGGCTCCCAAAAGTGTTCGTACACTTACGAATTTCAATGAAATACTGCTCTATCCATTAATAAAAATTAATATTTCAGAATGGGAATTTTTTAATAAAATCTATAACTTGTTCTTAACAAAACTACATAAAAAATATTTTAAAAACATAGTAAAACTTTTTGGAAAATCAATAATTAAAAAGTAACAAAAGAGTTACCTCACAAGTCTTCGTACACTTTAAAAAAAATCTCTACATATTAGTAAATATTGTAATATTTCGGTAAATTAGTACTTAGTGGGATATCCTATAGCATCCACAACAGCTTTTAAACGTCTGGGGATAGAGTTCACTAGTTTTTTTGTAATTTCTGCATCAATGTTCCACCATTCTTCAATCATTACTGTTTTTAATTCGCTTTTTGTTTCAATGCCGTGTCTTCGTACTCTAACCTCCAGTTCTCTCCAAATGTGTTCTATTGCGTTTAAATCCGGTGATTGAGGTGGTGTTTTCAGAACTTCGAACAATTATAGAGACACCAGAGGCGAACGTTGATAGCCGTGTGCGTTATCTTGATTTAAAAAAAAAGTTTTTTCCAATACCTAAATTTTGGGCTGATAATTTTAAATTGTCTTTTAAAATATTTAAATAAAGAGCATGATTCATTATGCAATCAATAAATACCAAATTACCTAGCCCTGATGCTGACATGCACCCACACACAAGGACACCTCCACCACCATGCTTTACTGTTCCAACTAAGTTCTTGGGATTAAGTTCATTTTTTCTTCTACATACAATTATACGCCCATCGGAATCAAACATGTTAAATTTGCTTTCATCCGTAAATAAGACATTATTCCAATACATTTTGGGCTTATTTATTATTGATTTTGCGAAGGAAAGCCTACGCTTTCTATTTTTCGCACTTGTAAAAAAATTTCTTCGAACAGAACGCCCATTTAATCCAGCTGATCTGAGCACTCGTCGAACAGTTTCAGATGAAATTAAAGTAGAACTCTTCAGTAAATTCTGTAGAAATTTTTACAGCACTCAAACGTGGATTTTTCACAAATTTTCTAACTATAAATCTCTGATCACGTTGAGTTAACTTTGCCGGATGACCTTTCCTCACCTTATTTTCGATCCGATTTTCTTCTTTAAAGCGTTTTATCACGTACTGCACCGTAGAATGGGATAAATTTACTAATTTAGAGATATTCCGAACTGATTTACCACTACTATGATGAAAAATAATCAATTTTCGAATGCTGTTCGTTGTTTCCTTACAACTACGAGCCATTTTTAAATAAATAGAATATTACGAAGTAAGCAAGCTAAGATTAAAGCTAAACGATTTTTTAAATTCACAATGCAAAAATAACAAAACGATAAACGATAATTTTATTTATGAATTTATCCGAAAATGTTTTGTTGTACGATCACTTTTGTGACGTGTTCTTTCTCTGCCTCCTTGCATTTTCATTTTTATAAAAAGAAAATGAGTCAATATTTTTTTTAAGAATGTTAGGTTTTATTTAGAATCATGGAGATGATATGAAAAAATATTGGACTTTATATTTGAATTCAATTCCAGGCTCCAGCGCTTTTTCTACAAATTTTTGAAGTGTACGAACACTTTTGGGAGCTACTGTATATTCTTACAGTGAGTCAAAGTAAAAACCTAACAGACTATATTTTTAATACATTTGTTTGAAGCAATCAAAATAAACGTGCTTATTAATTAATTATACCTGAAAATGAAAAATGAAGGCATTGCTATCAAAATCCCTCGATATAAATTACAAAATATTTTTATTTTATAGTTTGAAATATGAAACAAAAAATATTGACAAAATAAATAAATCTCTAAATGAAAACAGAACAATCGTCTGCTTTTTAGAATTCTTTATATTTTTGGCTTATTTAGACTTCAAAATTCATGTTTTGGCAACGTCACATGGAAGAATACTTGTCATTCGATGTTTTCTGGTAAATATATCAAAATTATTTATCAATTATAAATTTTTGCTTGGTTTTCTTTTCGTTAAATGCAATGGGTCGCCATGAGCATTAACATTCGTAAGTTGATTATTCCTCACTATAAATCTGGAAAAAGTGTTCGAGAAATCAGTAAAACAGTTTGTCGAAGCTCTTCAACTGTATTTGGCGTAATTAAACGGTTTAAAACATCCAAAAGTGTAGAAAAATTGCCCAAGCAAAGTAACAGAAAAATTTGTAATGACTCAGATGAACGCTGGATTGTAAGAAGAGTAAAGCAAAACCCTATATTAAGTGCACCAAAATAACTGAGGTTTTAAATACCTTGGGAAAAAGCCAATCCTGAAACTATTAGAATTATACTAAGAAAAAATGGATTGAATGGTAGAATTGCACGACGCAAAGTGAATAGGTTAAAGCGCTTAAAATTTGAGAAATTATATGATAAAAAAGATTACCTATAAAGTACTTTTTACAGATGAAAGCAAATTTAACCTGTTTGGATCTGACGGAAAAGTTAGTGTGGAGAAAGCCAAATCAAGAATTAAATTTGAAAAATTTAAAATCCACATTAAAACATGGAGGTGGGTCAGTAATGGTTTGGGGTTGCATGTCTGCTGCTTGTGGAGTCGGAAAACTGCATTTTATAGATGGCATTATGGATCAATATAAATATATTGACATACTAAAGGCAAATGTGAAAGAAAAAGTGCACAAATTGGGCATTGAAAACGACTTTCATTTCTCTCAAGACAACGACCCCTAGCACAAAGCATGGAATGTAAGGTATTGGTTGTTATATAATGTCCTCATGACATGGAAACACCTCCACAGTCACCAGATCTCAATGTCATTGAGAACGTTTGGAACTATTTACAGAAAAAAGTAAGTGAACATCCCATTTCAAATAAAAAAGATCTAAAGAATGCTTTAATAGAAGAATGGAATAAAATTGACATGACATTTTGCAAAAAAAATGCAGTCCATGCCAAGACGACTCAGAGCTGTCAAAGAAAGGCAAAGGGCATACAAAATATTAACAATTAATTTTTTGTAATTTTTTAAAAGAAATTTGCTTGTTAAATGTATGTGTTCGGTTTTCATTTTGAGATTACAATGTCCATACTTTTATTTATCATTTCATTAAATTAAAAATTACCTTAACTACAGATTTTAAAATTTATTTAATAAAACACTTCTTAATGTACTTTCAATTTATAGCTTTTTAAAATTTTTGTGTTCGGACTTTTACACAGTACAAATTCCTTTCATTTTCTTTGGTGTTCGGTTTTTACTTTGACTCTGTATAATCGCTGCAGATGAAATGAAAAGGTTTTATCAAATGGTATCGGGATATGTGTGGGCTGCATCGAAATCAACAGACTGTTGCTGTAAAATAGGATATTTAATTATGATAAATACAGAGACTGTTCGGACATTTTTTGAATGATTTTGATGAGCTGTAAAAAATTGTATGCTACGAAAGAATTTTATTTTCACAGCAGTTAAATAGTTAAAGTATAACTTATCGTCTGCTAACTCAGACTTTTGTTTACTTTCAAAATGGCGCTTTTAAATAAGCAATGGATGGAAGGATATGTTTCCGCTCTTTCCGAAGAGAATTATGCTTATTCAATTATTCAAAAGTGCTGTAAAACTCATTGTTTTTCGATATCTAGAGGTACGATAAGTAATATTAATGAGAAAGGAAAAACGTAAAAGTGGAAAAATACTTCCAGATACGTATCCAAAAAATAAAAAATTTCTGAGAATATTTGTAAGGTAAGATCTTTAATTTTAAGAGAGAATCCGCCAAGTCAAAGGACTATTACAGTAATTAAAATGTTCAGTTTCAACTGTAAATAACATAATTAACAGTGATTTGAATCTTAAAAGGCCAAAAAATACAATGTTCATCGTCTATCTCCACGACATATTGCAGAAAGCAGAACTCGCTGCAGAATTCTGTATGAGAAGCATTTAGCTGCAGAAAGATGGAAAAATGTTGTGACAATAGACGAGACGTGGGTGTATTTAAAAGATTGCAATAAAAAAGAACAATTTATTATCATAAAAGAGGAGAAAAATCTTAAAACGTGGTTCAGCTTTGTAACTTAAACGTGAGAACTTTCTCTAAGAAACTTATGATTGTCGCCGGTTTTGTACATAATGGAAAATTAAAAGTAAAAAGAGGGGAAAAAATGTAAAAATCAACTCCCGCATATTATCAAGACCATATTTTATCCCCAATATTCAAAAAAGAAATACCATATCTTTACCCAAAGTGCCAACAATCAGTAGAACTGCATCAGGATAAAGCAAGCAGCCACACATCTAAATCCACTATTAAATTCGTGGAAAAATTGGAACAAGAAACTGGTATCAAGTCAACAAATACCCTTTACTGATATTCCTGCTAAATCTCCAGATGTCTCACCCATGGACTTTTAAAAAGAGAATTATCGAAACGTCGACCGAAAACCATTCAAGGATTTTGGAAAACTGTGGAACAAGAATTAATAATAACAGATTTTACTCAAGTTATTATCTTGAGTATTATACTTAGACATTTTTCACAATCTCTTAATCTATTGACAAAATGTAAAAAAAATTTAAACACAGAAAGCTTGAACTAAAACTTGACTTTACGGGCTTTTTCGACTGCAAACATTTTTACAATGTCCTCAAAAGATAGCTTTGAAGCTAACTTGTGCTCTATTGATATGATGCTCACTTTGGTTAGTCGTTGTTGTCCTCTTAAGTTTCTGAGGTAATTTTTTATGATCTTTAGTTTGCTAAAACTCCTTTCATTTGAGGCGACTGAGACTGGTATTGTGAGGAAAATTCTCAACGCTGTCGTTATGTTGGTGGACGCGTCTTCAAGTCCGTTCTTGTATATTAACGTCAGAAGACCTGATAGTATAGCCGGTTTCATATTAGGGCTTAAATCCAAGGCTTAAAACTCTCCACTTCTATCTCCAGCTAGTCATTATCTAAGTCTTCTTTATATGTGGTAGCTAACTCAAGTGCCTGGTTCAATTCTTCTCCATTCATTGTTTCAAACCGAGCTCCATTGAGGAGACCAAATAAACTATTCATGTTTTGAATGACTTGATACCTTTGCTTCAGTTCACTCAGAATCCGATCTATTATTTGTATAATCAATAATCTGAACTTTTTTTCTTCTGAGAATTCATAGCTCTTTCAACTTCGCCCTTCTCATCAAACATCCGCTGCTTCCTCCTCCGTACTTCTTTAAAAAGAGGATCTAGGTTTAAGCTTTCCTGCTATATCTTGGCACATTCTGCAGTTAGCTCCTTTTATAGTTTTTGTAGTCTACTAAGTTTTTCCGCTTCATTTTTTATCATACGTAAATATCTATAGTAAAAAAAATATTCGGCCAATCCGGCGCCCGGAGCAGATACCCCGTCTGCCCCCTCTAGTTACGTCTCTGCATAGATGTGATATAAAAACTATGTCAAATATCAATCACTGAGGATGTATGGATTAGATATTTTCATTCATTTGTTTCGTTTTTTCCTTGCTTATGACTGCATAAGACTTATATGAAACGAATGTCTAATTGGAATGTTTGTTTTATAATGCAAAAATATTTTTGAAAGAAAGATCTCATTAATTGAATCCCTAGTATGAAATAGAACAAATTAATCATGTTAATAGAAAAATGTTCCCTCATAGTGTGTCTTGAAATTATTTATGCTTGTAAGGTGTGCAGTGACGTGAAAAAGGTTGTATACAATAACACGCACTCTGTTCCAGGTTATTCTTTTTTAATATTATTATTAAACAGTTCCTGAGAAAAAAAGGAAAATTGAAATATACTTAAACACGATTTTTTAAGTAAAAATCACTGATTTAAATCAAGTTGATCTAAATTCGCATACTCAGGAAAGACGTTTTCGTAAGTCATGCTCAAATGTTAAATTTTGACATGATGAAAAACTGATAAAATTTGCTCAAGCAAAACGACACAAAAACACATTAGGGAGAATATTATTGTGCAGGAAAATTCAAATAAATATTTCTAATTGTTTGTATAGATAAAATTAATGCATAGATATTTTTAGGGCTGTTGTGACAGATATAGTATTTTATTACGATAAGTAAACTTTTAACACCTATCCTACTTTCTTTCCTTTCGGCTTGGTGTCGAAGTTTGGAGAATGAGGGTGGCAGCTCAGGTGTGACCTCGTTATCTGACCGTGGTTCAAAATAACGAGGTGTTGTCCTCGGATCTTTCCCTTCGAGATAGATCTCGAACCGTCGTCAATAGCCTGTCATGTTGCTTCAGTACGACGTTAATTCAACTACTTATCTACTTTGTTTCCCCAGTTATAACTAAATTAAAACTATCAAAGCTTTTTTAAATGGCATGAAATCACTTGCACTTTTTTGTGTATCTTACAATTTATGGTTAACAATCTTAGCCCTTTTTTGAAATAATAACAAGAACAAATATTAAAAATAAATAATGTACTCACAGGATAGTCGTTTTAGTCTCACAATTTCAGGTGATACTACTATTTATTCAAAAAGCAATACATCTAAAACTTGACACTTAGTGCTTTTCAGTTGTAGAGTATATTAAACAATCAAGTTTTTGCAAATTTGATGTGATTTGAACAAGACCGACTTTAAAAATAGGGGAAAAAATTACAATTTTCTGAAAATTTCCCCATTTAATTCTTAAAACATTTTTAAAATAGTAGCACTTACCATTATCTGATTTACCATACATTCTAATAAATTTTTGCTTTAAATATAAAAGCAAAAAAGTGGTTTCAACAAAGAATCAAGTGATCAGATCTGTTCTTGGAGCTTGAGTGGAATGCTAAATTACATGACATATTTGTGCAATGTATTATGTGTAATGAAATTTGAAAGTAATTTCGTCGATATGAAAAGGATATTCGTATCGAGTTCGTTATACATAATTGCGACTTTTTTCTGTGAAACTGGACAAATTTAAACACAAAACGACTCAAATTTAGGTGTATTAAACAAACATGTATGTGGTCGCTCATATATTCAAATAATGAAACAACTTTGATACTCTTATAAAGGTCGCATGTCCCGCGAGGTATTTTTTTACATTTTAACTCAAATTTATGTTATGTGTTAAATACAGTTTCTCGTTTTATTTGAAGTACTTAATTTAAAGCGAGTGATTGTTATACAAACAGCATATAACTTTGTTTGGGGCACCAATTAAAATTCGAACTGATATTCCACTTAATCACGTATAAGTAAATAATAAATAAAACCAGGACCGTTCTGAGATATTAGCTGCCTTCGAGCAAATATCAAACCGCTCCCTTCTCTAAATCATTTGATTTTCTCAAAGAACGCCTTTCATCAAGCTCCTTTCAATGATTTTTTCGACTGCTTACGAAACCGATTTCCTCTCATAACTAGATTTTTCTAACGATTTAAATAAAGTATATTTCACTACAGATCTGCAGAACAGTTTATTCATGACTGATGAGAGACAAGCACAATATGCTCGGGGTACCTTTAAATGCAGTGAAACACAAAAAATGTGTTTAATTTCTCTCTTTTTAAAAACCATCATAGGTATCCAAGAATGACACCACTAAAATCTTGGATCACTATCTGTTTTTAAAAATAAATCACTTTTTGAATGCGGTCATCAAATTATAATTGCTTTTATTTTTCTTGTATAAATTATTCGCTTTCGAGCAAAACCCTTATAATCTTTACACAAAAATCAAGTTTGAATATCTTCTAGTTCTTTTAGCTAAAGATCTCTTGACAATGCATGCCTTTTGATGAGTTAGAAATACTGATTCAATTCAGAAGAATCAATTTTAAGCGACGTGTGATAAGCAGAAGAAAGTTGAAAAGCATCAAAATGTCCATCCACCGCAATCACCTCCGAGGAGATGCCGAGAACTTTAGAAACCGGTTCCGACCGGTTCATACTTGAACTCCCATGTCCACTTGGCGTTCTGTAAAATCACCTAAGCGATAAAAACACAAAATTGCCAACAGTCACCACTGCGACTTCGATGTCCACCGGATGTGCTCCGCACATTAACTGGATTAGTCTGTCCATATGTGCGCTTTTATCCCTCAGAAGTTTCCTAGAATGTAACTTGTTCATCTGGCAGGGACGCATTGCAAGTCAGTTTTGGGAGAAATTGCAGCACCTTGGTTACTATAGATTCCGCCGTCTTGGCTTGAAAACTTTTCTGGCGTGGAAGGCAATTCGATTTCAGACAATTTTGATTTTGGAACGCGTTGCAGTGGTCAATCACGCCAGTAGCTCACTACAACCTTGCTTGATGTCAGTGGTTTTGATTACGCTCCTTGGTATTGCGAAGCTTGTTTGGAATCGCTTATCCTTTTTCTTGCATATTTTGTTTTGATATACATTTTTGTACTAATTGTGTTTGTCAGTTCTCAAATATTTTTTACTGTTTATTTAGCGCTTCTTTTGTATTTCTATTCGTTTTCGTGATTTTTACTATTTATAGAATATTTTAAAAATAGTTAATTTTGCATTTTTAATATTGAATGATTGCATGTGCTGTAGTCTTATTTGTTAGATTGTTTTTCTGTGACCAGTTTCTATTTTTTTAATTACTTTTCCTGTCTGTAAATCATCTAATAATTGTGAAGTATAGCTATGAAGGTTTTAATTACTGACGATTCTATGGTTAAATAGTATTTAGATCAGTATTTACCATCGCAGTTACATGGTAATGTAATACATGTTCTAGCTTTTCCAGAAATCACCATTGAGTGTCTAATGGAAAAGATTTCATCTTTAAAGAATCATTGACTTGATTCTGTTGCATGTAGGTACCAATAACACCTACGATCGCCTTGACGGATGCTTCTCAAAATTTGAGGACCTGCTTTAAACCATTTTAAACCGAAATCAAGAGACATGTATTGGGATTTCAGCTTTATTGTCTCGGGATCAGGATACATACCTCTCCCTTGAAGAACAAGCTGTAATGAGACCTTTTCTTCAGAAAGTTGATAAAAAAATTGTCTTCTAAACCAACGGCTGTTTTGCTACTGCCAAAAGAAGCAAAATGTTTCTTTTTGTAGATACCAAGTCACTTGTAAGGTTGTATGGCAAGGGATGGCCTTCATTTAAACAGGAAAGGGAACCTTCAACTAGTGCAACTCTTTATTGCAAAATGCTAAAGGAAGCTCTGACGAGCATTCAAGCTTGTGATGTAGAAAAGCAGCAGGTTTTCCATGACCTACCTACTCATTTTCCCTCTCAATTCTTCAACTGAGAGTTCGAATGAACCTGTAGTTCCCGAGACTAAGGCTGTTGAACTGTATTCTGCTATTGTTACCAAAGGTTTTGTTCAATGCAGATATTAATATCCATTATATTCTACATCAAATATTACTTTTAAATGTGTAACGTTGTTTCCATATTCAAGCTTTAGTTGAGGCTTGGCTAACAATTTCCCTTATTTTCACTAGACATCCTAGTCAACTATCAGTAGTAAGAACTCTGGAGGTAGGATCGCTGTTTTGTCAAGTGTCAACAGCATCCCAGGATTGAGCAGTCTCAAAACGGAAAGAATAACTTTTTCTAAGATCTGAAGTTTATTTTTCAAAAAAATATTAACTATTAATATAATTAATTAAAAAATATTAATCACAACTAGTATTTGAAATGTATAACTAACAGTTCCAGCATATTAAAAGCCAATTCTTTTTATTTTCAGTCTGACATCCCAAGCCTTAACTATCCAACTACTCCATTACTAGTGAGGATAATGATGTCTGGATCACTGTTTTGCCGAAGGAGAAATAGGGACAAAGAGTTAAGCAGCAGTAAATTAAGTGGTAAGGATGCTTTCTTTTTCTGGAATTCAGAAATGAAATTTCTCCTGGAAAATACATGAATCACAACCTGTATTTAAAAAATGCAATGAATCATCACAGTATATAAAAATGTTATTTTTCCCATAGACATCCTAAACTTCAATCTGACTCTCCAAAGACCAGTTGTGAGGGCCATAATGGTTGCATCTCTGTTTTCCCAATGAGTGAACAAACATCAAAGCCTGTGGAGTACAAGAGATGTGGTAGCTGTGACGATATGGTGAATGGTAAGTAGAAGGGAAGTAGTCTATATTCTATTAATTTTTTCAAAACTTGAAAATCTAAAGTTTCCAAACCTGCAGAATTTGTTTGTAATAAGTGCGAAAGATGTATAAACATCGAGGTAGTCTATCACATTCCGTTCAAAAGTGTACGTGATAAACATAGTTGATGTCCATGACAGTAACATAAAACTACAGGAATACCAGTTTGATTCTATGGAGGAGTGTCAGGCATGGTTAGATGAAGAAAGCTCCAAAACTTAGTTACTTTTAAAAAAATCTGGAAGCAGATGTATTGCTTGTAAAACTTACCATTATTATGTATGTCAGTTTTATTCATTTGAGTCTGAAATTCAACGTCTTGAACAAAGAAAAAATTTAAAGCTTCCTAACTGCAACTGTCCATCAAGCATATCTGTATGTGAAGAAGTGGATCAAGTTAAAGTCAGTTTTTCCCTGGACACAATCATGAATTAAATTTTGATAACACTAAGTTTCAACCTTTGAGACAAAGTTATCGAGATCAAAATAAAGCTTATGTAGAATTGGGAATCTCAACTTCCAAAATTCAAGGCATTTTACGAGATGGAACAGGATCATGAAATAACAGATTGAAGAAATTCAATGTGAAGAAGTCATTCATATCTTGAAAAACAATAAATTGTTATATGAAACAAAAGTAGAGCAAAAGTCTTTGGGCAATGGCTTTTAGGAATTTTCCCCATGCCTTCACTGAAATGAACATGTATTGTAAATCATTTCATAATAAACTTAAAACGACTTATTTACAAGGAAATTTTAACAGGCGATTAGATCAGCTGATTGAAACCCTCTTACAAATTGAAGATATATTCATGACCCACAAGTATAATATTTTAATTAACTGCCCAAAGAGCATATATCCACAAATTTATCGAAGACGACATTTATTAGCAATGAAAATTCCTGATCATCACATACTTCAAATAAATTGTCAATCATGGATAATAAAATCTGCATCTAATGATCACACTGAATACATCGTAGAGCAGATTTACAAAGCTGTCCTCAAGAAGATCATTGTTTTTTAAAGTGCTTATAGATGGGAAATGTTTAAGTCTATGCAGTCACTTGTATATTTATAATTGTCCTGATAACAACCCATTATGCAAGCATATCTATAAAATTAATTCGATTTCCTGCAGAGGCTTTGTAAGTGATAATTCTAACGAAAAGATGAAAATTTACCCCTCGTTAGAATTAGTGGCAAAACGCAAGATTTCTCCAGATGCTATGCCACATTTTGTTCAAGACAAGCTTGAGTTATGCAGAAATTTAATGTCTGAGCTACTTGCTCTTATTCATGATCCAACTGTTAAAAAGTGTTATTGCTTAACATTACCAAAACGTTAAAAAATCTTGTATCTGAATGCAAAGGTGCAGTTGGATCAGACTTGGAAAGAGTTTAGTAATAAAATGCTATTTGTACCTATATCTCCAAATCAGAAGTTGACACACCAAAGCTTCTTTAAAACAACAGCCACGAAAGCTTCCAAACGCAAAGTAGGTAATTATCCTATATTTACTCAAAAAAGCCATGCAAGACAATTTGCTAGATTTGACTCAGCGTTATTTAAGTAAAGCAATAGTTTATTATGTCAAAAAGCATTTAATTATGAAAATACTGCTGAAAATTACAAAACTTTTACTCTGAAACTTGATTTAATCAATATTACTAAGCCTATATTCTACACTGATGACTTTTCCATTAGCTTGCTTGAAATTAAATATCTTGATCCCTATATTCCAAATGAAGAAATTTTGACCTTAACAGCTGCAGCATCTGATTTCAAATGTGGCTGGCTTTATGACAGTGTTATGGATGGATTTTTAAGTAAGATCCTTTATGGTACTAATTCCTTGGCCGAGCCAGGTGCTTTGAAACAAATTATATCAGTAACACAAATGAAATACTAAATCGATTGACTGGAAAACAATTTGCTCTTAGTGAATATTTATTTATACCTTTAAATGAAAATTATTGTTGGGTTCTACTGGTTGAAAAAATTCAAGAGAAAAAATTTGATTTCTATGATCCCTTGAGTATTTCTGCTGAAAATTACGAAAAAAGACAAGACAGCTACATGTTTTGAAGATTAGCTTCAATCATTTTACAGTTTATAAAATGTAATGAAAGATCAAGATTGTTGAATTAAATTGTCAAGAAATATTTTAGATAAGTAGCAAATAAATACAGGATGATTCTAAAGTAACCTCACATATTCATAAGACTAGCTACTGCTAAGATTTTAAGTGGGAAATTCGAGATGTAGCCATTTCAAGATATACCCTTGAGATTTATGTAGGTGAAAAGCATGGCAATTACATGAGGGTAAATATAAACCAGTGTATAAAAAGAAACAATTTTTGTTTTCAGGGTGCTACTCAAGAGGTTTGTATCGTATTTTTTATGTAAGATTAAACAGATTTAATTTACTTTTTCAGGATGCAACTCAAGAGGTTTCTATCACTGTATTTTTATGTAAAAAGAAACAGAATTAATTTTTCTTTTTCAGGATGCAACTCGATAGGTTTGCAAATTATTGTATTGAAATTGATCTTTGTATGCAAATGGAAATACTGGTTTTCTTTTCTAGCCTGAATTTGCATTTTGTTTGAATCTAACTGAATATGGAAAGCTAAAATAATGCTGCAATTTGATATCTCTTGATCATCCAGTATTCTGCTGTAAATAACTAGATGATGTTTGTTTTTGGTGACCATTTTATATAGCATCAATAATAAATTTCTTTTAGTTAAGATTATCTGTAGATTTAGAAGAGCAACATTGGAAAACATGCAATAAACTCGTTAGACCTGAAATATATTCTTAGTGTGTTGCAAAGTTGTGATTTTTTTTTCTCAGTCATGAGTAAGATTTAATTTTGGACTTTATATGGGGGTCAGGACAGCTTTTCAGAACTTTCATTTTACTATAATTTTAGAAAATCGCAGTAGTATTTCCACAGCTTTTATGAAAACGTCCCAAAATGTACTAGAGAAACTTCCTCAAACGAAAACATTTTATAAACTTCCCCAAACATACCAAACGCAATTTTTTTAAATAAGTTATTCGAGTTTACCAGAATTTCAGGAAACAATTTTTTTTAATTTTACATTTTAGAAATTCTAGCTGCATTCAGGTAATTTTATCCTTTCCAAAGGAAAAGTAAATTATTAGCGTCTGAAAAATAAACGGAGATGAAAGTTGAAAATACCTGCTTATTATCATTGAAAATCATCTACAAGCTGATACAAGGGAAGGAGGGATACAAGGAATGGAGGATGCGGACTTAAAATGGACAGAAACTTACAGACGGATTAGAAAGCAGACTTAATGTTTTCCTCGTCTGAGGCCTGAGCTCTCTCTACCCCCATCCTTTCAGTGGTCTTACCAGCATGCGAAACTTTGCCAAAGGAAATGTCCACAGGGAAAATGTATGGTTTTCATTGAGATTAACGAGTTTTCTCAGTAGAGTCAATGGAAAAGACATTCGCGCCAATCGATGGTGTGTGGAATAAAAAAGACCATATAAACGCTACTGCTGACGAAAGCAGCAACTAATTTTCAGCAAAAAGTAAATTTTTAAAGTTTTCTTTTTTGCTGAAAATATGACAAATGCTTATTTATACAATATTTTTCCGTTGTGAGGCCCATCTGTAAAAAACATCCTTGTCGCACGTCTAGTGGGTAATTCATCACTAGAATTGTAAATATGATTTTTCAACTTGAATTGCATGTTTCACTTTTCTTGAACATTGGTAATAGTATTTTTCCTAAAAGGATCTTTAAAATTTGTTCGCAGATCATACAAAATCATTCTCGTTTGAAGATGCACATGGTCTTTATTCATTCAGTTTTCATATAATTAGATGCCATTGAAATCCTAGCCTTGGAGTAATATCTAACAGCGTCATTATTTTAGCTGCTTGTTTTTCAGTTGGTTTTATTTATTGCATGTAGCAACTTTTTAGAAATACAAGGACATTTAATGGTTTATCACACAACAGAGCGAAGCTTCAAATTGAATAGGTTATTTTAGAAACCCCACAAGTCCACTAAGAGCAACTTTTGGGAAATCAAGGAAAAGGGTTTCTGCAGAAATCAGTAACGAAAAAGAAAATTATTTCCATTAAAATCTATTTATTTGAGTTAAATGCAATCTTCGTGCTCAATTAAGGTCTCAGGTGACGAATAATTAAATTATCAATTTTCAGTCTGGACCGCATGGGGTTTCCTCGTGTACATGTACGTCTGATCAAATGTAAAGGTATTCTGAAATGTATAAAATAAATAGCACACTTCAAAAGTTTATTTTAAGGCGAGTCAAAAATGATGCCAAGTCAATGTGAAACAATTCGGATTATTTAGTTGCATGTAGAATGGTATACATGTCGAAAGAAAAATTATTCTTCAGTTTAATTCTCGGGCATCTCACATATTGCGGCCACTGGTGAGCCATCTCATCATAGAATGTTATCTTCATCTGGGATCTAGTTCATCACTTTGATTGTCTTCAATTTTTTCTAGGGGGAATTATCCCCTTGATGGGAATTCGATATGCTAGCTCATTTGTAAGGGATGAAGGGATAAATTCAATGGGAAAGCATCATCTTATAATGTTTGGGCCCCCATATTTTCAAATCAATAACACCTTTTTCTTATCACCTCAAACTGACTATTCTTAGTAGAAGACTTAATAAAGTGGCACATTTTTCGACAGTGGAGATGCGAACAATTGTTTTAACGGCGAAATCGCGGTCACACGGTAGAAACTAATGCAGAGCACATACTAACAAAGGTATGGTCTGTACTTTGAGCCCCACACCCGTCTAAGAAAATGTGCAAGTGCTTGATTGATTTAAAGGCAAATTTGACTCAAGTTTAACTTGTTTTTCAATCATTCATGTATCCTATACTTTTTACTTTACAAAGTTCCCGTTCATTACCATAAAATGATATTACCTTGCTCACCGAGCAACATATTTCGTAAATATGCATATTGCGGCTTAGAGCAGAAACTCATTAACTGACAAAAATAATGTTACCATAAAGCTGTTTAAAGGCTAACTATTAGTTTTAGGTAAGAAAATAAAAATTATGGGCATTTTGATAGTGTTATACCTTTTAAACATATTTCAATGTGACCATGCATTTCTCATCAGGAAAATAAGCATCTAGTGTCCCCGAAAGAATGTCAGGTAATGAGTTTCTGCTCTAAGCTGTGGATTATATTATTAATGAAAGCTGTCGAATACAAAAACTCATAATTTCTGATGCCATTTTTATTTTATTCGGAAAGTAATTTTACAAATTGAGCGAATAAGACCTGAATGGAAGCTTATGAACAGAATATGGAACCCACAGGATTCTAAAGATTGAATGTACCGAATTTGGTGTGAATTGGTCTGACAGTGATTGTAAAAATACTCAATGTTATTCCTATGGGGATTTCGAATTGTTTTTAGTCCCCTCTGCACACCCAAGATAAATAGAACGGGGTTAATATGTAGCTTACGTTACCCGCAGAGTTCTTAAGAGTAGTGTAGCAAATTTGGTGTGGATTGATCAAATGGTGTAGATTTGTAGAGAACAGACAGACGTCATCTCTGCTTTATATATAGATTAAAAAGTTATCTACTATTTGTAATTTAATTCATATTAAATTTATAGATTCAGTTTTAGTACATTTTATTTTCCTGATTATGCATAGCTTTTATTTTCGACTTTGAGGTTACTCATGCCTTTTTAAAAAATTTTATTAATTATTTAGTTCAGTCTCATTTTTAAATGAGATTGAACTTATATTCATAGAATTTCACAAAATAAAGCTTACACAAATGACATGTTAATATACAAGTTAACTAAACTTTCCGGAATGTCAAACAACCGCACTGAATTTTACAAAATTGAACAAAAGTAATGCTCAAGCTCCCGAAAAATTTCACAATCCTTTGTAGTTTTGGATAACCTAGAACTAAACAAGTGTATTAGAATGAATGAGCGGAGTCTATCCGAAACGCGAATATTTCCTTATCCTGACACACGTATTCCTGACCCTTGGTTGAAAATGCTCTGGGTTCGAATCTTGATCTGGGAAAGAATGTATCTATTGGTTTGCAATCCACTTTAAGTCAGGTTCTAGTCTAATTAGTCTTCATTTAGGAAAACATTACTATAGAGTGACCAACCAAAAGTAAACCCAAGTACATAATCAGAAAATAATTTCGGAATAACTGTCTTCCCTCTACCATTTACTCACTCCAATAAAGATAAAGCTGTCACGATTAATCAAGCTCGGACGATTTTTTTTAGATTACCAAGCTAAATTAGCTGTATTTAAATAATCATTGTTACGAAAAGATTTTCAGAACTTTTCGAATCTACGGCAATTGAAAGTAAAAGGAAGACTTACAAGTTCACACAAAACATCTTCAAAATTTGAGCGATAATTTTAAATTGCGATTTGCAGATTTTGAAAACATGCACATTCCAGATTGGGTTATTCCATTTTCTGCAGATATTGAAAACATCGAATGTAAGAAACATGATGAACTTATCGAATTGTCTGTTGATCTTGAAGCTAAGACGCTTTTTAGAAAAAGGACTTTAAGTTACTTTTGGAAGAATATGAATGTTGTAGAAAAATATCCAAAACTTTTGCTTGCATGTCCAAGTCCGAACATGGTTGAAGCTGGTTTGAGCCATGTTAATTCCATTTTAATAAAACAAAGAAATAAGCTATATATAGAATTACGTGGTGTAATGGAATGAACATGAGTCGCTCTAGTTACAGTGGCGATTTAAGGCTGAAACTTACTAATTTTGAATCCAGCATTGGCTCATCTTGTCAAGAGTCACGAAGCACACCCTCCACATTGACAACGTTAGTAAATTGTATACTAATTTAATAAGTCGGCAAGAAAGTATTTTTATTTCAAGTCTTGAGAGTATTCGTGAAAATATCCTATCCTATACTATATAGCTTATATGTATAAATTGATTACTTGACTCTCTTTTTGGCTAGGGCAGTGGTAGCCTGGTTGGAAGAGTAGCGGATTAGCAATAGGAGGGTTGTGAGTTCGAAACTTGATCCAACCAAAGACCGTCGGTACGTGGGGGCTGGTGTGCGTTAAATCTGTCGTGACCTCAAAAGTCCTCACGTTGACGTGGTGTGGAAGCTTGGAGAGTAGGGTGCTATAGCCCAGGTGTTGCCTCGTCATCTGACCGTGGTTTAAAATTACGAGTTGTTGACCTCGGATCTTTCCCTTCAGGATTCAACTACCCACCCCACCCTCCAGTTTTGGAAGTGCTGTTCGTTTCACAGTTCACACTTAATAAACCATTAACGTATTCAGGAATTATTTTCGGAGGTACAGAATAGAGATTGAATTTTTATGCTAATTGAAGATTTGGACTTATTACATTAAAAAAATATTTTTTATTTTGTACTTTGAACCAACTTAGGAATACAACTTTTTATGCAAAATGAATATCCGAACTTTATTATTTTGAAAAGATTGGTTTGCTAAGTCTTTGTATAGTATATTAAATTTCGTCCTGACTATGAATTGAAAAACAGACAGTATTAAAATTATTACACCTCAGTTGTTTTCAGAACAGAAATGATTTTACGAGGGTTTTTCAACAAATATTTATTGTTGGTTAAATACATACAATTTTCTATGCGAATTATAAAGTACTATAAACAACAATTATTTGCATAATTCAATAACTTTTTTAAAGAAATCCATGCATTTTTATAGTATTTTATCTTGAAAACATTTTTAAAAGCCGATTCCAACGCTTTCGAGGTCAGCTCAGGACCCCATTGCTCGTCCACTGGCCAAGAATATATGCTTTTTATATAGACTAGATATAATATAACTTATTTTATAAGGTAAATGCCTGACATTTAAATTATTAAAAAATATTGTTTTCAAGGTCAACTGAAAATAGATATTTATAAAATTATTCGATGTAGGCACTGAAAATTGTAATTCAAAAGATGTAAGCACCTTTTCATATCTGGGAGCAACAATAAACAAAAATGGCGGTACTGATGAAGATATTGATCTTATAGAATTTCAAAAGCTCGCAACTGTTTTAAGAATCTTAATAAATTGTGGAGAGCAACTAATATACATGTAAAAGCCAAATTAAATCTACAAATCACTAGTACTTTCAGTTCTCTTATACGGTTCTGAAACATGGAAAATTACCCAAACACAGTGCAATAAACTAAATGTTTTTCAAAATAAATGTTTAAGAATTATCTTAAGATATTTTGGCCATACTACATTTCAAATGAATTATTAAATAAAGAAAAATTTAATGGAAATAGGAAATGAAATCAAATTTAGACGTTGGAAGTTTACAGGACACATTTTAAGAATGAACAGGGACAGTATTCCTAATATAGCATTGACCTGGACCTCTGATGGAAAGAAATCGTGGACGTCCCGTTTGATCTGGTGACGTATGATGGAACAAGAGAAGTGAGACTGGATGGACGAGCTGGTATGAAGCTAGACTTGCTGCATTGGTCAGGAAACTTTGGCGATCTAGATTGAAGGCCTTATGTGCCCCTAGGCACTAAAGAATTTATGATGATGACTAAAAATTGTATCTGGGAATTTGTCAAAAAAAATTCGAATAAATATAAAACGTAAAAAGCTAATTATCCGAACCCCTAGTGCATTTTTCAATCAATTGAGGTTTAACACATTTCAGTCTGAAAAATTACTATCTCCTCAATTAGTTATAGTTATGAAAAATGTGTATGAAATAAACTCAACTTTTGTTATATTAAATGTAGCTATTTTATGCTAAATTTATGCCTAATTTAAAATTTAAGACTAATTATAATAAATAATATTTGAAATTTATTATGACCAGCTAATGCTATAATATTATGCAGTATTTGAGCAACAACACATTTGATATTGTCATTGCTAATTCATCAATTCAGTTGAACCAGTTTTGTTCTGCTATATAGAACCATTGTGATAGATTTTGTCCAGAATAAGAAAACAGGAGTGTGTTTTGATCCTTTCAAGCCTTTCCAAGATTTGTCCACTAAAAATGGGAAATTTTGAAAATTCCATTTTTTTAGTTGATGCTCGTGGAGTACGTTGAAAAAAATCTAAATCTGTACCAAGGGCTTCTCTGTAACATCATACAAATTTGATCACTATTGTTTTGCGTCAAAAAGGTTAAGAATATATCAGTTTAAGTTGTGAAAAAAAATCATTTTTCTGTACATTTACCAAAATTATGTATTAGGGAGATTCTTTTAAAAAATTTTCTTGAGCTTGCTTTCTTGATCCTAAGGGTTTGAGGAGAATCGATTTACCAACTTCCTGAGCCACTTTATGTAGATGTATTCTACAGATACAAACGATGATTCTGTGTTGTGTATGGTTTATCATATTAACATAGGGAAAACGTATTTCAAGAAGTCTGAAGCAACATCAATTTGAATTGCCTACAATAAATAGACGCCCTTTACATTTTCTTTACAAAAGCAAGCAGCTCACTAGATTTACCACTGCAATCTTTTCTTTTCAAATTAAAGTACAACATTCAACAAGATCTATCGTCATTTAATAATTTTCAAAAAAGATGTTAAGTAATAAACTGGAAAAGTTAATGAATTGTCCTTAAAAAGAAATAAAACGAAAACAGTTTTTCGTAACTTTGAACTGATATTTCTTTATTACTCAAAACAAAGTGACTACATTTTTGATGATTTTTGTCGGGGAACCCCCCCTTTCGCCGTAAAAGGGGCGTTGCACTCTGATTTCAATCTCGAATTCTAAGTTATATTTTAACCGACCCCTCAATGAAGGCAAAACAAATCTGAAAAAATCCCAAACTTTGAAATTAAATATCTCGGTCAATTTTTGTCACACAGAAGTGAAACTTTTTGTGTTACATTTAGGATGAGTGCAAACTTTTACTAAATATCACTATAAGGAACGGGGGACTGTATAAAAAGTTAGATTTTGTAATTTTTACAAAATTGATTTTTTAAATTTCAAAATGCCATAACATGGATGTTTACCTCATTTGAAACATTTTTGTAATTGGAAGTATATGTCTACGACCAACGGTTGCGAAAATAAAGGCCGGGTATGGACTTTGCGTTGCACCCTGTATATCCCTGTATATGCACATAGTATAGTAGCTACTAGATTAAAATTTCTGATATCTTGCAGAGACTCGAAACATTTCTTTTTTCTTACCCATGACTTCAGTCTTTTTTCCCTTCATGCAAATTTGTCTGAAATTAAAAAAAGAAATCGCAAGTTTCAATAAGGAAAGTTTTTGAACACCTAACAATCGAAATTAAGTCAAAGTTCTATCAGCAATTCTGAGAAAAGTGGGTTTCGTATTTTGTGATTTGCTCAATCAGGGGAGTCAGCATTTTGTGTACTCAATTGCAAAAATGGAGCTTCGCAGATTCTTAAAATCTCCCTCCCAAATGGTAAAGAAATCTCAAAAATAAAATTGATTTTGAATTTTCAAAACATGTATACACAATTGTACAAAAAATGAAGATGTTTATAAATGATGCACCACCACTCTTCGTTAAGATGGCGTCCCCACTCCCCTTGTAGCAGATTTCTTCATAGAAGAGAGATAATTCTATTCAGCAGCAATTCTTCGAAAGATGGGGAAAAGATGACTCACTAACGACTTCAGTGAGAAAACGTCTCAAAGATGCACCAAAGCACTTGCCAAGAAAGCGATAACTAGTGGAATGTGACAGTTGCAGAGCAAGATAACTTGCCAAATACAATGCAACTTGGATAAAACGAACGTCTCTAATTCGAAATCGTCGTTAATTCGAAGATTTCTCTTAGTCCCTTGAACTTCTTATTAAATCAATGTTAAAAAATAGTGGATAATTCGAAGTTCAACTTCCTTAATTCGAAGTTTTTTATAAAAACTTTCGAACCATAACGACTTTTCGGCCTTTCATCGTCGGAATACCCCCACCTGTTCGACACGTGAAAGCTGAAATCCCCTTCCCGCCACCTGTTCAACACTTAATAGCTGAGACCCCTTCCCGCCACCTATTACGTAAGCTACAGTACATGTAATATGAACTGTAGCTTATGTAATGTAAATCTTATTTTGTTTACATACATATAATGTTTAAGTCTTTCATACCATGATCTTTCTGAATAACTATTTACTTATTGACAGAATAATCTTTTCAAGCATTCAGTGGACCTGAAATTAAAGTTAAAAGATGTAACTTTTTTAATTCGAATTTTTTAGTGGTCCCTTCAGCTTCGAATTATCCAAGTTGCACTGTATAATTATCCTGGACACACTCTAATTACCCGCCTCGGGCTCTGCATTTTCGCTCCCATTTGACACAAGGGACGCATTACAACAACCACCACAACGCATAATAGCGATCCCCACTACATATAAAATTTCGGACCCTGTGATTGGGCCGTCAAATCACATGACGAGAAGGAGTTGTTCCTTTCTACGTCGCCACAATTGGCAATGTATCAGCTTATTTGTAGAAATGAACAAAACTTATTTTACGATAACATGGTAACCATTATTGCTATTTCGTGATAACCTGTTATTAAGCAATGTTAATAATAGTAGTTTTATTATCTAGGGTATTTTTCCCCTGTTCATGTAGTGAAATTTTAATCTTAACAATTCGGCATTGAGAAAAAAAAATATTTCGCTCTTCTAATTTTTTTGGTTTTGCCCTCCGGATGTTTTACGAAAGTTATTTTCTAACAAAAACATTTGTATACAACATTGTAATAGCGTTCCGCTTTTAGACAAATACTAATACTTTAGACATTTGGATCTATCTTAGCTTGCTTTTCGTGCTAAATATATGAGCTACCCGCAAAGCTTTATAGCAGATCGTCAAAGTAAAAAAACTACCAGTCTTTTTTATCTGCTTCTTAATCTTAGAATTTGCTTCCTATAGTTACTTTTTGGAGAGTAAAGTACAGCTAATTTATATCAAAAATAATTTAATAGTAGAAACTTACATATTGCTCCCGACATGTCAAACGAAAAAGCAGATAGTCCTCAAAAGTTTTGAATGTTCTACACTTGAACCGATCACACGAGCGTCTTCCTTCGCCTCCCTAAGAACGTATACATCTCGAAGTGCAACAGATTTGAGCGCCTCGCCGGCGCCGAAAATATAAACACAGTCCACTGGCGATGGTGTAGGATTAATTCCGAAAGGCTCAGCAAAAAGTCTGATCAGGTTGCGACATCCTCCCACCTTGAGTTCGTAACTTGGAAGAACTCAACCGATTGTCGCGTCTCACAGGCCGAGTCTTTGGATAGGTTTCAATGCTCTCCCGCTCCGAGTGATTGTCGATTTGGGTGACTTCTGATGTTCTTTGGCAGGAACAAGCTCATAGTCAATATTTGTGGCACCTGGGTTATTTTTATCTTTGGAAACTTTGCTTCTGAGGAAAAGCCCTGATGTTTCATCTGATAATTCTAAGGAATAAAGACGTTATATAGTTCCGGACGTTATAAGGGCGTATTATAGTTCCGGACTTGGTTTTCAGTTTCACAACTCTGACGATTTCATCTCTTCCAGGCAGGACTTGCACAACCCGCCCTATCGGCCATTGTAAACACTTCAGATTGTCTGAACCAATGAGTACTATGTCGCCGACAGAGATAAATTTTGAGGTTTCCGAAGGTTTTCCGTTATATTTTAACTGTCCTAGATATTCCAGTCGAAACCTTTTTCGTAAATCTTCACGTACTTTTTGTACGTACCGGTGTCTTTTGCGCATATAGGCGACATCTATACTATCGATATCCGTACGCCACTTCCTATCGTTTCCTGTAGAAACAGAAGGCGTCAAAGCAATCAAATCGTTTACATCTTCAGATAAGTAAGTTAAGGGTCGAGAGTTTATTAGGCTTTCGGTATCGCATAACACTGTGTGTTTAGTTCTTCGTAATTTAACAAAGCATCCCCTAATATTCTGCGTAAAGCTTGTTTGACCATGCCAATCAATCTCTCCCACCATCCGCTCCACCATGGTGCAGATGGAGGGATGAATTTCCAAGTTATCTTCCTCATCGTGGATTCAGACTTTATTTTAAGCCAATCCACTTTGCAAAGTTCGCTGTGAGCTTTAACGAAATTACTGCCATTATCACAATAAATAATAGTGGGTGACCCTCTACGAGCTATAAATCTTCTTAGTGACTGCAGGAAGGCTTCCGCTGCCAAGGATGATATTAATTCCATGTGCACTGCGCGATATACTGCACAAGTGAACAGAACTATCCAGGATTTTGTCCCATCTTTCAAATACAGCGGTCCGGCGAGATCTACACACAAGACTTCGAATATCGTAGGTGAGGGGGTCGTCCTGCGATGAAGAAGCCTTAGGGAGGACTTTTAAATGTTAAAAGTAAAACCCCTCCGAAACATAGACTCTCGAAGGCATAACTGTAATCGCTCCCTGAAGGAAGTACAATTTAAAAAGTGAAAAAAAGCTTATCGTGAAGTGCGAATAAAACACGAGCAGCAATCATCGTTTTTCAGAAAGAATGCAACGAAACGAGTTTTACACCCCTCAGTTCTCACCCGATGAATGGGGGAATCAAGGCCTGGAGGAAATTATTTGTTTGTGTACTTTTTCAAGTAGAAGATATCACCAGAGAAAAAAATGGACTATCAACATAGGATATTTTTATGATTGAACAATTGATTCAAGATTTTTGAATAGGAATATTCTTGTTTATTTTTTATGATATTAGATTATTTCTTATTCGAGTTAACTATCTTTTGTTTTTGTAAATGCACTACACAAAATAAGTGACTGCTTTCAAAGTTTCTGCTTAAAAGTACTTTGAGATCATTGTAAGACTTCAAGTACATTTTAAAAACCCCATTATGGCAAAATTCTAAATTCAAGGGATTGAAATCTTTTTGAAAGTAGACACTTAACTTTTCGAGCAACATTACCCCCTCTGTCAACATATTTCAGTAACAAGTGCAAACGCATTTAAGAACATACACTCAAGCCTCATGTATTTAAAAATCTTTATATATAAAATAAAAATTAAAAACATTTTGATAGGATATTCGTAGATAAAAGAGGTTGAGATCTAGTTTTAGCTTATCGGCAAAGCTACTGTCACATTTCCCGCACCTATTTCATCCAATCTTAGAAATCCTTTCAAAAAATATATTCATAAATGAGACCTCGTCTTCAAGCCATCTTCTCTATTCTTTATCAGAAAAGAAAGTGACATGTTCCTTAATGGGTCACGTAAGGTGTCAGACTTGCAAACATTTAGAAAAAGGATTACTGGTCAGCTGACAGTCTGTCATCAAAACAGTGTCCACAGCTGGGGAGAGGAACAACACTTGTAAATAAAATGTAAGGGGGGAAAACAAGGTGAAACTGCTTTGAATGTGATTGACAGGGAAAATTTCACTGTTTTCCAAAACACCGTCTTTCTAGGAATATCGTAAGATATCCCTGGTTCTATTTCCAGCTAGGCCAGAATGATTAAATACACAATAAGTATTGATCAAACAATTAAGTGGCACACAGCGTGAGGGCCCCATACGTCTTTCTCATGTTAAAAGAAATAGCATATTTAATATAATTATCTTTATCGTAGAAAACAAAACATACTTTGAAGGAAACATACCCAATTGTTTATAAAATTTACGAATTATTTTTTCCAGTATTACCCTTTATTTTCAACGTTATGTGCCGACAAGTTGAAGTTCATTTAACTTGAGGCTGTCGTGGCTCAGTGGGTTTGCTCACTGTACTAGTGGCCTGCAAGCTGTAGACAGCACAAGTTCGATTCCTGTGACTACCCTGAGTGTATTTCTCTATTTTTGCATCAAACTTTCCTTGTGTGTTATTATATTCAGTTGACACAAAAAAGTATGTGATCTTATTTGAATTGTACTCCTCTCTTTTGAAGTGCACTCTATATTTTCAGGTTCTTCGTTCATCAGATTTCTGACTGGCCTTTTGTGATGCAATGTGTTTTTGTAATTTCTATTTTCAAAATGTTTGCTTTAATATGGGTTTGTTTTTATTTCTTGAGGCAGATGTTATTTAGATAGCAGTTTATAAGTTATTGCAAATCAGTTATCGACTATATTATTGGAAAATGACTGGTGTTTTTCCAAAGGAGTGAAAACTGTTGAACAAATCAAGTATAGTTATCGTAAAATAACAGTTTGCTCGTCTGTCTGTATACAGATGGACTGTTATTTTTGTAACTGTTAAATTAAGTGTTACTTTAGCAACTGTTATCGAAAATATTACCAGTCATCACCAAATGTTAAGTAATTTTTAAAATGACCAAACGTTTACAAAAATAAGTAGTTCCTTTAACGTTTTGTAAAATCAAATTTTTTAAGATATCAAGAAAATAAAAGATTAGAAGTTTCTAGATTAAAAAAATAATTTAATTGTCATTAATTGTTAAGTTTTGCCATGCAAAATTTTCTCCTTGAGTTTTGGAATTATAATTATTAAAACTTAATCTCATTTTAAAGAAAAATAAATTTTTGCACAGTATGACAGAATTACTTGATATTTCAAGTTACATTGTATATTTGATTGAAAATAAAGGTTTTATGTATCATTTCTTTCTTTGTTTTCTTGTATAATGTATTTAAGTACATATGCACTGTAACTGTAACATTTATTTGTTTACCTTCATGTGTGTGTACAAAAACATTTATAACAATGTCAGTATCAAAACACAAAACAATTTGAAAATATTAAATGTTGCTGCTTACAATTTGCATTAAAAGATTTATCTTGACATATTTAGTATACCCAATTTCATAATTGTTCAAGTTTACCAATGCTGTCTATGGTACACGTAAGTATTGTTAAAATCAAGAGTTGGTAACTAAGTAATTTTTCTGGATTGAACTGTTTTGAAATGTACTTTAAATTTAATTTTGTTTACTGAACTAATTATTTATTTGTGGAATATGAGATAGACCAAGTGACTGCACAGATAAAGAGGTCATTTAGAGCTTGGATTTTCTTGCAGTTGTATTAATTAGCGTATGTAAAGATGAAAATCCAAATATTTCCCATACTGTGTTCGGAGAAAGCCTACTTCAACAGGTCCCTCGATTTTCGATAACACTTTATCATACAGTATCAATGTTTTTTTGGGAACTTGCTGTAAGAGGTCATCCAGGCTTTTTCATACCTTGCAGAGAACAGTGTTTCGAAATTTTTTGTTACGTCGTATTTGCTTTGAAGGCACATAACGCAATCTAAAGAAATTTTATAATTTTCTTGGAGTCTCCACCATAGACAATGCATTTTGATAAAATGTTTTAACTGCTAAAACATGCTGAAGCTTCAAACTCGCCATCCAGAATCATCAGCTTCCTAAATGTATGACAATCAAATCCAGTAAATGCTTTAGAGGAAAATGGTCTGAAGATATGTGGTGGAAAGAGATTGAATTTGCAGAGCTGCAGTCATTTGGCCGATGTCATATTCCATGAATACTGTCTGAGTAAACAAAATGAAATTAGAAATGTTTTATTTATAAGTTATTCCAAAACAAAATGATGTCCTTACGTAAATATCCTGCATAACAACTGAGGAAATTGAAAACCAATTTTAATTTGGTAAATATCTGTCATAAAATTTTCTGTAGCTGCAATCTTATGGGACACTTGTAACTTTAGAAACCTTTAACAATATTGGCTTTGGTCAGATTTGCATTCAAGATTAATCTAACTCGCCATCCAGAATCATCAGCTTCCTAAATGTATGACAATCAAATCCAGTAAATGCTTTAGAGGAAAATGGTCTGAAGATATGTGGTGGAAAGAGATTGAATTTGCAGAGCTGCAGTCATTTGGCCGATGTCATATTCCATGAATACTGTCTGAGTAAACAAAATGAAATTAGAAATGTTTTATTTATAAGTTATTCCAAAACAAAATGATGTCCTTACGTAAATATCCTGCATAACAACTGAGGAAATTGAAAACCAATTTTAATTTGGTAAATATCTGTCATAAAATTTTCTGTAGCTGCAATCTTATGGGACACTTGTAACTTTAGAAACCTTTAACAATATTGGCTTTGGTCAGATTTGCATTCAAGATTAATCTAACTCGCCATCCAGAATCATCAGCTTCCTAAATGTATGACAATCAAATCCAGTAAATGCTTTAGAGGAAAATGGTCTGAAGATATGTGGTGGAAAGAGATTGAATTTGCAGCGCTGCAGTCATTTGGCCGATGTCATATTCCATGAATACTGTCTGAGTAAACAAAATGAAATTAGAAATGTTTTATTTATAAGTTATTCCAAAACAAAATGATGTCCTTACGTAAATATCCTGCATAACAACTGAGGAAATTGAAAACCAATTTTAATTTGGTAAATATCTGTTATAAAATTTTCTGTAGCTGCAATATTATGGGACACTTGTAACTTTAGAAACCTTTAACAATATTGGCTTTGGTCAGATTTGCATTCAAGATTAATCTAGTTTCTCTTCAGCACTATTTAAGAGAAAATAAATTTAAACAAGCTTATTCAGATGTATATGTTCTTGATTAAAATAATTGAAGAGGAAAAGCTTTAGTTTTTTTCACTACTCTATAAATAAATATAACTAGTAATATGTTAATAAAATTTGTACTATCGTTATTTTCTAAACTATCAGTCAACTAGACTTGTTTAAAGTAGGACTTCTGTGAAACATTACATATTGTGCTTGTGCTATCTCCATACATATAACTCACTCATAATCCCCGTGTCTTGATCCGAACATGAAAATTTTGAATGACAAAATAATTTTGTAATTTGTATCAGAATTTTGAATTGCCCTTTTTTGAAATACTTAATTTAGAAATAAATTAAATCTGCATCATGCTTCTTTGTTAATTGAAACCCATTTAAAGTGAGACATTGTCCAGATATGCATCCCATCTGTTTTCTGAGAAAATTACAGTAACATCTCCAGATGCAGTAATTTTCATTAAAATCAAAGATTAATGACTTTCAAACAGAAGGTGAAAAAGTTTTCCTCTCATTCTTTTTTCCATTCATAATTAGGTAAGGTCATTAGATAAACCAAGTTTCATCAAAATCTGAGAGGTCATAGATTAATCAGTAACATGGAATGACTAGTGAAAGATCTTGTGAATAAATTATCACACACTTAGTAATTAAATGAATAATAATTACTCACATTAACATTTTGTCATTTTATTAAAAACAAATATTTTTCTTCTGTTAAGTAAGAAAAATTACATCAAGATATCTTACCTCATAGCAAAGAAAAATGATACATTTAATCATTAATTATCCATTTTTGGCATATAGAACTGGCACCTGATGTAACTCCTAAAGAACTACACCCTATTAGTACAGTTAATAAAATCTCAATTTGCTCATCTCTTGGCCAGCATAAGATAGATAACTATTTTGTTTTGTGAATGCAGGGACAGTTGGAAACCAATGCAGTTTTTGTACTTATAAGAAAAAATTGCGAGTTAAGAGATGAATGGATTCTAAATGAGCACTAGTGTAATCAAGAATTGTGATGGGTATGCCATTTGCTAGCTTCAAAGCAATATCTCCTTACCAATGTTCATTCTATCCAAGTCATTATCATGACCAACATTGATTTACACATACAAACCACTGCTATTCTGTGAATTTCATCATAGGATACGTAGAACTAATTTTGTTGGAGCCTATCAACTCAATACTTCTCTTACCCATGCTCTAGAAAATTGACCACGACAATAAGACTAAAAATATGTTGTGCAGATCCCATTTACTTTTGGTGTTCCTCTGCTTTTTACAAACCTGAAAAATATTTCTTTTTCAGTCACACTTTTCCCAAGCCATTAAATTTTGCTAGAAAAAAGTTCTTTAGTTTTCCGAGTGAAGTCATTTTCGGATATGTGTTCCTCCAAAGAATTTTTGGAGGGAAATGTAATTGGAGGAACACACACATTTTACATTCAACTGAGTTTCATAAATCTGCCATCACAATTTCTGATGAGGCAACATAAATTGGTATGGTCGAGAATGCTTTATCATTCTCAACACACATAGGAGCTTCATTTCAATCATGCTGCATATATATCAACAAAAGGAGTAACTGCTTACAAACCATAACTAATGACTCAATACTCCTTTAATTTATATCAAGTAATGCTTTCAAATCAAAATTAATAAAATAAAGCCCCTTAAATTTATCTGAGATAGAAGCACAAGAAAGCTTAGTTGAAAAATATAGTATTAATTAACCCAAATAGTTATCAGATTGTTAACTCAGCAAAAAACTCATTGTCAAATTATTTTTAACTTATACAAGTTTCACGAAATTAAATCGAATTATGAATTGCTTTAAATATATTTGAAGAATACAGTTAAATTATAAAATACAATGAGCAAAATTTTATATCTTGTATAAAGGTAAAAATTAAATTTACGAATTTGTTGGTTCGCGAACAATAAAATATATGGCAGAACAGGAAATACAAAACGCTAACGTAATGTTATAAAAATCAAGTTAATAGCAAAATACAAAAGAAATGCCTCGTAATATGTTGCAAAATTATGAACCAAAGAATGCTGAAATACTTGAATGAACGTGATGAAAGAATAAACTAAATACCGCGCGAGATTAGCCAGAGCAGGAATCCTAATGTAATAAAACTTTTCGTAATGAAACAAAGTAGAAAAACACAGATGAAGACAATCTAAAATGGATCATACACTCAAGTAAAACGATAAAGAAAATATGTTTGAATATCGCCTAGTAATGGAACGTAACACCGAAAGATCCAAGAAAATAATGGAATTATGGAACCCAGGTCAGACAGAGCAAGAATCCTAATGTTAAACTTATCCATGCCGAGATTTTCCCATTTTCAAGAATATCCTTCCCTCAAGTATTTTCCCGCATACAATATCGCAACTTATGCGCATGCGCTAACATTCGAAATTTTGTCTAAGTTTTAACATTAGGATTCTTGCTCTGTCCATCCGCTTTTGTGAAATCTACTTAAACCAGTCGAAAGGTAAGAAGGTATTTAATTCGAGAATTCTTATTTTTAAAGGGGTGACTAAACAACTCTGTGTTTTAACATGAGAAATGCTTAATTAATTTCCAGTTTCATAATAGATTTCCCTAATCATCTTTATCACACAAATGTTAATGATTTTATAAGAAAATGAAATATTTTTCACAATTATGTCTTCAGAGAAATTTTGCTGAAATAACTGAAGCGTCTATCAGACCGAGTAATAAGTATTATCTGCGACTGATGGCTTACTGAGTACTAAGAATTGATAAAATGTTCGAATGCTGGATTGAGATGATCCATATATTTCATTGCTGTCGCAATTCATTACGTTTAAGTTAAAAGGAAATATTTCGATCCAGGATGTGTTAAATCATATTTTCCCAAACAGTTTTAGCTGAATGCCTCCTAAAATCAGTCGAGTTGAGATTGTAAATGATCAACTCGCTTGCACGCGCAAGTGGAGCGCCGTTCAAAACAACTCACAAAACTATGTGCCAGCGTGTAGGTTATGCCATATAGTATATGTAACCGCTCTGTATCTCATTTTAGTATATAATTAATTGTTGTGGGTGTCCTCATCTTCTAATCCAGCTTGTTAATTGCTAAGCTAAGTTAAAAAAATAAATGAAACACGTGTATATATATACTTGTTTCATTTATTTTTTTAACTTGACCTAACGATTTCCAATCTTTTTCATCTCAAAACCGAACCTCAACACATAACCTAATTTCTAAAATACTAATTGTCACTACTATTTTAGCTTTTCTTCACGAAGTACTATAAATATGAATTCCGCTTATTGCTATTGCTTAGGCTATTGGTGCGAGTGTAGAGGTTAGAAGACCGCCTGTGAAAGGGCGGCAATTGTGAGATAGACCGCTTTACCATAGCGGCAATCTGTACCCTCATGACAACTGCTCAAGTGGAAAATGGAAAAAAGAAAAAAAAACATATACCTTCAGCCGGGACTCGCTTTTTACTTTTCTTTACAGTGCTCGTTGTGCTCTGCATTTCTTTTCTAACGGTTCGAGTCAATGTGGATGGAAGCAGTGCTCGCATTCAAAATTTTTTTAGAGAAAAACAAATGACAGTGGCATAGTCAGATTTGTTCTAAAGGGGCCTCCGAAAGTGATCTTTGATTTTTTA
This sequence comes from Meta bourneti, assembly GCA_933210815.1. Classification (NCBI taxonomy): domain Eukaryota; kingdom Metazoa; phylum Arthropoda; class Arachnida; order Araneae; family Tetragnathidae; genus Meta; species Meta bourneti. The sequence continues at coordinate 37,298,651 of OW119934.1, forward strand.
AAATTTAACTTTTTCTAGAACAGTTTTTCTCCCGTGATTTTATCAAGCGCCTCCGTTGTTATGTACTCATTAAAGTAATAATTTTAACACATAATGAAACAATTTATGTTATCCGTTCCCCAGATTTGTAGCATTTATGAGTACTTAAAAACAAAAAAATACAAACAAAACTTATTGGTGATTATTTTATTCTGACTCCCTCCAAAATGAAACCTTGAATGCGTTACTAATAATTAATGTTCACAGTATTTCTGTTGTGAAAGTTCAAGCAGTGGTTTCCAAACTTCATACACCTCTGCTCACTTTCCACATTAGAAATTGTCGTGTCGCTTATTTTCGTAAGTATAATGTCTTAAATAATTTTCTTGGATCAGGATTTATTGTAAAAAATATAGTTTTTGCAAATATGTATACGCAAATCTTGTGCTTATTGCGAAATGTAAAATTTTAAATAGATTTTATTATAATACAATAATTTAATACTATAATATAATGTAGCTCAACGTTATATATTAATACATAGAATATTTGCTAAAAATTAGTTTTATTAAAAAGTGTGCATTTAAATATAATAATAATTTTAAATTATAATTATAATTTTAAAACTTTAATAATAAATTTAAATTATAGAAGTAATTTTAAAATGATAGTATAATTTTTGCTTTGACAATTAGATCTAAAATATAAAAATAAATAAAAGACATATTTGATACAATATAATCTTTTTTTACGGAGGGGAAATTTTTTATAACACAGCCAAACTGTTTTCTATATTTGGTCATATCTACGACCCTTGCAATAATTTTGCTATCTTCTAGGGAGGGCGTTATAATGATAATGAAGTTATAAGTTATAATGATAACGAATGTTCACAGTATTTCTGTTGTGACAGTTTAAGCAGTGGTTTCCAAACTTCGTGCACGTCTCCTCACTTTCCACATTAGAAATTATCGATCCCCTTATTTTCATAAGTATATCTTAAATAATTTTCTTGGGTCATGATTTATTTAATAAGAAAATATAAAGTTTTTGCAAATATGTATACGCAAATCTTGTGCTTATGCGAAAAATAAAATTTTCAGTAGATATTTTATTATAATACAATAATTTTATATTATAGGTCGGTAAGTATTTTAATTAACGTCGCACTGGAGCAACATGGGCAGCCGTAGCCAGTTTTGGAAGAGTAACGGATTTGCACGTTAAATCTGTCGTGGCCTCACGTTGGCATGATGTGGAAGTTTGGAGAGTGGGGTGCCAGCTCAGGTGGGACCTCGTCATCTGACCGTGGTTCGAAATTACGTGGTGTCCTCGGATCTTTCCCTTCAGATTTGATCCCGAACAGTCGCCAATAGCCCGTTGTGTTGCTCCTGTGCGACGTTAATTAAATACCTACCAATGGTGCAACACAAAGGGCTATTGGCGCCGGTCTGGCATCAAACCGAAATTAATGTTATATAATTTAAAATAATATAATTTAAAATTATATATTTTAAATTATATAACATTAATTCCGTTATTCCGTTCCTCCATTAATTTATAATAATATAATTTAAAATTATACATTTATACACATAAATATATTTGTTAAAAATTAGTTTTATTAAAAAATTTACTTTTAAAACAGTCAGGTGGTGTATACTGAGGATATACCTTTTTGAATGTGAAGGTAAATATACATCAAATTTTTTATTGCTGATTTTTAACAAACTTTAATGCCTTAGATAATAAAAGCTGATTTTTAATTCAGGAAATTTTTATACTACTATCTTTTAAGTGAACGTATTCAAAGCATAAAAAGTTTCAAAAATAAAATTTTTAAAGAATACATACATTTTATCAAAATGGAATTGTTTTTATAAACAAGAGAGGGGAGTCAGATCTCGACAAAAAGGGTTTTATAAACAAATACTAATTATAGATTTATAAATACATATTTGAAAACGTTTTAGTAGTATATATTTTAGCCCATCCCTTTTCACGCTTTTCGGTCCAAGGCAAATTTTACCGAATCATAAATCCCTGAGTCGCTGCTTTCAAAATTAAATTTGAATAAACTGCATTTAAATTAAATGAAATACGCATTTTGACTAATCGAAGTTTACAGAATTGTGTGAACGTAGTTATCGGAAATTATTAAATGGTTACTCACTTTCGGGAATAAAGAGAAAGCGAAAAATACTGTAAACCTCATTTTCCCATAACATGCTCCTACAAGAGAAACCTTGATTGATGATGACGTTTATTGGACATTTCATAGTTGAAAGTTTTCAAGTACCTAACTCTCCAGGTAGCTTCGACGTGATACCTTGTCCATCAATATCTGAATAATTTCGCTAATGACGAGATATCTTGTCATCACGATATTGTCGTTTTTTGATGATGATGAGGTCAACATCTGGCCAGTTTTTTCTCTAAAGACTAAATATCTCTTCCTTAATGACGAGATATTAGATTTATGTTTGTGGAGTCGCGTATTAGCAACCGGATTGCCAAGACTCGATCCAACCGAAGACCGTCGTGTATACGGTGCACATTATATCTGTCGTGGCCTCAAATGTCCTCACGTGGTGTGTACGTTCGGGGAGTGGGATTCCAGCTCAGGTGTTGATTTCGTCATCTGACCGTGTCAACAGCACTTAAGGGGACACGGTACCCTTAAAATAACCAAAATATCGAAAAAAATTTTATTGCTTTATTTTAACTATACAACCCTTCTGAATATGTATGCAAAATTTCATAGCTCTAGCAACATTATTTTAGGAGTTATTGAAGTTTTTTTCTCTTGGATGTAACATAGCGAAACCAAAAATTAAAACTTTAAATGGCTTTTTCTCAGCTTTCTGTTTTTGATGGCTATAAAGTACTCAAATTGCTAAGGCATTTTTTAAATTTAATTTAGAGGTTTGAAACTTTTTGTAGTTGTTTACAATAGTGTATTTGACAATTCTGTGCATGCGATAAGAATTTGGATTAAAAGTTTTTAAAAAAAAAATTGCCAAACTAAAATATTCATGTTTTTTACAGTTTTTCACAGTACTTTTTAGAAAAAAAATTCTAGAAAAATAAATAATCAGAATACATGCAAACCCATGCACAGAATTTTGTAAAATACTGCAATGAATAGAAAAGTGTAAAAAAATTTTTTAAAAGATGATATTTAAAAAAGTAGTAGTTGATTTTTTTTTCAAAAAAATTAAATTTCTGAATTATTGCTTTATTAAAATTAAATTTTTTCGCCTGAAATATTCATTTTATGTGCATTTCAATATAATATACTAAAAAATTTTGCTACACATATGAAAACAAAAAAAATTGTTCAAAGGGTACCGTGTCCCCTTAATGACTAAATAACCCCATCTTTCTAAAGAATTCATGGATTCTTTCAATCTTTGAAAGATTCTATTGGTTCTTTCCTTAGAATAGAATATTTCAACGATTCTATTGGCTCATTCTGTAGAATAGAATTCATTAGAAATATTCAATGATTCCTTTTCTTTCAACAGAATCTTATGGAAAGATTGTATTGCTCATTTCTTTTTATAATGGAATCCTTTGAAAAGATTCTATTGGTCAAGGTCAAAATTGATTGGATGCTAAGTAGGGAAGACTGCAGGTTCCAAAGCGGAATTAGGCGTGTGAACCCCTTAGAAGGTTAAACTCATGATCGTCACGATGGTTCTGCGTGAAATACGATCCGAATCTTTCTTTCCTTATTAAATTTACCCAATGAATATTCAAATGCTTAGTGTATGAAAAGTGTAACCCAGAGTAATAATAGTGATCCAAGTGTAAAACAAGACTTTTCGAAAGAATAGTAAAAGTGGCAATGTACGAAAAAAGATCTCGTTTGTGGGTGTAGTCTAACAAATCATTTGTGTTTAGCTTTCATTTAAAACGTATTTCACTTGTAGTTTTCAGCTGACAGATTCTAAAATTCTTCAGTTTTATGAAATTTATTTCACCTTGTAAAGTCTTTAGAAAAATGATAGTAGGATATTAGTTTCTGAAGTTAGCACAATTACTGGAAGAAATGAGTTTTGTTTGTACTTCGAAATGTTTATTTTATTAAGACCAAGCTTTTTCTAATAGCTCCATTTTTTGTATGGTTATAAAAACATTTTACGTATAAAATGTCGCACACAAGCCAAACTTTTCATTTAAATTTTCATACGCCGCAACCAATTGGTTGCCTTAAACCGAAGAATGATTTTCGCAGCTAATTAGAGGACCTCAACAATTCCATCGAAAAGTTCTGGTTGCCTTAATTGGTTGCCTTAAACCGAAGAATGATTTTCGCAGCTAATTAGAGAACCTCAACAATTCCATCGAAAAGTTCTTGGTACACCCCTGGTTCGCAATAATTAAATTGCATAATTAATTCTATTACATAGTTTTTGTGCTGTTTTCAATCAGTTCGTCACTGTCGAGGGCCGCGGCAGCCCAGTTGGAAGGGTAACGGATAACCGGAAGGTTGCGAGTTCAAAACTGGGCCCAATCAAAGCCCGTCGTGTATGTGAGGGCTGGTGCGCGTTAAATCTGTCGTGGCCTCAAATGCCCTCACGTTGGCGTGGTGTAGAGGTTTGGAGAGAGGGATGCCTGCTCAGGTGTCGACCTCGTCATCTGACTATGGTTCAAGATTACGAGGTGTTGTCCTCTCTTTCCCTTCATGATTCATCCTGAACAGTCGCCAATAGTCTGTGTGAACTCCAGTGCGACGTTAATTAACTACCTACCGTAACTCTCGAGTAATGTTGAATGCCGCTAGGTTGAGCTCTTATGACCTCAAGTCCTTAACGAAGGTACGCCTTAACGTGTCTTCGACGACATATCTGGTTCATCAAGATCTGATCAATTTTGCTAATGACTATATATCTCGCCTTCAAGATAATGGCTATTTTTTATAATGACGAGATCTCAACATCAAAAAGTTGGCAATATCTTGATGACGAGATATGTTGTCATAGCGAAATTGGTCAGATCTTGATGGACGAGATATCTCGTCGAAACCACTTGGAGGGTAAAGCTTATAGTCCCGCATGTAGTGAAGAGAATCACCCACTTCTCCACAATTCCAAGCGACCGACGTCGGGTATCCCATTCGGAAAAAGTATTCCTGGACCTTTGTGGTCAGTAAACAGTTGTTTTGTGATGAAGTAGGTTCGTTGTGGCCACTGTAAGCTTGCTAGAAATTAAGAGTAAACAATAAAGCTTTCAGAGGGGTCTCACACATAACTTTTCACCAACTAAACTTCAACCTAACAATTAAATATGACAAATTAATTTATTACAAACATTCTAAATGGATTGCAATTAAATTAAAAGTATAAACATCAAACCAATAAATCTCTCTTTTATAGATGTTTTTTAGACTATCGCTCTTAAGTGCGCAGTAAAGATTTATAGCAAGAATTAACTACCATATTACCTTTCGAGTCCTGTGGAGTTTTATATTATTCGACAGTCTTTGAAGGGCACGCAATAGCCCGTTGTGTTGCTCCAGTGTAACGTTAATTAAACTACCTACCTACGTATCTACCTTAAGGCACTATCTAAAAAGTGGTTTCTTCGAAAAAAATCCTGAGGTTGAAAAATAACTTTATATCAGAGATTTTAAACCGGTGTGCAGTAAGAATGGTATTTGTGTGCTTTACGGATGGTGAAGAAACGTTTTAAATTGATAATGACTAAAATTTTGCGGCACACTAAAAAATACACGTTTTTTCCAATCTGAAAAGAATAAGTATAGTGTGCCGCAAAATTTTAGTAATTAGTTTATGAGTGCCACGAATGAAAAAGATTGAAAATTGCTACCTTATTAATACATTTTCCACTGAACAAAAATTTAGTATTTTAGATTTTTTAAAGAGACGTGAAATCCCTTATGTCTCACTGCCCATTTAGGGCATTCCTTTACACATGAGTATCAAATGAGGGAACATTTATATACTTATAGCAGCTTTAATTTACCTATATTTTTATACACCTACTTTTAAAAAGTTCAAGGAGGTGGGATGCTGAAGTCCTGAAGGCATAACAAGTTGACGTGGTGTGAAAGTTTGGAGAGTAGGGTGCCAGTTCAGGTGTAACCTCGTCATCTGACCATCGTTCAAGATGACGAGGTGTCTTCACATCCTTCCCTTCCGGATTGATCCCAGACCTTCGTCAATCGCCCGTTGTGTTGCTCCAGTGTGAAGGTAATTCAACTACCTACCTACCTGAAAGGTTTAAATGAAGTAAAAAATTATCACTATTTTACCTTGGATAACTTGGAATGGTTTTTTTCGTGTACAGTGATGGACCCGGCTTGTTAGATCGGCCTGGGAAATGTAATCTTTATTCATCGGCATCAGGCATTTTGAAAATATTAAAAGTAAATTATGCCAAGATAAACAACTTGACGCCATATGAACTAACTGAATTGGTTGTATTTACTCAAAAGTAAATACCGTTCGGGTTGTATAATCATAAATTGGTTCTATGCTTTTTTATTAATGTATGCCCTTTTCGACCATTTTCTCCCTGTTTGCACGTGCCGAGATTCGGAGGTGAGAGACAAATTATAATAATTCTTGACTACTATTGATTGACTCGGCCATATCAATACCATTTGTCCTTTTCCACTTTTCCGTAAACGAGGCCTCTAAGGCAGTGTTTCCCAACCTTTTTCAAGTCACGGCACACTTCACGAGCATAAATAATTTCACGGCGCACTTCACGACACACTATAAAGGAACATTTTCTATTACTATGATTAATTTGTTCTATTTCATACTGGGGATTCAATTAATAAGATCTTTCAAATATTTTTGCATTATAATACATAAACACATTCAAGCTTTTCGACCATTTTCTCCCTGTTTGCACGTGCTGAGATTCGGAGGTGAGAGACAAATTATAATAATTCTTGACTACTATTGATTGACTCGGCCATATCAATACCATTTGTCCTTTTCCACTTTTCCGTAAACGAGGCCTCTAAGGCAGTGTTTCCCAACCTTTTTCAAGTCACGGCACACTTCACGAGCATAAATAATTTCACGGCGCACTTCACGACACACTATAAAGGAACATTTTCTATTACTATGATTAATTTTTTCTATTTCATACTGGGGATTCAATTAATAAGATCTTTCAAATATTTTTGCATTATAATACATAAACACATTCAAGCTAGACATTCGTTTCAGATAAAACTTCTTATGCAGTCATAAGCACCAAATAAACGAAACAAATGGAATGAAAATACCTGATCCATACATTCTCAGTGATTGATATTTGACATAGTTTTTATATCGCATCTATGACCTAAATTGCCAGATTTGACTGAGTGAAACTGTGATTAAATTTTTAGAACACATTTTATAAAATTATGATGTGAAAATACAAAAGTAAAATTAATTATACACAAAATAATTACTATGTATAAATATGCTAATAATAATTTAATGACAAAAAAAACATTTTAAGTATTAATATAAATATCTAAAATATTCTTTCTTGCCACAGTAAATACATATATTATCTTCTTATTTCAGTGATATACTTGGGCTTGTTTCTGTGAACACACCTTTTTTTTATCTAGGTCTATGGCCGAAAGAGCTACACGCAATTCATGATCAAGACTTTTCAATGATCTCTTTAAATTCTCGACAGTGAGCATAGAAGAGAAACTTGTCCACACATGTATGTTGTAGTAAATCGTAAAAGAATGTTTATAACTTTTTCGCCGATGGATAGCCCTCCGGTACCGTCGCCCCATAATCAGGACTTTGCGGTTAAATTTTTCGCGGCACACTTCCAGTCCTTTCGCGGCACAACAGTGTGCCGCGGCACATCGGTTGGGAAGCACTGCTCTAAGGCACCGCTTGACTGAGCTGTGTTTTTATCACAATTAGCTTCTCAACGACAAGCTACTGGATTTCATTTTTTACTTACTGTTTTGTTTACTGTCTTTCTAATTAAAATATTTAAATTTCTGTTTAAAATAAACTGTTCTTGTCAAAACCCATAGCATTTTTTCTCTCTATGAGACCTACCCTACCTCCTGAAAGAAAAGAAATTTCAGTCCAGAAATTTTTGTCTGTGATTCACAAGTTCAAATCAATGATAAACAGAAAAAATTGTGCCAAAATTCGTTGCTTTGGAGATCACATGTTATAATGCGCACCAAAAATAATTATAATTTTGGTTAGTGTTTCCAAGCCACCAGAGTGGTTCAAAATTGCGTGGTGTGGTCCTCGGATCTTTTCCTTAGGAATTATCCCGGACCGTCGCCAATAGTCCATTGTGATGCTCCAGTGTGACGTTAATTAACTACCCAAGCCACCTGAAAAAATTGCTGACTCACCCAGTTGTAAAAAGAGATTTAGAACCCAAAATACACAATCATCAATGGGAAAATTTCCCCCAATTCGTCACTAGGCCACTAGCTTTAATGACAAGTACTGCCATCTAGTGTTCAGTTTCGTAGTCTAATGAATCGAAAATGTGTAATGTTTTAAATTACACATTTTCGAAATTGAAAAATGTAGTAAACATTAAATCGAAATTGTGTAAATATAGCAAATATTTTCAAAAGGGAAATGATGGTATCGGCTGAATTTAGAAAGATCATCGAGAAATTTTTCTTCGAAAATCGGCTGCTACTTTTTGCAAGAAATGGAGATTACAAACAATGCATATTAGAACTTCAGAATTAAAAAAAATCCAGTATATTTTACACCATTACTTGATAATGTTTTATTTAAAATTTGAAAAAATTCTGGTTAATAAATTATAAATTATTAAGAGGAAGGGTTGAATGTTTTTTCGTTTATTTTTATTTTAGTTTGTTTACTTTCTAATATGTGTTTTAGAAAATAAGAAATTTCTACGAAACAATAGTGCGAGAGTGTGATGTCTTTAATTTAAAAAAATATGCCTATTCAACATTTTATTCTTTATGTTAAAAATGTATATTATTTTAACTCAATGTATATTATTTTAACGCAATAAGCCATTTCAAATATGCAATCATATATTTAGTGACAAATTTTTATAGACTAATCTATGTGTACTGACCATCTCAAACAAATGGAATTAGTTTTGGAAACTTCATTGCAAGAACAACACATTGTATCACTTGTATCGTTTTGAGATTTTAAAAGAAAAGGTTTCTTATTCTCTAGAAAAATAAATCCATAATTTAGAATACTATAGTTTTTCTCCCTTTCCCTAGATGGCAGTACGATGCAGGTCACTTTTGCAGAGGCTATGACGTCACGGTCAAGATGTCAGCTTGAGCGTTCTCTTGGTTAGAGGAGGGGATTTTTTAACTCCTTAGAAAATTATCATAACAAGTTTATAATCCTTGATGAACCACGTGCTTCCCATGCTTGAAACTCGGCGCCCTTCGGTGCCGCTCAACAGCTGTTAAAATCGCTGTTTGATTCCCTTGGAGCATATGGTTATGATGCTATAATCAAGTGATTTTGTTATATTGTTGACCCCGGCTACTACTCACTTCGGAAGTTATGTCATTCGAGCTCGTAACTCATGGCACGAATGAGTTCACCCGCTGATTTCCCGGCCAAGAGACTTTCACAGCTGCAGTGCAGAAGCTCGTTGGAAACAGTCAAATTGACATTGCAAATGCCTAGGCTTAATGGTAAGTCCGCTGCTTTCGTAGTGTTATGATTGCCGCTTGTTTGTATTCTGAAAATTGTCGGCAAGTTGTCAGTTGTATTTTCAATGGCGTAGTTATTTGTTGGTTTTGATAGTGCGGGAAATGAATAACGTCGAAGTTAAGAGACGTGTCGTTTGAGCTTTTCCCCATCTACACTGGCATTTCCGACTAGGAAACTGATATCAGCTCTGACAGGAAAAGGATATTATACAGCCATGTTTGCAGGCGTTAACTCGACTAATGTAACAAGTAGTGTAGCAACGGTGGATAATGATTGCCCGGCTGATATCCCAGAGTGGAAAAAAATTCTAATCATGAAGAAACGTGCGGGGAATAGTCCAAGTGTAACAGACGAGTTTTCTCGTCGTAACCCAGATTCATCAGCTGGCGGTGTAAACATTGCTACGAGAAACGGTAGTTGCAACACGTGTGATAATTCGGTCGCGGGCGGCAGTTGTAACAAGTTTGGTCGGTCAGTGAAAGTGGAGCAAGATTTCCGCGAAATTTCTCCGCCTAAAAAGGTGACAATCGGCAACATTAATGTGGAGTTAAGAAGTGTGAAAGGAACTCCCGACAGTCAGCAAACGTTTCCGGAATGTCCAAAGTCAGAAGGTCATTTAAATTCCGATTTTAACGGTCAAGAATTAGATAATGGTACCTGTGAAGATTTGCAATATGGCCCTGGGATTGTCGATCGCTTGCGAGCAAAATTTCTCAACATGGGAGCCAAACCGAAATGCAAACCTGTAGTTAGGCGATTTTCTAGCCTAGAAAATTTACCTGGTAGTAATGCTGGTCCGTATAGAGTAAATGCCCGTGGTGTTCGACAAAACGGTTTCAAGTCTGGTGTCGGAAGTTTTTATGGCTATTCGGGAAACGTGAAAAAAGCTCAGAGTATGGAAACGCTTATCTGTACCACACCCGAACAGCAGATATTTGCGTCTAGCAGAAGACCGAATGCCCGTTTTGTCGGAGGAGTTAAAGCAAGAATTCTGTCGAAGAATATAGCTCCGATATCGGTGTTAGCTGACGAAAATGATGAACCCCGGGAAAAATCGCCATCGCCCGCTGCTTCGCCAAGGCTGTTCACAAAATCAGTCCGGAGATGGGATTACAATCGAAGTGTGTCTGCGCCAAACATCAACGAAGACGAACTTCCCAAACCCGACACTGTGAAGCACGTGAAAAAAATCTTCGAATCACCGCCGCTCGCCGGTTCTGAGAAATCGAATCACAGTGGCGGAGCGCGTTTCCGCAAAATTCCAGGTACGACCACAACACCTACCTCAACTTGCAATAACGGTGCCATATTAGGAAGTGCTCGACCAGCGGTCAAGAAACTCATCGTCGACGAGGAGGACTGTCCAGATGCCAAAACAAGTGCCAAAGAATTTCCGGATCTCTGCAATGTAAACATTCCGTCTGCGAAGAAAGAGGAGTTCCCGTTATCTCCCGAAAGGGAAGTGGTAGAGAAATGCGATGATTACAAGATAACTAAAAGAGGTTACTCTCCGGTATTGGATGACAATTTATCAGCTAATGGGTCAGGTGACACGACATTATCTCACTCTTCCAGTTATCATGAGGGATTGATTTACACCCCTGAGAGCATTTTGGAGAGCGAGGAAGAAATAGTCATTCCCGTGTTTACTGACTCGTCTTCCAAGGTCACGCCCGAACAGTTACCTCCGGAGGAGGGCAATAAACATTCGGAGGCATTGTCTCAAGGTAGTCAAGTCAGTCAGTGCAACGAAGTGGAACCTTTTGAAGACGAAGATCAGGTGCCCCACCCGCAAACAACTGTCAGTAGCATCGTGGACGAGGGAATGGTTGTAGCGGCGGCTGCATCAGGCGGTGAACCCGCTTCCTTCCCTCCAAAGAAGGGGGCTAGTTGGCAGAAGGCCCCCCAGTCCACTACCTCCATTGTGTTCGACTTCCGGGGCAAGGACGTCAAGCCGAACATCTCCCTTAGTCCGGCGCCCTTCGGTTGCAGGCCGGCCAAAGTCTCCCGGAGCTCAAACTCTTTCAAGAAGCGGTCAGGCTCCCCACCGCGGTCTGGTGTCAACAGCGGTGACCCCAAGGACTATGCAGAGGATGATGACTTCCGTAACGGAGGGGACGAGGATGAAGAGGACTGGGATGAGATGGATATTGGTGCTGACCTTCCTGCCCTTTCCGGTATTGAGTTTGTGGGAGAAAATGTCAAAATTGGACGGGGCGCCCTTTTAGAGAAGAGGAACAAAAAGGTAAGCTCTCATTTTTCTCCAGGCAGTGCTTATTTACAAATTTTAAACATTTTAATTGTTTATAAATTAGTTTTATTGAATTAACTCAATAATGGGATGCTGAAAATGTTTTGTTTACATTCTCTTTAAATGCTGAAAAATGTCTCTACATTCTGAATGTAGAGAAATTTCGCTTCAAATATTTGCACTGTTTTTTGGAGCATTTCAACCTTAATGACAATATTGCACTATAATTCTAAGAAATAAATTATATATCATATTCACAAAATTGTGCTCAGTAAAATTCCCACTAAAATGCAGAATTGTTCTCAAAAGTTCTTAGTTTGTTCTCGGCAAAATTCTTACTTTCAAACCAGTCATAAACAATGAAACTATCAAATTGGAATGGTACCTGCAAGTAGCCAACTAATCAGAAATGCTTACGAATTCCACTCTTTCCATCACATTTCAAATACTTGCAATACTTTTTGGTGTTTTCTTTCACCTTGATTTCCCCAAATACTTGATTTATAATTCTGGACAGTAAATTATGCTTAAAGTTGATATAAATTGAAGATAGAGTGAAATCTTAGCGTCTTGTTTATTTTGCTGGGATGCATTTAGATTGAATGCAAAAAATTCAGTTTCAGTGTAATACCTCAAAAAAGATATTAGGAAATTTTCTTTTGATTGGTTGTTGGTTTTGAATTGTTTTTTGTACTTCACATACATTTTTAATGTGTTTTGATGCATATAGTTATGGTCAGATTTTTCAGTTTAGTTTTACCAATACTTATAATGGATGATATTATATTCAGCTTGTCTAGGTTTGCTCCTTCCATTTCGTAAAATTTTCTTCAGTCTTATTCGTTTTAAATAATTCCTGACATGTTTATATTATTAAATAACATGTTCTCTATTTCTTTGCATGGTTTATCTAAATCTGCAAAGCTTTTATCATTCTTTGTATAAATATTTGCCAGAAATTACTTTCCATATTTAGTAGTTACTTTGTTTTTAATTTTAAGTAAACCCAGATCACTGGAGTGATAAAACTATCAGGATTTCTTTTCTAAACATGTGACAGTAAAAAGTATTATAAATTTCATTTATATAATTATAAAGTGATGCAGAATTATAAAATGATGGAATTGATATATTTGGGGTACCGAAGTTTTTAGTAAAATTTTTGAAATACTAAATTGGTCTAATTGAGAATTTTGTATCTGCAATTACATATTAGGACTGTTGACAGTGAAACAATAAAACTTTTGACTTAATGGCCAGTTTTTTTGCTCTTGTAGATTCTTACTGGCCTTTTCACTTAGAATTAGCAAAACCAATACATTTTTAATGATCATTAAAAAAGTTTTATTTTATTCCAATTCATATACTTAATAGTTTGTATATTATGGGCAAGTTAAGAAATTTAATTGATATTTTTGAAATAGTAGGTTCTAGTAATTAGTATTTGCCACACAATTTTCTTTCAATATTTTCATTTCATATACGAAGTTCTTGCATACATCCTAAATATTGACTTAGCTGTTCATAAAGTTTGTTAATATTAATGTTGACGTACAAATGGTATACAAGTTTGGTTTATTTTTAATGTTGTGATTACTAAAACTTCACATGGTGACTTTTTCAATTAAATAGAATAAAATCTTTCAATGTATCTTACTAAATTTACCGACTTTTTGTAAATACCAATTTTTACCAAAACAGGTTGAATGATCCATTTTTTATTTGGATGCAGACTACAATGGAATTAGTGTTTGAAATAATAAACAAAACTGGGGGGGGGGATCTTAAAACATTAATTTACTAATTATAAACAAAATAAACATCAGTAACATTACTTTGATTTTTTTTTTTTTTATTCAGTAGTTTCACTTTTTGAGTAATCGATAATAAAATCTCAATTTATTTGCCACATTTTACACAGATGCAAGGTTGCTCTGCCAAACACTTGCGTATCTAGCATATTTCTTGCAGAGCAGATTTTCATGTTAGTATCTTATTTGGCACTTTTTACACGTATCTTTTTCAAAATGTTCTTCAACTTCAGAATATTCTTCACTTATATTATTTCTTTGAATAACTTGTTTTTCAAAATTATCTACATTCTTACAATTAAAAACAGTGAATAAACTGGTCAAATGACCCATCACAGTAAAATTAGGTATACTTCATACCTGTTGGATGCAGGGAGAGGTGAAGAGAAATATACTACTAAAGTAATTTTATAAACGTTCCACAGGGGGAAAGTCGTGAAGTCAATAGAGTAAAAGTGATAAAACTTAAATGTATTAGCATGCCAATGTGAAATACAATTTGTCTTTAAAATTTTAGTTTCCTCAAACTAAATCTTGTTTTTCCCCCAAGAAAATTGCAGCTTGACCAAGTATGGCCAAGTCCTTTAGCCATATAACCCAACTCAACCAACCCTTAGAAAATAAAAAGGAAAAGGACTTGGTTTGAATCAATATATTGTGGTTATAAAGTCATGCTGGTATATAACAGTAATTCACTATAGGAAATTTTAAATGGAGTTATTTTGAGAGGAGTAATTTTGATTTTGAATTCTACATTTTAAAAAATAAAATAAAATTTTAAGCCCAGGTATAAATCAGGAATAATTTTAAATTTCGTATATATGAGATTGAGATTTTTACAATCAATTTTAACACACTTTGTGTTTGTTTAAATATATGCACTTTAACTGTTACTTTTAAATAAACAAATTAAAACTGCTGTAGAAAATGGTACTATTCGAATTGAAATACAGAAGTGTATATAGTTAGAGATGTTTATTTACCTTGATAGTGTAGCTTTTTTATTTAAATCGTTTTTCTTAGATTTAAAGGGATTGTTAATACAAATGACATATATAAGCATTCATACTTATATTTATGTTTAGAAAAGTTACATATAGAAAAGTTTATTTGCTTTGATTCTTTCTCTTAATTTTTGATGTTTATGTGCTTTGTGGATGTAGGCTTCATGAAAATGTCATTAGTTTATCTCTGGTTGAATTAAAAGAACGAGAAGCGTATAAAATATGTATCTATTTTGTTTAACTCCTTGATGTAAAATGACAAGTTTAACTTGTTATTTAACCCACGTTTGATATGGATACAACCTTATACATGATATATTAAAGTAAGGATAACTTGAAATGTGTATACACAAAATGAGTAGCATTAATGTTTGTTAACTTCATTGTTTTTCTGTGCCGATTGCATGCTTTAAAATTTGAAACGTTAGTGAAACTTTGTAGTCATTGTTATATTGGTTTCAATACCTAAAATGTTTCCTTTTCCTGTATAAGTTTAGTGCAGATTGGCCAAATATGGCCCTTTGTTCCATAAAACCCAACTAACCTACCTGTTTTTATAAATGAAGAATCATAATTGTAATGTGTGCATATCTAATACTTTCGTCATTCAAATGTTGATGGTCATAATGTAAAATGGTGCTGCATCTCTTAGAAATAGCTGGATTTCATATCAGAAACCTGATAATAGAAATAAGAATTGTGTAAAAACCTATTAAATTTTCTAATCATATTTTAGGAAATATATAGGGATCCTTAATAAGTGTTATAATTTGATCACTTACCTTGAATTAAAAAATCTGCTTAGTGGTGTAATCGGGCTTTGTGGGCCTGAGCTGCAAAAGTTTGGTCTTTTTAAATATTAATCATGAAATAAGCTTTAAATGAAGTTTTCAATGCAAAAGACTAGATTATTTCTATATTTTTTTTATCATACTTGCATTTTTAGATTTGTTTTGAAGACCATTCTACATGCATGAACCAAATTAAACCTCTTGATAATGTGAAAAATCATTTGTTTGGGAAAAAATAAGAAATTTCCTATGTATAACAAACCACCCACATGCTATCTTAATATTCTTCATTGTTGTACATTGCAAATTTGTTTTGTAAAAATAACTCAATATAGCATGAAAAGTATCAAAATAATCAAATGCCGGGTTTTGATTATTTACTTATGTCCTGTTTTATCACCCTTTTATTGTTGGTTTGGTTGCTATTCTGATGTCTTTTAAATTTGTTTTTATTGAATTCTATTGACTTGGGGCGTTTGGTGCAGCTTATTCATTTTTGGATCTTGCGCCATAAAACTAAAACCAAGCGTAGTTCTGGAATTGGTATTTTTTAAATTAACGTCACACTGGAGCAACACAACAGGCTATTGGCGTAGTTCTGGAGGAAATTTTCGTTAAAATGTTACTAGTGATTTTTAAAAATATTAAACCAAAACTTGGGGAGATTCGGGACCCAAAACTCTCCTGGCTACGCCTTACCATAAAAGTATTTAAGTTTGAGTCTGAAAGAGCATATTAAAATTAATATCTGCTGTATTGAATGTTTTATTGACCATTTAAATGAAAAAGTTTCTCGTAGTATAAACTTGACAACATGTATTGGAAATAAAACTAATGATATTTTTTACGTACGACCTTAAATATTTTATTTAATTTTACGTCACATTAATTATATTTTAAGAGTAAATATTTGAGTTACTCATTTTTATTTGACGTAACTAAGCGATTACGTCACGATAATGAATTCATACACGCATAAGGAAATCCCGCATGAGTGATAACCCTTGCGCAAGACTGAAAGAACAGCTTCGCTTGGCAATTAGTCAATGAATGTGCAATTGCTTGACTTGATCAAGAGCTTTGAACTACAAAATTAGTGAATTTTTAATTCTCAATTCTTTTAATCTTCTATAGCTATTTTTCGTTATCATTTGTGTTATTTTTCTCTTTTGTAGTTAAACCACAATAGTATTTCCCTAACATTTAGTTATAACTGACCCTCCTGGAATTTCTCTCGATGTCAGTAAAACTTTCCTTGTGTGTATGCCCATTACTTGATGTTCTGTCCTGTGTTTGGCGGTGCTTGGCCAAATATAGCTCTTACGCCATATATCCAACCCCCTCACATTTAGTGATTCCTGCAAATTGACGGCCGGATATACCCTTTTGCCACATGTAAGCTAACCAAACCAAAATTTGCCACCCCATTCCTCAACTGTTCACAAATGAGAGATGTCACTAATGATTTTTGTCAGGCCATGTTAATTTGCACGTTTTGTTGAGTCATTGGTGAATTGAATAGGCCCGATATACTATTTTGCCGCATGTGGGCTAACCTAAAATATGCCGCTCCATTCCCAAACTGTTTACAAGGATGTGTTACATGATTTTTGTCAGGTCGTGTTGATTTACATCAATTATCTGTTTATTAGATGTTATCGCGATGGTTAATTTTAGTTCATTTATATCAATCATCTGTTAATTAGACGTCGCGATTGTTAAATTGTTAATTTTAGAACATGTTATAAAATGCTTTCATTTTCCGCTCAATCCAAAAATTTATCTCTAGTGTAGATCAAACCTCTAAGCCTATTTAGAAATATAGGATGAGCTACCATGCCTATGCTGACAAATCTGATGCTCGAGGCGTTTTAAACGTCAAAATCTCTGCTGTTGTATATTACAAAGTATTTGATGCATCAGCATTTGAACACTATCAACAGTTGGGTGAATATGATCATACTATTAGCAAGTTTTAAGTGTCGGATATTTTATTCTCAACTATCGATACGCAATACGATGGTTGTAGGATGGAACAATCGTTAACTCGCTTAGACAAACTTCTCGACGAGATATTGTCTTGACTAAGGAATTGCGGTTTTGACAAACAGCGCCCATAATAAAACCACAAATTTGGTTACCCATAAGTTCACAAAACACCCAGCAAAATAGTTATTCCTTGATTTATGGTGCCACAATTTCAAAAAAAAGAATTGTTGCCATTTCCTAATTTGTAAGTAACAATATTTTTAGACAACTAATTAATTTGGCTATTCGATAACGATGTAGGGTCGTGCAGTTTACAAGATTAGCTGAAATGGAAAGGCTCAAAGTTTATTTTTGCTGTTACTGTAAAATTATGAATATCGTTTTGAACCCTGGACAGCAAATAAATATTCGAATCCGTGTGAACAAGATTATTTTATAGAAGTGGGTCGTGTATAATCATTTGAAAACAAGTGTAAACTTAACCTCTTTTTTTAATCTGAAAGTGGTATCAATTGTAGAGAAAGGAGTGTCCTTGTTTTCCCTGAAGAGGCCCTGTTTTTAATACATTTGGCAGGACTTGATCTAATTTTTTATCGAAAACAAAGCAATTTCTATTGACACTTTTGCTCAACTTTGTAAAATTGAGTACAATAATTTTTTGTTTGTAATTGTTTCTGGTGCAGGTATCAGATGCTGCGCTTGTTACCTTACGTGTATTGGGTTGTGATCAAGGTCATTAAGTCCAAATTTCAATGTCAAAAACGCGTCCCATTATTTAATGCTCTGATTGTTGACAGCATTTTAATATTCTTCACAAGACAATTTCATGAATATTCATAATCACAAATGCGTTGGAGGGATACAGAATACGCTAGTTTTATTTCTTCCTCTATAAGCGGAAGAGTCCTACCTTTAAAACCTGCTCTGCATATACGGTGATACTTTCTTATGTTGAATAATAATGATCAACGGCCTTGAGATACCTGTTATTAAGAAGCCTGAGAGTCCTAGACTCAAAAAAACTCGCTTGATACAAACTCTTGTGATTAACTATCGCTACATGTTATTTAGCCTTCATTACACTCGTTAATTAATCTCCTACGATCTTTGTGTTTTTATGATAGAACGATGGTTAAAAAAAGTTCTAGAAAATGATTTTCAAACAAATTAAATGTTAGACGGGTTCCTTTTTTAAATTGAATAGTCAAATAAAAGAAAACAAGTGATAGCTTTTTAGAGGCTACTTAACATCAGATGTTTACGTGAGTGTATTTCTATCATGTTTTTCTAATACATCATGTCAGACTTCAGGGTCGGTGAGACGTCTGGCATTCTACATCCTTGAAATGATTAAGGCTAGGTACACAAATATTCTTGGTGTAGTATGGCTGTTAAGCTATAAAATATTCTCTCATTTGATATTGTGATGTCGAGGGGTTATAATGGCCAGTCACACATAAGCGATCCCACGCCTTAAAAAGCTACATTTTTGTGAAAAAAATACATAAAAAAATGATAGGTCTTCACCCATAAAATTGTTTTTGCAAAGAACTTTGCCTGGTTTTCCTCCAAAGAATTAATATCGTCATTCGTGACGTATTTTATCTGTATTTTAATTGAATACCTTCTTTTTATACACCAATTCCTCAAATTTTATCCTCAAGCATTTTTGTTACAACTTTCAACATAGTAAAATTTTTATTTTGTTTTCAAAAATCTCTTATTTACTTTTTGGCGTTCTTCAGTTTTCACTACAGTTCAACTTTGTACTATTTTATTTGACTAGGCAATTTCGTAGCCTAGAAAAACAACTTGCATTGCAGTTTTACTTTCATATATGTATCCTAACCAAAAGAAAAATGTTTAACCAAGCAAATGTTAAGTCTGAAGTATATGGAATGTAGGAAAAGATAACGCAGTCTAAATTATACAACTGCAATACGTGGAAAGAAATTGAAGTTGCATAAGTGACCCCAAGTCTTCGAAGTTGGACGGACGATCTGTTATTGTTTGGGTAATATAATCTTATCGATCTCCCTTTCCCCTCTAACATGCGCCCGCAATTTGCAGGCTCTTATTATTCTGGTCATTCCTTTGAGTAGACCCCTTCCGTTATAAAGATCCTCTGTAACCTTGTCATCTTGTTATGGTCGGAAAGAGGAAGTGGTTGCGAAAGGAATTTGGATAGGGCACTTAATGAGAGACCGCTCGGGGAGAATTGATCATTGAGCCGGACAGTGAAATTTTCTTGTTCATTGACTGATTGTATTGTGTCTTCGGTCCAATTATAGAACATTGGATTGTCTCGGAACAGAAAGTGACTAATTTTGTGAGCTTTTATGCGAAGCTTTTGTTTTCAACTCAATACTTTGATAATTTATTATAGTTGAAAAATTGGGCATAATTATTGGGGCCTAGATGTTATGACCTAAAAATTTAAAAATGCCCGTAAAATAAAAGTGGTCTGCTGCATAAACTTGGTTGTACTAAAGAGTGTCTAACCAGATTGCGCTACACACTATTGAATGTTTTACTTTGGTCATTCGTCAATTCTGGTTTTCAGTTCTGTAATTTAAAAACATAATTTTCAATTGGATTAAAAACGACTAAAGCAATCAAGAATGACCCAAAATAAAAGTATGCTCCGAAAAATATAGAAAAGAAAAATCCCCAAAATGTAAACGTCATCCATTTTCTATAATTGCACTAGAAAACTACGTTTCAGGGTTCGAAATCGTATTTTGCACCTATAAATTTCGTTTTATGATAGTTTTAGGACCCAGTAGGTCACTTTTGATGGTAATTTTTTGAGCTCTTTGCCAACCGGTAAACCTATTTTCTATTCAAAAAAGTAAATACCATCAAAGTCCACACCTAGTCTAAACACTGTTTACACATCTACGTATTCAAAAATAAATTTGAAATTGCAACCATGCAGAACGTTTTGGCAATAGGAAAAATGTTTAGATGCCACTGAGGCCTAACTTTCTGCTCCTAATTTCTAACCTTGGTCTACATTTGTTATTTAAATGAACTGCAATTTGTATTTCATAAAAACCACCGGTTCATAGAACTACTAAACAATCGGGAAAGTCTTAAGCTTTTCGTGAAGAACTATCCTTAATGCGATGAGTGAAAGTAGGAATTTCGTCCTTCGGTATTTTAATCTTGATATAAATATACGTTTTATCCTAGTCTGGTTGATTTAAGTTAGATGTCTATGTGGCTTGAGGCACTTGAATAGTGTACTTATATGGACGGCATTTTTAGAATGGCTCATTCTTTTGAAAGGCGAATCTTGGAGACATATTTGTGGCATTACGAAATCATCCGAAAAGCTAATCCCGACCCATTTTCCCGTATGGCGTGCGAATACTGTTCCTGTAGTGAAAATCAGCCTCCATTCTTCTACATTTTGACAGCGGATTTCGATCACTATCTCCGATTTCCTGAAGGTGCAACGTGATGCTTCGTAACGCCCAATTGAACATGAAACGAGCGCGCAAGATTTGCTTCTTTCTATACTTGAATGACCGCACTAGGTGATTGTCAAGAATAAGGCAACGCTTGACCCCAAAGAATAGGGATGGATTTACATTGCTAGTCTTGTAAGGATGACTTGACAAAATTTTACAAAAACTACTGTTCGAACATATCTTCGGCGCAGCTTGTTCGCTTTTGGACCTTGCTCCATAAAACCCAAAACAACCAACCATCGAACATATCTTCTTCTTTAACCTTCCACGTGGTTTCGAAGAGATCTTGTCTTTCAAGATCCAACCAATTTTCTAATGACGAGGTATCTTGTCATTAAGATCTGACCAGTTTTGCTAATGACAAGATATCAAGATATTGCCGATTTTTTTGACCTGATCAGGTCTTCTAATGATGAAATATCGTCCATCAAAATCTGGTCAGTTTTGCTAATGACGAGATACCTTGTCGAGAGAACGACCAGGAGGGTGAAGCTGAAACTTTACTATAGTTTGTTATTTCTACTGGGTTGGCATATTTTTCGTGCTTCTATGCATATTGGCCTGGTAGCCGAGTGGTTAGAGCTCTAGTCCTTAGTACAGGGTTCGAATCATGGTCTGGGCATGGATGTTCATGGGGGTTCGTAATCCACATTAAGCTGTATGTCTTGGTCTAACCATCCTTCGTGTAGCAGAAAAATACCTTAAGCCCGGCCACACAAGGGATGATTTTATCTCTGGTCCAGGTTTGTCGGAGCTTGTTGATTTTTTTAACCACGCTGTAATAAGATGTTTTCTAATTCATCCGTCTTTAGAAATGTTTTTTGCCCGATCTAATCAACTCTAGTGTAGCAAAAAGGATCGTAGAGTGAAACCAAATCAAACTAGGAAGTTTTTCAAACGATTTAAATTTAGTAAATAGCAATATAGTTATCAGGATAAGGGAAACGAAGTTTCAGACCCAGAGTATGGAGTTCATAAAACGTTTCATATAACTAAAAAGCTTAACATAAAAAAAAAGTAATTTTTCTGTTTATTATATTAAAAATTCAATTAGCTTTCAGAAAGTTTAATTGTTGAACTAAATTGTTTCAGTGAATTAAATTTGAAATGAACATTAGCAAAGTATATATTATTTTTTAATATAAATTCAAAATAATGATATATGGTGTGAGATTTTCAGATATTGACAGGGAAAATGGTTTAGTGAAAAATTTATTGCTGAATAGTAAATCAGCAGTTGAACTAGCTCAATTTTGTTTTTGATTCGTCAAACAAGTCTTAAGTGCAGCCATCTCTTCACCAATTTTCTCATCTATTACATCGCATACATAATTTATTGTCATGCCTGAAAGATTCAAGCCAAGTTGAGTGCAACGGCTATAAAAAAAGGTTTCCTTGTCGTGGCAATAATGACCATTCAAATGTTTCGAAATTACAATTGAAAACTGAAATTCATCCTCATTTAAATAATGCAGCCTTCCCTTAAAAGTAGATTTTCATTTCATGGTATATGACCAGCTCTGCAGTTAGTGCTTCTTGGAGCGAGTTTTCCCGAACATCAAGCTTGATCGATAGCAAGGCTTTATGGGTTAAACTTTAAACCACATCCTCACAAATTTAAAAGTGGAAGTGAAGAAAGTAAGAGTTAAGGAGGTAAATGCAAGATCCTGAGCTAAAATTTTTGTCTAAAATTTCGTTGTTATTTTGCTGGGAAGAAAAATTGTCGAATTATCTTTCGTTAATCTTGCATGTGGTCTTTATAGTTGGAAATTTAGGAATTTGCGTTTTTATTCGAGTTTAATTTTCAAGTCTTAAGAACTGTTTTCGCGATTCACATAGCAACGTAGGAAATAACTACATTTATTGCGCAGAAATAGTGGATGTGTAATTGATATTGGTAAAATAAACATTTTTCTATGGATTTTCTGCATTATATCAGGCTTCCTTTTACTGATTAAAATTTTCCGCCTCCTTTCTTTACAAATGAACCTCATGTATTTCGGTTACAATTTTAATTTTCTGAGTAAGGTTTTAAAAGGCAATGGTTACAAATATATATAAATGGAAATTATTTATGTAATTGCATGTATAGATGATCCATAAAACCTAACCAACCATTAAATTAAAAAGGTGTATTCCAAATATCAATGTGTAATATGCAGATACAAATTTGTTCATCTTTGCACACTTGTACTGCTTTAATATAAATGCAATGAAGATTTATAAATATTAAACTTCGAAAGGAGATTGCACATCACTGTGCAAGCACATTTCATCCCTGTATCTTTCGAGTCCCAGTACCATAGTACTGGCTACATTCCCCATGGGGTTCTTTGCATTGCATGGTTTGTCGTTAGTCTGCAAAATTAAACTGAGATTTTTACAAATGCAGTGGTAAAATTTAAAATCCTAAACTGAAACTAGTACAGAATTTTAGAGATGCGCCATAAAACCCAACCAACGTAAACTTGTAATTTCAACCATTTTGTCCAATATTTAGTTCAGCCTAATAGAAACAAACAATTCGCTTTTCCATGTTTTAGTTGACCGGAACCATGACGGGCCGCTTATCTGATAACCCATTTCAAAGTTCTTTCGTATGCAGCGAATGTAATGTTATCGCATGGCTGTATAGGTCGTTTTGTTTTCTCAACTCCAATCAGCCAATTTCTCATTCCTTTCTCCCATTTCGCAACTCGTTCACGCTTCGCTTGAGGAGAAAGTATCTCGCACTGTCTTTACTTAGTTTTGTTTGATCCGCGGAGTTACTTATACATCGAATGCAAATAAAAACTCCATTTCGATGTTTGTTTATCACGATGAATATTTTGAAAGTCAAATGCCACGAAATGCCCGTTTCCTGTTTTTCTTAATTTTTGCTTCAGCTTTGTTTCCTGTTGTGGTTTTGTAATAACCTGATTCACACGATTTCAATCGATGAAGTATGAAGTTGATGTCCTCGTATATCCTGAGTTTGTGATTTTTGATACACGAGAATAAATTAGACCCATTCCGAAACTAACGAGGGGTCACTGGCTCAGTGGGTTTGCCCACAGCGCTAGCAGCCTGCGAGTTGTAGACGGTGCAGGTTCGATTCATCCTGGGTGTATTTCTGTTCTGTGTCAGTCTGCATGTTCATTTCTACGACATCGGATCTTTACTTCCAGGGTCGTCGCCAATAGCCCGTTGTGTTACTCCAGTGCGTCGTTAATTAACTACCTACCTAGACTGAAATTCGTTTTACTGATAGAACAGAGAAATACACACAGAAGGAATCGAACCTGCTCCGCCTACAACTCGCAGGCCGCTAGCGCAGTGGGCATACACACTGAGGGAACCCCTTGAGTACTTGGGATGCATTTATATTTCACGAGGGGTCCATCTAGCCTGATACTGACCGCCCTGGTACCCAAGTGGTTTGCTCTGGCCCTCGTTTCAACAGGCCTTGGGCTCGAATACCGGCTTTTGCATGGATGTTAGTGGCTCGGAATCCACTTTAAGCGAACGGTCCTCGTCTAATCAGGGGGTGTCGGTAGCTCAGTTGGTAGCCGTGGATTGA
Source organism: Meta bourneti (assembly GCA_933210815.1). Taxonomy (NCBI): domain Eukaryota; kingdom Metazoa; phylum Arthropoda; class Arachnida; order Araneae; family Tetragnathidae; genus Meta; species Meta bourneti. The sequence goes on from OW119934.1 coordinate 37,323,200, forward strand.
TAACCGGAGGGTTACGAGTTCGAAATTAGGTTCAACCAAAGACCGTACGTGTTAGCTGGTGCACGTTAAATCTGTCATGGCCTCAAATGTCCTCACGTCAGCGTGTTAGAAGTTTGAAGCGTGAGGTGCTAGCTCTTGTGAATGACCTCGTGATCTGGCGAAAGTTCAAAATTACGAGGTGTTGTCCTCGGATTTATCATTTCGGGATTGATCCCGGACCATCAATAGACCGTTGACTTTCTCCAGTTCTTCGTAAATTCATCTGCCTACCTTGTCTAATCAACCCCGTGTAGCAAGAGGTGAGTGACTAACAAAACTGATATCTAACTTTCTACGCGACACAAAAATCTATTTAACTCTTACACTCTATCAAACAAAATCACGTTAACTATTAACGGTAAATGAGGGGAAATCTTCACTGAAAACTTTCAACTGTGGAATGTCCGATAATCGTCATCAATCCGTTTCTCTTGTGGAATTTGTGAGTCAGTGACCTCTTCAAATATTTTATCACCAATTAATCAGATAATTTTTTATACCTTTATCTCGTCTAGCACTGTTAAATGGTTTGCCCTGCGTTCTGAAAATAACAGTAATTGCATGTTGATATGAAACTTCGTAGTTACGCAGTAATCAAGGTTGCAATTATTGCACTTTTCGATTTAATCAATGATCCTTAAATTTAGTTTAATCAATCATGAATCAAACGTTGGAATATAAGATTTAATACTTTTAAAAACACATTGTACAAAACGTCATGTGAACTTAAATTATTCACATTTCTCAAATATACTTTTAAAATATCAATTCTACACACAGAAGCGCTTTGTGAGAAGGATTTTCAGTGGAAACATCGGACGGAAAGCGAAGATTTTACTTTCGATACCTAAATACTCTCGCCAACTGGTGTTGACCAATCAACTATCAATTCAGAATTCATTCTTTGGAATTTTTATTAGCGCAGTGCAGAAATCGTATTCGAAAAAAGCCAAGTGATGTCACATTCGAAATACGTACAAGAAACACTTTCCGCCGCAGAAACATTACCGTCCATCTGCAACTAGCTTAGCAGAAAAATCCTCTAAAAGAAATTGAAATTATAGAGAAAAAATGCTATCTACTTTTCTACTAATAAGCGATTATTTAAAAAAATTCTTAAACGTGATGCTTAACGGATTTGAGCTGTCTTCGTTTTTATCTGATTCACTTTCTCGGATATCAAATTAAACTGAAGTTTTAAAACTGATACGCGGCGTTTGTTTTGTAGTTACGGATTTAAGCCCTAAGAGGATTGAATGGGATAATAAAATAGACTACTCACACACGTGCTTGATAAATCCCCAACGATAGGCATCGAAATTCTATTTAAAGTACATGCCACTACTTTCACTGCTTTAAGGCAAGTGTTGGAGTCGGTCGAAACCTGAACCGTAATCTGTAATTGTATATGGGACGAGCCAATACGGCCGAATGTAAATATGTAGGCTCCTTTTCCTATATAAAACATCCCCTCAGGGGTTTACTTTCTTTAAGTATACACGAGCAACATACCCCAAGGTACCCTAGTAATCTGCCCTCCCTTTCGTTTTACCTTTGCCTGCCCTTCTCTGCTTTTTATTCCTCTCGTGTTGATTTTATTCCGTCTTGCTTTTGATGCAACTTACCCTTTTTTGGATCTTGCGCCATAAAACCCAAACCAACCTAAATGGAACATGCCTTTCAAATTGTGTTAGATGTATCTTTAGTGCTTCTGTTTCTATATTAATTTTGTATTTTCATACAAGATCTACTTTATGTTGCAAGTCCCAATCCAATGAACTCATTAGACTGGGATTTATCTCTTCTGTGTCACAGTAAAAGTATCTTTGTGTATATGTCCATTTACTTAACATTTGGCGCAGTGGGCCAAATATGGCCCTTACTGCCATTATATTCAATCCAAATCAACCAACTCGGTCTGAATTATTCAGTCTAATTAGCTACTAAAATGACCGTTTGGTGACAAATCAAACTGGACGGTGCCTCTAAAACTCACGTAATGACTTTCGAATTCAGATTTAAAATCTTTGAAGGTTCCCTGAATTTTTTTATTAAGAAAATATTTGTAAATTTAGATGCCTATTGTTGCCGTTGTGTGGGCTTTTGTCGTGTTTCAAAAAATGAACTATCTGATTGAACGTGGAATTTGACTTGAAAATCAAAGACAAATAATTAAACCCAAGAACCGCATAGCTGATATCCATCATACCTTGTGGATAACTAAAAACTAACTTCACTATCAATGGAGTTTTTCGATAAGATGTTTTGTATATAGAAAAGTTTTGTGTTCTCAAGATTTCGGAACTACCTGTCTCGATTGATCAAGTTTATTTCAGAGAACTGATAAATATTGCTCTAGTCAGCTGCTTCTGTTTGTATGAGGGATTGAGTGAGTTTCCAGATTATTATAACTCAGTTGTTATCTGAGTATATTTATCTTGACTAGTGGTTGATTTATTTCTTGATTTCATCGGGGGTTAACTTAAGTTACTGCGAATTAAGATCTAATTTATCAGTCTGGTAAAGCTTTAAATTGCAAAATGATTTAGATCTGACGAGGGGCGCTTCCATGAGTGGGCTGCATTGGTATCGTAAGCTCTACTTTAGGCGCTTCCAGACTATTAGGGCACTTCCAGACTAGGTTTTGGGTGATTACACTCCAAGACGAATAAAGCTGTATTGAAGGACAAATGTGACCCAAACCTTTAAAATATTTTCAGTGTTTATATTATGTCAATCCGTGTAAGAGATGGGGTATTGTAGAGGGATACAAAATGATAGGTAAATTTTGTTGAAGAGACACTTTAGACAAGAGATAAATTAAATGAGACACTTTTGCCTTTTTAATGTCTGGGAGGGCCTAAACCCCTATTATCCCACCGTATATGCGCCTCTGTATCTGACTTGTCAATTTTATAAATATCTTTCGCCATGAACGATGTGCCGCCAAGTAGCTGCGATTAGAATGAATTTGATATGTTCTATATAGTGTAATTTTTTGTCGTCGTATTGCTTCTAGTATAAAAACTACTTATCAGCTTCAGATTAGTTGAGTACTTAATTCGAACTATTTGACTTGAATGTTATTTGAGAAGTATGGCTTATAGTTGTATTGATCTTACTGTGTGTTTTCGATGTTTGTCATTACTTGGTGACTAGTTTATGACGCAGGATTACTTATTTGCGTGATAAAACCCCTTTCATTTTTAATCTTAACATGACTTATTTGCGTGATTAAATCCCTTTCATTTTTCACTGAAGACATCGGAGGAAAATAGACACGCTAGCACGTTTAAAATAAAAGCAATCGCATGCTTTAGATCACGAAAGCACTTCCAACCTCACAAGCAACCTTCTAACATCACTTATTAGAAACATTAGCATTTTCTTAAGCTATACGGATTGACAAACACCGTAATTTCATTTCATATCTCTAAGGCTTTAAGTAAGAATCTTAAGTATCAATTGTGTGTTGATTTCATGATCAACCTATCTTATCTCTGTTTCCAGTCATCTCACTTCTTAGTTCCGGGCCTCGGTAGTTGTGTTTGGCGCAAATTGGCTTAATGATCCTTGTGCCACAAAACCCAACCAACCGGGCCTCATACCAGATTAGATGACGAGCCCTCACTTAATACAACTATATTCGTAGTACAAAATTCTCCTGGCTTTTATATATATAATTGTATATATGTTACCGCTAAAGTACAGAAATCAGGTAATCATCAAGATAATCTGCACATTACCTAATAGGCACTCGTTAAAGTGAAAATAAGATCTTTGCTCGAACAGCAACGTTTTTGTACGCTTAAATTAATACTCAGGCAAACAACTCAGCATTCTAGGTACTACTAATTGAAAAACACTTTATACTTTTATCCCATAAAGTTATAAGTAATTTCATATAATAATCAGTAGATGTAAATAAAATATACTGAATTGTTGAAACATAATTATTTATTTTTCGATATCTAAAGAATCAAGTTGATAGAATCGATCAGATTACCTAGGTTAAAGAAAAAAACTTTCGCACTTTAACGATTTGAAAGCCGTTGATGTACACATTACCTGTGTTTCCGCACTTTACCTGTACCACCTAGGTAAAGTGCGGAAAACCCTTATTTTGTAGATGATTCCGCACTTTAACGGAACAAATCAGCTAATGTGCAGATTACCTAGGTAATGTGTACATTAACGGCAACATACGTATAAGGCTTTATTATTTGCTGAAAGTCATTTGAAAATGAAAAGTAGCCTTGAAAAAGGCCTTAAAAGCCCATGATTTTTTTTTCTTTTCCTTGAAGAGTGGGAACCCTAAAGTACTCAATGTTCAACTTGCATAAATGTGATTTTTGTATCCTTTCCTTTGCACAAATTTGCTATTAAAACATAATGTAAATATTTGATTTAGAAACTTAGAAAACAGACTGCGCATTACACAGATTTCCCACAGATCTTAAAAAGGTCTGATTTTTCATTTTGGTCTTTAAAGTTCCTTAAAACCTTAATATTTGCTTAAATTCCTTTAAAAAATTTAAAAAAGCTTTATATATTTTTTACAAAAACACTACTTATTTCATTTCGCCTGCATTCAAAATACGTGATCTTAGACAAGTAATTTAGCAATTTTAGGGAGTCCCATCCATACAGATCATTCTTTACACTCTAAAACCAATATTAATGACATTTGACCTTGAACAAGTATCATTACTGGGTCTAATCCAAACAGCACCTGGCGCAGCTTGTCCACCTTTGGACCTTGCGCCATAAAACCCAAACCAACCAAACAACACTAAAGTTTCCTCACCTGTGCATTACGAGTAATCTACTTTGATCTATGTTAAATGTAGCTTTAAAAATACGCCTTCGGGTTGGATTCCGGATCGTCACCAATAGCTCCAGTGCGACGTAAACCTTGCGCCATAAAACCCAAACATCCAATACAGTGCGGCGTCAATTCAACTACCAACTTTAAAAATTCGTAAAATAGGTTTGAAAGGCCTTAAAGGTCCTATTTTTTCTTTTGCTAAAAGAGTGGGAACCCTGTACAGTAGAAATACATGCCACACATTTCCCTGGCCCCGGTGCTATGTTACTTTCCATCCCCTTTGTTTGGATCTAGTACTTGTTTTCCTTATATTATTCCATTCATCTGAACTTCAAAAATTTTTCCACAGCTTGTTTTTTCCACCTTTCTTTCGGCCCAAATTGTCTGTGCCTCTTGTGCTTTGGAACGTGAATTGAACTCCTAATTATATCAATTACTTTAAATTCGATCCTCTATCTTATTTATCTTTAAATCAAGTGCTTAACGTCACTTTCTTTAACTTCTCTTTTATAACAATGTTCAATTAATTGTAAAATTTTGCATTAATTATGACGTGGAAGTATGCTAATTTCAGTAAGGTACTCCCTAATTGAGTTCCGTTCATCCCATTAATCTGAAATTCAAAATTACGAGATGTCCTCGGATATTTCCCTTCGGGACTGATCCCGAACCTAAACATTTTGAGTAAAAAAATAAGTTTGTATCCAGAATTCGGATGGATGGGGGCTTCGTGGCTCAGTGGGTATGTCCACTGCGCTAGCAACCTTCGAGTTATAGGCGGCGCAGGTTCGATTCCTGTCATGTGCATTCCTCCCTGGGTGTATTTCTCTCTTCTGTGTCAGTAAAACTTTTTCATTGTGTGTGCGTTTATTTCTTGATATTGTGTGTCTTGTATCTGGCGCAGCCTGGCCAAATATGGGCGCCATAAAACCCCAACAAACCAACCAACCAGAATTTGGATGTAATTAAAAAATTACAATTTCCTCAGTCTTTATCATTTGTTACACAAATGTCTAATGAATACATAGTAATGTTTCCGCAGTATGAATATGGAATATCTAATATTCCATCACGTGAGTCTTAAAATGTATCATGGATTGTCAGTTTTAAGATTTGTTATTTCGATTCTTGAAGGCCAAGCTGAATTCTTATCAACCCCGGGAACCTTTAGTATTCTGGGAGAGCAAACAAATATCCACTTGCGTCTTATTCTGCGTACTAGCTTTTTGTATCGAACTATTATCTCGGTTTTGTTTGACGTGTCGGAGATTTATCATGACGCACATGAGTGGAGGACACTCGACTCACCTTTTTCGATTGTTGTCGCCTGGAAACGTCCGATAAATGCAACTCTTGAAAGTGCATGGACATGTTTGCATTCGTCTCAAACAATATTTTCCTGTTTGAGTCGTGTCAAGTTCTGGGTACCAAGTTCGGATTCTAGACATTTTAAGCGATCAGTACATTCGTACTTTATATCCAGTTGACTGATTAAGTTACAAGTTCTCTGACCACACGATGTTCGCCGACTCTATCCTAAAGGCACTCACTTTTTAAACTACATCCCATGCCTCTTTAATTATCAACTAAGATGGGGATACTCCATCTTGGAGTCATTTCTGTTGGAAAAGAAATTTTAGCCTTTAAATTTTCAACGATCACCGATGTTTTTTATGTATCTGATCTTTTAACAAAAACTTTTATTGTATGTTAAGCTTCACCATTTCATTAATTTTAAAATCAACATTCTCAATTCAACGTGTTTTGATATGATTTTATATCTTCCCATTTAATATGCTTGACTTTACATCTTCACTCATGAAATGGATAAGTTTCCGAAAATTAATGTCAAATGTAGTTTTGCTGAGGTTAGAATTAATACTTCAAACTCAAATTCGTAGTGATGTTTAGATACCATTAAAAGACAACGCGCTAAAGAGAAGGTGCGACTCCATTGCGAGAATACTATACTTTTCTACATGCTATTTTATGTCGTACGCTATCGTACGTTTGACTTTCAACTCGCTTACACGTACTTACTAATTATGGGTCTTTACTATGACCTCATCACTCTTAAATTATAAAATAACTAGAAAAGTACCTATATAAAACCTTATTTATTTGAGGTAGGTAGGGCCACGGTGGCCCGGTTGGAAGAGTAACGGAGGGTTGCGAGTTCGAATCCAACCAAAGACCGTCGTGTATAAAGGGGCTGGTGCATTTTAAATCTGTCGTGGCTTCAAATGTCCTCACGTTGGAGTGGTGTGGAAGTTTGGAGAGTGGGGTGCCAGCTCAGGTGATGCCTCGTCATCTGACCGTGATTCAAAATTACGTGTTGTCCTCGGTTCTTTCCCTTTGGGATTGATCCCGGACCGTCGCCAACAGCCCGTTTGTGTTGCTCCAGTGTGACGTTAATTCAAGTACCTACCGACCTACCTTGGGGTAGGTACTTGAATTAACATCGCACTGATACAACAGAACGGTCTATTGGCGACGGTCCGTGATCAACCCCGAAAGGAAAGACCCGAGGACACCTCGTAATTTTGAACCACGATCAGATGACGAGATCAATACTTGAGCTGGCACCCCACTCCCAATTTCCGCAACACGCCAAATATTAATTTGGGAGACATATTGGCCACACAAGTCCTGAATGGTCTAATGGATCATTGTTCCAACATTTTATCGGTTTTGTTGCGTGTTAAGTTGTTTCTTCAGCGTTTTCTATGTTTAACAGGATGATTCATAAAAATTCCTCACCCCTTACGAATTTTAATCTTCCCTTTCTATAATATTCCAGTCCTTTCTGCACAAGGGATTTAGCCTTGAACCTCCATTACAGGTAGCCAACTTTGTGACTCGACGGGAGAATATTGTGTTAAAGTACCGTTCAAGACCATACAAAGCAGTTCTTACTTTCGTTACTTATTTAAGCATAAATCACCCTGTTACCTTCCATTTGCAGTAGAATTTAAAGTAATGACTACACCGCTAGCTTATTTTTAATACAGAAGGAAGTGCTCGTATGTGTTTGATATTCACAAAATGCCGTATTTCCGATAGAAAAATTCTTATCTAACTACCAGATCTTAAGTTTTGTGTCTGAAATAATTATTTAAAATGGGCGCTCCTCTGTCATATCCGATGGTAACAATACTCAAGTAGTATTCATGCATGAGAAATTATCCCAACCGGCAGTTTTATTTCCTCCAAATCATTACGTGAAAAATTATGTTCTTATTCACTTCTAGCATTTGAGAAACAGCGTTACGAGTACAAAATGGCGAGTTCTTGAATCGAATTAGCCTAGAACTTGCAGTAATCTACGTCATTTTATAGCTTATTTATAGCTACGTTTTTCGGGTTTACCAACTCCTGGAATAAATAAGTCCGCAACTCCCGATTTAAAAATATAAACGTTTTTATACAGCCTCTACGATGGGGATGCCGTCATTTCCTCCATTTTGAATCCTCGGAAATGGACGCAAAACCGGAAGTAAACCATTACCTTCCTGTTATCCGTTCAGACGGGTTTATTTTTTGTTTGTTTTAGGTCACGAATTTCCTTTTGTTCAGAGTTTTCCGTACGTCTTTGTAATGTGTGATATGTGAGGGTATGCATGGAGTCAGGTTCTTTGCTTGTGTTTTTACGCCGTTGCGTAAAAACGAGAAACTGGTCTTGATCGATATAAATCCGATTGACGTGTGAATGGGAACCAGTGAAAAAATTCCTGGCTATGCAATGGAATTTATTGCAGAATAAGACAGATAGGCGGAGTCGAGTTTTCTTGTTCAGCTAATCCACTAACTTTCGTATAAAACTTATTTTTCTATCAGTTCATGCGCAGTGGTTCGTGTAAGAAATATTTCCAGTATTTAATGCAAAATAGCGATTTTCTACTGTAAGAAACACAAAATTGGCTTTAATTTTATGTTTTTCTCTTTCTATTTTTGTGAATATTTTGAGACTTTCCAAACGAATGTCAATTTGGCCAAATATGGCTCTTGCGCCTTAAAACCCAAAACCAACAAACGAATGTGATTGGAATATAATGCCATGGCCAAATATCTAATGCTTTTAAGGGAAGCTCTAGTCTTTTAAAAGTCGAACCCTTTTAGCCGTCTTTTTCGTTTGTAACGAAATACACCGAGAATAGTTGAATAGTGCTGAATTACAACTGAAAGTACTTTTATATTTTGAAAATGAGCATGATTCCATACACCAATTTTAATTCTATGGCCCTTCGCCATAAACCAAAAATCCAATTTTCACTGAATTTTGACATGGACCTGGAATCCGCCACCCAACGACAGTTCCTGAGCGCAAATGTGAGTGCTGGATTCAAACATAGCGATTTGGAATAAATTTGTTTAAAAAATACTTGCACCTTGGAGTATTGATTTCTCATCTTTTTCAAGTTTGCTCGTGCAGTCTAATTGCTGAAATTCTGTTCAATTACTCAAACTGTTTGACTCTGTAGACAATGCTAATGTGAGGGAAAACGAGTACAAAGGCTTAACTGCGACACATTAGCTTTATCAAGCCAATCGCAAGCAATCTTTGGGAACCCTTTTGTTGTTTTTTAGCATCCGTTGCCTTAGAAACGGCGTCACGTGTTATCCATGTTATTCTTTTTATTCTTTCTGGTTTAGTTTCTGTAGGTTGGAAATCAGCATTGCTTCTTTCATTTCACTTTTCGTCTCTTCTGGGAGGGAATAGAAGTGATGTAATGGAATTGGATGCAGCTGGAAAATATCCACTAGTTCTGTTTTCGGGCGTGTGTCGAAATTTATATCGATACTTTTGGTATGTGACAAGATTGATGGCCGACGCTTTGGCGATTTTTGTTTGGTTTCTTTCGAACAAATATTCTCGGATTTTACAGGGAGTTTACCTGCACCAACAGATGCATATCATGCTGAAAGACAAGATATAAATTCGCATTCGATGACACTCGTTAAAAAGCTTAAATTTGTTCAAATTGCCTAACGTCATATTTTTATTTTCGTGCTTCCATACATTACTGTCCTTAGAGCTTAGATATACTAAGCATTTAATAAAAAAATGCTTTTTTGTTTTACTGTTATCAAATAAATCTTCGTTTTTCGAAGAGTTTTTAAATTTCCAATTAAAACAATGTGAATATCTAAAAATAATTTCGAAAGAGAAACATTAAAATTTTATCAGGCTGCTTGCTATTCAAAGATGCCAACTTTTAAGGATTTTCCTTAGTTTCTACGGGAAAATATGGCATACCAAGGAATATAAATTTTTCATTTTTGAATCCATTTAACCCCTTCAACTATTTTACAAAAATATATCCCATTTACCTTCCGCACAGAACCAGGCAGTTTTACAAAAATAACTGTTGCCTGAAAGGATTTTTGTCATCTGCAGTCAGGGACGTAGTCCTAAGGGACCGACCCCCTTGTCCCCCTTATATTTATGGAGGAGACCGACCCCCGAACAGGTAGGATGAATATTGAAATATTTCCAATGAGTAACCAAAGAAGTTTCAACAACATCCACACCAGTGGTTCCAAGGTCTCTGGGGCCCCTTCGGGATGTATCCCGGACTATCGCCGTTACGTTGCTCTAGTGCGACGTTTATTTAACTATCTAACAATCTACCCTGGGTCCTCCAATTATTTTGTTGAGGCTAGGTCCCCAAATATTGAAATAGAGAATCAGGAGGACTAAATATTGAAATACTAACTATGAGAGCCAAAGTTGTTCCAACCCTTTCAACAGGGGACCCTTTCAACAGTTGGACCTGGCGCCTATATAACTTACCAAGTCCTAGGGGCCTGAATTCTTTGGGCCCCAATATTTTTATGATTATATCCTCCACCATAATTCTTGTAACTTACCCTGGGTGTATTGCTCTTCCGTGTCAGTGAAACTTTCCTTGTGTGTGTATGTCCATTACTTGGTGTTGTCTGTCTTGTATTTGGCGAAGCTTGACCAAACATGACCCTTACGCCATTGACCCAACGAACCCCTCCACCAAAAGGATCAATGTTGGAAATTATCGATAATGGTGGCAATGATGCGTATAAACAAAACAGTTCCGAAAACAGTCATGAAGCAATAGATGTTTTACTTCGGCCCCAATGACTGCAATACACTAAAAAGACGACGGACATCATTTTTAAGTAAAAAGAACAGATTAGATGCGACTCAACTTTTGTATACTAAACCCAATGTAAACACGAAGGCATCGACTCAAGACCATTTCTCGTAAAATGCAGATGCCGAGCGAATTACGAGGCACAGGGCGTGAAATCAAATCTCGCCAGTCAGACTTACGATGCCACGCTTTGACTGCGTGGGAAATTTTTATTTCGTATTGCGCCTTGAACTATTTCTTTTCATTTAAAATTCTGTCGACGTTCCGCATTTCTAAGCCCGTCGCTGCGGGATGAGAATGGACGCGAATGGGATGAGGTTTCGATTTTCCTTGGTTTTGATGAAGAGTAAATTTACGGTAGAACACGATGGTTTTGGTCGTATGTATAGGGATTTTCGATTGGTTCGGTTGTTCATGAATTAAATTGAAGGGCTTCGGGCAAGCATGCGATAAACCACTTTTCAAATTTTTCAGGAGAGTAATTTTTAAATTCTAGAATTATAGTTTATCCTTTAGTCGAGACGTCATGTTTTTTAAACTTTCAAGTATTACGCACTCATTCAAACAATAAAATTCTTTCGATCTTGAATACTTTGTTTTTAATTTTTTCATTGTGGAACATTATTCCTGTGACTCGTGTTGCCTGGAGCCCTCCAATTCTGACTAGCAGAATCCGCATATCATTTGTCTGTTTCTATTGAGAGCAGTTACTCATATTTCATACTTTATTTAAATCCATTTATACGCAAAAAAATCTCCTATATGCAGATTTCCTACCTCCAAATGAAATAAAATTAGTCCGAAATATAATAAAATAGCATTTCTCGTACTTACTGGTGTTACTTATTTCCAAAAAAATACACATCTCGGTCTTGTTACCACAATGGGAAAAGTCAGCTTCAACACTTATGGTTTGACGCTAAAATCGAATAAATCACAAATCCACCTATCATTGCGCACGTAAGATAAAAATAAACTAAGCAATTAGGCTCGAAGTATTTTTTCATCGAACTAATAGCTAATTTATCATTAAATATTTAACCTGATCTGCTCGATGCAAAACATTTGTAGTTTTGGGTTTCTTTGTGCAGGTTTTCATGAGACCCATGCTTGTGTGCACTTAAGCATCGCATGTAATTGTGCCTTTAGCATGTTTTTATGCATTGCCACTTGCACTCGTTTCAATGCATTGCCACTTGCACTCGCTTTAACGCATTGCCACTTGCACTCGCCTTAACGCATTACCACTTGCACTCGCCTTAACGCATTACCACTTGCACTCGCCTTAACGCATTTAGAACACCTGAATGTATTTAGAAAGCAAAGTTTAAATGAGTTTTAAAATTAAAGAAAGCGAGGCTAATATATTTTGTATTGACATGCATTTGAAATAATTAATTTTAGTGTCTGTTTTCTTCAGAGTAGTTTTTCTTGGAAGTTTCGCATTCACTACATGATTCAAAGCTCAATTTTTTACCAAACCACCAGTTAAGTTCAAATTTAATTACTGACAAGCTGCCTGTGAACCTGATGATTTCAAGCACTTCCATATAGGATTGTTTTTCAATTTTGAATGGATTACTTTAAAAGTTAACCATGCGACTGGGTTGATGTATCGGTTCGATTTAATGGCACGCAACGTCAAAACACAGACAAGCTACGCCAGTATGTAACTGGGAATAATTTAGTTAACTTGATCAACCTGATATAAAAATACTAACAATGCTTCTCAAATTACGAGATTATTCTCGCTGTTACATTTGTTATTTGGATGGTTCGTCTCAATTTTCATTCTTGTTTATGTTTTTGCTGTGCAAAGAACATCGATGCCTTCTACCTTCTAATTTCACGCTATACACCTGGCATCTGCTTGCAACATGAGTGTCTCGAAATACCTGTTTAGAACTTCTACAGTGGAATACAGGTAGATATAACCAAGTAAGTTTTAGTGCGAAAGTAATGATCTAGTTTGAGCACTCCGAGTGTTCTAACAGTTGTGTTTATCTCAAATACTAGAGTTTATTTACGCACTCTCTCCCTTCCTGAGTTGTGTTTTGTCTCTTGAAATTTAGATTCAGTATTGTACGTTTGAAGTATGAACTGCCAATGCCCAACATGCTTGTTAAAATTCTCTTATCTTTGTCGCGTCTAGCTTTTGTCGTGGTTTGAGTCATACATATTTATAATGGCTCGTAAATATAAAGCAGTCGCGCGCTTGGAATTCGCTCGGGGAAATAACCTTTAGACATGAACACGGAGCAAAATTTAACTTTGCAAGCACATTTCTAGAACAGTTAATGTTTATGTACTTGCTGTGCATTTAATTGTCGACAGTCTGAAGGTTTAGTTTTCTGAGAGCTTTTTCGAATTCGGAAGAGATAAATCCCAGGATAAAATCATGTTCGTTTTGTCAGAAACATGAAAAATTAATACTTGAAATATTTTATTTGAGTTTTTTAATAACTTAAAGTTTTTGATCAAACAAGCATTTACATTCTCTCAAATTTAAAATATCTTTAAAACTACACTGATCCTCGGTTCAACATGCTCTGGGTTCGAATCCAAGTCTTGGATGTTCCGTCTTGGGAGGCATGGACGTTCATAGTGGTCCAGGATCCACCTTAAGCTGTAGATGCCGATCTAATTTGCCCTCGTGTAGCAGAAAATGACCATAGAGCAGCAATTTTCAACCTTTTTCATCTCATGGCACCCATAAACTAATTCTCCGCCACACCAAAAAATATATATTTTGCCGATCTGGGAAAGAATGGTATAATTTTGATTGCTTTAACAAACAATAATAGTAACTACATACCCTTTTGCTCCAAAGTGGCTTTTTTGAAAATCTTTTCGAAATAATTTATGTATGGTCTTTTGTAATGAAAAATATTACTCAAAATTATTTGTACGGGTATTACACTTGAAAAATTATTTGTCAGCACACTGGTCAACGATTCAAAACTAAACCGTTAAAAGGAAATAAATTGCTTAATTTATATAGTTTCACCATCTGTACATCGCATCGCGAAAGCTGCGCGCTCATACTACGTCTATTTCTTACGAGGTCGATGTATTTCACATTTCTTAACATCGACCTTCTAATGAAATAGACAGCATGTGGGCGCTGCCGTAAAATTTCGGAAGGATAAATTACGTGGGGTTAGGAATCGACTTTTGCCGATTTGCTATCGAAGTTCAGACTAGTGTTTTTAATCACGCTGGATAATCACTTTAACCAATCAATAATTTGTCCCATATTAGGATTCATGTTTTTCCCCACAACCACGAGACAGATCTTCAAACCGAGCGATCGGCAGAGATAACACGCACATGCTCCGTCTTTCATTGGGAAGTTGATGTAGCTAATAGTGACGACACTAGAATTCCAAGATATCATTTAAATTCAGCTTTTAGCCTATCTCGATAAAAAAGTGCGTGCTGTCTCGGAAGAAAAGACGATTTAAGAAACATTCTTGAAGAATACTTTTCTTTCGAAAGATAGTAACTTAGTGGGAATCCGATTACCATTTCCACTCTCGCATTCTCTGCTTCAACGCACCCAAACGCGGGAGAGCCGATGAGAGAATTCCATCGCTCAATCTTTTCAATCACAACGACCATTTGCTGGAGCCAAAGGGTTAGACCGACCCGCAACTAACACAATGTACTCCAAATGATCGGCGGATGCCCGGGTCGTTGCTTTCTCACATTGTTTGCGTGTTCGCTGAATAGGATGATTAGAGCTCCCGTGTCTGTGCCACATTTTCATGCCAGAATAGTGGCGATGCATCTTTTTGCTGCTGCTGGGCATTGAATGGACTGTATAAACAGCCGAGATGGGGGGCAACTAAGGAAAACATTCGAATGCAAGCTTTGTGGATTAGCTGTTTCTATAGTTGCATTTGTTCAAGATGGGATATTAAGATTCTAGAAGTCCCCGATCTTCTATATTAAAACGTGTTTATAGATTTCTAACCCTCAAAATATTTTTCTGGACTTGTATATGCCTGAGTTTATTAAAAAATTCTCCAGTGGGAAATAAGCCCCCTCTAAATCCGATGTAGGCGGTGTTGGTTCTGTAGCTTACCCTATGCCCTGTGTCAACCCTCAGGGGCACATCTTTATGTGTGTACGGGCATTACAACCCCGAAGTACCTGAGTGATCTTTCCTGCCTTTCATTTTTACCCTCACCAACCCTTCTGCTGTTTTGTTTTTCTTTTTCCGTCATTGTGTTATCTGTCTTGTGTTTGGCGCAGCTTGGCCAAATTTGGCCCTTCGCCATTAAGCCCCAACCAACCCTCTAAATCCCTCTTAAATGTAGACATTTGTTTTTTAAAAACCAACTTGACCCTCCTGGTGATTGTCTTGTGATATCTCCTCGTTAGCAAAATTTACCAGATCTTGATCACGTCATTAACAAATCGGCAATATCTTGACGAAATATCTCTTCATTAGCAAAATTGTTCAGATCTTGATGCACGAGATATCTCGTCGAAACAACTTGGAGGGTTAAGAAAGCCGGCCTGACAGCCGGGTGGTTGGTTATTGCTCTGGCCTTCGGTTTCACAGCAACTGGGTTTGGATTCGTTAGGCCTATCTTGGAGTGCTTGATGTTATCTGTCTTGTGCTTGGCCAAGTATGGCCCTGGCACCTTGAAACCCAACCAACGAGCCAATTGTATCATTTTCTACCCCATTGAGGTCGATGAAAGTTGAAACTAATCACGTTAACTTTATAAATAACTCTTATCTGGCCATAACTACGCCTGCGCAATAAGTTGCTTCTCAAGTAAAGCAGGTGATTATCTCATTTACACATGCAACGTCGCCTAAGGTATGACAGTTCCCACGGGCTTTAAAAAGGCCCGACTTTCATTTGACTTTTCCTTAACAATTTAAAAAAGCCTTAGTTTTTGCAAGTATAATGCATATTTTATCACCTGCATTCAAAAACCAAGATCAATGATACTTGTCCGAGGTCGAGTTTCATGAAAAACTAGGGCATAAGTATAGGTTAGCTGAAAATTTGTATTTTTAAAACTGGGTCTGACTCAAACCTAGCACTCGCGAAAGTTTCTCCACCTGTGCACTCACAGGTGGAGAAACTTTCTTGAGAACACGTTTTTGAAGACTACATTTCACTATTGCGATCTGTGTGAAATGTAGGGTTAAAATACGAAAAATATCTTTGAAAAGCCCTAATGTTTATTTTGTTTGAAGAATGGGAACCCTGTATGATTTGCATTGGTAATTCATTGAGTTTTTGAAATTCCGAGTGTATAGTTAACGTTATTTAAGTTTCATTTCTCAAATTTTAAGTTTTACTTGTTAACGATAATTTTAGTCCTATTCGTGATCGGAAATTTACTGTGTAAGTTATGTATACACTTTGTTTAACTCAAAACATCTCAATATGCAAACTGAAGTCAACTTGGAAAAATCTAAAATTTAACACGGCAATATCATCTTTTCGTGTTGTATGACCTGATTATCGAATGGTAACCTCTGGCCCTCGGTTTTATTCATGCTCTAGACTTGAATACTGGTTTGAACATGGCTGTTTGTTATGATTCGTAAAACAGCCTAATTTAGAGCCTAACTGTTAGTTAAGTTACAATTTTAATTAGCCCTCTTGTAGCAAAAAAATGACCGTAGATCGACAAATCCGTTTCCTTAAAAGGTATACTCGAAAGGTTTTTAAGATTATCTGTCTTTTCTAAAACATCAAATTTAGGAGATTACTTGACGTTCAAATTGTATTTGGCGCAGCTTGGCCAAATATGGCCTTTGCACCGTAAAACCCAATCCAACCAACCAAATTTTGGAGTTTGATTTTCTAAACGTCAACAGTCCTTATGCAACTACTCTAAATCTCAATTTCCCCACACTTTAGAGTCATCTGACCGTGGTTCAAAATTACGTGGTGTCCTCGGCTCTTTCCCTGGGGATTGATCACGGACCGTTGCCAATAGCCCGTTGTTCCAGTACGACGTTAACTACCTACCCACTTTAGAATTCTATATATCCGTAGATTTCAGAAAGTTATGAATCCAGTTCGTAAGCGTGCGTGACATAATGGCATTTCCCTATACTTCGTCACTTATGAAGTGAAATACTTTCTTATTTTCCGTGATTTCTTATACGCTGTAAAATAACTAGCTTTAAATGATGTAGATACGGGTAAGTTTTAAATTGATAATATTAATTCGGATCAAATTCAGTTATTTTTGCTTTATGCCAATTTCCATCCTATGTTGGCTTATATATATTTCCCATTTTGTTCATACAGCCTGCCTAATTATTTTAAAAATTATTCTACGGCAATTTCTTTCGATACAACGAATAGCATTATTGTTTAAGTAATTAATATTCCATTTCATAACAATTATGCCTTGGTTGTACCAAAAAAAAAACTAACCTAAAAACTTAGAACTATCAAATTTCTAGTTTAACTGTAAATTTTGAGACACTGCAGCAGTTTTATCTAATTTCTGTGAATGCTTAATCTATTGGGCTAATTGTGCCTCGTCTTGTGGTTAATACCCGCATTTTTCAGATCAGTCGAATTTTGATTTCAAGTGACTGCAGTTTCTTTAATCTACTGTATTCAATAACTTTGTTCACCACACAATCCTGATATTTTACTAGAACCTTTAAAGCAAAAAAATGCGACCATAATCAAACATTGCTATTAATGTTTCTAGAAACGTGCACAAAGCTCTCGAACTATGAGGTATTTTCTGTGAAGCTAAATGCAGATGGCGGTAGTGTTTCTGCGGCGGAGCGTGTTTCCTGTTCGTATTCTGAAAATAACGTCACTTGGCTTGTTTTTCAAATACGATTTCAGTATTCACCAATAAAAATTCCAAATAAATTTTGAATTGATTTTTGAGTTGATGGTCAACGCGCTTATATTGCTATTAGAACGTTGCCAAAACGGTGATAAACTACATTTTAAAGTAATCCCGATATGTATATATCATGCAAAAGCATCTGGGTAGCGGAAGTTAAATCTTCACATTTCTGTTTTTTTGTCTTCACACTGAAAATCTCATACATAGAAAATCTCCGTTCACGCCTCAGGGAAGATTTAATTAAAATGCATTTTTCTACTTCAAAGCGAAATCTGAGGGAAACAAGATTTCGTTAATCTGGCAGTTTACTTTCGTCCTTCATTTAAAGATTTATTCCACCTCGAGTGAAGGAACTGACAGTAAACATGAAAGGAAAATATTTACTACAAAATGTACCCAAATTAGGTCGCCAAGACCCGTGAAACGTGACTAACTTGGACAATCGGAGTTGTTGGCCTTTTGATTTATTCCAAGACGTTGAAATAGCGAGTAGTCAATGCGTGATCATGGGCGTTAATTTTCATGCATCCGAACCTAGGATGCAGTTTAGTATACATTTTATATTTAAACTGAATTTTATTTAAAAGGTTTAGAACACTTTATATTAAATACCAACACATCTTTTCTAAGTATTTCTTGAGGCGAACATTTAATTCTATGCTAAATTTCTAACACAAATCGGCAATTATACTAAACCTTGTTGCGTCAGATATGAGGGATTTTCAGTGTAAACAAACCAGACAAAGTGAAGATTTTGCTTCCGATACCAAATACTTCCATGATAAATATAAGCTCAGGTGTTGACCTCGTCATCTGACCCTGATTCAAAATTGCGAGGTATCCTCAGATCTTTCTCTTCGGGATTGACCTTGGCCAATAGCCCGTTGTGTTGCTCCAGTGCAACGTAAATTCAACTACCTACCCAATGAATTTACAATAGTCGGGTTTATTATAATAAAATGCACAATACCAATAAAAGCCTCTTGATGTTAAAGTTATTCAAGAATGGCAAAGGAGTTGTATGAGTTGTAGGGCTTTCAATAGAAGAATAATGTGGCATCAGACAAGAATTTATTTCAAACAGTAGTTTAAAGTTTTTCCAATTAAAAACAGTAAACTCGTATATATCAACAATAAGATTAACTTTGTATCACAATAGGACTAACATTAGTTTTCTGTTGTATTTGAATCTGGCACTTGTGCCATAAAAATTCAATCAATCATTCTGTTGTATTTGCAAAAAAAGCTGATTGAGGTTGAATTAAGCAGTCAAACGATGCTACAAATCTAGAGGCTTCAGAGAAAGATGGTAGTGATTTGAAAAATCCCTCACACATTTGTGAAGAGCTATTCTTTATTTCAAAAGTATAGAACAGCAGCTAGAAATAATTATCATTTCATAAATCTACTTAGTTTTTAAATATCTAACTTGGATCGATTTGTAATGTTTTCTAATAAATGGAATTCTTTTTCACGAGGTGACAATTTAAAAGATGTTTCCTCAAATTAATATTGCTAAAATCATCGCTTTATTTATAAGACGTCAAATAGTTTAAAAAACCTGTATGTTTTACATTTAACAGTACGAAGTGTACCCTCACTTGAGGCGGTAGATACCTACATTTTTCCGGACCAATCATCCGATGCTGTCCGCTACTGCAAATCAAACCATACTTATTGGCATGCGGATTAATAAATGGTGTATTATGAAGTTTTCTGAGAGGAGTTTTAATTTTCTTGTCCAAGCGAAAGAATTGAAAAGCAACCGTCTATCTTGTTTCAAACGAAACAATATTTCATGCCAAACATCTGTTTAACTTCACACCTTTCTCTGACTTCATTGCGTAATCTAAGTGATATCCGACCAGATTGGAAATCCGTACCTCAACTGAGTTGTGTATTTCCGTCCTCAAAGTTATCTCGTCTATTTATCTCTTCTGTGACATGTTTTTGAGAGTGACATGGGGTTCGCAAATCATAATTTCCGCCAACTAAACATCTTGACCTCTACTTGAACTTTTCTTTCAAATGTGTTTTAAGTTTTCACGACAGGCGATCAAACACCTTCGGGATTGATCCCGGACCGTCGCCAATAGCCCGTTGTGTTACTCCTGTGCAATGTTAATTAAATATACCTATCTACCAGGCGATCAAACAAAATCGGTCTCGATAAAACAGGTTATCCTTGATGAGACACATAAATGCCTTTAAGCACCATCAAACTTTTTTAAAATTCAACATTACGTCCAATTCTCAGTCAATCGCTAGCAAATTAAATTAATTTGCTAGCGATTGACTGAGAAAACAAAATCGAGCTCGCAAAAACCCAGTACTTTTTATACAAAAGAGAAAACATTTGAAAATAATATTAAATTGTGTGTATACTTTTTGTGTTTATTGGTTTAATTTTGCATAATAGTACATTTGATCAACATAACTTTAATGGAATTTCAAAATTATCCATGGAATTAGGCAATCATTGGTCTTGTGACTGGTTTTGATCGGACACTGAACACGCCCCCATTATAATCCCATAATTGTTCGTAGTATTTGCGAATCCACTTTGAATCGTAGGTCTCGGTCTCATTAACCATCGTACAGCAAAAAAGCGAGACAACCTAAATTTTCTTTCAAAAATACGAATTACTTTCTCTTTCCTTTTATCTGTTTTAATTTTTGCACCAGTATTGCTAGTAGCATACTTGCTCTGTTGCAACTCATCATTTGAAGTCTTCGTTCTTTCAGGAAAGCCGTATTGATCAGCGTCGGTCCTATGACCGCGGACAAGCATTCTGACGATGTATGGGAAAACATGGTTTTAATATCGGCTTTTGAAACTGGAAATGATCTGGTGCTCAATGAAAAACGATAAAAAAAATCGAAAAGCAGCTATTGGTGTTTCGTAAATAGAATTTTCCAGTCCAATAGGGATTTCTTCTGAATTATGTTGTATTTAATTTAAAACTAATTCGAGGTCATTGAGAAATTAGTTTTTGGGAAAAAGATTATGGTGGCACGTGAGCTTTAAACCATGAAAGGTGTACTATCACTTGCATTCTTTATTGCTTGACACTCATCTGACCATCTTGAATCTTTGTCAAAATATTCTTTCTAGACCTATTTTGTTGGTATTAAATGGTATTTTTTGTATTTACTGATTAATGATACAAATTTTTAGTTCTAATCGTAGGACTTCCAATCACAGGTGTTTTTAGTACATACTTTGTTTTTGACAATTGGTTTTAAAACGTGAATGGGTAACCTAATCTAAATATTGTAATCTTGTTAACCAACAAGCTTTATGTCATGCATACTACATTGGATATAACATTTGATTTTAATGAATTTGTATTATATATTGAATTTTTAATTAAAATGTTTTTTGCTTTATCAGTTAACCATCCAATTTGATGACGGGGCTACGTCTACTTTTGAATATCCCTCTGAAAATACTAGTCCCTCTCCAAGAGAAGAGACTGCTCCTTTGACTGATGTCTCTTTCAACCCCACTGTTGCCATGGGATCAGCTGCCAACTCCAGTAAGCCCTTTTCCTGTCTTCAATTTATCTGTTTGAAGATAAGACGGATAATTTTCTGTACTCTACACAAATGTTACATTTGTCATGTTTCTACTAAATTTTATAATCGGGCTTTAAGTATTTACATGCTTATTACACGAATTATTCTTGGATTTCAGAAAGTTCAGCTAGGGTTAACTTCTAGTATATAAACCAGAGGGTTCAATACAAGTATTTTGAAGTTATATGACCATAAAAATTAGAATTCCAAACACATGATTAGCACTTCTATGCTTATTATATTTTTGCTACCTTGTACATACCACAAATATACATTGTAATAATAGTGAACAAAACATTTTACCATACTGGACAGTACAGTAAATAACATGAGAAAAAAGTGAGGGAGGATCCTGCAACCATTCAAGGCCAAACTCCATTTGCTGCCTATAGGCAAACCTTAAAATCTACCTCTGTTCCAAATTTAATCCAGATTGAGAAGTGATTTTTTTCTGCTGAATTTAGTTATTGTGTTGAGTCTTCTATTTGTATTATACCTTATCAAAATAACTACTTTATTTTAATTTTGCTATGTTTTATAAAAAATATAAATTCATTTTTCTGTTCGGAAGAGAAGTGATTGAAAATGAGAGGTACAAAAGTAAACAGAATCTGGACTACCAAATATTTCTCATGCTTTGGGGCTTCACAAACCCGAGGTAATCTAGTGATCTTTTCATTTCCCATGGGGTTTACTGTCTTTAGTAAAAACAAGAGCTGCACTCCCTGGTTACCCAAGCATTCCCTGGTTACCCAAGCAATCTTTTTCTGCTTTCACTACTATAATCCCAATCCCTCTTTTTTCCCACTTTCATGGCATTTTTACTTAATGTCTTGTGTTTGGCGCAGCTTGGCCAAGGTCTTGAGCCATAAAACCTAAAATCAACCAACCATCTTATGCTTTGGTAGTCTAGATTTTAATGTACACATCCATACAAAATTCTAATGGCATTTTGTTTAGAGAATAACTACAATGTAATAAACATGTTTGGTTAAAAGCGTTTACTTACACTCAATACAAACTGAATTGTTACCACTTTTCTTACCTTTAAAATCTTTCAAAAATAAATTCTTATGCATGTTAGAATTTTAAAATTTGAGGCTGAAAGGCAGTTGGATTGTTCTTAATCTAGTGCTGCACAGAAATGTATCAATCGATCAGTCAGTATCAGCTAGAATGGGATTAAATTGATTATATGAAACAAAAGAACAGTTTTTCATTTGATTTCTGACTAAAAAATCAAGAAATCAGATTGTATTGGATAATGATACTTAGAACTTATTTTGAATTGGGTTTTAATAAGTCCGATTTACTAAGTCACTGAAAATACCAAAATTCCAATTTCGCTATTTTATTGACCCATACTTTTATGTATCATTTTTCACAACTATTAGTTATTTGCAAATTTCAAACAATGACACTAAATTATCTATTCAAGTGACTTAAAACTGACTGACAGAAGTCTGTTACACTTATTTTATTGTTTTTGTTTGAAAATCACACCACAAATTATAAGTGATGTGGAAATCTGATGTCTGAACAAGATGTAATTAGTGACATACCTTCTTGTTATTGGTTTGCTAAGTTTAAAAGTAGCAATTTAGACCTCGTGACTACTCGGTTAAGACAACAAGTGGATGAAGACCTATGAACAATAGTGGAGTACAATCTGTTGGGTAACGATAAAAGTAGAGAAAGAGCAATGTGAGCATATGATGATTTGCCATATATTATACGTCATTTTTGAAAATGATCCAAGATGATAAAATTGGGAAAATGTGTATGGGTTGCAAACTCTAGAAAATCACCAGCAAAAGCTGGATGCATACATTTCTTTTCTCAGTTGTCACTATTTGAAGTCATTTTTGAGCCTAATTGTAATTACTGTTTGATAGTTTTTTTCCTTTAGCTTTGGTTTTTACTAATGAGTAGCATCTCAGTTAAATTACAGCAACCATCAACACAATAGGAATCTGGATTACTCATACAATTTTGCCTCCAGGAATGTCTTATATTTTATGCGCAATATTCTAGAAATTTCAGTGTAACTTGCATTCTTAATGCCTAACAAGTTTGAACTGAAAAGACAACAAATTAATTTTCAATAAATCTTAAAAAATCATGACATTTCCATCCTAATATGAATGATAAAAAATTAATCGTGGAATTCAGCATAATTTTTAGTTTATTTTAAAATAATTATTGAATTTTACAAAAAAGACTTTTATTTCAAAGTTATCTAAATTGAAACAAATATCTCGCTTAAAGTTGTGGTTTTAAAGTTCAAAGAAATATTAAGCAATTTTGAGACAACAGTGCCAGGCAAACGGAATTTTAAGTAACAATGAACTTATTTAAAAAAATGTCAGCCTTAGAAAACTTTCATGAATGTAAGAAGCAATATTAAATGTTTATCACGTAAAATAAATATAAAATATCTCTCAGTGGTATATAAACAGAACATGTAAAAAACAAATTACAAGCTGTAACTTTTTCTCCCAATTATGTTGAAAATTTAAAAACAAATTGTCCAATAGTTACTACAATTGGAGAGTGATTTTTGCCATGTATGTTTCAATTGGGAGGGGGAGCAGAAGGGAAAATTACAGTATTTGATTTGAAATAGACTTGAAATTGAGAATGACTTAATATTGAAATTATCAGATTAAACAAACATTTCTGAGCTAACTGATAGAGCAACTTCATTGTTCAGATTAAGATAAAGTGTATTTTGATCTTCGTATTATAATTTTGCAAATTAAGAGCCTTTTAAATTTAATATATTTTAATTAATAAATAAGAGTAATTTATTTTATTTCAGTTTTAGAACTTTAAATTGTCATCACTTATCCTTAATGTGAAATTTTAACGTTTTGTAATCTATTGAACATAGATCTAAATATTAAGGTGAAAAGTTTGCACTGTGGTCTTATGCAGGTCTTATGGGCCCCATTTAATTTCTTAATCTCAATGTGTCCGAAAATTTTTAATTTTCGAAAGAATCCTTGGACTGAAAGTTTGAACCATTGGTATAGATGGTTCTTTATAACTGCTTGTTGTAAAAAAGATAAGACCTTAAGAAACTCAAAGACAACAATAAAAAGTGGGTTTTATCCCAAGAAGTAATGCTAAGAGTTTGATGCGATTGTGATGAACCAATCCACTTTGAGCTGATACTACTTAACCAAATCATTGATACTTATATGTGCTGTGAATTGCTAAAGTGATTTAACAGGTTAGGATAAGCTCCTATTAATAGAAGAGCAATTTTTTTTTCAAGACAACTCATCCACATGTGATATGAATCACATACTGGGTCATTCCACGCAAAATGAGCAAATCGGCTGTGGCTGACATCACCGATTTTAATGAAAATCAGTTTTTAAATAGGTCACATAGTAATGACCAACTGCAAAATATTAGATTTCAGAATCTATATTTTGTTAATTATTGACATTTAAAGTTTCAAGATCATAAATTTAGATTTTCTAGCACTAAAAGTGACCTGTTTGCGACCCTATATTTCAATAAGTTATTGAAACAAATTTAAAATTTTTATGTCGTTGCATTCTTCAGAAAAGGGTCTCTTAGGAAACTTCAGAATATAATTTAATAACCGTTATTGCTGAATCCAAGGAATCGACGAAAATAGAAATTTTGCCGATTTGCTATAAATTTCAAATTGCTCTGGTATCTAGAAATGGAAAGACAATATTAAAAATTATTCTTAATAAAGAGCCTTTCCTAACAAATAGCGTGGCGGAATTTGGTGTTTGTATTTCTACTCCCTTTATAAAGAAAAAAAAACATTTAAAAGTAAAAATTATGGAAAAATACGATTTTTCAATTTTTAAAAATGCATATTTCACTGCGAGGGAAAGCTCCAAAAACATCAAAACTTAAAAGAGCAAGATGTCTTATGTCCTGAAATTTTCATAATTGTAATTTGTCTCAGGAAAATTTTTGTCTCAGGAAAACTTTTAATTAGACTTAAATTTTACTTTTTTATCGCAGCTGATAATGAGTTATAACTTCTGATAATATAAAAAATGCGATATAAGAATGAAGTAACCATTTTTAAAGTTCACGTGCAAAATTTTACATGAAATTTATTTTTAAACTCTTTTTTGCTTAATCCAAGGGGTGTTTCCATCAGTGAAATAATTAGGTGGAAAGTTAATTTTTTTAGAGAAGTCTTTTCGATTTACTCTTCCCTTTGGTAACGTAAGTACTAAATACCACTACTTGTGAATATTAAATGCGTTTTGTAAATATTAAGCATTATATTAATCAAGTAAACACTAATTTTGAGAGTGAAAAACAATTTAAACATCGTACTCGATTCTTCCAAATGTACATAACTCACACACACACGAATCCTTGTTACATATTTATCACAATCACTAGTGAAATAAGTAAAGATTTCAAGAATTCGGCAGCAGTAGGAAAATTTCAATTTTAAATGTTTAAGCTTTTTCAATTGTGATTTGTCCTGCTTTTAAAATTTCCTTCAAAAGTTAAAAATAATTTGGTATTTCATTGTTGATTTGGGGTTTCATTATTTCCATTTCAGTGTTGCCATTTGAAACGAGTAATATGAATAGAATGGGAAGGAAATGCTATGATTAATAAACTTTGCCAGTTAGTGCCATACTGATGGAATATGGCAACCCGTCGTAGAACATCCGAATAGTCGTTTGGTGACGAAACTTTCAGTCGCCAATAGATTGGATGGGCAAGAACGTGTTTTTGCGTTTTACTAATTTGTTATTGTTGCTTTGGGACTCAAAATACAATCCTGATTTTTTTACAAATAGACATATTAAACTATTCTTCCAAAATATAGTTTTCTTCAGAGCTGTCCTTCATTTCATTTTGTGTGCCAATTTTAAGTGGAAAATCGTCATTTTATAATTTTCCTTTGCTGTTTGCAAGATGAAGGAAATAAAAGCCAACTTCCAAACTTCAGCAGTAGTTTTATACCTAGCTCTGTATCTGGCATGAATTTCAACGATGCATTTAATTTCCTTTAGCTCATAGAAACCTTTTTAATTCTATAAAAATCGACTATTTTCCATTTTTAGCTTAAATGTGATGTTTAAAATCGTTATTTCCAAATAGATAAAAAGAAAATTCTTAATAGATTACAAAAATATGAACTATTGTTGTCTACGGTAAGTAGTTTTTGAGAAAGATCTTCAAAGATCATCAAGCGATTTTACAACTGCTCATCAAAGTTGCAAGTCCTTAAAATACCCGAAACTTCCAAAATATTTTGGATATCGTTATTTATGCATAAACTTAACCCCTGTAGCAAATTTATAGAAAATCCGTCACCTTACAGCCACAGTTTTTTTCTGATTTTTGCTCATTTCACATGAAATGATCCTACTGCTAGAGGAATTTTGTTTGCAAAATTATTTATCTAATTAGCATTTAAATCTTTTATCAAGTAAGATATTTGTTAAATAATTTTATGTATCTGTAGTGATGAACCACAATAAAATAAGGATATCTTGTACGAAACATTTCAAATAAAATTATTTTATATTTCTCAGGATTGGGATTATCGAATTATACTCCTCAAGTTTTGAGTAGTAAAGATTTTGAACTTGGTATTTCACAGTCAAACCATAGACCTACTTCATTGCCTGATAAATGTGAGAAAGTGGAAGACAACATTCCATCAATAGATGTAATCATACCTGCTAATCCTGAAGATACTGGAGGTTGGTCAGCTACTGAAACTGCTGATATTCTTTTCTAAATGTTCAGAGTAAGTTGCATGCTTACATATTTAAAATGTTTATTCTTTAGAATTTGCATGAGGAAGTTCTGTCTTGGTGAATGATGCAAAATCTACTCACTAACCATGCTTAATTAGAAAATGTTCTGAGTTTCATATTTTGTTTCAGGCGTATCATGACTGAAAATTCCATTTGGGCGAGAGCTGCATTTTGATATGAAGATGGTTATTTAAAATTTAGTCGCTGGTTTATACAAATTTCACCTTGGAATTAAACATTTTCCATGTCTGTTTTTATTTCCACTGGGTATTTTGTCCCAATTGGAAAAGCATTCTAATGTCATACTAACTTCAAAAACTGCTGAGATAAAAATTTTATTAAATGTGAGAGGAACAAAAACACATTCCAGTTTATTTCCAAACTCTTCATATGCTCTTTAAAATTAAAATTTATATATTATTACCATTACAAATGTATGTATTTGAAGCTTTTAGAGAACATATTCTATTACATTCTTCCCCCTTTTCCCACTTGAACGCCAGATTTCATTTACATTTTGTTTCATCATGTATATGCCACCTCTACCTATTGATTTAAAACTATTGTATATCCATGACAGTTGCTTCTTTCACATTGTATTTTGGTAAGGTTTTTCAATCAAAGCTCCGTTTCACTTAGAACATATATAATTGTGTTGAGAGAGCTAAAGGATTGGAGGCAGATTTTGTATGCCAACTTTGTTCTCAAAGCTATTAAATTTTAAATTTAGATTAAAAAATCACTAGGCTAAAATCAGATTCTTGGTGACACTTTCATTTATAACTGGTCATACGTTTTTTTTTCTAAAACCATGTCCAATTTAAGTTTTTATTAAGTAGCTATTTGTGAATAATTTTCTGTACATTAAGAGTAAATAAGTGTTCATGATTTTAATATTGATTTCCTTTTGACAAACTGAGCAATGAGCAACACATTCAGTTGCTTTGGAGCTATCATTAAACCTTTAGTGTTATTAAAGTTATATTTGTAGATAATTTAAAACATTTACATAGATGTTTTAGACTTCTGTTTGATGTTTTTTTAGTATGATTAAAGTATTGTTTTAAATAAGCCAAAGAGAAAAAGCTTGAAAACTTAATGCTTGCCTAAACTCTGAAATCAAAACCTTGAATTGGTACCCACACATCTGATTAACATTAATTAATTCTAATTCTTTAACAATTCTTAATCTCTCAATTGATTTCTTAACAATAAATATATATTAATCTTTATAATTTTACTCTTATAAAATTGTCTCACTTTGTTACTAATTAAAATAATTTTATTTCCCATTATCTTATTCTATTCATCTAGATATTTCTATTTAAAAGCTTTTGAGCACTTGCTTATTTGAAATGTTCTCAGATTTGAAATTTTTGGTAAAATAATTAAGTAGAAGTATGAAAAGAAAATTTAATATGAAAACTAAAAATTGGTAATGTTTTCGTGAAGTTCTATTTTCCAAGAATATTGTCTGGGTGATTTTTGGTGCAAAAGTATTCTATTTTATTGATTATGGAAATATTTGAAAAATTTTCAACACTTTCTTCATGCAATATCTTCCAGAAAGCATTAAAGTAGAATTAAAGTTAATATTTAAAGGGTTTATACATAATTAGTAATATTCCTCCAATTGTTTTTTATGAAATGAAAAGTAAAGAATTTTAAATTGTTAAATTATTTAACTGCTAGTTTAATAGTTATTTGAAAGTGAAATATATAAACAAATCTTTTTCTATATTTCAAAAATGATTTATCTGTACAACAAATGCCTTGTGTGAAATAAGTGCAAAAATATGTTTTATATAACCATATAAAATATATTTTTGAAATTTTGAAATAATATTTAACTAAATATAACTGCAAAAATATATTTTGAATAATTATACTATTCTTAATTGAATACATCTTGTAATGTATACCCATTCCTAACTATTGTACATGTTTATACTTTCTAACTTGTACAATGTTTTAATTTTAAATGTTCATATAAGATAATTTCTTTGAATCTGTCAATTGCTGAATGTTTTGAAATTTGCTCATAACATTTTATTATTTGTGCAAAATTCTTGCTTGTAAGATTATAAGTATTGTGAGATTAACTCCTTATATTTAATTAAGTTATATAGTGGGTTCTCTCTCTTGCTTGATTTGGATTTAACTGGCCATAAGTATCAATTCAAGAATTCATGTTGGGGCATGTTGTATTATGTATTCCATGAAGAAATTTGACAAATTTTGAATAATTTGAATTTGAATTGACTTTTTAAAGATAAAGTAAATTATGAGATTTAGACCAGTTTTAGAATTTGCAAATTCACTGCTTTGAGACAAATGACATACATGAACTCCCTTGTAGTTCTAGTGATTTAGTATCACAAATGTAAAATTAAATAAGTTATATTTCTTTTTTTCACACATTCAAATCTTTCTTTTGATACACAGATAATCTTAATTTTCAGGATATATTTTATTACTGAACAAATGAATACTGAAATGAAACATTTCTTTTCAATAATCTAAGGTTGAATGAGATTTTCAGGTGAATTTAGATCCATGTTCTTGTTTTCAAAAACCCTCAGTATATTTGTCAATTTATTGAATGAAAACAATGTATTTGAATTTGACTGGATATTTAATGTTAATGCATGAAAATATCCCCTTGTATATTTAAAATTTGACTGGGAATAAGATTCTGAGTATACTTGAATGAGTATTCTATCTAGTATCCATTAAGCTTTGAAAAGGTTATTCAAACTTACAATGTGACACATTTCTGTATTAATTTTATTATGGAGAATTTAGATTAACATGGGATAATTATAAAATTTAACAAATGCTTTGAAATGGAACTTAAAAATTAAGATTAACATCAAGATATATGTTTAATAAAAGTTTAAAGTAGTTTGCTTCGAAGGGGGACTATTTTTATTAAACAATTATGCACTTTTTACTTCAGAAGTGAAAGTTTGGAAATTGTTCCAGAAATTTCATATTATGTAACATAATTATACATTTACAACATGCATAAATTTTAATCAATGACTAATTATGACAGATATAAATTAACTTGGGAATTTTAAAATTTTCAGATAACTTGATTGTTGAGAATTTTAAATAAATGTTGTAAATATATCATAAAATTTCTGCTTTGTTTGAAAATTTTATTTAAAATTCCTTCCTTTATACAAATAATAACTGCTTTCCAGTTCATTTCATCTATCAATTGTAGAAATATTCAAATTTTACAATTGATTTATTAGAATTAATAGGTGTTTTAAAATTTTGCATGTTTTCATTGAAATGGTTGTAAATACATACCTGTCAAGTACCATGAATTGTCTAGTTTCTAAGATTTGTATAATAAAGTTCATTCCATGTTTCTGCTATTGGCACTCTGTCAAGGGACAAAATTAAGTTGTACTAAATTGAACTACTTTTTATCCTGGGAAAAGTGTAACCCAATGTTAATTTTTGCTAAGAAAAAAGGGATTTAGAATAAATGGCTTTTTGGTATGGGAAGAGGTTATGCTTTGTATAATGGTTATGCAAGTATAGGATATAAAAGATGTTGGCTGTAATACAAACACTTGTAAAATTTACAAATTGCTTTGTATTTGTATAACTAATTATAAGTAATTCAAAATACTTAATTCACTTAAATTTTATTTTGTATTTATTGCTATCTTTAGCTGTAAAGGTTTATGTAAAATATAGGGTACCAGAATCGCCAGTCTTCAGCATATCGGAAAAAGTCATTCTGATTTTTTCAATTATTGATGTTACATTCCTTGTTTCTACGAATAAATCCAGTATTTTGCAAATTGATATTAGAATCTTGTAATTGCTTATTTATAAGCATTCCATAGAATTTTGCATGAATGAGTTTTTAAATTAAGCTGTTTATTTCCCTTACAATGTATGACATTTTGCAGTGTTCTATATCAAATTTAAAACAGTTTAATATTTACGATTTTGTAGTTAAGAAAATTTTCCATTTTACATGAGCCTTATCTTATGCCAAGTCTTACTTCTGTCATGCCTTAACTATCAAATGACTCTTGAAGCTAACTTCACCTTTCATGGGAGGTATAGTTGCCTTAATTTTTCAATACGTAATTTTTTAGAATGTACTTTTATATGGATTTTTGAATTAATACATTGCTCATCTCATTTTTGAAGTTTTGTAATGTGTGTTGTATATTCATTGAAAATGTTTTAAATCAAAATGCAATTTTCCTGAAGTGAGTCTTAATAGAATGATATTCTACTCATTCTAATGATTAATACTTGAATGAGAGTAGTGTTTTAGGTGATTTGTTTATTCTGTATTTTTGGGAACAATTTGCACTTTGTTAATAATATTTGCTGTAGGTATTAGGAATTTTTCAAAGTTTAATAGCTTTAAGTTCTAGTTAAAATGAGGCTGAGGACTTGAATATTCCTCTATTAACTAATATGTTTTCATTTTTTACTGTTAAAGTTCTGATCAATATTTGTTACATTATGATTAAAATTTAAGATATTTTAATAAGTTTAAAATTTAACAATTTTCTAATGGTGCTGATAGTGAAATTCTATAAAATATACGCAGCATTTATTTCTACATCAAAATTGAATATAAGGAGTTCAAAACATGTATACCAATAAAATAATAAAATCTCAATGGAGAATAAATTTCTGAGTTTCATGTACAAAATTGTAAAATATATTCACACTAAGATGTAATACAATCCATGACTGATTTAGTCATCTTTACACTTCTATAATTGATTTGTCAACTTATTTGAAATACTTAAATTTATTGTAATTATAAATTTGGATTGGGAAAAATGAGCCGAGTTCTTGTTTTCTTTTCGATATAACTTCAGGTTGGGGTGGATTGAATTTAATTCTAGATTAAATTACAATTTTTATGAATAAAATACTAAATTTTTGAAACTGTCTTAAGAGTAATGCAAATAGTATATATTTTCTATGTAATCTATCAATGCTCTAATTGTATATTAAAATTATTTCTTTATACAGTATTTCTGTTTGCTTTTCTGGTAAAGGATTTCTACTTTAAATATTCACAAAATTTTTGTAAGGCTCAGAAATGATATTTTTAGCTACTTTACCCACTTAAAATTTCCATGATAAAGGATGTAAATAGCATGCTAAAAATGTATGTGTATCTTTTAAAGCTTGCAACTATTGTAGATTCTTACAAGTTTCAGATTCGAAGCATGTCTAATGTGTGGATTTCTAGTTAGAATACTGTATTGTAGTATCTGTATGATGCATAAATATAAAAATTGAATTGTAATAATATGCATCATACGATAAATGTTGATTATGCTGATTTAGACTCCTTGTTCATCCTACCCAATTCGTGATTTAAACCTAGATATTTTCTTAGTTTAGTTTTATTTTGGTAAGAAATTTAGTATTGTGAAATTTTAAATTTGTGTACTTTATTTTTAGATTGAAATATATTGTACTTCAATTATATGGGACATGTATTTAATAAAGCTTTGTTTCTAATTTAAATTAAATTTTAATTTTATAATCCGAAATTTGACAGCATTTCTAAAGTACTATAAGTTCGAGATCATTTTGACTTTAATACGTTTACATGAAAAATGACTTGAAAAGTATTCTCTTGTATTGTATTATAATTTTTATTTGTATAGATCAATATAAAGATGTATGTAGTATTGATTGTATAAATACGTTAGAATTCATAAATTCTAGTGATGTTTTTAAATATTAGTGTTTCTGCATTTCGTGGTAAATGTTTGTTAGTTATTCAAAAGGTCTAAAAGTTGTTCAGTTTTTAGAAAATGGGGTACTTTTATGTATTAATATTTACCTTTAGTTTAATAAATATGATTCCAAATGATTTAGCTCCCAGATTCTTTTATAATATTTTTACTTTTCTACCTTTGTATGGTCACATTACTGTATTTTTTCACCATTTTCTATTGATTTAAACCAAAGAAATTGTTTTTATACTAGGGACCATTTTCAAATCATCTGATTTCGTGCATTTTGTAGGTAATTGTGTAAATTAGATGTTTTCATGTGATATCTCATTTTGAAAGTTTTTGTGTAGATATTTATGTTTGAAACACGCGCGAATGTTTGAAGATTGTAAAGTGAATGGGCTCTGTTCTGGGCTACTGTTGCTGTATCTTTTTGTTATTTTACTAATATATGAATGATTTTTGGTGTGCCAGTTTTACACTTTGGCTTGCTTGATGCATGCTAGTGAGAAAGGGAACACTACAATGGAGTCTAACAGTTAGCCTGGAAGAGCCAATGTCCTCAAAAGTTGTGTTACCTTTCTCCTGAATCTTGTCATTACACTAACACATAAAAATTGTGGATGCCAAACCACTTACTTATTCATTATATTAATGTTATGGTGCAACATATCTGTTATTTAAATAATGAATTTTTTTATACGACTGTTATTGTCTTAAGCGCGTATGTTTAGTTGAATTGGATTTTTTGTAAATGAAAAGGTGATTGAATGTATGCTTTGTGCTATTTCATGTGCACTGAAATGTAATGCTACAATTATAATTTTAACTTCTACTTGATGTTCAAAACTAAGAACAGATATATAACCACACTTCTGTATTTAATTGTATAGTAAAGTTTGTGCAGTGCAGCTGGTAGTTTTAGGATCATGCATTCAACACATTACAAAGTTGTCCTTTGAGAGAGAAATGTTGCTATAGTTTTGACCTAGTCAGTTTGACTGTTCTGCCAAAAATAATTTTTTAAAACATTCTAAATTATCTTGTAAGAATTTGGAACTCTTAGTCATTCATTGAGTCATTCATATATTTTGAAGGATACTATATTTTAGTATAGGATGGGGAATATAAATTTATAATTTGAATTGAAGTATTTTTATTAGCTGCAAGTGTTGTAGGCAGTGGTGCCTTGTATTCTGCATTTCTTGTTATGGCAGAATTTTTTTAAGAAACAACTAAATTGCTCGTTTTTTAAACTTATAGTAAAGGTATATGTGCACTGTAGATTAGAATATATATCTTGGATATTTATTCATGCTATTTGTTTACCAAAAATCTTTCGTTATATATTGGACAAACATTCAATAAAGAAAATGAACTTTTGATGTTTGGTTTCTTTAATTAACATACTTTTGACTACTTAAGAATAACTAGTATTTTGCAGGTGGATAGTTACTGATTTCATGTGTTAAAATATTTTATTATCGGAATCCAGTGGTAAAATTTTTAGATATTATGAACATTTATCAGTAATCGAATGTTAGCTTTCTTACAGAATGGGAAACTTTGGGTAGTGTGATTTTGTAATTAAATGGAGCTTTTTAACAAAAAATAGTATTACGATTTAAGGCAAGTTTGGCTGCTGAGTGCCTAGTGCACTTGCTCTCTCTTCAAACATTTTTCGGGCCGCGGTGGCCCGGTTGGAAGAGTAACGAACTAGCAACCGAAGGGTTGCGAGTTCGAATCCAGCCAAACACCGTCGTGTACAAAGGGGGCTGGTGCACGTTAAATCTGTCGTGGCCTCAAATGTCCTCACGTTGGCGTGGTGTGGAAGTTTGGAGAGTGGGGTGCCAGCTCAGGTGTTGCCTCGTCATCTGACCATGGTTCAAAATTACGTGGTGTTGTCCTCGGATCTTTCCCTTTGGGATTGATCCCGGACCGTCACCAATAGCCCGTTGTGTTGCTCCAGTGTGACGTTAATTGAAATACCCCCCCCCCAAACATTTTTCTTTTGTTAATTAGCTTTATTTAAAATAAAAATTCAATTTTGCCCTTTTGAAAGTACTCATGTTGGTATCTATTTTATTTTGTACTATACAAAATTTAGTTGTCATCACAGTATTCACTTAAGTTACTCGTAACATCCTCAGAACTCGTACCATTTAAACTATACATAGTTAAAAATCAAATCTTTTGCTTTCAGTTCAGTTTGATTAGTCACTTGTCACATTTCTTGCTACACAAGAGCTGGTTAGACTGGCTTACAATACTAAATCTTCGCAGTGGTGCATATACATTGTTCATGGGCTGCAAGAGATATACAACTAATTTTTGGAGTAAGTACACATCCACATGTGGAAAACTACATTCTTTCCAGTGGCAAACACTGACAAATCTTAAATATTCGGGTTGTCCTCTGCATGTGTCTCCGCATGAATCTACAACTTTAGGTGTGTACGTGCTTCACGGACCCGAGGTACCCTAGTGATCTTTTCCCATGGAGTTTCCTGTCTTAACACGTTGGTCGCGCTCAGGGGATACCCAAGCGATCTTTTTCTGCTTTCGTCCCACCTACTCTATTCCCCATATTGGCGTGGTGTGTAAGTTTGGAGAGGGGTGCCAGGTCAGGTGTTCGTGTCATCTGACCGTGATTCAAAATTACATGGTGTCCTCGGATCTTTCCCTAGGGGAGATTGATTCCGGACCGTCGCTAATAGCCCGATGCGTGTTGAACCAGTGCTACGTTAATTAACTACCTTACCTATTCTCGAATCCCTTCCCTTTCACGACATTTCTTACTTGACGTTGTCTTGTATTTGGCGCAGCTTGGATAAACATGGCCCTTGCGCCACAAAATCTAAACCAACTCTTCAATACTGGACTGATAGATACCGAAAGTGGTTAACAGC
This sequence comes from Meta bourneti, assembly GCA_933210815.1. NCBI lineage: Eukaryota > Metazoa > Arthropoda > Arachnida > Araneae > Tetragnathidae > Meta > Meta bourneti. The sequence continues at coordinate 37,359,073 of OW119934.1, forward strand.
ATGCAATGTATTTTTATAGTAATGAAAACAACTTTAAACCTGTTTTATATCAAAATGTGATGTTTTGAGTTGTACCACTGCAGACCATGAGCGATAAGTTGGTTCATGATATACTGAAATGCCAGAAAAACTGGTACAAACGGAGCTTATGTAAAAATGCATAGCAACGCCACCTATGCACGTCATTGGTTACATCTGCCAATCCACAAAGCGATAGACATCTGAGAGTATCTAGAGCTGTTTCCTCCGTGAGAATGACAACTTTTTTAACAAGGATTTAGAATTTTGAGTTTAGTAACTTTTGAAAGTTTGCTTGCATAGCTTACACTAATCACACATTTATATTAGACTAAATATGAAGAATGGAAGTATTTTAGGCCGAATACATTCGTTATATTGGGCAAACACTCGGGAAAATTCCTAATTCTCCCCACTAAAATTGATATTCATCTATAATATCGGTCATTCCACGCAAAATGAGCGAATCTGCTGTGGCTGACATCACCGATTTTAATGAAAATCAATTTTTAAATAGGTCACATAGCAAACTGCAAAATATTAGACCAAAATCACATGACCAACTGCAAAATATTAGATTTCAGAAATCTATTTTGTTAATTATTGACATTTAAAGGAGTTCAAGGTCACAAATTTAGATTTTCTAGCACTAAAACTGGCCTGTTTGCGACCCTATGTTTCAATAAGTTATTGACACATTTAAAATTTTTACGTCGTTGCATTCTTCAGAAAAGGGTCTCGGGAAACGTCAGAATATAATTTAATAACCGTCATTGCTGAATCCGAGGTATCGACGAAAATAGAAATTTTGCCGATTTGCTATAAATTTCAAATTGCTCTGGTATCTAGAAATGGAAAGACAATATTAAAAATTCTTAATGAAGAGCCTTTCTTAACAAATAGCTTGGCGTAATTTGGTGATTGTATATATTTCTACTCCCTTTATAAAGAAAAAAAAACATTTAAAAGTAAAAATTATGGAAAAATACGATTTTTCAATTTTTAAAAATGCATATTTCACTGCGAGGGAAAGCTCCAAAAACATCAAAACTTAAAAGAGCAAGATGTCTTATGTCCTGAAATTTTCATAATTGTAATTTGATTATTTTTGTCTGGAAAATTTTTAATTAGACGTAAATTTTACTTTTTATCGCAGCTGATAATGAGTTATAACTTCTGATAATATAAAAAATGCGCTATAAGAATGAAATAACCATTATTAAGGTGCACGTGCAAAATTTTACATGAAATTTATTTTTAAAGTCTTGCTTAATGCAAGGAGTGTTTCCATCAGTGCAATAATTAGGTGGAAAGTTAATTTTTAGAGAAGTCTTTTCGATTTACTTTTTCCTTTGGAAACGTAAATATTAAATACCACTACTTGTGAATATTAAATGCGTTTTGTAAATATTAAGCATTATATTAGTCAGGTAAACACTAATTTTGGGAGTAAAAAAATAACAAACATCGTTGTTATACCTCGATTCTCCCAAATATACACAACAACTCACGAATCCTTCTATATTTATCACAATCACTAGTGAAATAAGTAGATTTCAAGATTCGGCAACTACGAAATTGAACAAGAGACAAGGGAATTTGAAGACAATCAAATAAAGGTTTTAAATGTTTAAGCTTTTTCAATTGTGATTTGATGTCCTGTATTTAAAATTTCCTTCAAAAGTTAAAAATAATTTGGTATTTTATTGTTGATTTGGGGTTTCTTGTTTCCATTTCATTGTTGCCATTTGAAACGAGTAATATGCACAGAATGGGAAGGAAATGCTATATGTGATTGGCAATAATAAACATTGCCAGTAAGTGCGATACTGATGGAATATGGTAACCCGTCGTAGAACATCCGAATAGTCGTTTGGCGACGAAACTTTCAGTCGCCAATAGATTGGATGGGCAAGAATGTTTTTGCGTTTTACTAATTTTGTTATTGTTGCTTTGGGACTCAAAACACAATCCTGAAAACTGTATTCTTCCAAAATATAGTTTTTGTCAGAGCTGTCCTTCATTTCATTTTGTGTGCCTATTTTAAGTGGGGGTATTTCAATTAACGTCACACTGGAGCAAAACAACGGGCTATTGGTGACGGTCCGGGATCAATCCCAAAGGGAAAGATCCGAGGACAACACCACGTAATTTTTAACCACGGTCAGATGACGAGGTAACACCTGAGCTGGCACCCCACTCCACTCTCCAAACTTCCACACCACGCCAACGTGAGGACATTTGAGGCCACGACGGATTTAACGTGCACAGCCCCTTTTGTACACGACGGTGTTTGGCTGGATTCGAACTCGCAACCCTTCGGTTCCTTCGCAACCCTTCAAACTCGCAACCCTTCGGTTGCTAGTCCGTTACTCTTCCAACCGGGCTACCGCGGCCCCTATTTTAAGTGGAAAACCGTCATTTTATAATTTTCCTTTGATGTTTAAGATGAAGGAAATAAAAGCCGACTTCCAAACTTCAGCAGTAGTTTTATCATACCTAGCACTGTATCTGGCATGAATTTCAACGATGCATTTAATTTCCTTTAGCCCATAGAAACCTTTTTAATTCTATCAAAATCGACTATTTTCCATTTTTCGCTACGCGAATTTTTAGCTTAAATATAATGTTTAAAATTGTTATTTCCAAATAGATAAAAAGAAAATTCTTCATAGATTACAAAATATGAAATATTGTTGTCTACGGTAAGTAGGTTTTGAGAGAGATCTTCAAACATGCAACATCAAGCTATTTCACAACTGCTCTTCCAAGTTGCAAGTTCCTTGAAATGTCTGAAACTTACAAAATATGTTCATACTGGGATGGGGATAAACGAGATAATTAGTGTCGAGAGTATATTTGAGAGTGATTGACATTTTTTGAGATTTTAATGAAATATCCATTCCGGATGATGTATCGAAATATTCCAATGGAGTTCAGAAACATGACTTATTTAGACATGGTTCAATACTGGATTGATTAATCATTTGTTGAAACGAAATTGCAAAATGAACTGCGCGTTTGAATATCTGATAACAATTCTTTGCTGATTGAAAATCTTAATTGTCATTAAATAAATTTTAATCCCATTACATTTTTTGATACATTGCTCTTTTATTTCTCATCTTTTTATTGCAAAATATTGCTAATGCTCAGTTTATTTGCCAGTTGTGTGAGAATCCAGTTTGGATCACTGGATCACTTCAATCCTTTCTCAAATAAATTTAATATCCTATCCAAACGCCTGAAAGTGCGATAATTAAATATCGACCTCGAGCTTGCATGCTTGTTGATATTGGCGTCTGGCACAGCTGGCATAAGTACTGTCGATCCCAACAATACAAAGCTTAACAAATATCGTCTGCTTACTAGTGAAACACAGTCAAAATTTTCAAGACAAGTTTCTTAGCTTTTCTAGCTTTCCCCCTTCGTATTCTCAGAACTATATTGACTTAGTGTGATTGACTTCTAAGCCAACGATATATTGTATAAGTTTTATGTAAGACTTATTTCAAGTAAGCGGTTGCCCTGAGTAACAGGTGTCAGACCTATTTTCTAAGATTTTGTACAAATAAAGGAAATAAAGTCAAAATGCTTGATAACTCTCCTTTTGGTTGTTTCGACGAGGTATCTCGTCATTAGCAAAACTGACCAGATTTTGATGGAAGAAATATCTCATCATTAGAAGAAATTTGACCAGATCTTGATCTCGTCATAAAAAAGTCGGCAATTTTTTGAGGTATCTCGTCATTAGTAAAATTGGTCAGATCTTGATGGAAGAGATATCTCGTCGAAATTGGAGGGTTAAGTGTGTCTAAATCAAAACTAGAACAATTAATAACAAATACCACAATACATTCGTATAATTTTGTAAAGCTTCTAAACAGATAATGCTATTTGAAGGAAAAAAATAAGCAATGAAATTTTCTGATGTTCGTTGCTTTTGAAATATTTTCACGCGTTTTCCACAGTAAGAATTCTCTAAATTCATGCAATTTGTGAGGTAAACACAAAATATTGTATTTTTGTTAACGTTTTTTAAATTAAGTAACCTCAAATGAATGTTTTCATATTTTCTCTTTAAACATAACATGCTTCATGCATTTAATAAACTTCCCAAATCTGAATTTATCGTTGACAAATTTTCGTTTGTATAAGGTGACGTTTTCTGTCTGATTACTTTTCTAAAAATGCACCTTCGTTTCATTTTATGTGAAAATGATTAAATTCTCAAATCAGGCCATCTTAAGCTCAACACAGTGGGAGACATTTTAAATGAAATATACGATTATATATATAAAATTCCGTAACTTAGAATTACTTAGAAACTTTAGAATTCAAATATTAGCTTCACAAATTCGAAACACGAATGGTGCGATTCTGTCGATTTCGAATCTTTTTTGGATTGAAATTAAGCAGAAACATTGAAACAAACTATTTCAAAGAGCATTCTCATTCCAGGAAAGGAGGTAGTTGAATTTTCGCCGCATTGGAGCAACTCAATGGGCTATTGGCGACGGTCCAGGAGCAATCCCGAAAAAATATATCCAAGAACAACACTTCGTAATTTTGAAACACGGTCAGATGACAAGGTCAACACCTGAGCTGGCCCCGAATCCTACACATTTTGCTCAATTTTCCTCACATTTTTACCAGTCGATGGAAGTAATTAAAAGTAATTCAAAATTTATTCATCGGGAAAGATGAGATTAAAGTTTACCCATTTTTAACCTGCACTATCTGTAAATTGAATGTGTTTTGATTGTAAAATGTGTGGAACAAAACTGCTTAATTTTTTAGAGAAATATTTTCATGGGATGAAACATTTTGTTGTTATCAGCACAGATAAAACTTAACAATTTTATATTGTTTCTTTTTCGTGCTGCCATCTACTAAATATTTATGTCATTAAAAGTGCACAACAGTCAAGTTATTTTCGCCGTTTCTTGGCATTTTATAACACTTGCACACTCAACTAAGGGGTTAGGAGGATGAGTCCACCCACCTATTCCATATTCTTCCACATTGTATCTTCGTACAAAAATCGCTGTAACATTTTAAATTCGAGAAGAAAATTTGGTCCAGAAAAAATGAATTGTTTGAAAACAGACATGATGCTTAATCGGTTATCCGTTTGGTTTTTATATTAGCTTTTGGGGAGGATATTTTATTGCAAATGAATAAACGAACTGAAATCGCAGCATCTCTTGAGAATCATTTAAGGCAGAATAGATCACATTTTAAAGATAATTTATGCTCCAATATTTTGATGATTGCTTCCCAACTTTCTCGTATCGTAAAAATATGTTTGACGTTACTAGTGCTACAGCAGAAATATCTTTTAGTAGGACAAGACTACAAGATGCGTTGCAATCTACAATGGGAAGGTGTAATCAAGTGTTTTAGCCATTCTAAGTGTCTATTATACACTTATATTTAGCATGCAATTTTTTTATTTAATAATTTAAGAGGTTATTACTTATTTATTGTTTTGCTAATTATTTTAGTATCTCGCACACGTTTGTAAGTTAATATATTTGAGCTTACTACTGAAGATACAAAATATGTATGTGAAACCAATAGCCACTAGTTACGAACAAAGCGCCGTTTTGAAATGTTTATGCCAGTTTGTATTGGCTAATTGTGCTGTAACTAACTATTCACTAAAATATCTTTCAATTACCACAAATATGTATCTTTTTCATTCCATTCAACCAACCTCAAATATAAAGGTTCCTATAAAGTGCAATTCGCTTGAAAGAATAATATCCAAAACACCTCTAAAATTCTTTATGAAACATCGATCACAACAAAAATTTCGGTTATAGTTTTTAGTGAGAATTTTAACCCAATCTTACTACGACACATCGCATTGTCAAGGCCGTTCCTGAGTGGTATGCTGGGCGTGCATTTGGACAAAGACATAAAAATACAGGGGCAGACAACTTAAAAAACTTTCAGAAAAGGATTTCAATCATGAGGAACGTTTTAAAAAGAAACGTGATAAACAGAAACGTTTTCGCATTATTAACCATTAAATATTCAAGAGAGCAGGTAGTTGTGAAAGTCCATATTTTTAAGTTTTCATTGTGTTTGGAAATACAGATCTAAGAGTAACTATGAATCTGGGAATTTTGTGTGATCTTGAGTTTCATTTAATTTATCAAAAAATATTTATCAGTCCTAGTTGATTTGGGATATCAAATGCTTTTAATGTAGGTAGTTAACTAACGTCGCATTGGAGCAACACAAAGGGGCTATTCAAATGCTTTTGAGAAGGACGACTTGAGGTTTGCACATGCGCAATGCCTAAGAAGTGATCTTGCGAATTGTTTGATTTTGAAATAGATGAAAGATTTACAAAAAGCCTCTAAAAGCTTGTTTTGACGATGCGAAATTTAACTGTTATCCAAGGAATTATCGCAAATACAGTTATTAGTATTATAAAACAATTTAAAATGGTCCAGAACTTAGCATTTGATTTCTATTTTAAGCAAGAACAATAAAATTATTTAAAAAAGAAAGAGGAGATAATGATGCAATTATTTTTTCGAATATGCATGGGTTGTTCTTAAAACTACAAAAAGGTATTTCGGATATACTTTTTATATTGTTGAGATTAAAAAATAACTCATATTTTCACATTTCACAAACAAATTTTATAATAAACAATCGAAAAAATTGGGTACAGATGTAGTATAAAGACTTTTTGTAGCAACGCTTTTGGCGTTCTTTACAGCTAAAAATGTCGTTATAGGCTTAGCAAAAAAAGATGAAGTACCCTGTCTTCGAACTCCGACTTTTAAGATCAGTGGAAAAAAATTGGAAAACTTAAAAGGATTTTAAAACATTTAGATTGATAAGAAAATGAAAAAAACCTTGAAGATTTCTTTTCTTAATTTTTCACTTATTTCCTCTCCTTCCAATCAATACATTTAACTTAAATTTATTGAAACACTCAATTTTCTCCTGACATGAATTTTAAAATAAATGCAGAGCTAAAAAAATTTGAAAATCGGCTCGAAAAAAAAAATACGATTTAATCAACCTTGATTCCTTATGGAAGTAAAAAAAACTGTTTATCCTGCATAAATTAATAAAAAGCAAATTGTTCCTCATTCCTAAAGTGAGAGGTGGAAACACTCAGAAAATTGTCTACAACACAAAAACAGATTAAGATTTACAAAAACGATTAAAAGAAATTGAGGTAGAAAAATGCAAGTTTAAATTCACCAGATTGCCATATTGCTAAAAAAACCGCCTGCCATAACAAAGAGCACGCAAAAAAGGCGCCAAAAGCGTTGCCCCCACAAAAAGTCTTTATACTACAACTGTACCAAAAATTGTGTTCTCAATTTGCTAACGATCTGTTCCACCATGAATAGTTTTGTTTCTGGACTTCTCATCTGTAGTTAGTCCTTGTTTTGGTATTGATATTGGTATTTTTAATTAACGTCACACTGGAGCAACACGAGTCCTTGTTTTGGATAAAATGATCAAACCAAACTAAATTCTGTTGTGGGCTTAAGGTCGGTGTTATTCTCCCAAGAACCGTGAATCTTTTCGTGCTGCCATCTGCAGGCACATCTAGAAAATGTTTAAAGCAGGACTAGGATTTTAATAACTTAAAAATTGCTACAAAATGCTATATAAAAGAGCCTGAAAATAAAATACAAACCTGAAAAATTATATTTTTTGAAAAACATCTTTAAAAAGAGGTGCATGAAATAACAACAAGAAAAGAATCTGAACTTCTTCATACGACAAGAATACTCTTAAAAAAATTCAACTATTTACAATTCACAAATAGAATGTCTTAATTTTGTTAAAATAAAAATTAGGCACTATTTCAGAAAAAAAGATAAAAGCACAAATTCAGCAAATATTTCCGGTTGAATGTTTAAATTTTAATAAAAACTGAATTGAATATTTTTAGTGTATTATGATAAATCGAGAGTTTTTATTTCATCAGTCTAAAATTGCAAAATAGATCAAAAACATGTACAGGTTTGTCGGAGAACTATATTACTTTTCACACATTTCTATTTTTTTTCACATTTCTATTAAAATCACAAGAGCACACTTTAAATAAAGTACATCACTTTCAGAGACGTAACTAGAGGGGGGCAGACGGGGCATCTGCCCTGGGCGCCGGATTGGGGGGAGGGGCGCTAAATTGGCCGAGTATTTTTTTACTATAGATATTTACGTATGATAAAAAAGGAAGAGGAAAAACTTATTAGTAGACTACAAAAACCAAAAACTATAAAAGGAGTAAAATGCAGAATATGTGAAGAAATAGCAGGAAAGCTTAACCTAGATCCTCTTTTTAAAGAAGTACGGAGTAAGAAGAAGCGGATGTTTGATGAGAAGGGCGAAGTTGAAAGCTATGAATTCTCAGTAGAAAAAAAGTTCAGATTATTGATTATACAAATAATAGTAATAATTTGATTTCAAGTCATTCAAAACATGAATAGTTTATTTGGTTACCTTAATGAAGCTCGGTTTGAATCAATGAATGGAGAAGAATTGAAGAAGCAGGCACTTGAGTTAGCTATCACATATAAAGAAGACTTAAACAAGGACTAGCTGGAGATAGAAGTGGAGAGTTTTAAGTATCATGCCTTGGATTTAAGCCCTAATATGAAAACGGCTACACCATCAGGTTTTCTGACATTAATATACAAGAACGGACTTGAAGACGCGTACACCAACATAACGACAGCGTTGAGAATTTTCTTCACCATACCAGTCTCAGTCGCCTCAAATGAAATACGTTTTAGCAAATTAAAGATCATAAAAAATTACCTCAAAAACTTAACAGGACAACAACGACTAACCAACCTGAGCATCATATCAATAGAGCACAAGTAAGCTTCAAAGCTATCTTTTGAGGACATTGTAAAAATGTTTGCAACAGAAAAAGCCCGTAAAGTTAAGTTTTAGTTCAAGCTTTCTGTGTTTAAATTAATTTTTTTCACATTTTGTCAATAGATTGAGATTGTAAAAAAATGTCTAAGTATAATACTCAAGATAATAATTTGAGCAAAATCGGTTATTATTAATTCTTGTTCCAATTTTCCAAAATCCTTGAAGGGTTTTCGGTCGACGTTTCGATAATTCTCTTTTTAAAAGTTCATGGGTGAGACATCTGGAGATTTAGCAGGAATATCAGTAAAGGGTATTTATTGACTTGATACCAGTTTCTTGTTCCATTTTTTCTACGAATTTAATAGTGGATTTAGATGTGTGGCTGCTTGCATTATCCTGATGCAGTTCTACTGATTGTTGGCACTTTGGGTAAAGATATAGTATTTCTTTTTTGAATATTGGTGGTAAAATAGAGTCTTGGTAATATGTGGGAGTTGATTTTTACATTTCCCCCTCCTTTTTACTTTTAATTTCCCATTATATGCAAAACCGGCATCATAAATCTCTTAGAGAAAGTTCTCACGTTAAAGTTACAAAGTTGAACCACGTTTTAAGATTTTTCTCCTCTTTTATGATAATAAATTGTTCTTTTTTATTGCAATCTTTTAAATACACCCACGCCTCGTCTATTGTCACATTTTTCCATCTTTCTCCAGCTAAATACTTCTCATACAGAATTCTGCAGCGAGTTCTACTTTCTGCAATATGTCGTGGAGATAGACGATGAACATTGTATTTTTTGGCCTTTTCAAGATTCCGAACAGACTGTATTTATCATAATTAAATATCCTATTCTAAAGCAACAGTCTGCTGATTTTGATGCAGGTCACACATATCCCGATATCATTTGATAAAACCATTTAATTTCATTTGCGGAGATTATAAGTATGAAAGAATATACCAAGCATGCTACTCTTAGATCATTTGTCAATGAAATATCTTGGAATTAATTAGGTATTTTATCTTGTTCTAAAAATGAAATTGCTGCAAATTAATCTATTTACCTTTGAAATCAAGCATTTACCATCCAAGTTTAATATAAAAAATTTGGACTAGTGAAATTAATGTGTGGCGGCGATATCAGGTGTTGTCGGGGAGGGTTTTGGTTTGGTTGGTCAGTGGGGGGGGGGGCGCCAAGGCGAGTTCTTGCCCCGGGTAGAAACTAGCCTAGTTACGTCTCTGATCACTTTATTCAATCTCCTGAAATTTCATCAAGGGAAAAGTTTTTCTTGACAGTGATGAAAAGTGGGGTTTCAGGGATGTTAATCCAAAATTCTCTTTATCTATCTTCAAAGCACCGACATTTGTAAAATAGACTCAAACAACAACGAAAGGTGCCTTTTTAAACTGACTGAAAAATGCTTTTATGCTAAGGAAAAAACTGATAAAAAATGCCATTTTGTGAATGTGTGAAAATGCCCTAACAAAGGCACTTAAATTCGCTTAGTTTTTTGTTTTCGTTTCCCAAAAAATATGCGGGCCGCAGTAGCCCGGTTGTAAGAGTAGCGGATTAGCAATCGGAGGGTTGCGAGTTTGAAACTCTGTCCAAACAAAGACCGTCGTATACACGGGGGCTGGTGCACGTTAAATCTGTCGTGACCACAAATGTCCTCACGTTGGCGTGGTGTGGAAGTTTGGAGAGCGGGGTGTCAGCTCAGGTGTTCTCGTCATCATTATAACTCCTTGGTTCGAAATTACGAGTTGTTTTGGGATCTTTCCCTTCGGGATTGATCCCAGACCGTCACCAATAGCCCGTTGTGTTGCTCCAGTGTTATGTTAATTCGACTACCCACCTACATTACGGTATTGTATTAAAACCATCATTTTCATACCAAATTTACCGTAAAGTGTAGCGCTTTATATACAGGTATTGCATTAGAACCACCGTTTTCATACATTACATTAACGCCTAGGGCTTTATATTATGGGTATTGCTACTATCATCATTTTCATACATTTACAGTAAAGCCTAGTGCTTTATGTTGCTGCGTAAATATTTTTGGTTATGAATCCTGTGTAATACATGAAAACTGTTCAGTGGTGACTGGTATTATTTTTTTGTCGCTCTACGTTCCTTTTTTCGAGGGTGTCGTCGTACAGGAGGGCAAATTCGACAGGGACCTTCGACTTAAAGGAGATTCCGAACTTCTAAGGACATTAATACCCAGACTAGGATTCGAACACAGAGCTTGTTGAATCAAGGGCTAGAGCGCTAACCACTTGGCTACCATCATGCGTCGGAGGCTTATAAAAAAGCTGTCAGTTCAGATTTAGTGCCTTGAAATTTAATTCAAAATGGATTGTGATCTAGCGTCAAAATGATTAAAATGTCTAAGAGTGTTAAGTACTGGTAGATTTATACGTTTTACTTTAATTTTCTATTAAAAATCAGAGAGAGAGTCATGCCAATTTTTATATTGGTTTGATGAGTGAGTAGCTAGGTAGTGTAACACAGTAGAACCCCTTGATTATCCGAGCTCAGCTTAATCGAGTGTGCTTGCTATCCGAGCCGAATTGCATACCGAGTTTTTTTAAGCTTTAAACAAATGCTACGAGAGTGGGCATTTTGTCCAAAGAGGCGAGAAAGCGCTGCGAAACAGAAGACCGTTAACCCTTTTGGCGGTTATGAATCCTGTGTATAGGTATCTTGTCGTTAGCAAAACTGATTAGATTTTGATGAACGAGATATCTCGTCATAAGAAAAAAAACTAACCAAATCGTTATCTCGTCTTCTAAACACCTGGCAATAACTTGACGGCGGGATATCTCGTCATTAGCAAAATTGGACAGATCTTGATTGGACGAGATATCTTGTCGAAACCATTTGGGTGGTTAAGGACTTTTTCAATAAGGTACTTTACTCACGTCCAGATTTATTATAAAATCTTCACAATTAATACATACTCTGACCCAAATCCGAAGAGATTATTCTTAATCCTTGTTTTATGAATCTTTCAGTTTCAGTGGTTACATGTGCTACAGTAAATTTTTTTCTGTATTTTGTATAGGCTGTTTTGTGTTACTAAATCCGTAACATTCTAGTTTCTGGTTATCTGAGATGGTCTCGGCTCACATTATCCCAGATAATCGAAGTTCTAACTATATTCATAATCCTTGTTTTATGGCTCTTTCAGTTGCAGTAGTAGGAACATGTACTACAGTAATTGTGTTCTGTATTTTGCATAATCTGTTTTGTGTTACTAAGTCCGTAACATCATAGTTTCTGGTTATCCGAGATGGTCTCGGTCCACATTACCGCAGATAATCAAGGCTCTACCGTATTCTAATTACAGGACAAACTAATGAAAAGAGAAAGAGATGAAGATAGATTTTACGAAAGGATTTTAAAACTGAATGAGAGAAAATGAGGTATATATGTTATGTATATATGTTTCACATTAAACGCATATCTGAGGATTTCTTAACGGAATACACGAGGAAAGATAAAGATCAACATACATGTTCGTTTAAGGGAACTTTTAACGATTTATGGACCAATTGAACGCTGGTAACGAGTCTTTCAAAAATCAATTGTAATGTTTTATCAAAGAACCGAATGATCGAGTGTTTGGCTATTCAATATACCTCGCTTTTGATCTCTCAATTGTATTACGTCGATTAATCAGACGAGTTTGGTTTACTCAAGATTTCTTTAACGAAGCGTTCACCGTTAGATCTAGAAGAATAATCTTGTTTATGCTAATTCTTTAAAGCATTTCTTCGTCGAATGAAGGAGACGTTTTAGGGATTGCTTGAATGTAGAGTGAAAGTGGTTTGGCTCATGGCTCAGCGCGTAGACGTCATTACAGAAGTCCTGATGTGGAAACCGATGGTTGCTGGTGATAGGTTTAAATTGAATCGTTAGAGTTTGTTTATTCGACGGTTCGAAGGTAGTTTTGATAGTTAGAGGGTTCGCTAGTTTAATTGCATTGCGAATCCTCGGGCCGTTTTCCCTGTCTATTTGCTAAATTGAAGTTATTGTTAATTATTCATTTTCCACTCAAGGTAGAGATTTAACTCTAGGTCTCGGTATAATTAAACCTCGTATACTAAAAAGTGACAAGGTAAATCAGTCAAGACAGCCGTGTATTTGTAAAATAGCACAGCTACATGTTAGTAAGTTTGTAAGCTACATAAGTGTGATGATTATCTTGGTTCTTGTTCCACGAAAATCCATACTCCAAGTAACGTTCAAATATGTCATTCTTTCAAAATTGTCTTGGTTTATTCGTATATTGTTCTTTTGATAACGATACATTTATAGAACTAACTCTAGTTCAGTTCTTCAAAACTTCAGGAGCCCTCAGGAGTACATTTCCTTTAGATGTGTATGGGCTTCACGGACCCGAGGTATTCTAGTGATCCTTTCTTTTCCCATGGGGCTTACTATCTTTAGTAAACACGGGGTTCGCGCTCCCAGGATGCCCAAGCGATCTTTCTGCTTTCATCCCACTATATTCTGTTCCCAATTCCTCTTTTTCTTCCCTTTCATATCTTTTACTTGACGTCGTCTCGTGTTTGGCGCAGCTTGGCCAAATATGGCCCTTTCGCCATCAATGCCAAAAAACAACCAACCATCAAAATTTCAGGAACTTAAAACCGGCAGTGGGAGCCGACATCTCATGGGTTAACTGCGTGTACTTGCGTTTGTTCCAACCATCAAAACTTCAGGAACTCAAAACCGGCAGTGGGAGTCGACGTCTCATGGGTTAACTGCGTGTACTTGCGTTTGTTCCAACCATCAAAACTTCAGGAACTCAAAACCGGCAGTGGGAGCCGACATCTCATGGGTTAACTGCGTGTACTTGCGTTTGTTCACAATTAACTTATCCAAAGCGCTGGAAAACATCAGAACGTACTGGAGCGAGTTAATAAGCGAAGTTGTCGAAATAAGTTGTAATAAGTTGTCGAAATAAACAAGCTCAATAGGAATCGTAACACATATTTTTACCTACGAGAATTGTGTAGATGACGTTCTCTCCGGCCTTTCTTGACTAGTGTTGGGCGTGCACCTGCAAAATAAGGCCGGTCGAGGTAGGTAAGTATTTTAATTAACGTCACACTGCAGCAACACAACGGGCTATTGGCGACGATCCGGATCAAAACCGAAGGGAAAGATCCAAGGACAATACCACGTAATTTTGAATCACGGTCAGATGACGAGGCCCCACCTGAGCTGGCACCCCACTCTCCAAACGTCCACACCACTCCAACGTGAGGACATTCGAGGTTAGCACAGAAACCCTCCCGTTACTAATCCGTTACTCTTCCAACCGGGCTACCGCTGCCCATAAGGCAGGTCGAAAAACCACTGAATGTCTTATTATGTAGATATATTTTCCGAGATTTGTTAGTTTTCAATCCTTTGTTTGACATTACTTTAAGATCTTTTTACTATAGTGACTAGACTCATAAATCTACATATTTCAATCATAATTTACATTAAGAAATTCAAAAGTCACCCATCAAGCTCGAGTATTTAGGAAATCAAATGGTTTCGTATAGATGGAGCAGCTTTTTGAAATTTGCACATGATCGGTCGATGTCCAGGAACGGTCCTGAGAATTCTGCACCAATGACTGTAACGCCTCATTAACTCTCCAAGTCTTTTGACGAGATATCTCGTCCAAGATGTGGTTAATTTTTTTAAGGATGAGATGTAAGGATGAAACAATGCAAGAAAATAGAAACAATTGTGACTTTTTCAATCATGATAAATTAGAAGTTTATAAAATTAGGAATACCTCTGCTTTACTTAAATACAGCTAAAATGCAATACTGTGAGGATTATCAGATGTGATACCGAATATTTATTTCAGATAATTGTCTGATATTCTGCAATTTGTTCTGATATCTTGCGAGAGAAAAATGGATTTCTTTGCTTCCCCTTCTGAAAAGAGAAAACATCTAATCAAGGTATTAGTGCGAAATATCAGGTGAAATGTTAAATAAGAGCAGTTATAATGAAAATGACACTCGCAATTATAGAAAGATCGAAGTATAATCCACCTATTGTTCTAACATTCAATCAAAATGTGATTTCTTTTCTGTTCATACATAAATCGCATTTCATTCTTTCATCCATTTATGCTTACATATTTCCTCCTTATTTTTCACATATTCATCCCGACTCTCTGAATACCTGCTTTTGTTGGCCAAGCCGATTCTCAAAAACCTTACTCCAACTCAGATTCCGAAATTTTATTCAGTGAATCATTCTGAGTCAAGAATACGGGAATAAGAAGCTGTTTCTTCAGCGAGTCTAACAGAGCGTAAAAGGATATAAATGAATAATCAAATGAAATATTAATTAAGAGAATAAAATGGCATCATTTTCGAAAAATGACGCTCGCCAATATATAAAAAGATAGAAGAATACTCCAATTATTGTTCTAACATTCAATCAAAAAGCGATTTATTTTCTTTTTACACATAGACCGTATTCTATCCATCCATTTATTCGTTCGCCTTTTGACATATGACTACGTCTAACTCCACGGATAGTATGGGGCGACTTTCGGCTCACTGCCTGTGACAAAAATAAGTCCCAATTGAAATCGTTACATAGTTAAAAATACGTGCCGAACAGTAATCGTGTTAGTATATTCGCAAACATCGTGGAGTCACATTCGCAAACTGCGCAATACATCGTACCCGCGAAACTCTCCCTTCCTGTGGACGGAGAAAATGATGCAATATTTATAGTGTGCCGCAGCGTCTGTTTCAGTTTATCTCGGAAACCGTGAGCGCACACGACTGTGCATGGCATCCACTGGCTGCCATCCAAGGCTGTGCATGGCATCTTCTTAAAGCTCTTCGACGAGATCTATTCAAATATATAAAAACATATCGCAGTAGTTTGAACTGAATACTTAAAAGATTGTTTTCTTATGAACCGGAGCAAACCGCTGATAATTTCGCTGTTTATCTGGACAACCGTGAGTGCAAAACGACCGAGCGGGGTATAGTTTTAAAGCTCTCGACGGAGATCTATTCAAATATTATACATAAAAACATATAGCTGTGGCTTAAACTAAATTAAAAAATATTTTCATGTGAACAGGTGAAACAGGTTAATGCCGAAGAATTTGAAGAATGAACGCAAGTAAAAATAGAGAAAATCTAAACGAGAGGCAAGAGCAATTCACGAGGAATGTAAGAAGTCCAAGAAGACTACAGCCCAACGAACTAGGGAGTATCGAGAACGGCTGACAGCAGTCGCCGCCTATAACAAATTAAATAAACGGCTTTGAAACAATACTCGACTAGGTCATTTCAACTCTTCGATCTGCAAGTCGCAGTCCTACACTAGAAATTGACGGCCCAATCAGAACTGAGCCTATTTTGTTTCACATATTCAATCCGACTTTCTGAAACCCAGCTTTTGTTGGCTATATCCACTCTCCACAAAGAACGTTACTCCTGCTCAGATTTCGCAATTCTATTCTGCGAATCATTCCGAGTCAGGAACATTGAAATAAGAAGGCTGTTTCTTCACCGGTTTTAACAAGGCGTAAAAGGATACGAATGAAAAATAAAATGAAATGTTAAAAAAGAGAATAAAAGGAATTCTTTTCGAAAAATAAGGTTCGCAAATTTTGAAAGATCGAATAATACTCGACCTGTTTTAATATTCGATCAAAAGGTGATTTTTTTCTATTCACAAATAAACCGCATTCTATCTAGTCATTTATGCCTATTTATGTTCACCTTTTCTCATATTTCAGGTCACGGTAGCCCGGTGGAAGAGTAGTGTATTAGCAACCGGAAGGTTGCAAGTTCGAAACTTGAATCAACCAATTTTCATTGTGTGTGTGTCTATTACTTGATGTTGTATGTCTTGTGTCTGGCGCAGCATGGCCAAATATGGGTAGGTATTTTAATTAATGTCGTACTGGAGCAACACAACGGGCTATTGTCGACGGTTCGAGCCCAAACCCGAAGGGAAAGACCCGAGGACAACACCATGTCATTTTGAATCACGGTCAGATGACGAGGTCACACCTGAACTGGCACCCACTCTCTCGATTGAAACGGGACCCTTCGTCAATAGCCCGTTGTGTTGCTTCTGTGCGACGTTAATTAACTACCCACCTCTTTTCACATATTCATCCCGACTCACTAAACACCTGTTTTTGTTGGCCAACCCCATTCTTCACAAATAACCTTACTCCGACTCGATTCCGCAATTTTATTCTACGAATATTCCGAGTCAGGAATCTGGAATATAAAATATGTTTCTTCACGGGCTCTAACAGGGCGCAAAAGAAACATCAAATGAAGTATTAAATGAAAGAATCATAATGAATTATTTCAGAGAAAGCTATAGAAAGATCTCAGAATACTCCGCCTATTGTCCCAGCATTCAATCAAAAAATGATTTCTTTTCACTCATACACCACATTCCATCCATTCATTTATGCCTATTTATGTTCGCCTTTTTTCACATATTCATCCCGACTGCCTTTGTTGGCCAAGCCGATTCTTCACAAAGAACCATACTCCAGCTCAGATTCCGCAATTTTATTCCGCGAATCATTCCGAGTCAGGAATACGGGAATAAGAAGCTGTTTCTTCAGCGAGACTAACAGGGCGTAAAAGGATACAAATGACAGACGTATGGACCAGGAAATCCAATTCTGCAGTGACAAAGAAGGCGGAAACGAAAAGACGAACCAGGGGCCCTCGACTTCTCCCTTTTAAATCTCGATAAACCTGGGTCATGGAAAACCTGTCGCTGAGCTGATTTACATAAGAGCAGCATGAGAAAGAGAAAGTCTTCAAGATGTTTGTCAGAATAAACTAGGCTCGCAAGGGTAGTTGATGAAAACTCTATATTACAAGGAATTTGGAATGTATTGAATGCCGTATTCGTGTGTCGAGGTTACACTTTGTGGGATTGGGATATTTTTAAATTTAGATAGGGGATGATGGAGATTAATGGGTGTTCGTGTTTGATGCAAATTAAGAATCTTGTTTTTTTTTAGATTTGTTATGTGAGTGAGGCTAGAAGACTGTGGGAGATATATGTACCTTGCAAATGTAGTAGTTAGTACTAAAATTGACACGGCAATTAGTCGTGTGCCAGGGTTTAAATTTGTAGGTTTGAAATATATTGGAATATATGCTCTTTAATTTAGATGGAAGTGATGGTCAGTAGGTTCGTGTTGGAGTCAAAATAAAGTATATGTGTTTTTGGGAGATAGGCTAGGTCATTCAGGGAGGACAGGGTAGGGCAATTGCCTCCTCCCCTGAGTTGAGGATTAAAATAATAATAACAATTGAGTAGTACTACTAAAGTACTAAAGAAAACATAGTGACAACTGTACTTTTAACCCTCCTGGTGATTGTCTCGACGTCATTAGAAAACTGATTAGGTCTTGATCTATTTATCATAAAAGAATCGGCAAGTTGTTGCGGATTAACAACCAGAGGGTTGCTAGTTCGAAACTCGATCCAACCAAAGATCGTCGTGTATGTGGGGGCTGGTGCATGATAAATCTATCGGGGCGTAAAATGTCTTCACGTGGCCTTGTGTGGAAGTTTGGAGAGTGGGGTGCCAGCCTAGATGTTGTTCTAGTCATCTGACCGTGGTTCAAAATTACGAACTGTTGCCCTCTGATCTTTCACTTCGGGATTGACCGTCATCAATAGCCCGTTGTGTGTTGCTCCAGTGAAATGTAAATTCTCAACTACCTAACTTCCAAACTTTATGAAGTGCGAAAAGGCGAATTACCTTGTATCAACGAGAAACTAAATTCAGTTTGAATAATCGAGGAATGTCGGGATAAAAATAACTGACCCAAGAGGGACAAATGGAACTTCCAAACTAAAATATCAATTATGTCTCAAAGTTATCTGAACGAGGTGTTGTCCTTCATAATTGATCCCGGACCGTCACCAAAAGTCCTTTGTGTTGCTACAGTACCACGTAAATTTAACTACTTACCTATCTAATCTGAACCTACTGCATAGGTGAAAAAGTTCACACCGAACGGCAAACCTCATTCCATTTCTGCAAGTAGCCGCTCGATTCAGTCCTCCGCCGCAGTTAACGCGTCATTTACCGAATACTGATAGAAGTTAACACTTCATCAGTAACGAGCAGCTACTGATATGAACCAAACAATACCAAACTTTAGAGAGTGCAAAAAGGCGAATTACCTATTTACTTGAATCAATGAACAACTAAATACAATTTGAATAACCGAGGGATTGTCGACCCTCAGGGACAAAAATAAATGACAGAAGAGAGACAAACGAAATTTCCAAACCAAAATATTAGTTGCGTCTCAAAGTGCTCATTACCCAATCTCAAACGATTTCATAGTTGAAAAAGTCCACACCGAACGGCAAACCTCAATCCATTTTTGCAAGCATCTCGACTCAGAACTTTCCCGTTAACGCTTCATTTACCGGATGCTGGTAGAAGTTGACGCTTCATCAGTAAGGAGCAGCTGATATAAACTAAATGATACCAAACTTTATGAAGTGCTGAAAGTCAAATTACATATTTACCGTGTATATCAATGAATAACTAAATTCAGTTTGAATAACCGAGGGATTGTCGACCCTCAGGGACAAAAATAAATGACCGACAAACGAAGCTTCCAAACCAAAATATAAGTTGCGTCTCAAAGTGCTCATTACCTTATCTGAACCGCTGCATAGGTGAAAAAGTTCACACCGAGCGACAAACCTCAATTCATTTTTGCAAGCCGCTCGATTCAGAGCTCCGCGGTTAACGCTTCATTCACCAGATGCTGATTGAAGTTGACGCTTCATCAGTAGCGGGCAGCGGACTAAAATAACAAACAAATCCGTATGCATATTAAAACTATGTAGCGGAGGCTTAAAAGCCCATGCCAAATCGGAATCGACAAATTGACTCATAGCTCATTAAGCACCGTTCCGCCGCGTAAGCTAAACGGCTGTAGCTTTGGGAGGAGGGTTATTATTCAGAAGCCCCGGACGCACCATCCCATCAGTTGGAGATCTCTTGCTTTCGAGTTTCTCGCTTAGGCTGCCTGCGTTATGTGTTGTTATCACTGGGCTTTTAATGGGGTTAAATTTCCCATGTAGCGATGCGGTGGGCTTCATTTGAATGCCTCTTTCAATCAAGGCGACGGGGAGGGGTGCGCCCAGTGAAGTGCAAGGCCCTGCAAATGAAATTACACTTTGCACTTCCTTCATTGAAAACCTTCTTCATTGCTATCCGAATTTAGTTTACTGCTATAACACTATCATTCAGATACATCGGTTTGAAATTGCGGAAAATCACGTATCCGCTGCTGATTCTGCTGGAGATACGGAGAAAAATAAATGTCCTTCATGTAGATTAGATCAAAGCATTCTCAAATGCGATTTTAAGGCCCTTCGGTAGGTAGTTGAATTTACGTCTCTGGAGCAACACAATGGGATATTTTATCCATTCCAGTTGTTTCGACGAGATATGTCGTCCAAGATCTGGTCAATTTCGCTAATGGCCTGATATCCCGTCCATCAAGATCTGGTCAGTTTTGTTAATGGCAAGATACCTCGTCCAGACAAAGCTGGCCTTTTACTCCAAGGGAATGAAGATTCAAGTAGGAAAATAAATTGTCCCTTTCTTAGAACTGGTAACAGCTTGGAATAGGGCTGGCGAGTACAGGGGTGTTTGACGCTAAGATAAATCGACAGGTTAAGACCACTCGGACGATACAGAATTTGCACATTTTCGTGATTAGGATGATCAGATTTCATTTACTAATAATCGTATAAACACAGCTAATATAAAACAGTGTATTTTTAAATGAAATATTTCTCGAAAACGCGGCGCGTTGCTTCCTGTCCATAAAAGCTCTTTGCAACTCAGCGATCCCAAGTTCGCACCTTTCCTTTGTGATCTTTCCCTCTTGACATAGCGCAGTATAGTAACTAACTATTTAAATAGGTTATCTTAAGTAAAATATTTTCATACCTATATGCTTTCATAATTAACTATGAAGTCTTTTCCAATTAATATTCGAGCACATCTTTCACTGATTGGACAAGACTAAAATTTGAAACGAACTCGACCACTGATTAGCTTTTAATCTAAAACAAAAGTGCTTTTGATATAAAGACGGTCCTTTATGCAAATTCTATTCGTTTCAATTTGCAAATGTTATTCTCCATCTAAATGGTAACTTTGAATTTGCTCTCAATTATGAACGAACCACGAACAAAAAGAGGATGTTTCGTATTTTACTTCGATTTAATAGATCAATGTATGTTCCCTATGAAGACTTTTCCGATTAACTAATATCCGTGTACATCTTTTAATGGTTCGACGACAAGACCTAAATTTGAAACGAACTCGACCGATGATAACTTTCCATCTAAAACTAAAAGTACTTTTGACATAAAGACTACCCTATATGCAAATTCTGTGTTTGAATTTGTAGATGTTATTCTCCATCCGAATGGCATATTTGAATTAGATTTCTATTATGAACGAACCACGAACAAAAAGAGGAAGTTTCGCATTTTACATAAATTTAACATCTCTCTTAAAAGTCACACACATGTATGTTCCCTATGAAAACTTTTCCGATTAACTCTAATATCCGAGCACATCTTTTAATGGTTCGACGACAAGACCTAAATTTGAAACGAACACAACTAATGATTAACTTTTTTATCTAAAACTAAAAGTGCTTTTGTCATAAAGACGGCCCTATGTAAATTCTATGCTTTTGAGTTTATAGATGTTATTCTCCATCCGAATGGTATCTTTGAATCTCTATTATGAACTAACCATGAACAAAAGTAGAGATGTGTTTATTATTTTTACTCAGATTTAATATATCTCGTAAAATTCACACATGTATATGTTCCCTATGGAGACTTTTCCGATTAACTCTAATATCTGAGCTTAACCCTCCTGGTGACCGTCTCGACGAGATATCTCATCATTAGAAGAAAACTGACCAGATCTTGATTGATGAGATATATCGTCGAAACCACTTGGAGGGTTAATGGTTCGACGACAAGACCTTAATTTGAAACGAACTCGACCAATGATTAACTTTTAATCTAAAACTAAAAGTGCTTTTGATATAAATGCAAATTCCATTCGTTTCAATTTGTAGATGTTATTCTCCATCCGAATGGCATCTTTGAATTGCCTCTCTATTATGAACGAACAAAAAGAGGTTGTTTCGTATTTTACTTAGATTTAATATCTCTCTTAAAAGTCACACACACGTGTATGTTCCCTATGAAAACTTTTCCGATTAACTCTAATATCCGAACACATCTTTTAATGGTTCGACGACAAGACCTAAATTTGAAACGAACTCGACCGATGATTAGCTTTTCATGTAAAACTAAAAGCCGCGCTCAGATTATCTTTGGCGGATCATGATTTCGATTTGCGAAGGAGCTGAATGGAAGGAGTAAAACAAACGAGATAGCATCGTCCATAGAGGGGGAATCAATTAAAGCCATCATCAATCACCCGAGAGATTTCAAAATGATAAATTAGATTAAAAAATTATATTTTAAATGAACGTGCTTTAAGGGTTAGGATTCCAATAAGCTTGCTGCTTCGAATAGGACACTGATAAATGGTGATAGGGAGGAAGATAAAAAGAGCCTGATAAATGATTCTCGCTTTCAATTCTTATGCATCATTTTTCTCTTTCGGCGAATAAATTTTGAAATCCGTACAAGACATTCCTTTTACCATTTAAAATTCCACATAGCGTTCAAACAATAAATCCGTTTGTTGAACATCGGAATGGTTTCGGGAAGGTTTATGACTTCGAACGTACCTCTTGTGGATCGAGCATTTTTCTCTTGTAACCGATATTCTTTTTTGTTCTTGGGTTACATGTCGGCCGATATAATTTCAAATCTATATCGGGAATCCGAGCTTTGTAGCATGCGGGATTGTTGCGTTTTATTCCGTTTGTGTTTAAAGAGCTTGATGGAAACAGACTACTGGTTTGATCCAGCGGAAATGTATATTTTGTTAGCGGACTTTTATTTTCTATTATCCTTACGAATATAAGTTTAATCTATGGTGATATATAGCCACATGTGCAGCCAAGGCCAGAATTGATCACAAAGTTACCCAAGCGTATTTGCACAGGTTCCATCTTGTGGACTCGGACAAATGTCTTGTTTGCTCAATGGTTGGTGGAGTTTTATGGTGCAAAGGCCATATATGGCCAAGCAGGTTTGCTCAATAGAAGAGGAGACAGTGGAGTATATTTTATTTTCTTGCACCGGAGGGAATCTTTACAGAGGACAAGATTGTGCAGTTCACAGTCTATTGTTCCTGTTTTATCCAATTCTTGTTTTATGACCATTGTATTTCATGTATATAGAAGCCACCGTGAAATCGGAGCTAGTGGATCTGGAATCACTAAATAAAGTTGCATTGTATTTATGGTGGTATTGTATATAAAATGATTTGGGTTGTCTCTCTGTGAAACCAGAAGAGAAGGTAGGAAAATATAATGTCCCCCAAATAACAAGTAGTAATTCAAAATATGTTCTGACTTAGCAAAAAGTCACTTAATCCGTGATCAAATAGGAAGCTCCAAGCGCAAAGCGACGCACGCAGACCAATCAGAGCGTTTTCACCGCTAGCTCCGGCACCTCTGATTGGTTTGCGACTATCGCTTTGTGCCCCCCCTTTCGCGATCTATTTAACCACGGATTAAGAGACATAATTTTCCTTTTCAAAGTAACAAAAGCAATTCTCATTCCCGAGGTTTTAGTTGGGCCTTATACTACTCTGTTAACTTAAAACTAGAATGTCATACTTCATTTTTACATTTCTCCTCAATCCCTTTTTCTCATTGATTATTCTTTTATATTTATCACATTTCTTTGTTTTCGATTGCTTCATCGCTTAAAAATTTAAAAATGCCTTTTACAACTGCAAATTTCTATCTAATTCATCCTATTTAAATTTCTAAATTAATTTATATTCATGCCTGTTATTCCTAATTGTTCAATTATGTCATAATACCCATTAGCTATTTCCTCACTTTTAGCAAAATTCAAAGTATCCAAATTCCAAAATGTTTTAAAGGTATTTAAAATTTTGTATCAACGAATGTTCTGACAGCAAAAAATAATTTAGAAACAGAATTTTCCTTTTTAAAGCGGAACCGTGGTAGCCTGGTTGGAAGAGTAGCGGATTAGCAAACGACTGGTGCATGTTAAATCTTTTGCCTTTGCAGGGAAAAATGGCGTCTAATGTAATTTTTAAAGAATTAAAGCATACCTTTCTATCATAAGAACAATTTTGACTAAGTTAATTACTGAAATTGAAAACGCTTCAACTAATGAAACTTTTAATGCGAGTGAATTGGGATATTTTGATGACATTTGATATGCAAAGGCTAATCTAAGGGAGTTTGAAATTTCCGGACAGAAAGTTTTTAATTTAATTTATAACGTATCATTAGAGAGAAGGCACCCAATTGGGGTTTCTCTTAAAATTAAGTGTTTTGAGATAAGAGAGTTGATCGAAGTACAGATTAAACCCCAATAGGTGACACAAGGGACGCATTTCAAATGTGATAGCTCAAATAGTTTGGATTCAATAAACTTCCTTAATTAATTATACAACTTTTCTCAGATGGCCGAAATTTTGAAGTGAGAATTCGCTTAGAAGTTCAATTGACCTGACAAAAATGAAAATATCTGAGTACTTAACCTTATTAATCGCAGTGAGACGTCTGGTATCCCACCTCTTTTAAATAGTTAAGGCTAGGTATATAAATATTCTAGGTATATTAAGGGAATTAAAGTATATAAATATTATCTAATTTGGTATTGTGGTGTCTGAGACTGCTCTAAATGGATAGGGAGGCCCTCTACCTCTTAAAAATACTAAATTTTTGTATTTTTCAAAACACATTCACTTTAGTGACCAGGAAAATTTTTTATTTTTTAAACTTTTTTAGCAAAGTGTTTTCACTACACAAAGGATTAAAATATATCAAATGAGACTTAAATGTTGTTACTGGGTTTCACTTAACCGTCTGATGGGTTTATACGTATATATTCGTTCTGCCACCTTCAGTCTTCATACATTACTTATAACCAGTTTTGACTTCTTGAACAATAGAATCTTTCTGTCAACCAATTTATGTGGTTATTTGTCATTTTGTGTGTTGTAGCGTTTCTAGGTTTGACTTAACCGTCTGAGGGGTTTATACGTATATATTCGCTCTGCAACCTGCAGTCATCCCTGTATGACTTCTACCAGTTTTGACTTCTTGAACAATAGGATCTTTTCTAAGATTCGTTCAACCAATAGATGTGGTTATTTGTCATTTTGTGTGTTTATGGGTTTGACTTAACCGTCTGAGGGGCTCACACACATATATCCGTTTTGCAACCTGCAGTCTTCCCTTTATGACTTCTATCAGTTTTGGCTTTCTTGATTAACAGAATCTTTTCTAAGAATCTTTCCACAAATAGATGTGGTCATTCAATCATTTTGTGTGTTGTGGCATTTCTGGGTTTGACTTAACCGTCTGAGGGGTTCACACGTATATATTCGTTCTGCAACTTGAAGTC
Organism: Meta bourneti; assembly: GCA_933210815.1. Taxonomy (NCBI): domain Eukaryota; kingdom Metazoa; phylum Arthropoda; class Arachnida; order Araneae; family Tetragnathidae; genus Meta; species Meta bourneti. The sequence continues at coordinate 37,384,588 of OW119934.1, forward strand.
TTCTCTGTATGACTTCTACCAGTTTTGACCTTCATAAACAATAGAATCTTTTCTAAGATTCTTCCAACCAGTAAATGTGATCATTTGTCCTTTTGTTTATTGTGGCTTTTCTCGGTTTGACTTAACCGTCACACGCATATATCAGTTTTGCAACTTGCAGTATTCCCTGTATGACTTCTAAAGTTTTGGCCTTCTTGAACCAATAGAATCTTTACTAAGATTCTTTTAACAATAATGTGGTTATTTAATCATTATGTGTTGTGACGTAAAAGCAATACACTACTCTGAAATCTCGTGACACCTAGAGGTTAAATAACGAAGTTGTCAGTTCACTGAACTTGTTGATGTTCACTGAACTTGTACCAGGACAATTGGTGATCTAATTACATTAATTTTTACGAAATTTTTACAAAATCTTGTCTCGGGTTTCGATAAAAAGGAGTTAGAAAGTCAACGTGAATATGTTGATTTCATTCCCTAAAGTAGATTTTCCTTTTTTTAAAACAACAAAACTGTTAAACTGAAATTGAAAACAGAATTTCGCAAAAGGAATACACAAATGCGAAAGTTCTAACTACATAGATAAATTCGTCTGCATATCTTTTTCGTTTTCATGATTCTGTTATATGTGTACTTTTAAAGGAAAAAGGGAGAGCTAAAACTACTAGAGTCCTCTAAATAACGGAAGCAAACGGTCTTTTATCTCTGAAAATTTAGCGAACCTTTTATATTTAAAACTGATCTCGTGAACTTTTTTCATTAGAAATGAAACGGCAACATAAAAGGTGAATATCGAGTTGTCGAAGTCGAATTAAATAAATGGAAAGACTGAATAAAATGATTACAGGAACTATTTGTTTCCGCATATTTCTGGCGCCATAATTTCCGCTCCAGACAGGGACGTTGAAAATATTTAATGGATGTAAACAAATTAAAAATCGCTGACTCACGAGGGAAACAAGTTGATCAATGTTGAAATCTTATTAACATTCTGACTTGCTTAGAAATGTTATTTCAAGCGAGAGACTTGTTATTAATAACAACTTGGTGCCGTAAACACTGATTGGTTTGGTAATTACAAGCATATTTCAAAGAAGCAAGTTCAATAAACATTGCTGTTACCGACACATGTTATAAATAACTAAATCTTTTTGGCATTTGGATACACTCATTGTGTTGCTAGGAAGAGTGAGGAAATATCTAGTGGTATCTTGACATTATTGAACAATTGGGGGTACGATGTATGAGTGCAAATTAATTCAGAAATTTGATTAGGATGAATTACATTTCAAACTTTTGGCTCGATGCCTCTTTTCAGATATTTTCTTCGTCGTCTCTGGAAAATTCTTTTTCAACTAATAAATTACAAAAATGTAGCTGTGTCTAGGATTTTTAAATTTCACCTAAATATTTATGTAGCTGTGTATGCAATTTTAAAATTTCAAAAAACTAGTTTGCAAATAAAACAACTTGAAACTAAAATTATAAAGCTATTTATTAAAATGAAATAAAAAATAAAGTGCGCGTAAACACTAGATATTATTAGTAAAAAATCACTAATAAGAAGGACGAGTCGGTGTTGTGCTACCCTTTTGTCTATAAAAGGCTCTAGTTTTGTCAGCAACACAACCTTAAATCTCGACGGTCAACTATTTGCAGTCGGTTCTTCGTTTTAGATTAGACTTTTATCGCACTTAATGCATGTTCAACTAAACAGGATGACAAAAACGCAATTAAAAATTTAAGTCAGAAATGCACGCAAATACATACTTGTTAGCATTTGCGTGTTACAACCTATCGTCTTGTTTTTGGACCGACAAGTTGTAACTTGCATATCGAATTCTTTCTACAATGCATCACCGTAATGAGCAAAGCGTGTTTGCTTAAAAATTTTTAGGCGACACATTTTTTACCATCTTATTGCTACTCTTGCTCTTCAACACCCCTTTTCCCCTGGGGCTAGCAGGATTCCTACAGGGGGCAGTAATGTCCACTTTGGGAGACAATTAATTGTATAATAATTTGCAGACGTAAAAGGCGTTTTTAAATTTTAAGAGATGCCGCTAACGAAAGAAAAGAAATAAATATAGAAGAATAATCTAATGGGAAAACACGAGATTGATGAGAAATGTAAAAGTGAGGTATGAGATTTATTATAGGTAAAGTAGAATAAGGCCCAACCACAACTCTGAGAGTGAGAATTGCCTTCCAGTGCTCTAAAAAGGGTAGGTAGGTAGTTGAAATAGCGTCGAATTGGAGCAACACAACAGGATATTGGCGACTGTCCAGGATCAATCCCGTAGAAAATAATCCGATGACACCCCGGCAAAAGCTACCACCATCAACCAAGTATACGCACGAGTGTTAACGAGCCGTAAATTTTGTTTTGTATTAACAATTCAGTTTTTACATGCATGCGAGCTACCAGCATCAACCGAGTATACTCACAAGTGTTAACGAGTCGTAAGTAATTTAGTTTTTTACTCACATACGAGGTACCAGCACCGCGAACAAGCCCTTAAGCAACGTTTTAATTATTAGTAATTTAGTTTTCTCAGATTGCGAACTACCATCATCAACCAAGTGTACTCACAAGTGTTAACGAGAACCATAAGCAGTATATATTTTAACAGTTTAGTTTTTACTCACATGCGAGACACCAGCACAAATCGGAGTGTACTTACTTACAAGTGTTAAAAAGCATTAAGCAATTTTGTATAGCAATTGGTTTTTACTCACGTGCGAGGCACCAGCATCAACCGAGTGTACTTACAAGTATTAGTGAGCCTTAAGAACTTAGGAGCTCACTGGCTCACTAGAATTTGGATAATTGATATGCCAAACTACACTATACTGACAAGTCTTCGGACACAACCATGTTTTGGTTTCTATTCTGGTTGCCTGGAGACTGGTGACAGTGTACTTAGCTTTCGCCGATCGCTATCTACGGCGAGATTTCCAGATATCAACAGATAAGTTGCTTTTAGTTGACCGATACCTTATACAGTTATTTTAGTATTTTTTCTAATGCACGGTCAATTAATTGAACATTTCCCATTTTGGCACAAGGGCGGATTCGTGAAGCACTTTGCGTTACCCTGGTGCACCACGATGAATGGGGTCACGTTACACCAGACATTCTTACCATGCATTCTAGGAACAATCCGTTTACAGAGGCCGCATATTCATTTAGGACGGAAAAACATCCTTGAATTTACCCCGGATTAGAATCAGGAACCTTTCGATCCAGAAGTCAGCACCCTGATCACTATATCGATTGGTCAGGCTTATTTTGATGTTATATTAGTTTAGTGTTTTTAGAAGCTAAACATTCGCTTAGGACGGACAAACACCTGAATCTACCCCGGATTCGAATCAGGATCCTTTAGATTCATAAGCCGCCAGCACTCTGACCACTAGACCGATTGGTCCGCTTATTTTAGTGTTATTTTGATTAATGATTCAAATGAAATGAACGATTGAAGGGGCCTGTAGTATCAAAGTTCTTTTACCCTTTTCAGTATAATTGCAAAGCAAGACGAAGAATACGTCTATTCTTTGAATCTCGTGCTTTGTTTCAATATCTCACGCAGTATGACACATTTCGTTCAGAGGCAGTCATCCATCTGAAACGCTGCATATCAATTTTTTTCAACTCGTAGCCAGAAAAATTGAATATTTCGCTCCAAGTACCAATGCAATTTCGTCGTTTCAATATTCCCAGTCGACTGCCATAAATGAAATAAATATATTTTTCCTCTGCAAAGAAATAGAATGTGTTACCGTAAAGAAGGGAACCTGAAAGTTTCCGTCCCCTATAGATTCGGGGAAAATTTCATAGTACATTTACCAAGAGATTCTTTGGAATCGGACGGCAGGGCGGGCAGAAAAGTAATATATTGCCAATAAATATACCAAACCGTCTCCTGAATTTCCAAATCAAACTTTATGGAGCTTGGGACTATCCATGATAAGGGGTGAACCGATCATCACAGCTATAAAATGGGGAGTATTTTTCATCTAGTGCTACTTCTTGCTTAGAGCCCAGTCTTTAAGTATCTTCTTCCTCCCCAAACCCCCAAAGTGGAGGAATAAATTTTGAAGCCTAAAACAGCTAGTATCTGCGTCATGATTTCATCCGAATGTGAACTCCTTAAGCTCGAAAGAAAACCGATGCTTTCTTAGAGATCACGAAGCGGAAGTCACTAAGTGTAGCAAATTCAGACTCACTAATACGATTCAATTGAGCCCCGTTTTTCAAGTTGGAAGTTTAGTGAGAAATTTCCCTTCTCTATTTTTCTTTGCATTTGACTCAAGGGCCGCCGAAGCCCGGTTGGAAGAGTAACGGATTAGCAACTGGAGGGTTGCGAGTTCGGATGCAACCAAATACCGCCGGGTACAAGGGGCGCTGTTGCACGTTAAATCTGTCGTGGCCTCGAAGTCCTCACGATGGCCGGGTGTGGAAGTTGGGAGAGTGGGGTGCCACAGCTCAGGTGTTGACCTCGTCGTCTGACCGTGGTTCAAAATTACGAGGTCAAAATTTACTTCTCGGTTCTTTCCCTTCGGGATTGATCCCGGACCGTCGCCAATAGCCCGTTGTGTTGCTCCAGTGCGATGTAAATTCAACTATCTACCTTCATTTCTTTTTGCATTCGAATTTAAGGATGCCAACAATTACGGCCTTATCCACAAGTCCGAATTAAACCGTGGATCAACGATAATTCTCCGATTATCGAAGAAACCGTATTCACAATGCCTGCTCCGAAAGGCGTGCGTAGTACTAGGTTTTTGAGAAGGAAGCGGGGGGGGGGTATTTCAATTAACGTCACACTGGAGCAACACAATGGGCTATTGGTGACGGTCCGGGATCAATCCCAAAGGGAAAGATCCGAGGACAACACCACGTAATTTTGAACCACGGTCAGATGACGAGAGAAGGAAGCGAGGCAGTCGTCAACAAAACAGAAAGGACGACGCACTTCATTCTGCGCTAGACTAGTTTTCTAAGAATTCTCGATTAGGTATGGTAACTGAGGTTGGTAATAAAATGATAAAAATTTATTGTGGTGTGATGAAACTTTGCTGAGAGAGATATCAGCTTTCGGAATCGCTAGGAATAGTTTTCGGAATATAGCTGATTCGCAAACGTGCAGCTGCGTGGGCCACGGCAGATGCAAATTCGTTGCAGAATAAAAATGCCTTTGTTGATTTATTATGTATAAAAAAGAATGACCATGCATGTTAATTTACTTTGCGCCAACACACTATTAGGCCCCGTTCACATGAGGCGTTTTCCAACGCGCGTTTTACGTCTAAACAAAACGCGGGTAGCCAAAGTACATAGAATTCTACTGGAGTGTTCACATGCAGAAATCGCGAGAATCCAAGCGCTAGATTGCTTCGGCGCTTCAACAATCTCCGGTCGTTCTCGCGATTTGAAGGCGTTTTGAGAAGCATAGGTTTCTTCTGCAGCGTTCACATGACACGCGTTTTGACGGGCATTAGGCTTTTTAATTCCTCTAATCCAAGTTTCTATCTTCGCGATCGTTAAAGATAGAGTGAAAATTTCAACGGATTTGAAATCTGCGGAAAATTTTACACCAGATCGATACCTGAAATGTGATTTTCTTTAAATAAATAATTTTTCAACTGTAACTTTAATATTTTCGCGATACTCATTTGACGAATATATCCATTACGAACACAAAAGGGAGTATTAATCTCGTTTTTATAGAAAAGATATAGCTTGATTGGAGTATTTTGTCTTAATCCACTGATTTATATTTATGGCCATTAAAAATAGGATGAGAAAATTGAATCGTATTCGATTTATTGAAGAAATTTACCCTGCTTTCACACAAAACTTGCAAAAATTTGATAGTTTATAACTAAAGAGGATAGTGGGTAATTTTATTTCTGAGAATAACGTATACCGACAACTGTCCGTTCTAGTTTTCATGTGCGGCAAACGTCTTTAAAATAAAGCTTAAATAAAATATTCAGTTTAAAAGAGCTAAACTTTATTTATTTTTTTTATTTTTCCTCAACGGGTGAAATGCGTAAGATAAGTTTCAATTTTCATTCATTTTTCACATCCTCGTGTTACATTGAACTCGATATCACTTTTGAAAATCAACTTAATTTACTGTGAGCTTATTTTTCATAGAATTTATATTTTAATCTTGCAGTTAGTGTTATTACTACTTTAATCAAAATTTTTATATTATATATACGTGTAGACGCAAATTCTATTAGCAATCTCCTGATTTTCGATATATACTGCTTTTTGGTTTTTCTTTGAGATTTTTTTAGTTTTAACAAAATTTTCTCGTTTCATCGTGGGGTTTAATCAAATTTTAGTTAAAATATTTCCCAGTCATTATTCCATTCGTGGTTCCATTTGTGCTACAAAACCCCTGAAAGAGGGTAGGTTGGAGGGTTAGTATTTGTTTCGGATAGTTGGAACTGGGAAAATTGTGTTTAAAAATTAAAAAACTAATTATTGTTATATGTGTTATTTGTGCTGATACATTAAAATGTTTAGAGATAGGTTTTAAAGAAGTATAGAGATTTATTTGAAGGAAAATTAAATAAAAATTAGCTATAGGATCGTAGGAAACACGATAAAACCTGCAAAAATAGCATAAAAAAAGAAAGGTTATCACCAGTGCCGGATTTTGTTTGCGTGTCATCTTTTGATAGTACTTCGTAGACAATGCCATATAAACAGAAATTCCGTTTCCAATTTCCTGGTTCTAGAAATAACGTTTTTTGGGGATATATTTTTACTTTACACTGTCAATTTTAAAATTTTAAGGAAATTCTTTGGTCATTTTCTAATTAGTTTCGTTTTTTATCAAAGTTTTACAGAAATATTCCAATTTTTCTTACGCATTTTCGCTTTTACGATAAAACGCATTACAAATGACTCATCTCCTAGCTTCTTGAGCCCAAAAAATCCGTGATCACCCCTTAACACAAAACAAATCCTACTTTTTTTTTGGTGGGTGAATCATCGACACTGGAGAGTGAAGATTATAGGGTTTCTTCCTCTAGTCTTGACAGTAAAAAACGAATACTTTTAAGATTTTAGAGTTAATGAAAATGTTTAATAATGCCACAATTTGAACTACATAAAGCACTGCTTCTCCGTGATCCGCTGGTTCTTACCGGTTCCTAGGTCCAAAATATCCCGTCATTCGAAAAATTTTGAAAAACGTACGAAAAGCTAACGTTCAAAAATTTACAACCGAGGTTGATGGCATTGGAATCGTATACTACACGTTACGAAAGATTTACCTGTTTAGGTTGTCATTTCTGGTCAGCAAGTCGATTATATTGCATTTATTTATGTATAAAGGTTGAAGTTCAAAAACACTTTATTCACAGGCAATTAAGGAACGGATGTTTTACAAATCGAAAGAATATCACATTTTTACGTCGTTTTGAATATTTTTTAGATTATTTTAGGCATTTTATTGCTCATTATACATTTCTAAGTTAACCAAATACAGGCTCTTGTGAATACAGAGAAATCAATTTAAGGTTGGGAAAGAAAGATTTTCATCCTACTTTTAAAGGCTGTAAAATTAAAACAGTTGATAAGGGGCAACAAAATATCGTATTAAAGTGACATTCCCTTTAAAAATAAGGCAATACTTCCGCTTACGCTTAGTATAACAGGAATATCTGAAAAAAGATTAGTTGCGACTATTGACAAAAAAATATTTTTTTCAAAGAAAAGCATGATTTTGGTATCGATTTAACGTAAAATTTTAAGCTGATTTGAAATCCGTTGAAATTTTGGCTCTATCTTTAACCATTCAAAAGATAGAAAATTGGATTAAGGGAATAAAAAACATTTTAATGCATAACGGAAACTGACCTTGAAAAGCGCCCAAGTGCTGTTCACATGGTAACGCTCGAAAATTCTTATCAAACGCGCGTTGCAAAAAGTCCATGTGAACGGGGCCTTACTGACGAGCATAAAAGTAATCGGATTACATTGTTTTGTCAAGGGGTTGAGTATACTTCTTTCTTGCTTAACTTAAATTTCCATAAAAATCAAATCTGAAATTAAATACATTTCCAAACCCGAATGAAAATGTATTATTAAAACTAGCCCGCATGCATTTTATCAAAATTTGGAATCAGTTCTGCGGCGAAGTATTTCGACAGTATGGAGTGTTTCAGATTCGTGACCTCGTAAGACATGTAAATAATATCACGTGATCGAGAAAGGAGACAGTAATAGCCAACCGCAGCGAGCTTTATCGCTTTAATCGTTAGATCCCTTAATTCGTGGTTTGTGATTACGGTTCTTGGATAATCCGTGGTTTAACGAATTACTGATCCATGGTTTAACTCTGGCCGTAAATACGGCCGTTAACTTGACACTTGAAGAAAAAGTTTCCTCCAAGGCATTATAAATAGACACTTCCCATTTGTAATCGAAATGGAGATATAATACAACCTTTTGTTGTAACGGCAGTATTTAATTTTTTGCACTGCAGATGCTTGAATTCAACCATTAAATTAGTAATGTTTGATTACATCATCATACATTTTCAGAGTGGGATAAAAATTAACATATACATAATTGAATAAATCCTAACCAATGTTGTTCCAATAGCTCGTTGTGTTGCTCCAGTGTGACGTTAATTGAAAATACCAATACCAATACCTAACCAATGTTGAGGAAGCTGTGAGATATAAGTATCCACAAGGACAGTAGAATAAATGTCAAATATGCACTATAGTTTTGAATTCCCAACCTTGAATAACTTTTAACAGCAAAGGCTTTCAATGGCATTGTTTTTTATTTGATTACAAACCCGACTATTGTGATAAATTCGTTAGGCAGGTAGGTAGTTGAATTTACGCCGTACTGGAGAAACCCAACGGGCTATTGGCGACCGTCCGAGATCAATCCCAAAGGGAAAGATCATAGGACAACACCTCGTCAGTTTGAACCACTGTCAGATGACGAGGTCAACATCTGAGCTGGCACCCCACTCTCCAAACTTCCACACCACGCCAACGTGAGGACATTTGAGACCACGTCAGCTTTAACAAGGACTAGCCACCACGTGAATGACGGTCTTTGGCTGGATCGAGTTTCGAACTCGTAACAGATTAGCAATAGAAGGGTTGCGAATTCGAAACTAGGTCCAGCCAAAGACCGTCGTGCACAAAGGGGCTGGTGCTTGTTAAATCTGACGTGGTCTCAAATATCCTCACGTTTCGTGGTGGGAAGCTTGGAGAGTGGGGTGCCAGCTCAGGTGTTATTCTCATCATGTGACCGTGGTTCAAAAATTACATGCTGCAAAAATTACATTACAATACAAAAAATTACATATAACCTCAGATCTTTTCCATCGGGTTGGATATCGGACCGTCGCCAATAGCCCGTTGTGTTGCTCCAGTGCGACATTAATTAAAATACCTACCTAACCGGTTGCTAATTCGATACTCTACCAACCGGACTGCCACGGCCCCATAAATAATTGGAAGAGAACATTTTTTAACTGAATTTTCTTTTTAAATAAATATCAAATAAACATTTATTGTAAATAGCTGACATCACTGAGGTTGAAAACACAAAAAGAATTCACGGCTTTCGACAAATTCAGCGATAATATAATAACCAGCTGATAAACCTCGGAGAAAGATGCAAAAAGGCTAAAAGGATAAAAGGGGTTATTGCTAATTTTAGTACAGAACTTGATTAGAAAAACGTATAACAGAAGAATTGTTTATTGCGTAGGAACTTTTCAACTGCTTCAGCAAAATGTCTTCATCGGATGAATCAATCCTTCCACCAAGATGTCTCGACTTGTCTTTTTGGTATTTAACCGATCTGAAGGATCATATTTTCCATTCTTCTCTAAAGGGCGGGGAAGGGCCGTCAGCTCGACGTCCTCCATTATTTTCTATCCCTTTCTCCAATTTGTTCTATCACTAACCGTCTGCCTTCCGTTTTTTCTGCTTTGTCAGGCTGTCAGCTTCCGCATGCGGTCAAGACCATAAATTCAATTCTTCCTTCCCTGAAAACTCGCTGCTGGAATCGTAAGTGTTTCTAAAAGTGAATACCGAGTGTTTTGACCGTTTCTCCCCACTTTGTTCCTTATATTGAACTAAGATGGATGGTTATAGGATACGGGAATATATATAGAGAAGGCAATAAGTGGGCACAAATAAGGGTACCTTAAGTACGAGGCCAGGGACAAGAGGGGCTACGAGAAATATCGAAAGTTTTTGCATTGCAATGGGTATATCGTTCATGGATTACCAGAAAATTAACGACGGAAATTGTAATAGTGACTGTTGGAATCGTATTTCTAAAAGTGAATAGCAATTGTTTGAATCTTTTCTTCCCACTTTATTTCTTGTACTGAACTAAGATGGATGGTTATGGGATAGGGGAATATATATGAAGGGAAGGGGGAATAAGTGGGCTCATATAAGGGTTCCTTAAATATGATGCCAGGAACAAGAGGGGCTACGGGATATGTGGAAAATTTTGTATTGCAATGGGTATATCGTTCATGGATTACCAGAAAATTAACGACGGAAATTGTAATAATGACTGCTGGAATCGTGTTTCTGAAAGTGAATACCAATTGTTTGACTCTTTTCTTCCCACTTTGTTCCTTATATTGAACCAAGATGGATGGTTATAGGAAACGGGAATATACACTGCTGGCCACCCAATTGCAACACCAAGAAAGACAAGAGATATCTACAAAATAAATTTTATTGTGATAACATGTTGACCAAGTATCAAATGATTAAATTTATAGACTTCTGTGAAGTGTGGTTCCTGCCAAAATCAGTAGCCAGAGTAGCCGCCATTGTTGGAGATCACCGCTGCCACACGCCTCGGCATTGATTCAAAGAGACTTTGGATGTGTTCTTGGGGTACAGCAGACCAAGCAGCTTCCACACGTTGCCAAAGTTGATCTGGTGTGGCAGCTGGGGATGTATTCTGGGTCAATCGTTGAGCAACCATGGACCACATGTTTTCTATCGGCGAAAGATCTGGAGAGTGAGCTGGTCAGGGAAGCAATTCAATCTGGCGATTGACGAAGAACCCTTGGACAATGCGTGCCACGTGTGGTCGCGCATTATCCTGTTGAAATATGGCTGTGGGCAAGCCCTGAAGGTAAGGAAGGACAACTGGCTCCAACACCTCGGAGATGTAGCGCTGGCTGTTTAAAGTACCGGCAATGCGTACTAGAGGAGTGCGAGAGTGATATCCCAATACCGCCCCATACCATAATATCCGGTGCAGGACCAGTGTGGCGGTGCATAACGCAGCTGTTCAGCATCCTCTCTCCACGGTGTCTCCAGACTCGAATCCGACCATCGTGGTGTTGCAGACAGAAGCGTGACTCGTCAGTAAAGACAATTTCATTCCATTCTGCCGTCCACATCCTTCTTTCATCGCACCATTGGCGGCGGAAACGTCTGTGGTTCTGCGTCAAGGGTAGACGAAGCAATGGACGTCTTGCGGACAGACCACTCTGCTGTAAACGGCGTCGAATGGTACGCGCAGACACTGGATGATGCGGTACAGACTGAATGTGCTGTGCTATGGTTCGTGATGTGGCTGAGCGATCCGTCACTGCCATACGCACAATATGCCTGTCATCACGTGAAGTGGTGCACTGAGGTGGATGCGATCGAACACGTCGGTCCGTCGTACCCTCCTGCATCCAACGATCACATATCCGCATTACAGTTGTTTGGTTTCGTCCAACACGACTACCGATTTCCCTGAAAGATAATCCACAATCTCGGTAGGCCACTATCCTTCCTCTGTCGAACTCGGATACTTGATCAAAAGATGATCGCTGTTGTCTACGAGGCATAATTGATCGTTTTTTTTGAAAAAACCACAAGAAAAACACAATTGCCGTACTTGAAATCGTCGAAATCTCCAAGCCTTAAATGGCGCTTTGAAGTGGCGCCACAGGCGCGCGTGATGTGCGTCTGCGCTGAAATTCTAATCATTTGCATATCTCACCTCCGCTAATGCATGTTGTAAATTTCATATTATTTGCATGATTCCTTCAGGGTGTTGCATTTACGGTGGCCAGCAGTGTATATATAAAGAGAAGGGAAATAAGTGGGCTCATATAAGGGTTCCTTAAGTACGAGGCCAGAGACAAGAGGGTCACGGGATATGTGGAAAAGTTTTGTATTGCAATGGGTAGTTCATTGATTTTGAAATTTACCAGCGTTCATCAGAAATAATAATATATAATAGTTAATATCAGAAAGTTACCACGGAAATTCAAATCCGGTTTTACAAAGAATCCGGACCGTTATATATTTCTACTTTTTTCCTTCAGAAAAAGTAGATATTTATACCGGTAAAAACGGGCGGTTTTTCCAGACGCTCTTCAATTATTCCCACATTAGGATTCTGCTTTTTTACAATACCACGTAATGTACATCCCGGAAGATCTTCAAATCGAGTGGTTTGGTGAAATAACATGAAGTGGCGCGCACACACTTCGCCTATTTCATTGGAATGTCGATGTATTTGCCACTACTGACGTGTTATTAATTGATCCTTGAAGTATAATTAAAAATGTGTGAAATTTTTGACCCTCTGAGCATCATAAGATTTCCGAACAGTGTAGTACTGTTTTTCCCCTCTACACACATAATGATTAAATAGTCATAAGAATCCTAAGATTCTATTGGTCAAAAAGTTTGAAACTGGTTACAAGTAGTGTAGGAAGACTGCAGATTGCAGAACGGATATATACGTGTGAACTACTTGAAGGGTTTAATATTGAGTACTGGATTAACGGTACAATATGCGTAATACTGCGAAACTCTGATTTTCGAATTTAATAACTATTGGTATGAAATCGGCCTACCTCAGTGGAATTCGTTTACCATACCTAATTCAGTTCTTTGTTATCAGACAGTACTTCTCAGTCTGATAACAAAGTACTTATTTTAGTACTTATTTTAGTACAAAGTACTTACATAACGAGTACTTATTTTAGCAGATAATTGCATAAATATATTTTCTTCAAAGGTGATGCCTATTTTATAAAAATAACTTTTATCACGTTAAGATCTTCAAATACTCTGCCGCATTTGTTACGGTTGACGATTGAAACAAATTATCACATACTGGAAGGAGTGGAAAATATTTTTGAAGATTGGATTTTAAATTTCATAAAGGAAAAGTAAAACAAGAAAGAAATATGAAATGTTTCGTGTCCCTGGTTTTCTATATATATTTACACCTATTCTCATATCTATTACTTGCATATTATTTTTGTGTGATTTTTAGTATTAGTGCAATACTACTAGCTACTTTCTCGTAAAAAGCTTTGATATTCCAATTTCTTTGATAAGATTTTTATATAGATTAGAAGAGAGAAATACTAGAAGCTTGTGGAGGATAAAAATGCAGTCATAAAAAGTAAAACAAAATATTCTCCCTAGTGAATTTCTATTTATATTAGGGTGAGAATTTATGACATTTCGAAGTCTGAAACAGAGCATTAGATTATATTTATTTATCCACCAAGAACTTTAAATAAAATACTTCGCCATTGATTATAAAGAATTCAATGTACGAGTTTTATTAAGATGGGTGAAAAGAGAATTTGTGGAATGCCAGCAAAATTCCCAAAGAGCTATCGAATGCATTTAAAACTATCCAAATCTTTTAAGAAAAATCTACTTTCTATTGATAATTAGCATATTCAAGAATTACAATAAAAATCTGAGAGAAGTGAATTTCCAAGTCTCGTATTTGAATTAAATCTATAAGGCGATATATTCCCCGGATAAAGTATGTACAGTAAATTCTCGATTGAATCGGCGCTTCTACAGCGACAAGAAAAGCAAGAAAAACCGAGGGCTAAAAAAACTCTTATTTGAGAAAAAGTGCAAATTATGTAAAGCTGCAATACGAGGTAGAATATTTTTGTATATGCGGTAGATCATTTACAATTTTCTACCTTATTTTCGGATTCCGACCGATGACCCTTACCCCTTAACCCTCCAAGTGATTTCGACGAGATATCTCGTCCATTAAAATCTGAACAATTTTTTTGATAATGACGAGATATCTCGTCATCAAGGTATTGCCGATTTTTTTAAGACTAGATCAAGATCTGGGCAGCTCTCAGATGACGAGATAACTCGTCCATCATGATCTGGGCAGTTTTGCTAATGACCAGATGCCTCGTCAAGACAACTACCAGGAGGGTTAACTTAACGATACCTACGAAATTTCGTATTGTTGCACAAGGGGCAATGGGGAAAGGCTGGTATCTCGTTGAAACTGGTGACCTTTGATGGTTGGTTGTTTTAGCGTTTGGTGGTGCAAAGGCCATATTTGGCCAAGCAGCGCCAAGCACACCTTAGATTAAAAAATGTCGTGAAAGAGGAGAAAAAGAGGAAAACCAATAAAGAAAATCGATGTATAGTTTCTAGTTAACATAAATCCTTTCGGGTCCGCCGTAGTTCAGTGGGTTTGTTCACTTTGCTAGCATCCTGGCCGTTGTGGCTCAGTGGGTATACCCACTGCGCTAGCAACCTCTGAGTTGTAGGCGGCGCAGATTCGATTCTTGTCAGGTTTAATTCCTCCCTGAGTGTATTTTTTTTGTGCTAGAAAAAGCTTCCTTGTGTCTGTATATCAAAAACTTGACTGACGTTGTCTGTATTGTGTTTGAAGCAGCATGACCAAATATGGCCCTTGTGACATAAAACCCAACCAACCATCTCTACCAACCTGAGATTTGTAGGCGGCGCAGTTTGGAATCTCGTAACTTACTCCTGGTGTATTTATCTCTTCTGTGTACAACTTTCCTTGTGTTTGTTCATTGCTTGACGTTGTCTGGTGTTTGGCACAACATGGCCAAATACAGCCCTTGCGCCATAAAGCCCACCCAACCATCGCTGCAACCTGTGAATTGTAGGAGGGGCAGATTCGTATGGGTGTATGTATATCTCTCTTTCTGTACTCTGGGTGTATGTATCTTTTTGCCAATAAAACTTTCTCTGTGTCCGTTTCTTCACTTTGTCTCGTGTTTGGGCCAGATATCGCCCCTTGCTCCATTAAACCCAACCAAAGTACCATAAATCCGTTTTTGAATATAAACACAGCATCCACCTACTTTCTACTAAATGATCTGGACTTCTGAAAAAAACCAAGACACACACCCTGAAATTAATCACGTTCTTTTTTAAGTACTGGGAGACAAAAAAAAATAGATAGCTTAACAACATCTAAAGTGCTTTTTTATCATACATACATTAGGTATCTTAATCTTTAATAACTTAGTTCGGAAGTTTAAGAACTAAATCGTCATTAAATCACGATCGGGAAAGGGTAATCTACATACATCTTCATTCAAGTTTTATAAGCGAGTCTTTTTATATTTATTTTTACACCTGGGGGAACGCTTAGCAGCAAGGCTCTCTTTATTGAGAGGAACTCGTACTAGAAGCGGCTGGGAGTATCGAGAATTACACATCGGTTAAGCCTTCAATATAAATTTGTATCACTAGTCTGAAGCAATGAAAGAAACAAGCTGAAAGACTCAATTTAATTCTGTATTTAGGATGCGCGTTTGCAGTCTCATTCCTTGGCTTATCTGTTGGTTTCGCTTATTGAGTTGATGAGCTGGCATTAGATTCTTTTGTGAGAGAGGCTTATATAGTTTATAAGCAGCTTATTTCCGATGTTTTTAATCCGTTCCGAGATGTTTCTCTTTTTCTAATCGAAAAGTTAAATTGGCTAATTGTTTTTCCGTGTTAAGCGCTTTGAAATACTGTAAACTCATTTTCTGATTAGTGTGATTAGTCCGATTAAAATGGCTATTTTCTCTTTCATAATACACATATATATCGTCGGTTTAGAGCAGAAACTCATTGACTACCATATTTCGAAAGTGCGTTTTTTGATGCTAAATGCTTGTTTTCAAGATGATGAGAAATACATTGTCGTGTTGTAATCTTTTGGAAAAATCTAATCCTATGAAAAGTTTAGAATTTTTATTTTGACCCTAAAAACTAGTATAGGGTGTTTCTAAAGTAACTATCCATTTCGGTAAAGAATGCATTCTCTCCCTTGTTTTTGTTACAAGTGAATGAAACACATGAAAACAACAAATATTAATACAAATTCCACATGCCCCTTGCATATCAAACATTTTTATTAATTTAATTCGCTCTTTTCAAAATTAAGTAATTTTGCCTTAGATTAACAACGTCCAGAAGCAATAGAGGGCCGCAGTAGACCGGTTGGTAGAGTAGCGGATTAGCAACCAGAGGGTTGTGAGTTTGAAACTCGATCCAACCAAAGACCGTCGTGTACGTGGAGGCATTAAATATGTCGTGACCCCAAATGTCCTCGCTTTGGCTTGGTGTGAAATTTTGGAAAGTGGGATGCCTACTCAGGTGGTGTTCTTATCATCTGACCGTGGTTCAAAATGAAGAGGCGTTGTCTTCTGATCTTTTCCTTCGGGATTGATCCTGGATCATAGCCAATAGCCCGTTGTGTGGCTCCAATACGATTTTAATTCAACTACCCGACTACCCAGAAGAGATAAATGTTTTTCCCGCCCGGTCCTGATCCAGCATGCCGTATATTAAAACAATACTACACTGGGTTTTTAATAAAGCGAATGACGAACAACATGCACCGTTTTAATTACACACTAACAGAAACTACTTTTCCAAATTTCGAGTGCTTTAAGCAGAAAGGATATTACATTTGCATAATTTTCTAGTACTTTTCTGTAATACTATTTTTACAATTTTAGGGTAGTTAACCCTATGAAAGATTCATACGCATATAACCGTTCTGCAACCTATAGTCTTCCCTGCACGACTTTTAGCGAGTTCTGACCTTCTTGACCAATAGAATTCTCCCAGAGATTCTTTCAATCAACAAATTGGGTTATTTAGTCATGTTTGTTGTGGGGTGAAAGCAGTACTACACTAATAGGAAATCTCGTGATTCTTAGAGGTTTAACTCAGGATGTGTCTAAAAGTTACTGCACAAAAACCAATTGAACTCAAAGCCCCAATAATCTATCGACAATGTTCTCTCAAAACCTCTTGTTTTCCTTCCCAACATCAATGTCCAGATCGCAAATATATATGTTAGGAGGTTAAAGTTTGCTAAAATACTAAGGATATAGCACCTCCATAGACAGAAGGGAATCCTAAGTACTATGGTACTGGCCCGAGGTCTATGATGGCCCCCGGACAACGTGAAAATAGTCTTGCGAGAAAGTTAAATGTGCCGTCTAAAACACATAGGTTGCTAGTGCAGTGGGCAAAACCACCATAATATTTTTGAAAATAGAGCTCCACAATGGGTATTGCGGTGGCTTGACCAGCGCCACCACTTTCAACGGGCTGCTGGTGAGAAATCGAGTATTACGCTTTACCAAACCTTTCCTACTTCGGGAGCAAAGTGAAGTGAAGCGAACTACAGTTTCAGTTCTTCACTACTTATTTTCACTTCTCACTACTTAGTTTCCGTTCCCATTGATTAGTTTCAGTTCGCATTTGCGCGAGTATATAATGTTTACTTCTTTGCTAGTAGTGTGCTTTGTGTTTCCTGTCGTTGTAATGTGTATGTGCTGTGATGTTCATGAATTAAAAACCTTCTGATTATGTCAGCTACAGTATAAAGAAAAACGAGAAAAATTGATACATAAGTGTAAGCTAAACAATGGGAGTGTTTGGGATGCATTTATTCAATCAGGGGCCTGTCATCTAACCTGATACTGGGGCCTTGAGTGCGAATGTGGGGCCTGATAATATTTATTCCATTTTCTACTTGCTACATTTTTAAAAGCGGGCCTAGTGCTTCGTGGAGGCTGGAAACAGGTGAAGCAATTTCAAGCTCCCAGGCACATAATCTCTCACTGTTTCATAGCTGAAGTCACAAGTTAGACAAACCGTAGTACCGCTCTCCGGCGTTGCTGTAGGCAACAAACTGATAATTTGATAATTACATCTTTCGGCAATAAATAATTTTTCTCTCAACAGCTACTCAAATAAAAGTCCCGGGAAACTGCTTAAGGTTTATAATTGTACAAAAGAAACGAAGAAAAAATTTATACACACGTGTAAGTTATACTTCGAATGCATTTATTTCATCAGGGTCCTATCATCTAACCTGATACTGGAGTCTTGAGTGCGAATGTGGTGGCCTGATAATATTTATTCCATTTTCTACTTGCTATATTTTCAAAAGGGGGCCTAATGCTTCGTGGAGGCTGGAAACAAGTGAAGCAATTTAAAGCTCCCAGGCACATGATCTCTCACTGTTTCATAGCTGAAGTCACAAGTTAGCCAAACCGTAGTACCGCTCTCCCGCGTCGCTGTAGGCAGCAAATTGAAAATTTGAGAATTACATCTTTCTGCAATAAATAACTTTCGTCTCGACAGCTACTCAAATAAAAGCTACTTTTCCAATTCCACTTTGCAGAGTACATCTAATGTTCATGGAAAAGAAAAGATCCTAGAACAAGCGAAGCACCCTCATGAAAAATTCATATCATTTCTCTTTCCTTGCTGCTTCCGTTTCATTTCAAGTGTAAAGACCTAACTGAATCATTCGTCACTCCGGCTCCTCCGCCAATGTGCCTCCTTTCACCAGCCCATATTTCATTTCTTTTATTTGAATAAAAGCTTTTACGGTAATATTTTCAAAGGGAACTTTCCATTCTAGTGTCTTTCTTGTCTTAAGAAAGTGCAAGTGAAAAGCGCGCAATTGAATGGAGTTTTGTTAGTTGGGTTGGGGGATGCCTTTT
Organism: Meta bourneti; assembly: GCA_933210815.1. Lineage (NCBI taxonomy): Eukaryota > Metazoa > Arthropoda > Arachnida > Araneae > Tetragnathidae > Meta > Meta bourneti. The sequence goes on from OW119934.1 coordinate 37,403,400, forward strand.
TAATTTTTTTTGCAACTTGTGTGGTTTTGTTGGAAAAATCTTTTCTAGCGGCCGAAATTTGAATGTTTTTCAGATAAAGGGAATAAACAATGCTGAAAATCTCCGGCATCTTGTGTTTTTTTGCACTCGGTTTCGGATCTTTTGTCGCTCTGACGTTGCAAGAAAAGAAGGGGCTGTATTTTACTGTCAGAAAAATGCTTAGTAGTTCTTAAATAAATTAAGTTACCACATTAGGGGCTTTGAAATGCGAGGTGTTTTCGGTTTCGGAAAAAAACTGTTTGGGCTGTTTGCGTGAGCTGAAGTTTGAAAAACTTGTTTTGTGATTACGAGGTGATGTAACGAAACAAAATACGACTGGGAAGTAACCTTAAGTCGTAAAGAGGGTTTTTAAATATTATCATATGCTTTGTGGCTCTGGAATTGTAGGAAGAAAAAAGCTTTTCTTTAAAAAAATGAAAAAGTTACTGCTTGTGAAAAATAATATGTTCCAACATTATTTCTTTAAAATTTTTATTTGCATCATAAAATAATAAGAAACTAGTTTTGTGATTCAAATATTACCAAAATGATGAACAACACGCACGTATTAATTACACACTAATATAAACTACTTTTTCATAATTCCGAGTACTTTAAGCGACAGGATATTAAGTTTGAACGGCGTTCTGGTACCTTTCCATAATACTATTTTTTGATTTTAAGGGGGAATAGTTGAATTAACATTGCACTGGAGCAACACAACGGGCTATTGGCGACGTTCCGGGACCAATCCTGAAGGGGAAAAATCCGAGGCAACCACCAGGAGGGTTAATTGATAAAACTGGTGGACATATTGGTATGCAATGAAGAGTTTTCTTTTCTCATTCAAATTTAAATTAAATCAAATAATCTATGTATTTTTGCGTTCATGTTGTTTAGAAAAGCCAAATATTGTAATTATCGAAACATGGAAAACACCCGGATTTGGGTTGGTTTGTCTGATTACAAAACCCAAGATAAGAGAGATTGAAAATTACAAGACATTAGCGTGATTGAAAACCCCCTCAAGTTTGGAGATTAAACAATAATTTATTTATTGTTCCTAACCAAATCAAATTTATTCCGTTGGCGTGGTGTGGAAGTTTGGAGAGTGGGGTGCCAGCTCAGGTGTTGCCTCGTCATCTGACCGTGGTTCAAAATTACGTGGTGCTGTCCTCGGATCTTTCCCTCTGGGATTGATCCCGGACCGTCACCAATAGCCCGTTGTGTTGCTCCAGTGTGACGTTAATTAAAAAAAATAAAAATAAAAATAAAAAAACAAATTTATTCCTAAATTTGGCGTAAATAATTTAGAATTTCTTAAGTTGCTCATAACAAATTGGCAACCCAATTTGTCTTTAATCTAAATCAAGAGAAATCAAAGTTGTTCCACTCGTAGAAATTTCGATGAAGGACAATCTGAAAATTGAATCTCCGAAGTGTTATCAACCAAGTATTATTTGTACATCCAATCTTTGAATTATGACGTTCAGATACTTATGCAAAATACGATAGCCTTTAGAAGAAACTATATAACGAAATTAATAAAGATGAAAAATTAACTTTGCCAAATCGGAAGCAACTATACTTCAGTAAGGCTCGGAAATTTTACGAGAGCCTCATACTTGCAACGGATTTGACATATGATAATTACATCATACGTCCTGTGTTTTAGTTACCGAAATAATCATTCAATCTCAGAATTAACGAGTGAGCTATTTGTTTCAGGTGTGGATTGATATGGGAATTTATTTACGTTAGAATAAAGTACAAACCAACATGCACGATTAATTTACTGGAAAGAAAGACTTAAAAGAATGTCACCGGAAACCCTAAATTCAAAAACTATAATTGAAGAAGTCATATATAAAAGGTTTTTCAGTGTAAACATAAACTGGAAGTGCCAGGTAAACTGGTACACCAGTCTAATATTTGGAAGGCCTCCAACGGGAGCGTAGAACTGCAGGAATATGACGGGGCACGGATTGTACGAGCTTGCGAAAGAATACTGTATACGTATTGAACATCATACTTTCTGCAGAGCAGTCCACAATTCTGTTGCATTCCGAGGTGTAGGATATTTGTGTTCCACAGCGTGTTGCATGGCATCCCAGAAGTGTCTGATAACATTGAGATTTGGTGACTTGAATGGAAAGGCCCCAAACTCAGATGAGTGTTCCTCTAGACATAATTTGGCGTGTTTAGACTTATGTGGCGGCCCATTGTCAAATTGGAAGAGGCCAAACCCATCAGAATGAACGCAGGACATGAATGAGTGTAACACATCAGAAAGGATGCACATATAGCGCTCACCTATCAGAAAGGATGCACATATAGCGCTCACCTATCAGAGACGTTTGTAGACGTACCAGGGGTAATATTGAATGCCAGCTAAACAAACCCCATATCACTACGGAGTCACTGCAAGCCTGTACAATCTCCTGTTGACATGCGGGATCCATGGCTTCATGGAATTTTCTCCATACAATGATCCGTCCATATGCCCGACATAATTAGAAACGCGACTCGTCAGACCAGACTACTCGTTTCCAGTCATCATATGCCCAGTGGTGGTGTTCCCGAGCCAGGCGAGGCGCATAGCTGTGTGTCGAGTATTCATCAAGGGCACTCGAGTTGGGAGTCGGCTACTGAAATCCATTGAGGGAGTGTTTTATAGTTACCCCCGCTAATGTTGGTTTATTGCCCAGCATTGAATTCCGATGTTATTTGAGGCAATGTTGCAAGCCTATCGCATGAAAGAATTATTGCCAGCCGACGCTGGTCACGTTCATCCAGAGTCTTTTTACGGCCACACTGCTGTCGTAAGTTTCAGGTTTTACCATAATTCTTGTTGTCACGGTGCACCCTTGAAATGTTAGTTCGTGAAAATCCAAACTTCTCTACCTCCTAAACTCTTAGACCATCTAACGACTATTAAACCACATTGAAAATCGTTTAAATCGTGGTAACTTGCCATTCTCACGGAGAAACATCTCTAGATGCTACCACAGATATCTATGGCTTTCTATATGCACTAGCAGACACAACCAATTACGTGCATAGATGGTGTTGCTATATATTTAGCATAGGCTCGTCTGTGCCATTTTTTCTGGCATTTCAGTTTAAATTAGAGGAGAGAAAAAATACTTCGAGACAGACGCGAACCCAGAAGGTTTCTTTGGGTCATAATTATGGTATGGATGTAGCCATTTGGGGTGTGAGTGTATATTACTAAGGTGTATTACCAGATTGTTTTCACTGTTACAATTTGTAGCGGGAAAAATTCGATTTTTTCGGTTCACCCTAATATCCAGTTCGTCCAGTAATATAATTGTAATGTCCAGTGCTTTACATTTAGTGCCATATGACTGGATATTAACAGAGAACAACAAGCAGTTAAATATAATTATTCGATAAGATAAAACTCTGATTTTTGACAAGGTAGGTAAGAAGTTACATGACTTATCAAGAACATTTCATTCAATCCCCGTAAATCCACAAAGTATTCCCCAAATAGTTGTCACTATGCCTTGACCTATTGGGATGAAATTACTCAAACTATGGACTCTAGAGGCAAAATGTATAATCTACAAGGATTTACGTAGAATTTTGTTTCTCATATCTATGATATTCTCACCTTTAGTGATACACGTTTCTTATATTGATTGTGACTCACCTTTAGTAAGTCACAATCAATATAAGAAACGTCTAGCATTGATTATTTACCATTTTGCTTTCTATTCAGTAACACAACTAATGACTAAATGATTCTTGGTAAAAGAAAGTCTAGACTTTCCAGGTTATACAGTGCGAATGTTGCTATTAGCAGCTCAAGATAGAAAAAAAACTGTTGTTGACTTCCCAAACCACAAACTACTAAATGCGCCAGTCAGGATAATTAACTTAGAGTAATTTCGGCTGCAAAAATAACAACTTTATCCACCAAATAAATTCTTGATCAACAGTAAGACTGACATTCGAATAATTGAATGGAATTCGGAAGCTGGATAGTTTTTAATCTTGTAAAAACATTCTGGGCAACTACAGATTTTCTTAATTGCCTATCACCTGATGGAAAATTAACTTTAATTACAGACTGCAGTGATTTTGCAATGTGGTCGGCATTTAATGAAATAAACATTTAAAGGATTTAATTCAATAAAGATTTAGAAGAAATACTCAATGTTTTAGTCGATATAATACCCGAGATTTTGAGCATCTAGTCGACTATATTGTAGTAGCTCAGCTATACTGTACTTTCGGGATGGGAAGATTTTTTTAGATTAAACGTAAACAACCGGAGAAGAAAAAATACCCCCGGTTAAGAATTCATTTGATTTATAACTGTTTTAACGATTAATTTTTAATATAAGCGACATACTAAAATAGCATTCGAGTAATATGCCAAATTGCCCCACAAGTTATGAAAGAGGTTACCAAAACACTAGCGCGCCTACCGTATTTACTTTTACAAGAAAACTTTCTCATATGGTAGGTAGGTAGTTAATTAACGTAGCACTGAAGCAACACAACTGGATATTGGCGACGGTCCGGGATCAATCCTAATACTCGAAGCTAATAATATGTTGCTTATAATCCACGTACATACATAATAATTCATAGCATTAATACATAAGTAGTTAACTAACGTCACACAGGAGCAACACAACAGGCTATTGGCGACGGTCCGGGATCAATCAATAAGGGAAAGACTCGAGGACACCTCATAATTCTGAACCACGGTCAGATGATGAGATCATGAAGAGCTGAGCTGGCAGCCCACTCTCTAAACTTACAAACCACGCCAACGTGAGGACATTTGAGGCCACGACAGATTTAACGTGAACCAGCCCCCTTTGTACACGATGGGCTTTGGTTGGATTCGAACTCGCAACCCTCCAGTTGCTAATCCGTTACTCTCCCAACCGGGCTTCCGCGGCCCTAAAAACAGCTTCAATAGAGGGGAATGAGACCACCTTAAAACAATAATTTTAAGGTTGATTTAAATAAGTAATATTTTTTAAATACTCGCTTTATAGCGGTAGACTCACTTAATAGCGACACTCGATTTGACCCTCCTGGTGGTTGTCTCGACGAGGTATCTCGTCATCAGCAAAACTGACCTGATCTTGATGTACGAGATATCTCGTTGAAACCACTTGGAGGGCTAACGACCAATCGAGAAGGCCCGGTGGTTTTAATATAGCTGTAAATACTATTCCATCGATGAAATGACAGCTAAAAAGAAGAAAAACTACCGTTACAGCGACCTTCAGTTGGCAGTATCTCCCCCCGATTTGTTGAGGCCATTTAGGTTTAGTTGAGGGTTTTGAAGATACGATTTGGCTGGTTTTTGGGCTCCCCGTATCCCTAAATGCCTCGCTCCTCTCGGGGTCCTCTGAACATATCAATCACGTGTCATTTCAGTAAAGACCAGATAACTATTTGCCACTTAGTTAGCGATGCCTCCTCTACCCAAGAATAGGCACCCAGCGTTGTCCATTGAGACAAAGAGAAAATATTAGAAAGCGTCGATAAAACATCTTTCGAAAACGGAGACTGCCAAACTGTTTAACATTCCTAAAAGCACCAGGCGCAGCTTGTCCGCTTTTGGGCCTTGAGCCATAAAACCAGAACCAACCAACCTAAAAGCACTCTCTTTATTATAGTAAAGAACAGGGACACCGTATTGCAAGTTGCAATGTGGGACGCCGAACAGGATGTGGAGTTGGGAAGCAAAATTCCCTCTTCTAGAAAAGGCACTTTCGGAGTACTTTATTTGATGCTGTTATTCAAGTGGATATCTTGTCCTTCAGGATTTGAACAATTTTGTTAAGGATGAGATATCTCGTCATCAAGATATCACCGATTTTTTATGATGACGAGATCAAGATCTGGTCAGTTTTCTTCTAATGACGTGATATCGTCCATCAAGATCTGGTCAGTTTTCTTCTAATGATATGATATCGTCCATCAAGATCTGGTAAGTTTTGCTAATGACGAAATACCTCGTCAAGACAACCACCGAGAGAGTTAAATAGTTTGTGCACTAAAGGTAAATGATACTTATTTCATCTATGCAAATTATACTTGTTTATGTTCTTATATTAGATCGGGACATAACTCAACATTCCAGAAAGTTGTAGGAAATCTGTCCAAAAAATGACTAATATATAGTATTAAGGAATACATGGATCTTAATATTTTTATATAGAGCGTTCACTACAAAACGCTTCTTTCAGAACTCTAGATTTCCCAGACGTCGCAATATGGAATTCATTTATATTACTACCGATTTTCTTTCTTAGTTGAAGAAATTTGACGATTTGATGATGACTAGACCAAGATCTGGTCTGTTTTCTTCTAATGACGTGATATATCATCCATCATATCGGTCAGTTTTGCTAATGACGAAATACCTTGTCAAGAGAACCACCAGGAGGATTAAAAAGTTTCATAAGTTGGAGTGTTTTTCTTGTGAATTTGCAAAATCGTATAAGCGTGAAAATCGGCTTTTCCATTTTCACGCTCCCCCAAACCTGAATTGACCTATCGGAATCGATATAACGACAATTCGATATAACGTCCCTGGAGCACAGGTCCCAGGGTCGTTATAAACCAAGTACGCTGTCTCGAACGAAGAAAAATATTTATTATCCGAGAGATTTTCAACCGTGGTCCCCACATTCGTCGTGAAACCAATTAAACGCATTAATTCGGAAATATTTTTAAATAATTTCCTTTTTTTTTTTCAAACACCAACTCACCTCGTAAGTCGCGTGATACAGTCAATTTAGTGGTGCGGTTTTTAAGAAGAGAGGAAATTCAAGCTTTGATCTTCTCATGAAAGATAGACTCCACAAAAATCTAATTCGAAACCGACTTTGATCAAGTCCGAAATTTTAAAAACGTCAGACGGAATTGAAATCATTGATTCATCCGCGACGTTTTTTCTTGTACGCCACCGGTTCCAGTGATGGTGAAAGGAATCATCCACGTGAAGTTAATTTCATCTGCCTTCTTTCTTCCTTTAGGTTTTTCCCTCCATTCCCTACCTACCCATAAGCAAAAGGTAAGATCCCAGTCGCGAAAAATAATTGGGAATCGTTTTTCCTGCTTGCGTGATACTTTTTTCGCCCTTTTCGGGAGCAATATTTTCCCGGAAATGTCACTTAGCGATCGGTAACAAACTATAATTAGTTCTCTCTATTGAAGCAAATATAAAACTTTTTTCCCAGTGCAGACTCCACTTGGAATTGTATTAATCTCTTCTGTAACTGGCGCTTGGGTAAATCTTTTTCTTTAATCAAACGAGACCATACTCGTGGAAACGGACTAATAAACCCATTTGTGCTATTTAAAAAGCACGAGAATGTGAGATAGTGAAGGGATATCGATTTTAATGATTAGTATCTTTTAAACTCCAGCTTGTTTCTTCGCAATGTATTGTAGTACGTTATTAGTATTTACTTCGATAATAAAACGCAAATCTTAAAACAGCCTGCTAATATAATTCTCTCCCTTCAGCTGCCTTAAATGAAACAAAGAATAAAAGGGACTAAAAATAATGATAATCTTTAAGGCACGTTGAACTTAATTAGAAAATGCTTTTTTTTTTGCTTTCAAGGTGCATAATTAGTATTTTTTGGGCATGGAAATGTTTCCATATAAAAGAACGCCTAGCCCGTTGGCACTTTCAGCGAATTTAAGTCGAACACTGGGTTCTTTTAAATCTAGTTATTACTCCGAGAAATATGTTACTGTTCCCATACTTAGAAAAACAAGGGATTAATTGAATTTCGACTCGAGTCTCATGGACGTAGAACTGCAGGAAAAATAAATTTCGAGGGGTAATGAATATAGTATCGTTACGTAGTAAAAGGATTCAACGTTTTTATACTACCAAATGTTATTTAACCTTTTATTTTCATCACCCCCTTAGCAGGTAAAGAGCAGCTTTGATATGTAAATGCTTCTTAAAAAAAGAAACTCCGAGGTTGTGTCAATCTAATTAGGTGTCATTAAGAAGAGATGAAAAATTCTTTTGTGTTGCAGTAGTTTTTGAACTTGCAGTTCAAAATTTTAGACTGGTGATAATTTAATTTTGAATAAGGGGAGAGGAGCGCGATATTTGATGTAAATTAAGATTTTGATGTTTAACTTACGTTATGTATTTAATTTAAGAGGAGTTGGAGCCCAAAATTTTTCTAAAACATCGTTTTTGATATTTTTAGAGATTTGGGTAGTCTGTCATATGCTCTTTCAAATAATACTTCATTTTTGTATCAATTTCTGCTGTTAGAAGTTTTAAAAATATAAATACAGAAGCTGTTCGGGCACTTTTTGAACGATTTTAACGGACTGAAGCTCAATATTTTGTACATGAAATTTTTGTGTTTTAAATGTTCCATTTGATAGCCCTTATTGTTAACTATCTTTCTACACCTTAATTTCCATGATAATAATGACTTTTGTAGTATCGACAGTGGTATTTTGTCCCATTCTTGCTCCACAGTTTTCCAGTCCTTGAACGGTCTTCGGTCGACGTTTCGATAGTGCCCTTTTTAAAAGTCCAAAAGCACAAAAGTCTATGGGTGAAACATCTGGAGATTTAGCAGGAATATCAGTAAAGGGTATGATATCAGTTTCTTGTTCTATTTTTCCAAGAATTTAATAGTCGATTTAGATGTGTGGCTGCTTGCTTTACCCTGATGCAGTTCTACTGATTGTTGGCACTGTGGGTAAAGAAAGATATGGTATTTCTTTTTTGAATATTGGGGATAAAATAGGGTCTTGATAATATGTGGGAGTTGATTTTTACATTTTTCTCCTCTTTTTACTTTTAATTTTCCATTGTATGCAAACCGGTAACAATCATAAATCTCTTAGAGAAAGTTCTCACATTCATTTTGATATAGTCCTTTGACTTAGCGAGTCTCTTTAAAAATTAAAGATCTTACCTTACAAATATTCTCAGAAATTTTTGCTTTTTTGGATACTTTCTTGGAAGTATTTTTCCACTTTTACGTTTTTTTGCTTTCTCATTAATAATATTACTTATCGTACCTTTAGATATCCAAAACCATGACTTTTACAGCGTTTTTGAATAATTGAATAAGCATAATTCTCTTCGGAAAGAGAGGAAACATAGCCTTCCATCCATTGCTTATTTAAAAGCGCCATTTTGAAAGTAAACAAAACTCTGAGTTAGCAGACGATAAGTTATACTTTAACTATTTAACTGGCTGTGAAAATAAAATTCTTTCGTAGCCTGCAATTTTTTTACAGCTCATCAAAATCGTTCAAAAAATGTCCGAACAGCCTCTGTACAAGCTACATACAAGCATCATAAATCCTACTGAATGACCACTTTGTTATGAGAGGGATTTTCAGCTATATATTTAAAGGGGTCGGAACCCCAAATTTTCTAAAATAACGATTTTGAAATTTTTAGAGATTTGGATAGTTTGAGACTTTCAATGATACTTCAACTTTATTTCAACTTATCATGAGTTTAAAAATATAAATAAAACTAATACGAAACTCATATTTTGAACTCAACTTATTTGTTCCAAAATAAACATTTTTATCTTTGTGGCACCTTTCCTATAAGAAACTAATTTAATCTGGTAAGTAAAACATGTTCTACAATCATCATAGATTATACTGAATTAACCGCTTTGTTATGAGATATATTTTCAGTGTAAACAAGCAAAACCAGACAGAAGACGGAGATTTTACTTCCTGTTACCCCAATCTTCTCGCATGATACATATAGGAATTATCGTAAAATGCAATTTATCGCCGCTTTCGCAACTATTGGTGTTTAATCTAATTGACGTTGATCAATTAGCTGTCATATATCAATTTAGAATTTATTCTTTGGAATTTATATTGGTGAAGTACTGAAATCGTATTCGAAAAACAAGTGAAGTAACGTCACGTCAGGAATATGTACAAGCGAAAACACTACTGCCACCTACATTTAGCGTGGCAGTAAAAGCCACCCATAGATGGAGCAATAATTTTTTTTACAAATTTTTAAGAGAAAAATTCCAGAAGTTTGTAATTTCCAGATAATTGAACATATATATTTCATAAAAAATTTAAGCTATGTAATAATAAATCCCCACTTCAGGACATAAATAAACGTCTTTTCATTATACAAAAAACATTTCAAACCGATATCTTTATTATAAAAAATAAACAGAAATTTGGTAAATTAGCGATGCAGGTATTGAGGTATTTAGTTGAATTTTCGTTCCACCAGAGGCATCAGGCTATTGGAGACGGTCCGGGATCAAAATGTCGGTATTGAACCTTTCAGCTTCCCTTAATCGATATACGAGTGTGTATGCTGTACTATGAGTATTAAAATACACATTGAGTTAATTTGTATCTGAATAAAAATTATGTTGACACTAATCAAATTTGCTGCTGTAATGACATGTGAAGCTTCATTGTAGGGTGGGGCCGCGGTAGCCCAGTTGGAAGAGCTACAGATTAGCAACCGGAGGGTTGCGAGTTCAAAACTAGGTTCATCCTAAGACCGTCGTGTAAACGGGGGCTGGTGCATGTTAAATCTGCCTTGGCCTCAAATGTTCTCACGTTGGTGTGGTTTGGAAGTTTGGAGAGTGGGGTGCCAGCTCATGTGCTGTTCTTGTCATCTGACCGTGGTTGCAAATTAAGACGTGTTCTCCTTGGATCTTTCTCTGGGGATTGATCCCGGACGTTCGCCAACTGCCCGTCGGGCCGTACCAGTGCGATGTTAATTGACTAACTTCGTTGTGTAAGGTCTTTATAAACTCGCACCTTCTCTGATAGGAGTTTTTATGTATACTTCCATAGTGTTTATAATTAGGAGAAATATGGAATACACACATAAAAGGTAAATAAGTTAAATGTAAATAAAGAATTATTTTTATTTCCAAAAACGAAAAATTACATTTTTGTGTCATGTTCGAACTTTCTCCGAAATTTTTTAAAGGAGGAATTGCTTTTCAAAGATTATAAATTATATTTAAACGAAATTACGTAATGATGACTACTAATGAGAAATGTGCATATGCAAATATATATAAATAGGAAATTTTTATTAAGAAATAAGACTAACTCATTCCCTTTATCTCACATAAATATATAAAAAGCTTTCAATTCAATATATTCAATGAATACCGGTAACCAAAGATATTTTAATGAAAAGAACCATGTTTGAATAACCGAAAGTCAGATATCGATCAGTGCTCGTTTCTCCTTCTCCGATCTGCATATTCAATGTTATTTTTCACGATTCACGGGTTAGATTTATTTTCGGTTTTGTCTGTAACAAGTTCTGTAAAAAGCCTTTCATTTCAGTCTCAGGACGTATTCACCAAACTTGGAAAAACTTCGAGCTTTGATTTACTTCGTGCAGATTTTTTTAAGCATTCAGATAGTTTCTAGATAAGAATTTCTTTTTGAATCAAAAGATTAGTCGACTGATCGCTTTCTTTGTGGCGGGTGAAGATAATTTGTAGATTTTCACGAGTGGAAAGACAATTTGTTACTCGTATATCCAAGTTAGGGAAGTATCCAAAAATTGAAACGAGAAAAATTAAAAAAATTAGAGACGAGTAACCCATGTAAACATTACGCTTTAGAAATCGCATTAACGTTACTCAGATAGTATAATTAGCCCTTGTGTAACAAAAAATCGGGAAGGTTGTGTCGAAGCACGGCCGAAAGGTTTTACGTGAATACATCTCGTTAGCACCTAATATTTATTTGCGTGTAGCAAATGAAAGACAAATTCAGTAGTCAATTCAGTGTTTATGAAAAGTTGACAATATCAAAAGCTTCCGCTTAGACTACGTTCGATGTATTTCTGCTTGTCGTTTCGGCGACTTTGAAACTTAAAAAAATTTCAACTGCAATCCACAGTATTACGACCATCAATGCATTTATTTCACTTCTAATGTCTTAGATCGATAGATTTCGACGTTAGCATTCGTTTGAGACCAATTTCGACGTCGTAGCACTTTGCAGTCCCGAGTTATACTGATTTGACGTTCGCACGGCGCAGCGGTTGGTTGGTTTTTGGGTTTTATGGCGCAAGGGCCATATTTGGCCATGCTACGCCAGGCACAAGACATACAATATCAAGTAATAGACACACACGCAATGAAAGCTTTTACTGCACAGAAGAGAGAAATACACCTAGGGAGGAATACACCTGACAGGAATAGAATCTGCGCCTCCTACAACTCGAAGGCTACTAGCGCAGTGGGCATACCCACTGAGCCACGACGGCCCCGGCACGTCAAAGCGGAAAGTCCCAAAACACCGTTCCTTCCTTCCCCTGTTATCACGGCATGCGAGCTCAAGGTCACTAACAAATCTTTGCTTCCTCATTTATTACTTGGTTGGTTTCCCTCCCATTTATAATATAGAAATAAGACCGAACTTGTTGCCCATTTTTTCGTAAAGCTCAACTTTTCCTACTGGTCACCTAGTATTGGTCCGATTTTGCACCTGGACTAACGAATGGCATGACATCGTCTTTTCAGACGAATCTCGATTCTGTATAAAGCCATACGAGTCTGGAGTACCTCGGCGACAGACTGCCTGACTCTTGCATTATGCATCGCCATACCTGTCCGTCACCTGGCATTATGGTATGGGACGCCATTAGATTCTAATCTAGTGTGGGATGCCAGCTCAGGTGTTGACCTCGTCATCTGATCGTGGTTCAAAATGACGAGGTGTTGTCCTCGGATCTTTCCCTTTGGGATTGATCCCAGGCAGTCGCCAATATCCCGTTGTGTTGCTCCAGTGCGACGTCAATTCAACTACCTTCCTACAACTTAGCGCGATTTATCGACGGAATACTGTATTGAAAAATCAGGTTTTTCTTTATAGAAGTAAATACCGGAAAGAAATTTCGACACAGGCAAAGAAAATGTCGCTGCTTCTATTTTATCAGAGATTGATCGTATCGCACCAGTTTAGCCTGCAGAAGCGACGTTAAATTTCATAAAGTTTGCTCAACCCTCAAAATGTTTTTGAGAACCTTTCACACACTTTTAAACTTTTATGGTATTGCTCCTTGTTTCATGATGTAACCCTGTTCCTGTCAAGAATCGCTTTAAAAAGTATAATATCCTTCTTTACCGGTGAAAGATGGATTGCTTTTGAAACGCCTTTTCCGTGTACTTAATTTTCTTGAGAGTACACACTTACGTAGTCGTCGTATGTTCACTCTCTAAAAACGGTATTCCTAAATTGTTGTTTTTATTTGATCGTTTATTTTATATGCAAAAGAAAGTCAAATGACGCGGGCCTGAAATTACCATATTATACAGCACATTAATCTTATGAAATAAAATAGCTGGAGCCGTGTGAGAGATTTATTCTTTCCCATCATGTTGACATCAAAACTAATGAAGCACTTTACATTCTGATTTAAAAAGTAAAATGGGATTTTTGGAGAACTCGCGATTCTGTTTACTCCTGAAATATTCAATTTAAGCTAATAAGGATAGTAGAAATATTTATTCACAATTTTCATTTTGTAATCGATTCATATCAGATGACTACTAAAATATTTGCTTGGTAAAGAATGAAATTGATGTAAATAAATGACAAATTCATTGAATAAAATTACAGAGAGCACTTTAAAATCTTATTCAAATTTATTTGACCGTTTATTTTATATGCAAAGTATACTCGAATGAGACATGGAATTTCCATATTCATCCACAGCGCATTAATCTTATGAAATAAAATAACTGGAGCTGTGTTTGATATTTATTCTTTCTCATTATGTTGACAGCAAAACTAATGAAGCACTTTAAATTCTGATTTAAAAGGTAAAATGGAATTTCTGGAGAATTCGTGATTTTGTTTACTCTTGAAATATTCAGCTTTAGTTACTACGGATAAAAATATTTAGTCACAGTTTTTATTTTGTAATCGATTCATATCACATGACTACTTATGTATTTGCTTGGTAATGGAATCAAATTGATATAATTAAATGACAAATTATTACATAAGAAAACAGAAAGCTCTTTAAAATCTTATACAAATTTATTTGACTGCTTATTTTATATGCAAAATAATACTCAAATGAGACATGAAATTTCCATGTTATGCAGTACATCAATCTTATAATGAAAGTAGCTGGAGCCTGTGATATTTATTCCTTCTCATGTTGACAGCAAAACTAATTAAGCGCTTTACATTCTTATTTGGAAAGTAAAATGGAATATTTGGAGAATTCGTAATTTTGTTTACTCTTGAAATATTCATTCTTTAATTTATTCGGATAGAAATATTTAGTTACAGTTTTTATTTTGTAATCGATTCATATCACATGGCTACTTATGTATTTGCTTGGTAATACTCGTAGAATCAAATCGATGTAACTGAATGACAAATTATTACATAAGAAAACAGAAAGCTCTTTAAAATCTTATACAAATTTATTTGATCGTTTATTTTATATACAAAATATACTCAAATGAGACATGAAATTTCCATATTATGCATCATATTAATCTTATAAAGAATGTAGCTAGGGGAGCTGTGTAATACTTATTCATTCTTTTTCATCATTTTGGCAGAAAAACTAATGAACTCTTTACATTTTGACTTAGAAAGTAAAATGGGATTTTTGGAGGTAGAAATGGACCTTATCCCATTTTCATAGGGTAAACTTGAAGAAATGTGTTCAGGTTTGTCAAATTGACGCACTTAACCCTCCAAGTGGTTTTGACAAGATAACTCGTTCATCAAGATCTGACCACTTTTGCTAATGACGAGACATCGTCATTAGCAAAATCGTCATCAAGATATTGCCGATTTTTTGATGACGAAATCAAGACCTGGGCAGTTTTCTTCTAATGACCAGATATCTCGTCCATCAAGATCTGGCCAGTTTTGCTTATGACGAGATACTTCGAGACAAGCACCAGGAGGGTTAAAGACAAACTGAGAATATATTTGTCATCTCTTTCCTCCTCCAACATTCGCTCAAAACAAATTAAAATTAAGACATCCGCCAGTGTCATCCCTACTCAAAATGAACGATCTCTGTTCCTATAGCAACCGCCATTCCTCAGACTTAGGGGCGGGAGGAGTTCTCACGGTAGACAGACAGTAATTAGAAATTCGTACTTTGCGATAGTGAGATAAGTTCAACGATGGTGTTTAACTCATCGTAAAGTTCACCCTTTCTAGGCATAAAATGTTCATCGCATGGCTACTTTAACAAACAACTTCGGTGATGATTTACCACAACATATTCGGAGATAGAGATATTTTGATACACTACTTTTTGTGATAAAATGCTATAACTCAAATTTGAATTTCGATTTTTATTTATCATGACAGATAATTAAAGCTTCAAAAGATCTTCATTATAGTTTAGATCGTGAAAAATGGTAAAAGATAATCGTAAATTTATTACAGAAATGGATGACATTAACATTATCAGAATCTTACCAATTCTGTGATGAAAATATGCATGTATTTAACAAATTGGGAAAAACCAGTGTAAATTAATAAGAGAAATAGATGATGTTATCCTTTTAGCTTTCAGAGAATCTACAAATTCTTTGATGAAAATAGACATGTCTCTAAAAGAAATAAAAAATGGGGGAAAATCAGTGTAAATTAAAAACTGAAAGCATGTCAATCTTTTCCCTATCAGAGAATCTTACAAATTCTGCGATGAAAATATGCATTCCCCTTTCTAATGTAAAAGTGACCTAGATGTTTTGTGTCACAAATAGACTATCGATTGATAGAATGAGTAACATCTAATGTTGAGATTATGATTTCTACATTATACTGTGTGCTAATTTCTGATTGCTTAACGCGTGAACATATATGCGATACCTTGGTGAAGTTGGGTATTGGAATTACATTTTGAAGCTGGATCGAACACGAGATATTGGATGGTTTGTTAACATCCTTAGGATGCAGTGCCGAGCGATTATCTTGCCATTAGGTCACTTAGAATTGCATTTGTCTTTCTATGAGTCTCGTTTAGACAGTGTTCGCTATTGGCGGTCCACACATTATGTGCGTCGAAGCTGTGGCGGATTGGTTTGTCGTTCTGCGGTCATATTTTGCTATACGAGGAATTAGACCGGAATCAATGGCTTAAGAAGCTATGTCGGTATTGTGTTTGTTGATATCCTATGGCTGCATCTTTTATTCCACAGTGACGTAACATTAGATTATGCCATAATATGACGATCATATGGTGAATTAACTTTATATTCATGTAATTTTCATTGCATCATAGTAATAATTACTACACAGAAGACAAGCATGTGTAACACATCGATTTCACTGCATAAACTATCTATTTTTAGCTATATTTTAAGGTTATACTGGGTATGATATATCATGTTTTAACCTTTATAGTATTTATTATTTTATTAGTACCACCGTAGTATAGAGGACCCAGACAGTTTTTTAATAGCAAAGTGAAAATAATTTGTAACAAATGTTTTCCCCCGGCCTATAATAAAATTATCGGTTGCTGATGTTTTTTTTTATTGACTCGACAGCCTAGTTTGAGTCTTGGCCTTCTAGATGATTCTGTTCCATCTTGACTTGTGATTGGCAATAGTTTTAGTTTTTAGTTTTGCAAAAGCCGAAGTCCTTGTATACAGTTAATCCATCTAAGCTTTGGTCTTCATCTAGACCTAACTCCAATTGACCTGGACAGAAACCTTTTTGTACTCATTTCATCAGGCATTCGAATGATATGCCCAGCCTATCTCATTTTCAGAATTTTATTTATTTAACAGTATCTAATTCTTTGTATAGATGGTATAATTCGAACTTATTCTCCACACTCGATTTGTCTGCTTGCCACCAAATGTTTCTTAAAATCTTTCTCTCATTGATCTGAAGTATCCGCCTTTCGACACTCAAGATCATAGTCCAAGTTTCTGAGGCATAGGAGAACACAGATCTAACCTAAATTTAGTATATTAGCTGGTACAGTTCCATTTAAAATTTATGGGACTTAATTTTTTTCAGAATATATTAACCCTTAATTATACCCTCACAATAGTTATCAGTTAATAACACTAACGTAGTGAGCCGTGTGGTGTGCCAAAAACCGACGACATTGCCCAAATACGAGTCAAAAGCTATTTATTTCAGTAGAAGAATGTAGTACATTATGTACACATAATCAGGGATTTGTGTTCCTAGGTTATGGGTGTGCTGTACAAAGGGACAAATGTGATTAACTCAAAACACTGGCGACGGATCGCCAATAAAATACGTCTGCCCAACTCGAGTTCTTAAAATCACCTCTCTTATTTCGTCCTCCCAGTTGAGACTTGGTGACAGATAATTTTAAGAGGGGTCCGTCGCACCCCTTAAAAACCATCTGGTCAGAAAGGAGATCTTCCAGTTCGCAGGAAAGACCACGTGCTCTTCTACCATCAACAGTTCAACACCTTCCCACATCAACCAAAGCGTCGGTGTGGTATGTTTCGTTTGGACCCTGAAGTTTATGACTTCAATTCCATTCATTAATTCCCCATTAAATTACTTCTCTTACCAATTCTGTTCACTAAGGCAATGGATGCGATAGGACCTCTAATTGTATCACTACTTTTAAGCAATTTCTGTTTTTAATTTCACCAAATTCTCTTAAATTTTACTTCCACTATCTTTTTATACTTAACTAGCTGAATTACCGTTGCTCGTGTAGAATTGTTTGAAATTCATCGTAATATTGCTCAATGTTATTCCTATCGGGATTTCGAATTGTTTTTAACCCCCCTCTACAGACCCAGGATAAATAGAACTGGGTCAATATCTAGCCTATGTTTCCCGCAGGATTCTAAAGAATGAGTGTACCAAATTTGGTGTGAGTTGTTCAAACGGGGTATAGATTTGTATAGAGAACAGACAGACAAACAGATGCCAACTCTATTTTATATGTATAGATGTTAATGCTCTTCTTGCAAGGGTATTCAACAGTACAGGAGATAAGCCCCCAATCCAGAATCGATCACGAAAACCTAAGAGGTCGCGGTCAGTAATTGGGAGTGTTACTAAGTTGCGATGCGATGAGTGCTTTTTGGTTTGGTACTAGCTAATTTTTATGCTTATTAAGCCCCTAAAAATCTAAATTTTTAATTTAAATTTCTCCTTCATTTGTATAATTTTCTTTCTTTAAATTTTTTCTTTTTATTATGTGGAGATAAGCTGCTTTGCAGTGGGTGCTCTTTAAGTGATATGTCCTAAGGTGATAAATAGTGCGAGATTTCCAACCGGAGGTCAGTGGAAGTACAGGTATTGATCGTTTGAACCCGAGCCGTCACTATGGATGTTACAAGGCATCAAAGGTGGTCTTTTTCATAGTGCTTTTCGAGGAGGTGGACGTATGAAGTCCCACCTCTTTTACATGATTAGGGCTAAGTATATAAATATTCAAGAGCCATATTATGAGACTGAGGTATATAAATATTCTCCCAGTTGATATTCACATGTCTAGGTGGTTGGTTGGATCGAGTTTTATGGGGCAAGGACCATATTTGGCCATGCTCACACATGCAACAAACACGAGACAGATAACATCAAGCAATGGACATACACACACAAGAAAAGTTTTACTAATACAGAAGAGAGAAATACACCCAGGGAGGAATCAAACCTGCTACACTTACAACACGCAGGTTGCTAATGCAGAGGACAAACCCACTGAGCCACGACGGACCCCTCTGATGTTCAGGAGATGGACGATGAGACGTAAGAGATTCCACCTCCACCTTAAAAACACTAAATATATTTTAACAGCGAAATACATTTTTATAAAGTAATGGTAATTAATTAACGTCGCACAGGAGCAACACAACGGGTTATTCATATTTATAAAGATAGGTTACACATTGTTTTTGATTTAGGATCACGGGGACTATAGGACTGTGGGGCGACCTACGGCCAACCATACCTGGGACAAAAATAGGTCCCAATTGAAATCGATATATCGTTAAAAATGTGTGCCGAACAGCAATTGTATTAGCATTTTCGTAAACAACATGGGGTCCAATTCGCATACTGAGCAATACATCGTGCGCACACTCCTTTCCCATGCGCGGAACGATGCAATATTCCTGGATGCCTTTTGACTCAGTCTATCGTGGTAACCGTGATCGCAACACGACTGTGCGTGGCAACGTCTTAAAGCTCTAGACAAAATCTATTCAAGAATATGAAGAAAATTTCACAGTGGCTTGGAACTAAACATTTAAAAAATTGTTTCTGTGAACCGGTGAACACTTTTGAAAACATCGCGGTTGATCTGAACAATCGTGAGCGCAACACAACAGTGCGTGGTATGGTTTTATAGCTATAGCTCTTGGACGAGAGAGAGATAGAGATAGATAGATAGAGAGATAGAGAGAGATAGAGAGAGAGAGAGAGATCCGTTTAAGTACACAAAGGACATTTCGTAGTGGTTTAAACTGAACATTTCAAAAGGTCATAGTCGCTTGAAACTGACGGCTCAGTCAAAACTGAACCTATTTTTTCACAAGAGTTTAATGTTATGTTTTCTTTTATTAAATACGTATTCTTTGAAAATTTGATTTGTTTTTAGAGCCCATAATTTTTATTTTGTGCTTATGGCTACATGAGTGAATAAAATTTCATTCATAGCGTGTCGGTTGTCACATGGGTCGTCCTTTCTTTGTGTCAAAACAAGTTCTTAAACTTCCATCTCCGCGCACTACAATTTCCGGATTTAATTTACTGCTCCTACTTTCCTGTTGTTCTTTGCGGCAAACCGCAACTCTTATTGACATATCTATTGCCGGCTGCGAAATAACTTATTTTAAGACACGCGGCGTGGCGGACGTGAAAAATAACGTGTTTTCCAGTAAAGCATACTCTATGAGGTGCCGTGAAAAACTCAAAAGCTTTTGACAGTTTGAAATGAAGCAACTCTGCATTATTTATTGAAGGGGCGGGCAAATCACAGTTCTTTCTCTGCAGAGGCGAGGCAATTTTGTTGGGTGGTGAGGAGTAGAAATTGGGAAAATCCGCAGAAAAGATTTATGGCGAGGTTCTTTTCTTCGATTTTCCTTTTATTTTGAGAACAAAACAAGAATTGAACAAATGCATCTATTTCCGTTTCACCCGCTTATGAGTGCTCGAATACAGATACGTCGAACTCATACATTATGTATTGAATCATGAAGGCGCCCTTCTGTCGCCAGGGGCTTTTGCCCACTGTGAGGGATATGAGTTTAAATATGATTCATCCACTAAAGCATATAAATAACACAACCAGTTGATTCTTATGGCCCCTCTGGGAAAAATATCCAAACTCATGAATGGTAAAACCAGTAGTGTCCAGGCAACAAATTATCCATCTGCCATTCTATATAGGCTAAAAGGAGGCTAGGTTGGCCTTATGAAGAATTCCTAAGATGGAAAAATTTGTAGACTTATTTTTATTTAAACTCTGCTAAGGAATACTGCTTTCTAATATCAGAAAGAATAACATGACCATATACTCTTCTTGATAAGTCAATGGAAATTAGAAATTCTTGCATACCTTCTTAATTGAGGTATCGGAAAACGGACATCAAATTCAAAATTTTCCATTATGTCGCTAAATTGCTCGCAAAGTTCATTAATGGGATAAAACTAACTTTAAATGGAAAATGCTAAAACTATTTTTATACGCACAGAATACCACATAAAAACATAATCTTTTAAGGAAAATCAATTACTTACATTATGAGAGAAGTTATCAATGCAAACAAATCAGATTAAAGACTGAAGTTTTATTTCCTGTTACCCTGCTTTCGCAGAATACATAAAGGGATTACCTTACAATTTTTTTGTTCATCGCCGTTTTGACGACGTTTCGCGTTTTATTTGACACCAATTAACCTATTATTATATCTATTTGTAATTTATTCATTGGCATTTCCATTGGTAATGTGCTGGAACGTAGTCGAAGATTTCAAGGATGAAGCACTCACCTCCCTCGCCCATGAAGAGTAAAATTTGATCAAACTTTTCTGACGAGCCCCTTGAAAACTCACTAATTGCAATTTATTCCATCATTGATGCATATTGATTCCATTGATGCATATTGATTGATTGATTGACATTGATGCATATTGATTCCACAACACAAGTTCAAGTATACCACTTGTTTTATGTTTATGTTGCCCTCTTTTTGTTATAATAAAAATATAAGTTTTGTTATTGATGTAAATTAATTACTTTATATTTTATATGCAGCTCGAAACAATTCCTATTCACTCAATGTGGCCAAGCCAAGCCAAAAGGTTGAACACTCCTGTTTTAGACTTTGACCACCAGTTCTTGGCTTTGGTAGGTTTTATCTCTTTTTCTGCAAAAAATAGTCTCGGGACTTCAAAACATTTTTTGCGAAGTTGGCACCATGAAATCGCATAGCTTTCAGTGAAGGGCAAGCAAGCAAAACAGAAGATAGCACGAAGGCATTGCAAATCATTAAGAAATAAGACGGTGGGTTGTTTTATAATCTATATTTTATGAGGCCTAAAACAATTCCTCTTTACTCAATCCAGCCCTGGCGAATGTATAGGTTTGACACCCCTGTTTAGACTTTGACCACCAGTTTTTGGCTTAGGTGGGTTTTTATTTATTTTCTGCAAAAACTGCACCTGTCTCGGGACTTCAAAACATTTTCTGCGAAGTTGACAGCACGAAGTCGCTAGCTTTCAGTGAAGGGCAAACAAGCAAAACAGAAGATAACGCTTCGGCATTGCAATTCATTAAGAAATGAGACAGCGGCTGAGAGACACGTAACGATGTAATTAGTCATAGGGCTCAAGCTGTCTTCAAAACGGCTTATGTGATTATTTCTGCTGCCGGAACTGCCATCGACACTCGGAGATTAAAGCATCAATGGACATCAATGTAATCTCAGATTTCATGTTTTTCAACCAGAGAATGACATGGAAATCCGCTTTTGATAAAAATTAAGTGACACTTTTGTGAAGAAACGAGATTTTAGTAATCGAAGATGAAAGTAATTGACGTGGAATTTAAGAATACGGCGATGTCGAGTTCTCTTTTACATCATTGATTGATATTCAAAACTAAACGTTCTTTCGACGCTTTGATTTTTGAAGTAACCGTGAAAGTTTTTTTATGAGTTCTTTGGTGTTTTTAAGAGGAGTCGAAGGGAGAAAATGCGCAGAATGTGTGTTGGAAATTTAAGTTCTTAGATATCGTTAGAAATTATTTTTCAGAATTGGAGATGGAATCTGTGTTTGCTTATAAATGTTAAGCACACAGCATCGGAAAAATAACGAAATAAAAAGCAACTTTATTCAGATAAATTTTTGTATGAATTACATGAATTTGTTTTTGAAAAAATGTTTGGGTATTGAAATTTACCAAACGAGTCTACGTCAAATAATTCATCGCGGCGTTATTTTGAACTATCTTACTGATTGCAATAGAATGTGTTCTTTTGTCGGCAAAATTTCTTAAAAAACTTAAATAAAGGAAACGAATATGGTTTTAGGGTATTCGAGAAGCCAAGCCCTTACAACTTCACTTCGGGTCCAGTATCAGGTTAAGTACCGGGCTACAATACTAGGTTAGATGGTGGGCTTTTCATGAAAACCAATAAGATTTATAAGTATTGAAATTTAAATAGCACATACTATGTTGTTCCTATGGCAAATGTACCGAGCTTATCATTTTATCTCTGGCATGCAAATTGTGTATTCCTGGAGGAAGGTGTGCTACAAGGCAATCATGTCCAGCTTAAGTTTGAAATGTGGCACTGCTTCTTTTTTTGGTATATAATACTAGGTTAGATGGTGGGTCCTTCATGAAAAACAATACGAATTATAATCACTGAATGTTTAACTAGCACAAATGTGTATATGTTGTAGTTCCTATGGTAAATGTAGAGGCTCAGCTCATCATTTTATCTCTGAAATCCCAATAGAGCGTGGAGAGATTCCGGGCCTGTTGAGAGGAGCCCAGGCGGGACAGACTAGGAGGTGATCCTCATCCATGCTACAATTTGAAGTTCTGTATATTGTGTATTCCGTGGAGGAAGGTGTGATGCAGGGCAATCATGTAACTCTAAATCTGCAATGTGCCACTATTTCTATTCTTGGTTGATACAAATGTGTAGATTCTGTTCTTTTCTTTTCTACACTTATTGTACAGCTTTATTAATACAAATACATCTCGAGAAGATTTGTTTATAATTTTAATTAAGAAATAATATTACGTTGCGGTATAAAAATGTTCCACATTTCCTGTACCACCCCAGTACCATAGAGGCCCTACTCTCTATATGGGGGCCCTGATTCATACTCTTTACCTTGGGCAGATTGCGCATTATTGGATTTTGCACTATAAACTCCAAACCAACCAATCTAGCTCTATCGTAACAAGTATCTTAAAACTCATATAGCATAAATTACGCACTAATAATAAACTTGCTCATCACTAATTCATTTTTGATCTCAAATCTATCACCTATGGAATTATAATTTCATGTTTTTTACTCACTCTTTATGCTATGCCGGACATGGCATTTAAATATTATGCGTATGTATAAAGTGACAGTTTTTGCCCCAGGTTTCAATAGGTAATTATTAAGCTACTCGAATAAGGTACATGACAACGTTCTTTCGGTACTGTTTTGTTAGCAGGAACACACCAGGAACAACGAAAACATACTGCACTTAATCATGGAAGTAACTGCAGCTGGCCATTATTTGCGTAAGCAGTTCCTCCTCCTGTGACGTTTTTCGCACACATAAAAAGGGAGCCCGAAACTTCACCCAACTAATTCCTGTAGATAGGATATCTGTTAGACCGACTTGTTCTCATCTAGCCGTTCGCTGGCAGATTCTTAGGTAATTGCTTCTCGTTCGAGGGAGAAAAAACTGTTATTGATAGTAATTGCGGAAGAGAAAAATGCCAGGGAACAGGAGGTAAGCCCTGGATATTAAGAAAACAGCACCAATCGCTATTTTGTGTTCATGGTCACGTCTTCCATCAGGCTAAGGGAGTGAGTAGAATTAAATGCTAACAATCCCCTAACGAAAGGTAAATAAACGATGGACGAAGTGAGAAGAGACACGCCCATCCACTTAGACAAGGAATGAGTTTGCGCTGGCAAGCCACTCACCAAACGTCCTTATCTTTCTCTCTTTAAGACTCGATTTCCAAGTCGGGTTGACAGGGACGCTTCAACTTGTCATTCCCGCCTTTGTTTGAGGCGTTTTAGAGTAATGAAATGAGGGGGACCACTATCGAAAGAGAACTGAAGACGAGGAACAATCTTCTTACCTTGATACACTTTCCAAATCGAGCGAGAGAGAATTAACTTCACCCGATTGGCAATTTCCTGTAGGTTAGACAAACATTTATCGTGGAAGTTGGAGATCCCTGAGTCATAATACACACTGTATGTCTTTATTCCTGTGTTATCTTTCCCGTATTATTTCATAACCGTAGTGTTTGGATAATGTTAAGTGAATTGTATACTTCTGGAATTCCAGCAATGAAAATTAAATGAGTAATGTGCTGATTCATCTTGTTTCTAATGTTTGCAATGCTAATTTTTAATTTTTAGTACTCTTACTACTCTCACAATCATAATGCACGCTGTTACGACTTACCGCATTCTTTTATTATTTCCGTTTATTTCACAACCGAATTGTTGTATTTGGATGAAATTGGGGTTCACACACATATATCCATTCTGCAATATGCCGTCTTTCCTGCAGGTCTTCTAAGCAATTTTGACCTTCTTGACCAATCCTAGGATTTTTTCAACCAATAGATGTAATTATTTAGTCGTTGTGGTGTAGGTAAAACTAATACCACACTACTGTCAAATGTCGTGGCGCTCAGAGGGTTAGTGAAATTGTATATTTATAGAACCTAACAATAAATATTTTAAATGAGGGATGTACTTATTCATCTTGTTTCAAATGCTTGTAATATTATTTTTTAAAGTTTTATCAGCTATTTAACTTAGATACAAAACACCAATCATAAAGACGAACACAAATAGGGTAAATAATAGGTCCGTATGCAATTGCATTTAAATTATGATCCTAGTTATAAATGAATTTTTAACCTTTCAAGTAGAATTGACGACATATCACGCCCATCAAGATCTGACCAAATTCGCTAATGACGAGATATCTCGTCTTCAAGATATTGCTGATTTTTTTATGATGATGAGGTCAAGATCTGGTCAGTTTTCTTCTAATGACGAGATATCTCTATTATGTCTTAATCTACTAAGGACCGAGCTAGCCGGATCAGCTTAAGTAAACATATTTTATTGTGGCCTTGAACACAGCAACATCGACGTAACATGAACATAAACGCAACTCAAAGAGAATCGTTACACGACAGGAAATAGAAGTATTTATGCGCAAAATAAAGTGTCGTCATCTCAACGTCACGATGTAAATGCACAAATCACTATACGAAGATTCAATACATCACAGTCTCGTCCATCAATATCTGGTAAGTTTCGGTTACAACCAGGAGGGGTAAACAACACTGGCAATTATATAGTTTAAAGTTATACTTCGAATAAAAGCATTTTGAAGAAAATAGCTTTGAGTTGTGTGTTATCATATTTGATACCATTCGCATGCATTTATGCATAACAAATCTTTTCTCCAGTTATTATAAAATAAGCAATGATAGTAAACGAGAGGTCCATTCCACTCATTTAAAGGACTTTAAAGTCACTCATAAAGGAATGAGCATTTCATCTTGTTTAGCTGAAGAGTTGGAGGTCTTTTAAAGTTAATTTGGATATGGAGAGAACTTTAAAATAAAACGCCGTGAATTTTTGGCATTTCTCAGCTAATGTCCCGCTTCCATCTGAAAAAAAAGAGCCTTCCACCCCTCCTAAACAATCCTAGTAATTATGCATCTTATCATTTCGTACTCAGCTTAAAATAAAATACTTTAGTTCCAACTCTCCGCCATATATTTCTGCGAGGGAGGAAGAAAATGGCGATGCTGCAAAAATTGCGTTAAAGTTCAACAGTCGCAATTGCGTCTCCCTTCAGAATGAGAAAATTAAATCGAGCCATTATGTAGTTTCCTTTATTACGCTTCAAGAGATGAAATTAGTTTTCATATGCTGCGAAATTAAGAATTTCAGCGGGGAAAAACGAAAGAATGTCAAAAGCTACCCGAAATCTTTAATGAATATTAGACTGTAATCTCGTACGAGTTCTTTGAGTCTCTTATCTGACAAGTGGCTTAGGGTCCTGAAAATATTTTTTAAGTTTCTCCTCAATGAGCAAACAGTTATTAAATAAAAACAAGGTATATAATTAGGAATCTGAAGTCTTCATATTCTATATTACCTTCATTTAAGATAAAAAAAATAATGAGGTTTTGTAAGATGCATAAATATTTAACTACATTTACTTCAAATGCGGTTGGCTTGGAGCCAAAAGTTATTAACTAACAGAACATTTTTTCGCTGAACAGCTGTTTAGTGACTTACTATTAGTTTTTCAATCAAAAATAAAAATCATAAGTATTTTGATAGTGTTATATATCTTTTAAACAAATTACAGAATGACAATGTTTTCTACATGGTCATGAAAATACGCATTTAGTGTCTCCGAAAAATTATTAGGGTTCAGTGGGTTTGCACACTGAGCCACGGCATCAACCTGCGAGCTGTAAGTGGCGCAGGTTCGATTCCTCCTTGGGTGGATTTCTCTCATCTTGTGTCAGTAGAACTTCCCTTGTTGTGTATGTTCACTACATTTACTTCAAATGCGGTCGGCTGAGAGCAAAAACTCATTAACTGACATTTTTTCGCTGAACAGCTGTTTAATGACTCGCGGATTTCTCTCTTCTTGTGTCAGTAAAACAGAACAGCTGTTTAATGACTGGTGGATTTCTCTCTTGTGTCAGTAAAACAGAGCAGCTGGTTAATGACTGGTGGATTTCTCTCTTCTTGTGTCAGTAAGACTTTCGTTGTGTGTGTATGTTCATTACTTGGTTTTGTCTGTCGTATGTTTGGGGCAGCATAGTCAATATGGTCATAAACCCAACCGAAGAATGTTAGTCAATGAGTTTCTGCACTAAGTCAAACGATATATTCCAGACATTCTAAAAATCTAGAAATACTTTGCAATATAAAGAAGTGCATTATTGCCAGCTTGTTAAAATAACAGTAAAATCTAAGCCAATGAAATGCTCTGAATAAACAAGAGGAATTAAAAGTTAGTTTGCAAAGTTTATTAAAAATTAATAAATTTTTTCACTGTAATTAGGGAGGTTTTGAAAACTCCCCTATAAAACTATGCATGAATAAAATACCCATAACCTCAATATAGGAAGGGTTAATATTCCTATCCCCAAAACAAACTTTGGTACTACTTGTAGGAAGCTAAACTATTTCAGGACAGCGAAATCTTAATTTGGCGCTTAAATAAGGAAGGTGTTATGGGGTAGTAAAATATTATGCAGGATCCTTCCATTGACGATGCTGGAATGAATAGACTTACGCCACAAGCGATCTGAGGGACTGTGAAAACCTTCCCTCAGTAATGGCATCACATTTTGGAGACTGGGAAATTCTTTTCCCAAGGAAATTAATTTCGAATGCGGTATAATGGAACAAAAGGGTCTGCATTCTGTTTTAATCTCCTGTTTAGAAAAGCAGAAAATGCTAGGAAAAACATATTCATCGTTTGAGGGATATTTGCAAATGCTTTAAGAGAGCAATGTTGAGGTATTCTTACTCACTAATCTTCGTACAACAGGGAATACGAGGTGACAGATGGATGTTGTTTTAGTGCTTTTGTGCTTCAATGGGAGAGTTGTGGTAATCGGAGATTCAGAAGAGATAGGAAGTCTTTAATCGCAAGGTGGGGCACCTCCTATTAATTAAAGTTCTCTTTACAGCGCATAATGCTTATCTATTATCCTTGTATGGCTTTAAGGGAATAGGGATTTCAATAAAGGTGATTGTTTTCATTGCAAAACTGCTTTGAACCGTTCTTTTCATTTGACACGCTTATCCCTCATTAGCAAAATCTTGAAAACGAGTGAAATATTATTGAAATAAATAGTCATGCTCTTATATGTACGTTGCTACTCAAAATTCACGATTTTAATCCTCCTGGTGGTTGCCTCGACGAAGCATCTCACTATCAAAACTGACCAGTTGATCTCGTGACCATCAAAAGCGGCAATATCGTCATCATGCGGAATTCAATCTTGATGACGAGATATCTCGCCATTAGCAAAATTGGTCAGATCTTGATGGACGAGATTATCTCGTCGAAACCACTTGGAGGGTTAAAGAGCTTACTGATGCTGTTACGTGGCTCAGTGGTTTTGTACACTATGCTAGCAACCGCAAGTTGTAGGCGGAGCAGGTCCGATTCTTGTAATATACCCTGGATATATTTCTCTCTTCTGTGCTGGTAAAATTTTTCTTGTGTGTGCACGTGCATTATATGATGTTGTCTGTTTTGTGTATGGGGCGGCATGGCCAAATATGACCCTTGCGTCATAAAACCCAACCCAACCAACAAACCGTTGCTGTTGTTGGTATTGTAAAAAGGGGTTGCTTCCTGTTAACCATAGATCGAATGTTAGTTTAAATGTCAACTTATAACCAGTTATAAGGTAGTCAGTTATGTAAAAGCTTCAAAAGTTGAACTGCTGGGGGTTATCGGATCTTGCACGGTGAAAAAACAAATTAAAAATGAAAGTCCCTGAGGATTTTTGCAATGTCATAACTTAACCCTCCAAGTGTTTCGACGAAATATCCCGTCAATAACCCAACCCAACCAACAAACCGAAGATAATAAAGAAAGATAATATAATATTCTGATGACGAGGTATCTCGTCATCAAGATATTGACAATTTTTTATGTGACGACCTCAAAATCTGGTCGGTTTTCTTCTAATGACGAGATACCTCATCGAGACAACCACCAATAGGTTAAGTGTGGAATGAGAGAAAAGAACTGAGATTGGATGCCATTCTAGTGCTACTCCTCCTTTGCACGGGATCTGTAAGGGCTAAATTAACCCTCCTGGTGATTCTCTCGACGAGGTATTCCTGTCATTAGCAAAACTGACCAGATCTTGATGGACGAGATATCTCGTCCTTGGAAGAAAACTAACCATATCTTGATCTCGTCATCATAAAATATTCGCTAATGACGAGATATGTCGTCATTAGCAAAATTTGTCAGATCTTGATGGATGAGATATCTCGTTGAAACCACTTGGAGGGTTTCAAAAGAGTGCTGTCCAAGATAACGTATTCAAGCTCCAGTTTGCTTCTTGTAATTTGAGTCCCGATGCGTTTCGATCCAAGAAGTAGCTATAGATCAGTTAGTTTTAACATCCTTTTTTGAAGTATTTACAATATTCACTACTAGTTTAGCTAAGGTTTTTAACTTTTACTCCACTTTTACAGGACAGTTATATTAAAAGATAATTTTGCTTCATAAAAAGGCATATATTTGAATACATACAAGCATAGTCTTTTATTTCATAAGGAAATACACGGTAACCAGAGAAAATGTTCATTTGAGTTTTGATTATAATAAAAAATTACTACATTATTACAAACTTAAAAACATGATCAAGCAAAATATTTATTGGAAACATATAGCATAGTCTCCAGTTTCTTACAATTCTCGTGAAAAGTGGTCTGCTATTTCTTGAAGAGAAACTGATTGTGATAAAGACGCTAGTAATCTTTTATGGCGATCAATTATCAGAATGAGTCATGATAGTCACCTGTAGTCTACTACTTAAAAATAATTTCTTCCTGAATTCACTTTGTAATAGTCTCTATTTTCCAAAACTGCAGGGACCCCTTTGAGGGTCTCAAGAACTATTGCTCCAGGCCCGACTGCTATAGGGGGACCGGGGAAGGTGAAAGGTTTGTTGTACTGTTCTGGGTAGTATAACATTAAAAATGTTTTCTAATTTAAAATGCAATAAATCGCCGGCTTGCAAGTGAAACACATAAGTCAAGTAACATAATTCTAAGAAAACTAGGAAAAAATTCTGTTCACTAAGCTAAAGTCACCAATTGTGTTTCGCAAACAGAAATCTAATCTTCATGCAAAAAGACTTAGTGGTTGGTTGCATTGAGTTTTATGGCGCAAGGGCCATATTTGGCCAAGGTGCTCCAAACACAAGGCAGCCAATGTCAAGTTATGGAAAAACACACACAGAAAGTTTTACTGACACAGAGGGCCGTGGTAGCCCGGTTGGAAGAGTAACGGATTAGCAACCGGAGGGTTGCGAGTTCGAATCCAATCAAAGACCGTCGTGTACAAAGGGGGCTGATGCACGTTAAATCTGTCGGGGCCTCAAATGTCCTCACGTTGGCGTGGTGTGGAAATTTAGAGAGTGGGGTGCCAGCTCAGGTGTGACCTCGTCATCTGACCGTGGTTCAAAATAACGTGGCGTCCTCGGATCTTTCCCTTTGGGATTGATCCCGGACTGTTACCAATAGCCCGTTGTGTTGCTCCAGTGCGACGTTTATTAAATACTTACCTTCCTTTACTGACACAGAAGAGAGAAATACACCCAGGGTGGAATCGAACCTAGCAGGAATAGAACCTGCACCGTTACAACTCACAGGTTGCTAGAGCAGTGGACAAACTCACTGAGTCACTGCGGTCCCAGTGACTTAATGGAGTTATTACCCTTAAAGTAGTAGTCTAAAGTTTATGGTCTAGAAAGGCTAAATAGCTGTTATCTTGAAAATTTTGACCTAGTGTGTTTCACTTGCAAGTCGAAGAGTTATTTTTACTATGTTTATAATAAAGCTGGTACAATAATTGTGCAAGGAAAAGGGGAAAATTTACTCATTTGTGTAAGTTAAACATTAAGTTGTTGACACTGAGTATTTCATAAGAGAACCGACATCTAACTGGTAATAGGGCCCATTGTGTATCCTGGTATTGTGGACCAGAACACAAATATGGGGCCCTAAAAGAGTGTATTTCAATATGAATAGGGTTATATTTATCTGTTGTTTCTCAATAATGCACGAAGAAAGAGAAGCTTCCCTCTACAAATCACTGTTTTGATTTAAGCGGCGCTTCTGTGTTTCATTCGGGCTGACACTCGAACTCAGATTAGAGAAAAGCGTACTCAAAGCCTACTTAAGCCTAGTTCCTACGCTTAATGAAAGAGACTATTTCATTAAGTTCCAGGGATCTATCCATGCAGCAATTAATTTCGAAGTAAAGTGACTTGTATTCGCGTGTATGATATGGGAAATAATCAACTACAGCGAAACATTTTTTAATAAAATATCTGTTTCTTTAGAGAGTAGATATAACATCATATCATTGCGAAATTTGTATAATTTTCTTACAATTGAATTACAATGAAAGATGAGAGTAAATAGGAAAACAATGGAACGGGAGGATATTAAACAAGATTCCAGTATTAAACACACTTCAAACAAAGAATCAATTTTTGATTTGTTACGCGAAATCCATTTAATTTTTGAGAATATTGCGAGACTTTAAAGGTTCCTGGGAACAACTCGCTTGTGTATTCGATTAAATATTTCGAATTTGTTGAGTTTAGAAGACAGATGTATTTACACATTGTATTCATTGAACAGCAAGGTATGGGGGATTCTATGGCCTCTAAATTTGTAAATTATGTATGGTTTGCATGAGTATCATTTAGGCTTAATTATAACGTGATCTCTCAGTTGCATTTTAATTTACATTGCAATGCAATTTGTCATTTTATTAAACTATTTAATATGGAATTAATCTGGATACACGTATATCCAGCCAATGAAATCAAAGGTTACAGTTCACCTCATGCGTATCTGGTACATTGATTTTTAAGCATCTTCAATTTTGTTTGATCTGTGTTTATAAAATTCAAATGCTTAATACATGCTTGTGAGTAATATAATTGCAGGTTCCGATCTAATGAACTCTTGTATAGCAAAAGATGGTCTTAGAGGGACACAGAGGCTTTTTAGGAACTGGAGCGAATGAGATTGCCTTCTGTTCTAAACAAAATTTACATATTTAACCCTCCAAGTGGTTACGACCAGATGTCTCGTCCAACGAGAGCTGACCAATTTTGCTGATGGCGAGATATCTCGTCAAGATATTGCCGACTTTTTGATGACAAAGAGATCAAGATCTGGTCAGTTTTAATAATGAGACGAGATACTTTGTAAAGACAACCACCAGGAGGGTTAAAATGAAGATAAATATAATTATTTAAATAATTCGGATTTTATTTACTAATTAGTACCTACTAAACTTGCTTATAACATCAGATTTGCTTGCAACTAAACTGACAAAAAGACGGCCTTCCTAATGGCTCCTGTCAATATATTTTCAAGACGAATCTAAGAAAAGGCGTCCACCTGTCTTGGTTTGTGCTGTTCAGACGTTTGTGAGGAAATAATTTTATTGATTTCATGCTTTGTGTTTTCTCGTTTCTGTGTAACAATGTGATTACACGATGCTACCATAAAAAGAAGAATAGACTTTTAACCCTCCAAGTGGTTTCGACGAGATATCTCGTCAATCAAGATCTGACCAATTTTGTTAATGACAAGATATTTTGTCATTAACGTTTGTTAACGGTACAAGGCAAAATAAGAATGCCACTCGATCGACTTTTCTCATCGTAAACTAAGGCTGGTTGGTAGTGAATTAACGTCGCATAGGAGCAACACAATTGCTATTGGCGACGGTTCAGGATCAATCCCGAGGGGAAAGATCCTTGGACAACACCTCATAATTTTGAACCACGGTCAGATGTCGAGGTCAACACCTGAGTTGGCACCCTACTATCCAAACATCGTAAACTAAGGCTAGAAAAGAATCGAAAAAAGAACTTTTTAAAAGTGCACCCGTGGAAAAGTTAAAAAATATTTTCTTGACATTGCATACAAGTATGGAAAGTGCAATGATGTCATCTGGAAATAGCGTCTACAAAATTGTACTAATTTAGAAAGAAAAGCTGAGACGTGAAAATCGCCTTCCAAGTAATATTAATTGTAATCCTGAAAAGAGTATTGAAATCCACTGTCTTAGTATATAATACGTATTTAACCATATAAGAAAAATTAATGTTTTAATTTACGATTGAATCATTTTGTTTTCCATCAGTACAAATGTGTCCATTGTTAAATGTGATAGTTATTTTGTGACAGATATTTTAGGGTTAAAAATTTTCCGGAGAAGATTAATTATTTCATTCAGCACGAATTTCGGACAGCTTTTGGTGAGTAAAATTTTAAATCCTTAAGTGATTCCAAGTAAATTGGATAATTTCAGATGATTCGAGGTATCAGAACACGACATTCATAATTTCGAAGAAATTATTTGGTTGTTAAATAGTTGAATTTACGTCGCACTGGCGCAACACAGCGGGTTATTGGTTTTTGGCACACGAACCATATTGGCCATGCAGTACCAAACACAAGACAGAAAAAACATCAAATAATGGACATACATGCGCGCAAAGAAAGTTTTACTGACACAGAAGAGATAAATATATTCAAGGAGGAATCGAAACTGACATGACAATCCCGAAGGGATAGATCCGAGGATAACATCTTGTAATTTTGAACCACTAGAATTAATTTGGATTTTACTCATTTGCTTAAAATGCCTTGTCCGATATTAAATATCAGCTCAGTTAAAATCGCCGAATTGATGAAAAAAACAACTATTTTACATTCGAGCTTATCTTCTTATCTTTTAATTTAGAAATTAATGGATTGTATCTCAATATTCTTGCAGGTCATCTTTTGTTTTTTTCTATCAACTAAAGCTTCAAACAGGTTAGCTATGCATTTAATTTTGAATATATAAGAAGCATTGAAAGAGACTTGGGATAGCAACAAGAGAATATCTAACCCCCTTTTCCCCCTGTATAAGCCTCAACATGCATAGTACATTGACAAAGCTCTTAGATCACTTTTACGAGATTGACGACAAACATGTACTTTCCTTTCCAAAAATTTGGAACACTCTAAAACCATCCCAGTCCGCCGAGCTGGATTGTATGCACATAATGTTTTTATCCCCAAACATTTTAAAAGAATTTTGTTTCTATCACTGCTTTCCAATTATTTTTAAGGCCGCTTCGCTTTATGCGGTTTCACATCCGAAAATTGAATTGGGAAATATATCCCAGCGCGCTTCTGGTTTTAAAAATAAATCAATAAAAGATATCTCTGACCTGAGATAATTGAACCTGACAGGACAATCCCGAAAAGAAAGATACAAGGACATCTCGTAATTTTGAACGACTAGAATTTATTTGTATTCTACTCATTTGCTTAAAAATGTCTCGTCAGCTCAGTAAAAATTGACGAACTGATGAAAAACAAGTCTTTGTCTTCGAACTTCTCTCCTTATATCTTTCAATTAAGAAGTTAGTAGATTGCCTATTAATATTCTTTCAGGCCACCTTACGTTACTTTCTTTCAACTAAAGCTTCAAACAGGTTACCTATGCATTTTATTTTAAATATATATGAAGCATTGAAAGAGACTTGGGATAGTAACTCGGGAATATCTAAACCCCCTTTTATATAAGCCTCCATATTCATGGTATCTTGACAAAGCTCTTAGATCACTTTTACGAGATTGACGACAAACATGTACTTTCCTTTCCAAAAATTTGGACCGCTCTAAGACCATCCCAGTCCGCCGAGCTGGATTGTATGCACACAATGTTACTCTCTCCCAAACATTTTAAAAGAATTTTGTTTCTATCACTGCTTTCCAATTCTTCTTAAGGCCGCTTCGCTTTATTTGGTTTCATATCCGAAAATTGAATTGGGAAATATATCCCAGCGCGTTTTTGGTTTTAAAAATAGATCAATAAAAGATATCTCCACAGAATAGAAGGCTTTTTGAGATATAGATTTCCTCCCTTGTTTTCCTTCCGATCTACGGGAACGATCAGGTTTCCCTTTGGAGGATAAGAGCGAAAACTGTTTCTCACCAGTGTCCGAAGGATCGTCTCCTGGGGTATAGCCGGTTCAAATAACTCCGAACGCAGCGACGTTTTTTGGTTCGTTTCACTGTCTGTTGATCTCCCGAGGAGGAAAAACGCTTACTGAGTGGACTAGAAAACATATTACATCCCCCCTCGGGCGAAAGGGGGTCGTTTCGGAGGAGGGTGAAGAATAAGGGAAGCTGCACTGTATGCATGAAATGGGAACAAAATGACCCGCTGCCGTTCCTCGGAGATTCGTGCCATCAGCGAAATATGTCGCAGGCATGTATGGAAATATGTCTTTTATAGCGGGGTATTTTCTGTAAAGTGCTGTATTTTCAGTTATTTTCTTACGATTTTGGATTGCAGAACTTGAAAGAGCCGTTCGCCGTTTTGTAAAATTGAAATTGAAGATCCGGTGGCATAGTTTTGAAGAGTATGCTAATACCGGAGCCACGTATTGCGTTTTATTTACAGTTCCAGGCACGTATTGAGAAAATGGGCCCTCCGCTCTTCCTTTTGTTGGTTCTGGAGAGAAAGAAACAGCCTAGTGTAAACGGGAAATAAGTTAAAGCTGTTAATTCTTTTTACTGTGTTTTTATTCATAAACTTTTTTTTATTTAACAAGTGATATTGGTGCAGCAATTACGGGTTGGACTTCAATCCAAAACATCACCCATGGTTGAAACGGTTAATAATCTCGTTTACATAATCTAAATCCATGAATTATGAACCCGTAGGTGTAGAAGAATTTTATCATGCAGTGTAATACATGTATTTTATGTTTTTTTTTGACAAAGACGGCTTCGAGGAGATAATGTAAACAGTAGATGTAATGGTAAATGTCTTCGTAATTGTTCTTACGAATAAAGGTTTGAGTTGTTGGCATGAGATTCAAGATAAGTGGCAATATCCTGTTCATTTTGGTAACACTAACTTAAAGTTATAGAGAGTATTACGTGTGACTAGTGCTAGTTTAGATCAACTCAATATAACCTGATTTGTTTTAACGCCAGTCTAGGGTCATTTAAACACTTGTATATAAAGCTGTTGGATTAGACATTAAATAGAATCAATCATTCACAAAGTTGTTCAACGCGCGGATTATGCGCATTGTATGCAGTCACAGAATCTCAAATCTCGTGATTTATACTAAAGGCATCCACAGCCTCTTTCATTATTTAAAATGGAGAAATATGCTATTAAAAACTAGCTCATCTCACCTATTTTAGATTTTGTAGTTGATTTGTTGGGTTTCATGGCGCGAGGGTCATATTTGACCAAGCTGAACCAAACACAAGACAGAAGACGTCCATTAATGATTTTTAGTCGTAGCTAGAGTGTGTTAATGATGGAATATTTCAAATGATTGGATTTGTTGTCTAGATTAGACAACAAATTAAATCTGTCGTTCACAAAGTTATAGAACGCACGGACTATGGCGTATACATTCTTAGAATCTCAATTCTCCTGATTTGTACTAAATACTACCTCTGCCTCTTTCAATATTTAAAATGGAGAAAATAAGCTCTTAAAAGCTAGCTCATCTTAACTATTTTAGATTTCGTCGTTGTTTGGGCTTTATGGCGCAAGGTCATATTAGGCCAAGCTGAGACGAACAGAAGACAAAAGACGTCAAGTAATGATTTTTAGTCGTAACTTGGAGTGTATGCTAATGATGGGATAGTTCAAATGAAATCTGGATACCCGTTTGATACTACAGTAATGTGTGAATGAACATTGTTACACATGAATTACATATAGTTTAGAGAAAATTCTTCCACTGGGCAGTAAATTTAATCTACACCTGTTATCATTTTAAAGAGATCGTAAGAATACTGGATGTAAAACTTAGGGCGTCAGCAGGATAAAAGTTTCCTAAGCCCCCTTTATGAAATGCATGGGAGAATTTCGTTATTCACATATATCGTCACTGATAGATTAATTATTAATTGAAAGCACTCCAATCAATCATATCTTTCACAATTTTAGCTGCCAGTTTCAATCTGAATTTTTGAATTGTTAATGAAGCCTAGGTTGTTTACAGCGGATGGCATGTTACATTTCCAAGGACGAGAACTGAATTTTAACTACAGTATAAATGAAGCCGTTTCATGGGAAAATATTTTATATCAGCTGCTTCAATCCTATTTCCTTATTTAGGATATAAACCACAATTTTCTGTCTTATTAATTTATATGTTTGTAGGTTTTTCTTCTGACAAAAATCGGATCAGTATCATGATGCACTACTTCTTGCGAAAACGTTCAAAAGATATTTCGAGACATTATGAATGTCCTTCATGATACCCCGAAACACTACAGTAAATGGTCAGGTCTTGTTTTTTTTTATGGCGCAGCGGCCATATTTGGCCATGCTGCGCCAAATAAAAGACAGACAACGTCAAGTAATGGACAAACACACGCAATGTAAGTTTTACTGACACAGAAGAGAAATATACCCAGGGAGGAATCCAACCACGTGGTCACGACTACTCATGCTGTCAGCCTGGCAGTTGCGACAGTCAGGGTAAATTAGTCAGGTTGGTTGATTTTGGGGGGTTTTGGCGCAAGGGCCATATTTGGCCATGCTGCTCAAGACACAAGACATACGATATCAAGTAATAGACACACACAGAATGAAAGTTTTACTGACACAGAAGAAAGAAACACACCCAGGGAAGAATGTACCTGACAGGAATCGAACCTGCGCCACCTACAACTCGAAGGTGTGAATCAGTCAGGATAAGTAAAAAGAATAACTTGAAATGGGCACAACTGTTTAATTTATATTATCACTATATGGGTTTAAATCGCAATTTTTTGAGTTTATTAATTTCTATGTTTATAGAAGCTTTAATCTACGTATTTCTGAGTACGCGTTTGGATATATTAATAGAACAACTTTAACTTTCAAATTGTAAAAGTGTGTATTTATTGTACCCATTGTTCCTACTGTCTCCATTTGGCTACATTTTAAAATTCGGATAAAATATGTCCCCAAATGGGTACATCCTATATTCCTATGTTTATTCCTTTTTTCTTATTAAGGATATGAACCATAATTTTTTGAGTTTATTAATTTCTATGTAGAAGCTTTAATTTATCTTCCTGAGTACCCGATTGGATACATTAAAAGAGCAACCTTTTCAACTCTCAAAGTATATAAAAGTGTATTCATCCATTTCTACAGTCCCATTCATCTACAACCCAACATTCTGATAAAAAGATATGTTCTTAAATGGGCACATACCATATTCTTTTGTTTTATTCCTATTTTCTTATTAAGGTATGAACCACAATTTTTTGAGTTTGTTAATTTATACATAGAAGGTTAAATCCCAATTCCTGAGCACCCACGTTTGGATAAATTAAAAGAACAACCTTTTCAACTCTCAAAGTATAAAAGTGTATTCATTAACTCCTACTGTCCCCATTAGACTAAACCTTAATATCCTTATAAAAATATGTCCCCAATCCATCACCTATTTGGGGACAAGTTTTTTTAAGCGTTCTTTAATTTCTTCCTTCAAATTTCTGCGTATAAAAGTACTTTAAATAGTCGATAAAATATTTTTCTAGGAGAGTAGTTTTCTTGGAACTGTGAAGAGAATAAATCTTCAAAAACATGAATTTGTGAAATTTATGAAAATTTAATTTTTCCAAATAAGACATGCCATGTGTTTTTCATCCCTTGAGCTTCACGGGATTTCCAAGTAGTGTAGTGTTGTTTTTACTGCACAACACATAATGACTAAATTACCAAAACTTTTGATTGAAAGAATCCAAGGAAAAATAGTATTGGTCAAAAAGATCAAAACTGGTCAAAAGTCATATTGGTGAGACTGTAGGTTGCAGAACCGATATATACTTGTGAACCCCTCAGAGGGTTAAGAGAGTTAGGATAATTTTCCCAGAGATTGGATGACTTTTCATGTAATAATCACTAAACTTTCACTAAAAATGTCACTACTTTCACTAAAATATGTGTAATTATGAAATTAGTTGTATTCTATTCATAAAAGTGTTTTTCATATTAACCATCCTGCTGGTTTATCTTCGCGTCGAAAACTTCCATGCTGTGTCCAGTCTCTAGTGCAAAAACCTATTCCAAACTGGTCAGTTCTGTGTAAAGGACAATTTGTTTTTCCTACTTGGACCTTATTCCCCTTGTAGTAAAAGGGCAGGATTGTCTCGACGAGATACCTCGTCTTTAGCAAAACTGACCACATCTTGGATGATATTTAGGTGAAACACTTGGTGGGTTAATTTTGTTACATAAACAAAGGCAATAACGACATAATATAGTACATGGATAACGAGAATCAATATAGTTATTTTAAGCTTATGCCAATGCTGGATAACTCTTAAAAAAACGAACTTTCAAGAGATATTTATTTCTATTCAACATATGCATTCGAGAAAATTCCCCTAAAAACAAATGTTTGCTCAATTGTACTTTTCACAGCTCCGAGTTATACATACCATTATTATAAAACACCTCAAGTTGAACGATTCTCATGTCTCGCAAACTGATGAATTTTTCTTGCCAGCTTTTCAGAAGACGCAGATATACGTATCCATCACAGGTGTGGTACTTTACGAAAAAGAGAAACTGAATATAGTGCCTTTGTTAAAGCTTCCCTGTATTTTGTATTCTTTCAGTTTCATGCGTTCATCGTAATAATGAATAATGCATTGGAGGATCGACTGTGCATCAAGTTGATACTACGATATGTATATGTATATAACGGCTGTGCTTCCATAAATAAAAGTTTGTGTTAAAACTTCTTACCTTCAGCTTAAGTTTTACTGTTGAATTAGTTTAAATAAAGAACATAATATTACTCCGCCCAGAATACAAAACTACATCTATGATACATAGAGAATAAAATGAAATATATGTTTAAATTGGAGGATTCATGCTCTTCTAAAGTTAGCCGGTGATATTTAGACAATGTTTGTTCATTCTTAATTATTTGATATTACAATAATTGGGTATTATATAAATGTCATTACTTCCCTCGATGTTTTGGAATCAAGGGATAATCTTGAATGACCAGGGTTAGCTTTAGGAAGTGCAGTGTCCGATTCGATCAATATCTAAGGGGCTTCACACAAAATGTCAAAAAGTAAAAATGTCAGATTAACAGGTAAAGAAGTCCTTTCTGTAGTTTTAGATCGTTTTCGGACAAAAATTATTTTTAGGTGGTATGAAAAGTTAGAGTTCAAAAAAAGTATTGAAACAAAGGGTGAGATTAATAAATTTTTTTTGATTCGAGAACCTTCTTTAACCCTTCAAGTTACATCGAGGAGATATCTCGTCCATCAAGATCCAACAAATTTTGCTAATGACGAGATATCTCGTCATCAAGTTGTCGCCTTTTTGATGATGACGAGATCTTGTTCTGGTCAGTTTTCTCCTAATGACGAGAGATGACGAAATCTTTATGGACGAGATATCTCGTCTATCAAAATCTCGTCAGTTTTGCCAATAACGAGATACCCCGTTGAGACAACCACCAGGAGGGTTATACTTTTGTAACCGGAAACGTTTGGACCTTATTACGCACATGACACTACATTATTGAAAGTTAAGCTTCATGCTCTTAAAACTGATTTATTATAACTCAAAAATGGAGACAGTCAATTTATAGAATCTATAACACGCTCCACGATTTGCAGCAGTTTCTTGTTTCAACTACTGATCGGGCACGATTGATTACGAGCTTACCGTTTTTGAATTGGAGTTGTAAATATCTCAATCTATAATTTACGTGACCTATGACGGCTGACGCATGCATTGCACTTAGAGTATTGAAGAGCTCGGGAACTAATGGCGTGAGATGAGGCTAATGTCGGGCATTTGTAAATAACAGCAGACTCGATAACAGCCATTCACAACAGAAAAGGACTAAGAATATTAACAACAGAAAAGGTCTGAGAGAATGACAAAGTGTGAATTACAAAGAACCACATCTTTGTTCTTGTTCCCGGGCAACGATTAACTAAGAATTCAACCTTTTGCAAACTCCGGTTTAAATCACGAGATGCAATCTCCAAAAACGTTGTTTTTATACATTTTCATTCACTGCCTCAAATAACACCGAAGCTCAATGCTGGACCCTCAACAAGAATCAGCGTGAGGACTGCATCGTTACCCCAAAGATATTGGCTTTAGGAGACGACGCCCAACTCGAGTACTCTTGATGGATACTCGACACACAGCTAAGCTCCTCACCAAGTCTCGGGAACACCGTCACTGCACACGTGATGACTGGAAACCATTAGACTGATCTGACGAGTCGAGTTTACAACTGTTTCGGGCAGATGGAAGGATTCTTGAGTGGAGAAAACCCCTTGAAGGCATGGACGTCGCATATAAAAAGGAGACTGTACACGCTGGTGGTGACTCCTTAATGGTATAAAGTTTTTAGTTGGCATTCAATGGGATTCCTTGTACGTCTACAAACGCCTCTGAAATATAAACGCTGAGTGCATTCTTTCTGACGAATTACACCCCTTCATGTCCTGTTTACATTCTGAGGGGTTTTGCTTCTTCCATCAGGACAATACGATGTTGCACAAATCTAGATACGTCAAATTATGGTTAGAGGAGCACTAATCTTAGTTTGTGGTCTTCCCATTCCCCCATAAGTCACCAGATCTCAACGTTATCGAACACATCTAGGGTGCCATGCACAGCTCTGTGGAACACAGAAATCCTAAACCTCGGAATTCAACAGAATTGGGACCACTCTGCAGGAAGTATGGTGTTCAATGCCTACATATTACTTCCCCAAGGAATTCAATGCTCGGCCCTCATAATCCGGTGGTAATATGACGTTCAATGCCTACAGACTACTTCTGCAATATCGTAGAGTCCATGTTGCGTCGTATTTCTGCAGTTCTACGCTCACCATTGGGAGGTCTGCAAAGTATTAGACTAGTATACCAGTTTTTCTGACATTTCAGTGTACATACTACAGTATTGTAAATTACTTTTGTAGTGGTAGCTAAGGTCGCCAAATATTCATGACAGGGTCCCTCAGAGTGCCGAGGGCCCTATTTGAGGATATTGGTGGGATCAGATTTAGGCAGGTCCTGATCATATCCTACACATTAAAAGCCAAACTTTTAAAAAGATCTCCGTTTTTATTTTGTGTCGATGTCCACTCTTCTAAAAACCTCCTTTCCACCAAAATAATTCGTCGATTTTCTCTTTCAAAGAACTCCACGTTGGGTGGATCGGAAATACGGATAGTGGCATTTAGAGAGGCTTTCACTAGAGAGAGAAAATGGAGAATCGGAGCTTTTCTAAGGTCCATAACTCTATTCGGTCGATTCGCTATTTTGAAAATCGGATATAGGGATCGGATTGAATGAGCGATTTTTTCTTACATCTAAGCGGTAAAACCGAGAGATTTTGACTGGAAGCGCATCGGATTATTTAGTATTCACTTTGAGCAATCCATTGTTTTTCAGCGTTTGTCACCCTAAACTTAGCTTGTTTGTTTTTTCTTTACTCCGCTAGTCTCGCAGCTGTTGTATAAAGAACCGACGAAATACATTTTTTATGCGTATGTTTTAGGCAAAACATGCGAAATCGGAAGTATTTTTAGAACTATTTTCCCACTATATGTAATTCATATTTGAGGCTGTCAGAGCAAGAGTGACCTAACCCACAAATACCCGAAAATTCCAAAATAATTATTTTTGGCACCTACAGTGCACTCTCTTGGCATTTAATGCGTTTGCAATATAGATTTTAACCCTCCTCAAATCATATTGTGGATAAATAAAATATATAAAAAATGGTGCCAAGGAAATCGCATTTATCTCCATTGAGTATGTTGGTGGGTTAGGCCACTCTTGCTGCGATAGCCTCATTTAAAGTTTGCTTAGTGTTTGCATGTTAACCCTCCTGGTGGTTGTCTCGACGAGATATCTCGTCATTACAAGAAACTGACCTGATCTTAATCTAGTCATTAAAAACAGCAATATCTTCAGAATTCGGTATTCCCCGATTTGCTTAAGACGAGATATCTCGTCATGAGCAAAATTGGTCAGATCTTGATAGACTAGTTATCTCGTCGAAACCACTTGGATGGTTAACCTTCCTAATGGTTATCTCTACGAGGCATCTGGCCATTAGCAAAACCAACCAGACCTTCTGAACGAGGTATCTCGTCATTGGAAAAAACTGACCAGATCTTAGTGTCGTCATCATTAAAGAATCTGCAACCGCTTGATGACGAGATCTAGTCATTAGCAAAATTCATGGGATCTTGGATGAGACATCTCGTTGCAACCACTTGGAGGATTAATAGCCATTCCTGGAGTCCAATTTGTGGTGAAATAATTTCTTATTAACCTTCTGAGCATCACGTGATTTCGGAGTAGTGTAATATTGTTTCCCCAAAACTCAAAAATAACGACCAAATAACCACATCAATTGGTTGAAAGAATCGTAGGAAAGATTCTATTGATTAAGAAGGAAAAACTGGTTCGAAGTCATGCAGGGAAGATTGAAGGTTGCAAACTGGTC
This sequence comes from Meta bourneti, assembly GCA_933210815.1. Classification (NCBI taxonomy): domain Eukaryota; kingdom Metazoa; phylum Arthropoda; class Arachnida; order Araneae; family Tetragnathidae; genus Meta; species Meta bourneti. The sequence continues at coordinate 37,446,992 of OW119934.1, forward strand.
AAACAAACTCGGCGGGCCGAGTTTGTTTGCCCAGTTTGTAGATTCGCGGATTAGTAACAGGAGGGTTGATCGAAACTCAATCCAACCAGACAAAAGTCGTGTACGTGGGTACTGGTGCATGTTATGTCTGTGCCAGCCCAGTTTTGACCACGTCATCTGATCATGGTTCAAATTTACGAGGTGTTAACCTCGGATCTTTCCCTTTGGGATTGATCTCGGACAGTCACCAATAGCACTTTGTGTTGCTCCAGTGCGACGTTTATTCAATTACCTATCCAATTTTGATGATCCAGAACTTTTAAAATGTTGATTATTGGCATTTAAAAAAAAATTACAAACAAAATGACAAATGTAATGGAATCAAAAATAACTTTTTTGTTTTGTTGGTAGGTAAGTAGTTGAATTAACGTCACACTGGAGCAACACAACGGGTTTTTGGCATTCCGGGTCAATCTCAAAGGGAAAGATCCGAGTACAATACCACGCAATTTTGAACCACGATCATATGACGAGGTTAACACCTGGGAGCTGTGGAATCCCAGTATCCAAAATTCCACGCCACACCAACGTAAGGACATTTGAAACCACGACAGACTCATTATGCACCAGTCCTCCACGTATACGACACGACGGTCTTTGGTCGGATCGAGTTTCGAACTCGCAACCCTCCGGTTTCCAATACTCTCCCAACCGGGCTACCGCGGCCCCTTTTAAGTTTCGTACTAATGCTTTAAACCTAAATAGTGATATTCGATATGGTTTCGATGTTCAAAATTACCAGGTGTTATCCTCGGATCTTTCCCTACGGGATTGATCCCGGACTTTCGCCAATAGCCCTCTGTATTACCCCAGTGTGACGCAAAAACAACTACTTACCTACAACTAGGGATGGGGAAAGAAAGAACAACCTGTTCTTTTTCACCTGTCTAAAAGAACGGGAACACACTGTTCCCACTTTTCACAAAACCCTGTTCTCCGTGCTTTTTGTATGGCGCAGTTTGTCCGCTTTTGGACCTTGCGCCATTACCTTAACATCCAATCCAATCCGTTCTTTTCGTAAAAAGAAACATTTGAATTTTTTCTACTTCGATTTTAATGCTATGGGTCGAAATGGGAATTTTGCAAAGAAATTTCTCTTTTCTCAAATTTTCTAAATTCGCTAAAAAATTTCGTATTTTCTAAATTATGCTAAGTCCGAAAAAAAGCTGTTCATCCTACAGTTCTTGAATCACTGTTTCCTGTTGATTCATTCTCCTGTTCTCTGTACATAAAAACTCCCAGCTTTGAGATTACTTCCTGTTCGGGAATCAATTCCTTCTGTCAAACTGTTCCGACCTTGTTATCCGTTCTCGGAGCTGTTCTCCGTCCTCAGAGCTCTTCTCGAGGAACTGTTCGCGGAGCTGATCTCGCTGACTGCTCCCGGAACTGTTCTCGACTGAACCAAGCCCCGACGTTTGATGAATTTGCGAGGAAATTAACTTGATAATTGTGAAATTTTATAATTGTTAGGCAATGACATGGTGCTGAATTTTTAGTTTTAAAAAAATTAAAAACTTTTTAAAATAATACTGATCAAGATTTTGTTGTCCAGATTTCTCTTTGGTGGTGTCACCTCTACTCGTTCTTAGGATTTGCAATGCTTTTAACTTTATTTTTAAATTAAATGTTACAAAATGGAAAGCAAAATTTAAAATGTGCGGACATTTTCACTGTGAAAGGGAGATTCGGATCAGAGTCATGCTTTCTCTATAAGTTAAAAAGGGATCCCATTAAGTCAGCTTTTACGATTTTAAAGACATCTCGGAAACAAGCATCCCACCATAAAACTAATGGGTTGGAAGGCAAAAGTGATTTTTTGACTTGTATTTTTCATGTTTTAAACCTGTTTAGATAGATTATATAATAATTAACTTCTTTTTCTGACAAACTAATTTTACTTTTCAAGTGGTAATCCCGGTATGCGTTTTTAAGTGCTTATAATCTTTTAAAGGGTAACTCTCTACTGCATGACGTGATTCAAAATCACGTGGTGTTGTCGGATCTTTACGGATCTTTCTCTTCGGGATGGATCACGGAACGTCGTTTTGTTGACTTAAATGACCATTTTTTTAATTTAAAAATGACAATAAAATCGAAAAAAAATTACTTTCGTTTGCGAATTTGTTTTGTCCTTGGCACCTCATATCTGTTTGGGAAAACGTACTTGACATAGTTCAGATGTGGGACATTATTAGTTGCCACTGGGGACCCAGAGAGAATTTAAACGTTTCGATTTGCAAGAACTTTTTTAAATTTACGGATATATTCTGATTTTCTTTTCTTAATTACTGATAGTTTGGCGCAGCTTGGACAGATTTGCCCCTTGAGCCATAAAAAATCAATCAATCGATTAACAATTCAAAGGCTCCAAATTATTTTATCTTTCGTTTTCTTCCTGTCAAAACTAGAGAAAATCTCACCAATAAAAAAGCTAGCAGAAGAGTCATTTATATTTTGTTTCTATATTGCATGCCTACAAAGTACTAACAAAGATGATATGTCAACAAAATTCGGTCCCTGTCTGTTTATCGCAAAAACTGCTGGCGCCACATGGTCTAGGAGGAGGAACAGGCTTGCACATTTCGAGTAGAGGCATTTGAGAACTGTGGTGAACAGAAGAGGAGGTTAAAGAACAGTTTTTTTAAAAAAGAACGGAACTGTTCGCCGAAAAGAACAGTATTTCCCATCCCTACCTACAACCCATCCAGAATTCATATTTTAGAATTTTTATTGGCGAAGTGTTGCAATTATATTCGAAAAACATCCCCCGAGACGTCACTTTCGGAATACGTACAGGAGACTCGTTCCGCTTCAGAATCACTAACGCCACTTACATTTAGCTGACAGAAAAGTCTCTTATATGCTTGTGGTGTTTGCCCAACTTAGTCAGGATGACTTTTCGCCAAAAAAGTCTACCGTCGAATCCCAATCCTTAACTTAATCCTAGCTTGAACTTTTATATAGATTTTGAGGATAAGAGGATATTTCTTAATGTAAATAGTGGTATTTTAATTTACTTCTCTTCCACTTTATACTTTGTCCCTTGTATAGGTTTGATTCAAAAAGTGCGGATTTTGGCCATTCACATGCACAACGGTCTGTTAGGAATATATCAGGAGACTTAGAAGGAAAATATGGTCAAGGGTAAGCCTCTATACTTGTCTTTCTGTCATTGCTTCTAGAAATTGAGTGTTATGTGTGATACTTTATTTCCTCTTGTTATTGTCTTTTAAGGCTCCGTGGATTAAAGGTGGTTATTCCTAAAATATGAGAGGCATTTTCCGTCGAGCCAAATTCAGATGGTGGCAGTGTTTTCGAACGTGACGTCATTTGGCTTTTTTATCGAATACGATTGCAATACTTCGCCAGTGAAAATACCGAAGAATGAATTTCGAATTGATAAATGACAGTTCATTGGTCTCAACGCCAATTAGATTTAACCCGGAACGTCGCCCATTTGGGTTGGGGAAGTAAAATCTTCGCATTGCGTCTGGTTGGTTTATTGACACTGAAAATTCTTCTCATACATATCCTCATTGTTTTAGAGCTAATAACGTATGAGAGGTATTTTCTATTAAGCTAAATGTAGATGGCGGTAATGTTTCTGTGGCGAATCGAGTTCCCTGTATGTAATGTGAACGTGACATCCATTGGCTTATTTTTTGAATCATATTTCATCACTTCAATAAAAATTCCAATGAGTGAATTGCGGATTGATATATGATAGTTGATTGGTCAACGCCAATTAGATTAACCTCCAAATGTCGCCAAAACGGAGATAAACTACATTTTAAAGAAGCTGGCTTAGTTATCAGAAGTTCATCCAGCATTGTGCGAGCAAATTCAAATAAATCCCGTTGCTGACCAGTTTAGTATAACGCATATATTATGTTTTATTCATCACTCTGTTGTCATACTTTGCTTTAATCCTAATGGTGGTTGTCTCCTAGAGGTGTCTCGTCATTAGAAAAAATCACCAGATCTTGCCGGACGAGATATCTCGTCATTAGAGGAAAACTGACAAGATTTTGATCTCGTCATCATAAAAAAATGGCAATATCTTGATGGACGAGATATCTCGTCGAAACCACTTGGAGGGTTAAGAAGACTAATTAGACGTATCGTTTCTAAAGACAGAGAACTTCAATCTGGGAAGAAATAATTTATTAATGGGTAATATTGCTGTTTAAAACAACACTATATTTGTTAATTTTCAGCGGTAGATAATTCTTCAAAATATTGTAAAATATTTTTCTTCTTGTCCAATAATCTAGAGATAGTAATAATATATTTTAAGTGCAGCGTATTTTAAAGTTTCCCCAATATTTATTTGTCTGCTATCGCTTGGAAACTCAAAATATCGTGTGGTTTCGCGTTTCTTTTATCCAAAGAATCTCGAAAGTATTTCATATTTTATACCATTGTGAAAGGAAATAACAAAAGATGCTATGTCCAGAATGCGACATGTTTTTAAAATTCTACTTGGGAATACGATTCTCGTCACATTCAGATAGACGTGTTCTTTCATATCCTATCCTATCATGTTTATTTTTAGTAAACCTTGGTTATTCCTGTCGGTAGTATCATCTTTAAGATATATTTGCATACAAAACTTAGGATTTGTGCTTACAATATAAAAAGATTTTGTCAACTGTTATCTTACAGAAGCGAAAAATATTTGGTATTTTTCATGAATCGTATCTAAATTTTTAGCTTATTGGAGGTACTTATATTCTGGCTTTGCTTTTATTACTTAAGACGAGATATTTGTTGGTTTTCTTGAATGAAAGAAATATTCCCTCTATATTTATATATTTCAATGTATTACTTTTATCTCCTAAAATATCTTTTTATAAGTTGTGAAACTGCAACCCTCTGAGCGTCACGAGACTTCCTAGTAGTATAGTATTGTTTTTACCTCACAACACATAATAATTAAATAACAGCATCTATTGATTGAAAGAATCCTAGACAAGATTCTGTTGGTTAAGAAGGTCAAAAGGGGTTTGGAAGTCATGTAGAGAAGACTACAAGTTGCAAAACGGATATATGCGTGTAAACCCCTCAGACGGTTGAAGATTTTTCCCCGATATCCCGAAATGAAACGATGCAATTTTATCGGTTCTATAAATGCATAGATTAATATGTTAAATGCATATCATGCGTTTGCACATAAAACATGAATAAGTTTTAAATACATAATTTTATTAGCCCTTCAAGTGGTTTCTAGGAGATATCTCGTACATCAAGATCCGAACAACTTTGCAAATGACGAGATATCTCATCAAGATATTGCCAATTTTTGATGATGAAGATTGAGCAGAAACTAATTAACTGACAAAAAAGTTTTTATTGTGCAGCTTTCTAAAGACTAACTATTAATTTTTAGGTAAAAAGTATAAATTATAAGTACATTTTGATAGTGTTTATATCTTTTGAACGGATTATAACATGACTATATATTTCTCATCAACATGAAAATGAACATTTAGTGTGTCTGAAAAATGCCAGTTAATGAGTTTCTGGTCTAAGTCAACGATATGGTAGTTGATTGGTCAACGCCAATAAGGTTAAACGCCAAAATCGCCAAAATGGAGACAAACTAAATTTTAAGGTAACCCTGATATATATCATACGAGAGTATTTGGGTAGCTGAAGTAAAATCTTCGCTTTCCGTCTGGTTTGTTTATTTACGCTGAAAATCTCCCTCATAAGGATAAGTTTAACCTCCTTTTATTTTATAAGAGGGTTTTTTAGTGTAAACATACTACAGGAGAAGAAAAATACTTCCTGTGAAGAATTAATTTCATCGCCGCTTTGGCGATGTTTGGCGTTAATGTTTAATATAAGTGACATGCTGAAATTGCATTCGCGTACGGCACAAGTTAAGAAAGAGGTTACCAAAGCACTAGCCCCCTTTTCTGTATTTAGCTTAACAGTAAAACTCAGTCCTTTACAAAACAACTATACAACACACAGCTTATTATGTATGCTATAACAAGCAATAATTTATTTTGCTTTTATTAATAATATCATCATAAACTGAAAAGTATCTTTTCTACCCAAATTGTTCAAAAAAAGAAAATACATGAATAAAGAAAGAAAAGACAAAATGTATTTGCCTTCCACAAATATCTTTAGTTGTTGGAGGTTTTAATATTTATTGAATTGCAAGAATTATTCAAGGACTTTTCTCTATTTATACTGTTCTCCAATTTGCTAAAATTAATAGAAATTCGCCCCAAAATACCAACGCATAGACTGTCACAATGTTTGGAATACTGAAATATATCACTTACATTAACTAATGAATGATTTTTCAATTTTGTCTGTAGTTTTCAGGAATTGATTGGCTCATTAATATTCTATGATCGTTACGACTACAAGACTTAAATAGGTTGAAATTGATTTTTTAATTTTTGCAAATTTTTTAACGTCTCTATATTTTCTAAGAAAAACCTCATGTCCAAAAATCTACATATTACATAAATAAAATTCTCATGTAATGTGAAACGGATTCTAGTAGCATTGGTTTAATACCTCGTTTCGTATTCTTGTATTTTATTTATATTACTTTTAAAAACAAAAGGTTAGAAACTTGATTTTGTGCAAAACGTGTAGAACACCTATGTGCTTTTTAAACCTATAAATAAATGCACAAGCAGTTAACACAACAAGGATTGAATCAGTAATCATGTCTACCAGTTTTCAATTACACGCAATGCTATTCTGAAGTCAATATAATATAATTGATATAATAATAAGTGTCACATTTAACACTTGAGTTCTGCTACGAAATAGTTGTCATGCGTAAAAAAGATGGAAAATAAAAAGATTGAATCGTAAATTAAAGGTTTATTTTCCTAGCATTGTTAAATATTATATATAAAGACAGTGGTTTCTGAATAACAATTAATATTACTTATTAACTCTCCTAGTGGTTGTTTCGACGACGTATCTTGTCATTAGGGAAACTGACCCGATCTTGATGGACGAGATATCTCGTCGAAGCCACTTGGAGGGTTAAGAGATTTTCATTTTTGTGTTCTGAAATAGTTGACACATTTGTAATGATGGAAAAGAAAATGACTTGATAGTAAGTCAAAACGATTATTTTTCTAATATGGTTAAATATTATGTATTAAGACAGTGAATTTTAATATTTCAGGATTACAATTCATATTACTTGAAAGGCGATTTTCACGAATCAATTTTTCTTTCTTAATGTGTACGAGTTTGTAGGGACCTCTTCCATTACTAAAGTTTCCATTCACCTTTGTGATGTTAAGAAAATGTTTCTAACTTCTATTTTAAGTTATCATTTTTATATTTTCTACCAGCCTTTGTTAACAATAAAAAAATACCAATCGAGTGGCGTTCTTATACAGTCCATAAATGTTGTTCTTGTAGGTACAGTTCACTTCAAAATTGAAGAAAAACTATTTTATATACTAACATTCGAAATATAAATGTACAAATGTGATATTTATTTTCGGACAGAGGGAGTATTTGTCGGAAGAAAATAAAGAAATAGAAATGCAGACTTGTGTATTATTGAGTACGTTTAAACGTTGCGATTGATTCTAAGTATTGCAGTTTTATCAATATGTTTATGTTATATGTTATATATAATGCGGGAACTGTAGGATGTTTCTTAAGAGTAAGATTAAAATTAGAGAATGTGATTAAATTAATATAAAATCGAGGCTCATTCAGAATCTAAAAGGATATCCTTATTCAAGGCATGCATGTGTGCCTTGCATACGAGAACTGCATGGTAAAAATACGTTTTATAACACTTTGAGTACCTCGAATAGAAAAAATTTTATACGTTTGTATATTTTTAAATGTTGTATTTTAGTGACATAAAAAAATTTATGAAATGCTGTTTTAAGGATTTATACATTTCAAAAATCTTCATGATTTTAAAAACACTCTTCATGCATAATTGTCTTAGAGCATACAATTGTTGCTTATTAGATTACATAATGAAGCGTAACTTTAGAGTCAGAAAGTAAGCTTTAGTAATATAATTCTTTGACGATTGAATATTTCCCAATTTAAATCACATTATCCTGTTTGTGATAAGACAATTTCTTGCCATAAATGTAAAGGATTTTATGCCGACAATCAAGAAGAAATGCTACTAAATGTATCCAAAGGAGAAAATCTTTTTGAAATTTTTTTAAAATCATTATCTTCAAAACATTTATCTAAAGTGAATGGAAATTTTCAAGTATAAATTTAAAAAATAAAGAATTATCTTTTAAAGTTGCCGTGTTGATTTTTGAATTATATTTATAACTATTCTTTAAATGTACTTACTTCAGGGTTCATAATAGTCGTCTAATGTTGAGTGCTTTAATATACCTTTGTCAAATACATGTCATCTTTTGATCTGATTAATATATTTTTGAATTATATCTTTATTTTTCGTTTCCGATTTCAGACATGCGAAATAAGTCACATTCTCAATGTAGTAAAAGATTGTTTTTCGTGGTAACATATTTTATTTATTTCATGATGAATTGCGTGGAATAAACAATGAAAAAAATCCTGGGTTCGAGTTTCAAAAATTGACATTATGAGTGATCTCATTTGGTGAAGATGACAGTGAACTTAAACGTACTGCGTTAATTGTATTGCCTATTTACCGTACTATGATACAGGCATATCGATTCCTGTAATCGTGAAAATATTTTGGTACACAAATTCAGCGACTATGTATTTTGAATTAAATAATTCCGAGAAAATTTTTAAGAGGTAATTTCATTAAAACATGTTATTTGAAAGAGTAAATATATATACCAGCAGATGCTGTAAATAAAGCATGTATTGTAATAAAACCTTAAAAATATTTAATATTTCAAGAAGTAAATTAGATGCATAGATGTGGATGTTGTTTATTTCCTTTTGTATGGAAGTGTTATTTTTGCTTCGAAATTTTTAATATCATTGTAATTCTTGTTATTTTTGTAAAATGCATAGCTTCGATGATGGAACTAAGACTAGTACAGCTGCTTGTTTCATTGCTTTTGTACCACATTATTTCGTCAGTATACAAGTGTGCAAGAAGTCAGAAAAACTTAGTTACGAGAAAACGAAAGGATGTGTGTAAGTGCGTTTCTTAAGAAGAAATCTGTCCTTCATCTAAAGAAAAATGACTTGATTGACTTCATCAGTCCAAATATCACCACATTCTGGTCTAGAAAAGTTATAAAACCTATATCTTGACAATTTTGACTTAGTATCACTTATAAGCCGATGATTTATGAGTTATGGCTGTCTCAAAAGTGAATTTTACTTTATATTGTTTGCATGTATTACTTTTCATGATAAGCAAATGAAAAGTTAAAAAACTTAGCGCTAAGCTCAGTGATTTCTTTGATATATATCAAAGAATTCACTAAGCTAGTTCGAGGTAGGTAGGTAGTTAATTAACGTCGCACTGGAGTAGCACACCGGGCTATTGGTGACGGTACGGGATCAATCCTCAAGTGAAAGATCCGCTAAACTAGCTCAAAGAGAATAAAGACGAATGTTGCTAAATTTTACCTGAAGTAAATTACTTCATGGTATATATGCCAGGTCTGAAAAGTAGGGTAATTTCCCTTCAAATTGAGAACATGCAACTCCACTTTAAAATCCCCCAAATTGTACTAAATTAAACAATTTGTAATACAGAGAGTTACAAAAAAAAGTAATGAACTCGTACTCTATCATTAGCTGTTCTGTTTATATATTTCACCTGTCATTTTTTGATAGAAAAAACAATCACGCGATTTCCTATTCGCTCTTTTAGGAAGTTTTCAAACAACCGTATGCGATTTACAGAAATATATCCAAAATATAAGCACCCAAAATTTGTTTCTAGTCGTTCCGAAGGCACGCATTTTTCGAGTCTAAATCACATTTTAATAAGAGTACATTTCGGAATGTAATATAATTTTCTTGGATTTAGGAACGGGGCTTTTTCCTACTTCGGCAAACTCGTCATAATTTAAGCCCATCAGCTGGCAAAATGCATTTTTATTCGTTCTTCTTTTGGTTTCGGGCTATTCATTAAGATGTTTTTCTCCGAAACTCTCAAGCAAGAGGACACTTAAACACAAGTGCTTCAAAAGATGGAAATACAAGTGTAAATTAGGGGGAGTTTTAATCGTTAGAAGGCAAAAGGAAGAACAGATTAGAAGAAAAAATCTGCATGTCCATACAAAGTACCGTTTCGCTGTTAACTGCACTATTTAAGCTAATGGCAGAGATTTACTCTTAGAAAAAACGAATGAATTACTTTTGGGGGTTATAATACGATCGTATAAAAAGTTACAGCTGCACTCAAGTCATGCACAAGGTGTTTGCAAAAATGATAACAAAATCGATTTAGGGGTACTTTGGTCTAGTTCCAAAAGAATAAAACACATATTTCTTTCTTCCAGAAGCCATTGTTTATTCATTTATTGAAATAAATGTTCTAAAATGAAAGGTCCGCAAGATACTTTCCCAGGATTAATCGTCCTTTTAAAGAATTCAACGCTTTACATTTGTGAATACCCTCTCAGTCTCATAAAATATTTGATAAAGGACTTGGAATAATATATACATTATGGCATCAGCTTAAAACCTTAAATAAATTTCATTTAAGCATTTATTCAAATTGGTAAGTTCATAGCAGCACGTTCAATCGATGTGCTCAATATTTTCAGATATTATGCATGCTTTGTACAAGGTGTTTCAAAACTTCCTGTACAAACTTTAACCCTCCAAGTGGCTTCAACGAGATATCTCGTCCATCAAGATCTGACCAATTTGGCTAATGACAAGATATCTCTTCATCAAGATATTACCGATTTTTTGATAGAGAACTTATGGGACTACCTTGGAAAAGCAGTTGCATGGAGACATCCTCCTCCTAGAGATATAAATGCCCTGAAGACCGCATTGCTGGAGGAGTGGAACTTAATTCCTCAAACTGTGGTTAAAAACATTATTTCCAACATTGAAACACATTGTGATATGTGTGTACACGTCAGGGGAGATCACATTCCATATTAAATTCATAAGTCTTAATTTTTTTCTGAGTTATTCTTTTTTTTTTCTGAACTCTCCTTGTCACATATTGCAATTTTTATTGTTTCATGCTACAGTTTTATATCATATGCAGTGCTCTTAAATATTTTCCTTTGTATTTATGTGTTATGATGTGATGTATCATTTCACACAAATTCATAAAATTATAGTTCACAGTTTCTGAAAAATCCGTTTTTATGCATGTAAAGATAATTTTGGACATGAGCGTATATATTAGCAAAATTATGAATGGTTGGATGCTTTGGAATTTTGAGTTGCTGATTCTTGAGGGTTGCGGATATTTGTGATTGTGGATTTCCAAGTTTAAAATAAAACGTGTGCTGTAATGCACTCTATCTGTTGTGTTGTAGACACATCCAAAACCATACTCCAGAGAATAGGGCCCTTTGAAACAGCAGAACAAGACGAAGAAACTAAGGTGATGAAAATGAAGATCAAAAGCACTTTGAAGATAATTATTTAAAAACAAAGAACCGTATAACTGAATTCTCCATCTTTGCATAACACCTAGAGATGAAGGATCTCATAACAAAACGAACTCATGAATATTCAATTGGGACATCCATGTACATAATTTTTCATACTTGGTTAATCGAAATTCATGTTATAGGAATAAGTGTATACATAATTGTAAGCACAATAAGTTCAACAATTGAGAGGGTTCCTTATTATTCTATAAAACTCATTATAAGAGCGAATATATTACAGAAATAGTAGCACATTATTATACATATTATACAGTACATTATTATACATTAAATTTCAATAAAGAAAAATCAACAAGCATTAATAGTAGTCTAATTGCACGTGACTAACATGTGATCAGAGTTAAAGCGATTTTAAATAACGCCAGAGATAAAATCGTGTGCACACATTGTTTTTCTTATCAGATAATGAGAATTCCTGTAAGATAAAAATGATTCTGCCTCATAAATTTAAATGTGAAAGATAATTCATTATTTAAATTTCGGACGTTTATTTCATACGAGATTCTTAATAATTATTTTAAAATTAATCATCAGAAAACGAATGAAAAATGTATTAAACGATTTCTTTTTCATGTGGGTGATTTTTAATTGAAAGAAAATGATGTTATAATATCAATACAAAAGCGATGCATAGCGTATAAAACGAGGCACTTCGTGATTCAAAGACAATTCAAAATTAAATGAAGCATTTACATAATATATGCTCTGCTTGATAAAATTTTACGGAGGAGTATAAAACTGGATTTAGTTGATGAATCTTTTTAGAAAGAGAGATTAAATTTCCGAAAGCTAATAGTTACCAAGATATGCGTCTCGTTAAGGATCGAGTTTATTTGCTCTCAAATGTGTTTACATTAAATGGTGTACAATCTCTGATACTAGTATAACTATGATAAATAGACGAGGAAGATTTATTCTGATATCTTTCATGATTTTATACAGATGAGATATTAATTTTAATCGTTTAAGCTTGAGTTGAGTGACTACTGGTTTCTCAACCTCTACAAGGACCTCCTAGAGTATGAAACAAGCTTGTTGGATACAGAGAGTGACATCGAAAGATTAGAAGCTAGTCTCCATAGCTTGCCCTCTTGCAGTCAAATGTTGCTGAAATACATGATAATAACTAGTAACTGAGTTAGAACTAGTTCCAACTACTGAGTTTGTACTATTCTTTCTGGATCACCACTCCCTACACTGTCCTCTAACTGCAAAATTCTATGAAACTGCCACATGGGTTGTTTGCAGGAGTTAGGCAAACAACCAAGGTGCCCAGGCTATGCAGACAGATGCCTTTCCAAGACGAGGAAGAATTAAATTTCCTTGGTTAAGATTGTAATTTCCTTGGAGTTTGGTTTTTAACTACTTAGATATTTCCCCGGGGCTCCCTTTGCGTCATTCAGAAAATAATTTCGGGGTGGCCCAATCCCTACCCTCTTCTCGTTCCATATTCCAATCGAATTGCCGTAATGTTGAATGCTAAAGTGTAAAATGACATTTTGGACTGTTTTAGATACGTCTACGCATATTTTATTTCTAATTTCGGCTTACGTTGATTAAACAAACTTGGGTAAAATTGAACTAGATAGACTATAAAAATATCACGGGGTGGGTTCGAGCCTTTTGGACTCTTCCCTCAAATACGTCCCTGATTTACATATACTTTACGTTTGTGATTCGTGTCCTACTTGCGCCATTAAACAACCAACCTATGTGATTCCCGTAACTTGGTCTTATGTTTGTTAAACTAATTTTAGAGAGTATTTTTCATTTTTATACTCATTAAACTATTTTTAGGAGTATTTTACATTTTTATGCTTGTTATAAACTAATTTTAGATAGTATTTTACATTTTTATGCTCATTAAATTAGTTTTAGAGTATTTTGCATTTTATGCTCGTTTTAGAGAGCATTTTGCATTTTTATAGTTTAACGATTTTGTATTTTGTATAGTTTTAAAATCAAAGATATTTCGGGAAGGGCTTGAACCCTTAGGGTCCTCATATGGGGAATACGTTCATGTATTGTATTTTGCTTAAGTGTGTCGTCTTGTATCGTACCTTCTATTTTCTTTCGTCATTGGAACCTTATTTTTCTTCTGTTTAATACTTTTTATTATAGCTTTAATAAAAGCTATAATAAAACGTCTGTGCCTGAACCTCCAATCTGATTGGAGGTTGGTCGGAGTTGTTTTCTAATACACCTGCGGACTTAACAGTTGCAAATACTTCTCTCAGGGTCTGTAGCTCAAAGCGTGGTGGTTATTGTTACTGCCTAATTAACCTATGTGTAACGATAAAAGATTGTAGATTGACAGAAAGATCTCTAATGCTTTGACCAGATTTCGTCACTCTAAGGCCTATGACAGACGAGGGTGTTCGAATCTATGATAATTTCGTCGGACATTAAGATGATATCGATATATACAGCAATCACACACTCACAAACACAGGCACACACACTGAGATGATTTTATTTATGACTTTAACCTCTGATTTGCGTTATGATCGACCCTCCAGACCGTCCAGACAAAGACACGTCGTGTACACGGGGCTAGTGCACGTTAAATATGCGGTGGCCACAAATGTACTCACGTTGGCGTGGTGTGGAAGTTTGGAGAGTGGGGTGCCAGCTCAGGTGTTGATCTCGTCTTTTGACCGTGGTTCAAAATTACGAGGCGTTGTCGTCGGATCTTTCTCTTTGGGATTGATCCCGGACTGTCTCCAGTAGCCGGTTGTGTAAAAAATATAACTCCTCTAATTTACACTTGTATTTTAATCTTTTGAAGCACTTGTGTTTCAGCGTCCTCTTGCTTGAGAGTTTCGGAGAAAAACATCTTAATGAATAGCCCGAAACCAAAAGAAGCTCGAATAGAAAGCATTTTGCCAGCTGATGGGCTTAAATTATGACGAGTTTGCCGAAGTGGGAAAAGCCCCGTTCCTAAATCCAAGAAAAAAAATTAGATTCCGAAATGTACTCTTATTAAAATGTGATTTATACTCGAGAAATTGCTTGCTCTTCGGAAAGATTAGAAACAAAATTTTCGGTGCTTATATTTGGATATATTTCTGTAAATCGCATACGGTTGTTTGAAAACTTCCTAAAAGAGTGAATATTAAATCGCGTGATTGCTTTTTCTATCAAAAAATGACAGGTGAAAATATATAAACAGAACAGCTAATGATAGAGTACGAGTTCATTACTTTTTGGTAACTATATTAAAAACTGTTTAATTTAGTGCAATTTTTGGGGGATTTTAAAGGGGAGTTACATGTTCTCAATTCGAGGGGAAATTACCCTACATTTTAGACCTGGTATATATACCGTGAAGTAATGTACTTTAGGTAAAATTTAGCAGCATTTGTCTTTATTGTCTTTGAACAAGTTTAGCGGATCTTTCACTTGAGGATTGATCCCGGACCATCGCCAATAGCCCGTTCCGTTACTCCAGTGAGACGGCTGATTAACTACCTACCCTCCAGACTCCCCGCATGCGTTTTGGAATTAAATTTCGCTCCTTTTAATGCCGCAATTCAATGTATCTTTGCAATCGTTAAGGTAGAGTGAAAATTTTAAGATTGCAAATCTACGAAAAATTCACTCCACATCCATATCTTATCCAAAGGAACAATAAGATTTTGTTCACATAAAACAGTAATTATTCTATTTGCGTTCTTAATCTTTTTGCGTAAAGCATTTAGGGTGTATCTGGGAATAATATTCCTTATGGCAAACATAAAAGGGAATGTCCATCTCGTTTTTAAAGAGGTTATGATTTTAATTAGATTATTTTATTGTTTTAATATGCTACTTTATTTTTACACTCATTAAGCAATGAAAATTCAATCGAATTTGATAGTTTTCAGAAATTCTACTTCGATTTGATACTAAGCTTGTCACATAAATGTGATGGTTTACCACAAAAGGGTGTAGTTGGGAATTTTGTTTCTGAGAATGCAATCTGACAATTGTATCTGTTTTAGTTTTCAAGTGCGAGAATCCTTTTAAAATACTAAAAAAGCTTAAATTCCATGTAGAAGTTAAACTCCAAAGCTATATTTTTACTTAAATGTTCCAAATGTGTGATGTACACGATGAGTTGCAATTCCTACTCATGCTTTTAACATGCCAAATGTTTAATTAAAGTTGTGTAATAAAATCGATACAAAACTATTATAAAATAAAATTGGTGCTTTCTCATTTAATCTCCCATCTTTAAGATTTCCAGGAAACAAAGGTCTAATAGGATTATGTCCTTAAGTCCGTTTTTGTGTTTATAATGACTTTCATTGGAACGTGTTTAAAATTAATATGAACTGCTAGATATAAATAGAAAGATGCAGAATGACTATTCTTATAATTTTTACTCAATATTGATTAGAAACACCTTGACATAATTAGTGTTTTAAAGTTGTATTAGTTACTTTTGGCTTGTTGCTCTACCGTCATTTCTTGCTGCACTAGATCTCGATACGCACGACTTTAAACTTCCAAGTGTTTTCGGCGAGATATTCATCAAGATTTGACCAATTTTGCTAATGACGAGACACCTCTTCGAAACAACCATCAAGAGGGTTAAGTGGATTCCTAACCACTGCAAATATTCATACTTAGACTACGAATCTTCACAAGAGCCTGTTGAACCAATGGCCAAAACGCTAAGCACTCGGTATATCGTAGAAGACGGTTTTGGAATATGATGCTATTATTTTCTCTAACATTTTTAATACTACATATGCAGTTACGTATGTATCATATTATAATGATATATATGATTTACCATGTATATGATTAAAATATTGCTCAAATGCGTATAAGAGTTTTATCTAAACTCGTTTAGGTACCATTGTTAGCTTTCCTGCATTTTCCGATTTTATGTAGCATATTTTTTCAAATTTTTCGGTCATTTTAAAGCATTTCTTTATATTGGGTCGGTGCGAATGAAATGTTCGGAAAATGACCATCATACTTCGATGGCGATAACTGAAAAATACAGTACCTGACCCCCTACTCGAAATAATCCCCCTCTGAATTGACACACTGTTGCCACTTGTCTGATAAGGCCATGATCCTGGAACGAAAAAAGTCTTGTTGCTGGGATGCGAAGAAGTCATCAACTGTACAGTGAACCTCCGTATCTTGGGTTAACCGTTTGCCAGAGAAAGCGATCCAGGTGACGATACAGATGAAAATCTGTAGGTGACAAGTCAGGGGAATAGGGGATGAGGCATCGCTTCATAGCCCAACTCGCGTAGTGTCAGCATCGTCCGTTGTGCAACATGAGGACGGGCGTTATCTTGCAAGTGGAGAAGGCCATGCCTGTTTACCAAAGTCGGTTGTTTCATCATCAATTTACGGTGCATCTGTCGTAATTCATCACAATATCGTTCTGAAGTGATGGTTTGGCCACTTGACAGGAAACTACGATGAATTATTCCAGCTGTAGACCACCATACAAGAAGCATAACCTTCCTGGGATGTAAGGGTGGATTGGGATGGCGTCCAGGAGGCTGTGCTTTGTTCAACCATTGTGCAGATCGTTTCTGATTGTCATAAAGGACCCATTTCTCGTCGCAGGTAACGATTCGCTGCAGTAGAGGTTCTCTTTCATTCATGGAAAGGAGCGATGCGCAAACTTCCGAGTCTCATCTTGTTGGCAATTGTCAATTCATGAGGCACCCAAGAATCCATCTTTTTGACTTTACCCAGTGCAGCCAGACGGCGAACAATTGTAGTGTGGTGGACACCTAGCTCGGCCGCTATCTCACGACATGTTTTCCGCCGTTCAGCTTCAACCACACTTAGCAGAACATCATCAGAAACTGCAACTTCTTGGTTCGTTTTTCAAGTCCATATCTCCACTTCGAAACTTCGCAAACCATCGCCGAATGGTTCGTTCATTGGCTGTATTCTCCCCGAATGCTGTGTTAATGTTTCGAGCAGCAACTGCAGCAGAATGTCTCAGTTTAAATTCGTAAAGGAAGATGACTCACAAATCTGAGTTTTCCATGTAGAATTCGGAAGCACCTTATCCCAAACAAATTAAATCTGGAACTTGTACTTTACACGCGTGATAATTATTTATAGTACCTCTGTGGCGTAAGATGCCGGAAGCTTGTAGGTAATTACTTTTAGATGTATGGGGATCATTCCCAAAGCTATTTCTCAACGGACATTTCATTCGCACCGACCCAATATTTGATTAATTTTAGACATGTTTTGATCTTTAAAATTAGACGAGCGTTTTGAATGATTCTAGACTAATAATATAAGCTTCCCGTTTACTATGCTGCTCCATTAAAACTGTATTCAATTAAAATTTTCGGTAGTAAAATTAAAAATTTTATTTGAAACAGGAATTGTCAGAAGTGAGAATTGCATGTTTTTCTTTCATAGAGTATACTTGTGTTTACAAAATAAAGACTTTCAGTTTGGTATAGGTATTGTAAAAAGTTTAATTGAGATTTAAAGAGATTTTGTCAAACAGGGTATGGGTTTTGGAGACTAATTTAAAGTTTTCAGTTTCTGAACTATGTGCTAGTTTATTCTGTTTTGTTTCATAGGTTTATGTATTCTTTAATAAGATAAAAAATCTTCAGTTCACAAACCCCCAACAGTCAACAATTATAATTTTCGCTTAACTTCATGCAATTCTTAAAAGAAGTTTCAGAAGGAAATAATTGAATTGTTTAGATCATTTTTTGTTTTACATAGCATTTTTAAGTATTTATTTACTAAATGTAAAACATTCAATATCAGTCAAAACATTCAATGTATAAAAAATTCAACAATTAAAAAACTTGTTAACTTGAGCTTAACTAACACATTTTCACAGGAGTATGTATAAAAACTAGCGTTTGTTACGAAGAAACAAAATTATAGATTTAAAGAAGATCCCAAGTAAATATTTAGCCTTATACAGTTTCTATTTCCGTCGAACAATGGGAACAAGAGATTTTAACTAACCATTTCACCTTAAATGGTTCTGTTCAATGAATGTCGTAAAATTGAGCGATAAATATGACATCGAGGAAAGAGATCAGTATAGGGTCATTCCACGCAAAATGAGCAAATCGGCTGTGGCTGACATATCACCGATTTTCAGGTCATATCACCGAATAGGTCACATATAGTAATGGCCAACTGCAAAATCTTAAGTTTCAGAAATCTAAATCTTGTTAATCATTGACATTTAAAGTTCAAGGTTACATAAATTTAGATTTTCTAGCACTCTAAAAGTGGCCTGTTTGCAACCCTATATTTCAATAAGTTATTAACACAAATTTAAAATTTTTATATCGTTGCATTCTTCAGAAAAGGGTATCTTAGGAAACGTCAGAACATAATTTAATAGCCGTCATTGCTGAATCTGAGGGATCGACGAAAATAGAAATTTTGCCAATTTGCTACAAATTTCAAATTGCTCTGGTATTCTCTAGAAATGGAAAGACAATATTAAAAATTATTCTTAATGAAGAGTCTTTCCTAACAAATAGCGTGGAGTATTTGGCGATTATATTTTTTTCTACTCCTTTATAAAGAAAAACATTCAAAAGTAAAAATTATGGAAAAATACGATTTTTCAATTTTTAAAAATGCATATTTCACTGTGAGGGAAAGCTCCAAGAACATTAAAACTTTTCAACATAAAAGAGCTAGATGTCTATTACATGTCCTGAAATTTTCATAATTGTAATTTGGTTATTTTTGTCTCGGAAAATTTTTAATTAGACGTAAATTTTACTTTTTATCGCAGCTGATAATGAGTTATAGCTTCTGATAATATAAAAAAATGCGGTATAAGAATGAAATATAACTATTATTATGGTGAACGTGCAAAATTTCACATGAAATTTTTCTTTAAATTTTTTTGCTTAATCCAAGGAGTGTTTCCACCAGTGAAATAATTAGGTGGGAAGTTAATTTTGTTAGAGAAGTCTTTTCGATTTGCTTTTTCCTTTGGAAACTAAGTATTAAATACTACTACTTGTGAATATTAAATGCGTTTTGTAAATATTAAGTATTATTTAGTCAGGTAAACACTAATTTTGAGAGCAATAAAATTTAAACATCGTTGTTAAACTCGATTATCCCAAATGTACATAACTCACGAATCCTTTTTCCATATTTATCACAATCACTAGTGAAATAAGTAAAGATTTCAAGAATTCGGCATCACTAGGAAAATTTCAATTTAAGCAACTACGAAATTAAACAAGAGACCTTTATCAGATTGAAAGTGAATTTGAAGACAATCAAGTAGAGGTTTTAAATGTTTAAGCTTTTTCTTAATTGTGTTTTGATGTCCTGCTTTTAAAATTTTCTTCAAAAGTTAAAAACAATTTGGTATTTCATTGTTGATTTGGGGTTTCATTGTTTCCATTTCAGTGTTGCCATTTGAAACGAGTAACATGAATAGAATGGGAAGGAAATGCTATGATGGCGATAATAAACATTGCCAGTAAGTGCTATACTGATGGAATATCCCGTCGTAGAACATCCGAATAGCCGTTTGGCGACGAAACTTTCAGTCGCCAATTGATTGGAAGGGCAAGAACGTGTTTTTGCGTTTTACTAATTTTGTTATTGTTGCTTTGGGACTCAAAATGCAATTCTGAATTTTTCTACAAGTAATAGACATATTAAATTATATTCTTCCAAAATATAGTTTTCGTCAGAGCTGTCTTTCATTTCATTTTGAGTGCCTATTTTAAGTGGAAAATCGTCATTTTATAATTTTCCTTTGATGTTTTGAAGATGAAGAAAATAAAAGTCGACTTCCAAACTTCAGCAGTAGTCTTATCATACCTTATCATATCTGGTATGAATTTCAACGATGCATTTACACTGCTGGCCACCGTAAATGCAACACCCTGAAGGAAGCATGCAAATAATATGAAATTTACAACATGCATTAGCGGAGGTAAGATATGCAAATGATTAGAATTTCAGCGCAGACGCACATCACGCGCGCCTGTGGCGCCACTTCAAAGCGCTATTTAAGGCTTGGAGATTTCGACGATTTCAAGTACGGCAATTGTGTTTTTCTTGTGGTTTTTCAAAAAAAACGATCAATTATGCCTCGTAGACAACAGCGATCATCTTTTGATCAAGTATCCGAGTTCGACAGAGGAAGGATAGTGGCCTACCGAGATTGTGGATTGTCTTTCAGGGAAATCGGTAGTCGTGTTGGACGAAACCAAACAATTGTAATGCGGATATGTGATCGTTGGATGCAGGAGGGTACGACGGACCGACGTGTTCGATCGCATCCACCTCAATGCACCACTTCACGTGATGACAGGCATATTGTGCGTATGGCAGTGACGGATCGCTCAGCCACATCACGAACCATAGCACAGCACATTCACTCTGTACCGCATCATCCAGTGTCTGCGCGTACCATTCGACGCCGTTTACAGCAGAGTGGTCTGTCTGCAAGACGTCCATTGCTTCGTCTACCCTTGACGCAGAACCACAGACGTTTCCGCCGCCAATGGTGCGATGAAAGAAGGATGTGGACGGCAGAATGGAATGAAATTGTCTTTACTGACGAGTCACGCTTCTGTCTGCAACACCACGATGGTCGGATTCGAGTCTGGAGACACCGTGGAGAGAGGATGCTGAACAGCTGCGTTATGCACCGCCACACTGGTCCTGCACCGGGTATTATGGTATGGGGCGGTATTGGATATCACTCTCGCACTCCTCTAGTACGCATTGCCGGTACTTTAAACAGCCAGCGCTACATCTCCGAGGTGTTGGAGCCAGTTGTCCTTCCTTACCTTCAGGGCTTGCCCACAGCCATATTTCAACAGGATAATGCGCGACCACATGTGGCACGCATTGTACAAGGGTTCTTCGTCAATCGCCAGATTGAATTGCTTCCCTGGCCAGCTCGCTCTCCGGATCTTTCGCCGATAGAAAACATGTGGTCCATGGTTGCTCAACGATTGACCCAGAATACATCCCCAGCTGCCACACCAGGTCAACTTTGGCAACGTGTGGAAGCTGCTTGATCTGCTGTACCCCAAGAACACATCCAAAGTCTCTTTGAATCAATGCCGAGGCGTGTGGCAGCGGTGATCTCCAACAATGGCGGCTACTCTGGCTACTGATTTTGGCAGGAACCACACTTCACAGAAGTCTATAAATTTAATCATTTGATACTTGGTCAACATGTTATCTACAAAATAAATTTTGTTGTGATATCTCTTGTCTTTCTTGGTGTTGCAATTTGGGTGGCCAGCAGTGTAATTCCCTTTAGCCCATAGAAACCTTTGTAATTCTGTCAAAATGGACTATTTTCCATTTTCGCTACTAATTTTTAGATTAAATATGATGTTTAAAATTGTTGTTTCCAAATAGATAAAAAGAGAATTCTTCATAGATTACAAAAATATGAAATGTTGTCTACGTTAAATAGGTTTTGAGAAAGAGATCTTCAAACATGTAACATCAAGCGATTTCACAACTGCTCTTTAAAGTTGCAAGTCCTTAAAATTCCTGACACTTCCAAAATATTTCATTTTGAGAGAAAATACTTTGAATATCGTTATTTATGCATAAACTTAACCCCTGTAGCAAATTTCATTAAAATCCGTCACCCTAAGGCCACAGGTTTTTCTGATTTTTGCTCATTTCACATGGAATGACTCTATACCCTTTTTACGCAGCCAAAACAGCTTCCGACTGACAGTCAATTTGCGTGACGAGTTTTATTGATACTGCATCACAGCACCCTAAATGTCAAATTGCCTTACTCAATGAAAAGTCTTTGTATTTTGGTTCTCGAATTGTGTCGTTAGTCGAATCAATTTAAATGGGTCAATATGATTTGGTAATTACTTGAAGAGTCTTAGACGATTACTTGCTTATTCGGGTTCTAAACGTGGCTTAAAAATCTTTACAACGATGGTTAATGACCTTTGTTCTGTATTGCAGTATCAGAATTATCTTAAGAAGCCTCTAATTTTCATTAATTTCAATGAAAAGGCAAATTAAATTTGCTAACATTGTAAAACCGAACACTATTCTTATACTCTTTGCAGCTAAATGATTATTAACCCTCCTGGGGGTTTATTTTCGCGTCGCAAATTGCCTTGTACTGGCCAGCCTCTGGTACAAAAACCTGTTCCAAACTGTCACCAGTTTTGAGCAAGTGAAAATTTGTTTTTCATACTTGGATCTCCATTCCCATCGGAATAATAGGGTAGTTTTGCAACGACGAGATATCTCGTTCTTAACAAAATTGATCCGATATTGGGAGAGATATCTCGTCAAAACATTTGGATGATTGAAATAATTCGAGAGAAAATTAAAAATTCCCCTCATTTTTTTCTCTATGTATTTTCTTTTCTTTTATGCTCTTTAATTCAGATGATAGAATTTAAAGACATCAGAGAATTAATTCTACTTTAATATTCAAGAAATTAGAATCGCTTCCGGAAAGGAGTATTAAACATAATTTTTGTTACGCGTTCATTGAAGTAGTTGAATTATTCTTCGGAAATCTACAAAAATTCTCTAATAAATACGCATAAAACAAAATTTCATTTATTTTCGATCTCTTTCAATCATGTCATAACTTATCTCACAGGCTTGGTTTCCAATAATAAAGAGAAGATTGCTTTTACACGTTTTCGCATAAACTGGATTCGCAGAATCTAATTTTACTCTCTCTATGTCATCATTTCCCCCATGAAATCACATTCGTATTTTTAAAAGTTAATGTGATCGAAATTCTCCTTTTCTTTTAAGTTTCGCTGCAGCAGTTTCCAATTCAGTCGGTAAATCGTCTTTATTTCCATTATTCCTTTTTTAATTTATGAAAACAGAAATCATAGGTACGTTCCTTGGGATCCACTCGAAAAGTATCGAGTAGTAAAATATTTGATTTGAAAATGGCTTCAAATATTTGATTTTACGCATTATGAACTGTGTTTTTTAAATGCAATTTCAAGCTTCCAACGTTTTGTTAACAGTAGATTTGAGCACAAAAGAACTAAACTATTTGTACAGTGTACTACTATTTATATAATGGAAATATAGTTATTGCCATTAAATAAGATTTCTTAGAATTATACAGAAAAGAATTAGAGTAAATATCCATACATTTTCATAAGAGGACTAAATATAATAAAATAAGAAACCACACTAATAAAAGATTTATGCATCTTAGAAGTGTATGTATGCACCTATGATAGGATGTATATGAAAAACTTTTTCAAAAATTCAAAATGCCTGTGTGAAGTTGCTTTAGTGTCCTGAGCCAGTGTGTAAATTTTGTCGACATACGTTATCATCCTTAGCTGTCTACATGGCCTTGAAGCTTCACTTATAATGCAGTATAAAGGAACTGAGAGCAGCATGGCGAAATTATATTTTGCATTCGTATAAGTGCATTCGCATGTGCAAAAACTTCATGCCCAAGCGACTACAAAATGGGACAAATGTAAAATTTGTAGACATTAGTATATATTATAATTTATAAGTAAATGACATTCAAATTAGTTTACCAGTCTTTGAGAAATTAAAAGAATTTTTAAACTTTCACAAAAACTCAAGAGCCCGCTCTACTAAACCTACTTATTTCGTAAAAGTAATTTCATATAATTACTATTGTAATGTATACTTTTCTTTTGCTTTTTCATGTTATCAATCTAATTTCTTTATATTAATAGAAAAAATAATGTTTGAATCGTAATAATGAACGACAGAGAAAAATTAATTTTTATCGTTAACATTGCGTCATATACAAGTATTACATTTTAATATGTACTATAACACAACCATCATGACATATAAATAGAAGTAATCGAGGAATTAGTTAACTTAGCCACACAAGGGACGAAAGAGAAAGCCACTGGATCTGTTTTCCTTTCCTGGGTAGCGTTTCTCTTCGTGCCTTTCCAGTAAATCCTGAGAGCCAGCGCTACTGTTTCTACTTAATTGGTATAAGTAATTTCGTATACTTGTTATTGTAGCGTAATATTTTTATTTAGCTCCTTCACTTTATCAATCCAATTTCTTTATAATAGAAAAATAATTTTTAAATTATAATGACAAAAAGAATTTTTTTTTATCGTTAACATTGCGTCGTATATTACATTTTAATATCTGATATAACACAGCAATCATGCGATAAGGGTAAAAGTAATCAAGGATTAGTGAACTCTAGCCAAGAGACGAGAGAAAGCCGCGTTGAATCTGTTTTTCTTTCTCGGGCAGCGTTTCTCGTCAGTCCTTGCAGTATAGCCTAAGAGTCTCGTTGTGAAGCCCTTCCTAAATAAGTGTGCCCTTTAAAATAGAGCCAGTGTTACAATTTCTAGTTATTTGGTATAAGTAATTCCCCCCCATATATATATGTCCTTCCTTTTATCAAATTTCGTTACTTTTGGAAAAATGAAATAATAATGAATGACAAATAGAAAAATTAATTTCAGCATTAATATTGCATTTTAATATGCAATCTAATAAAATCATAGACTATAAGTAAAAATAATAGAGGAACTAGTTAACTGAAGCTAAGAAACGAAAGAGAAAAACAGCTGGATTTGTTTTTCTTCTGTGTACCATTTCTTGTCGGTTCTTCCACTAAAGCTCGAGGGCCAGCACTACTATTTCTACTTATTTGGCATAAGTAATTTACTATAATATTGTTATTGCAACATTTTTTTATTTTATCAAATTTTTTTTTGAAAAATAAAATAATAATGAAGGACAGAGAGAAAAATTAATTTCATAGTTAATATTGCATTATAACTCACTCATCTTTCAATATAAGTAAAAGTAATTGAGGAACTAGTTAACTGTAGCCAAGAGACGAAAGAGAAAACCTCTGGATTTGTTTTTCTTCCTGTGTACCATTTCTCTTGTCGGTCCTTCTACTAAAGCCCGAGAGCTTATTTTGTATAAGTAATTTACTATAATATTGGTTATTGTAACACAAATTTTTCTTTTGATTCTTCATCTTATCAAACAAATTTCTTTATAAAAATAGTAAAAAATAATAATATTTAAATAACAATAGCGAATGACAAAGAGAAAAATTCGGTTTTATTGTTAACTCTGCATCGTATATTACATTCTAATATGTAGCATAACACACCCATCATGATATGTAAGTAGAAATAATCAAGGAATTAGTTCACTGTAGTCAATAAACGAAAGAGGAAACAGCTGGATTTGTTTTTTCTTACTCTGTACCATTTCTTGTCGGTCCTTCCTCTAAAGGGGGCTGGCTCAATGGGTATGCCCACTGCGCTTGCAACCTTCGAGTTGTAGGCGGCGCAGTTTCGATTCCTGTCAGGTGCATTCCTCTCTGGGTGTATTTCTCTCTTCTGCATCAGTAAAACTTTCACTGTGTGTGTCTGTCTATTACTTGATGTTGTATATCTTGTGTCTGTCGCAGCATGACCAAACATGACCCTTGCGCCATAAAAAGCCCAAAAAACCAACCAACTTTCCTCTAAAGCCCGAGAGCCAGAGCAACTATTTCTACTTATTTGATATGAGTAATTTACTGTAGTATTGGTTATTGTAACATATTTTTCCTAATGTTTATAGTTATTTTCTAATATTTTTTTCACTTCTCCATTTTATCAATCAAATGTCTTTATAGAAAAATAAAATAATAATGAATGTCAAAAAAAGAGAAATATCAATTTCATATTAAAATGCAATATAGCATACTCATGCTACATAAGTAAAAGTAATCGAGGCACTAGTTAACTGTAGCCAAGAGAGAAAGCAGAGAAAGCCGCTGGATTTGTTTTTTCTTCTGTGTACCATTTCTTGTCGGTCCTTCCACTAAAGCCCGAGAGCCAGCGCTACTATTTCTACTTATTTGGTATAAGTAATTTCGCGGTGGACATATATTGTTCCTCCACTTCTATCACCAATCGTTCTTTCTCTTGATACCGAAGATAAATCTTTTTGCGCTTGCTTTTCCATTAGCAGCGAGGCTGTAATCCCGGCAGATTACAATTTTTGAGTTCGATCAATTCTTCTTTCCTAAGCCCAACTACTGTATCCGTTTGATCTTTTGTGCTCTCTCCAAATCCCGACGCTGAGTGTTGCAATAGAATTTTTCTATTGTATGTGCTTCAGCTATTGTTGGATTGCTGGCGAGCTGATCTTCGCCCCTACGCCATTAAGACTCCAATAGACTTAGTAATACTGACACAGGGGCTTACACAAAGCGAAGGGAGCGGAAAAGGAAAGAAAACAGGGAAGAAAGGAGAAATACACTCTACACTTTTATTTGCCCTATTTTACTGCGGAGATGCTGGTCATTTGATTGTCTGCTTTTTCCGGAATCTCCCGCGTAATTCAACGGTTACCTAACGGTGCGAATCTTGTCAATGAACGTAAAAAGGGTTGAGTTGGGCATATGGGTCGTTCGATTATTCTTACCACTGAATAAATTCGAGACATTATTGCGTTTCTGTTAGTGAATAAAATAATGCTTTAACCTCCTCAGTTTCAAGAAAAACTCTCGCCTCAAAAAACTATTTTATCGGCTTTTTTCGGTACTTTGAGACTTAGAAATCACAAAAAAATAATTTTATTAAAAATGTATGAAAAATAGGGAGTTAGAGTATATTCATTAATTCTTGCTGTCCCCGTTATGCACCATCCTAATGTCAAGGTGGTAAAGTCACCAAACGGGTCCCCAATGGGGTTAATGGTTCCCCAATGGGGCAATGTACCCCATTGGAATAACGTATGGGTCCCTAAAACGGGCTGGGGTACATTACCCCCATGGGAATAAGGTTACAATATCCCTTGGGGAATGGGGGTACAATAACCCTTGGAGAATGGGGGTACATTAGCCCAATGGGGACCCGTTTACCCCAATGGGGATCCATACATTATCTCAATGGGGTTGCATTGCCCATATTGGGGAAATATTACCTACATTAGGAACCCGTTTTGGGACATTACCCCTTTGAGCCAGAACATTAGGATGTTTCTGAATGGGGACAGCAGGGATTAATGAATATACTCTCCATTTTGAAAGTAAAATAGCTAATATGTACATCCAATGTACCCCATTTAATGTACCCAAACGGGTACACCAGGAATGAAGAGGCTTCTATGTACCGTTTAAGTTTCCAATGTGCAGTGAAATTGTTTATTTTTTCCTTACAGGCTGCAAAAACAATAAATAAGCTTTTTGGCGCTTTCTTTCCATACTACCGTGATAGTGAAGAAGTATCTCCGAGTTTTATCATTTATGGTTAACGATTGTTACAACGGAGTATATGTACCATTTGATACATTATAAGTTGAACAGTAAAAGCACTCAATGAACAGTTTATTGAATAATCGTACTGTTATCTGGGGGTGCTTGTTACGAATTGGATACACATATACTGTTATCTAGTGTCGTTTTAAGCATTATATACTCATTTGTTATTATCCAGTGTCTTTTTAAGCTTAGATACTCATAGACAGTTATCTAGTGTGTTTTAAGCAATAGATATTTTTATGCTTTTATCTAGTGTTTTTTAAGCAATAGATACTTGTATTCTGTTATCTGGTGCTTTATATGCAATAGATACTTATATGCCTTTATCTAGTGTCTTTTTAAGCTTTAGATACTCATATACTGTTATCTAGTGCTTTTAAAGCAATAGATACTTATATGCTGTTATCTAGTGTCTTTTTATGTTTTAGATACTCATATGCAGAGCCAGCGCCACTATTTCTACTTATTTGATATAAGTAATATCGTGGTGGACATATATTGTTTTTTCGTGTTTCTTTATTTTATCAATGAAATTAATATTACAAAATGAAATATTAATTTCATTTATTGATAATATTGAAATAACAATGATGAAATAATAGTAACAAGTAAAATAAAATAATAATATAGAATGATCAAACTTGGATACGCTACTTTCTGGACTAGCAAGCAGCGTAGTAGTATGAAATACATTTCATAACGATTTGAAATATAAAATATGGTTTATTCAACCATTTGTTTAACGAACGTTACTTTGGTGGAGAAAATGTAGTTTATCCGACCCTAGATTAAATGTATTTTAGCACCATGAAGGTATTAAATTGAATTTAGATTTCATCCTAATTTGGAAATTGCTGCTGTAAAATGCCCTCAACCATACGTGTAGTTTATAAATTTAGAGTTTGGCAACAAACTCTAAACTTGGTTGGTGTAAGGATTAAAATAATATTGAAAATTAAAGGAGAGTGAATGAATAAAAAGACATCTGCATATAAAAACTTAAATTATATTCATTATACTATACTCAATGTTCATTATTACTTCAATAATATTCATACATAACACACTATTGCTGTGGCTTAACTCACTAAGCTTCACTAGATTTCTGAGTAGAGTAGTGTTGCTTTCCCACACAACACACTTAATGACAAAATAGTCATATCAATTGGTTGAAAGAATCCTAAGAAAGATTCTATTGGTCAAAAAGATCTAAACTGGTAAGCAGCCATGCAAGGAAGATTGAAGATTGTAATATGCTTGTGAACCGCTGACGGTTGACCCTCCAAGTGGTTTCAACGAGATATCTCGTCCAAGATTTAGTTAATTTTACGAATGACGAGATATCTCGTCGATCTGGCCAGTTTTTCTAATCACAAGATACATCTTTGAGACAAAACTATCCTCCTAATCCTAATAGGTAGGTAGTAAATTAACTTAGCACTGGAGCAACAGAAAGAACTTGGCGACGTTCCGCGGGATCAATCCCGAAGAAAAATCCAAATAGAAAAAAAATAATTATTTTTTGCCTAGAAATCGTAGCAGTTTGGAACAGGTTTTTGTATCACAGGCTGGCCATTACTGGGTGGTTTTTAACACAAAGATAAACAACCAGGAGGGTTAATAAAGTTCCTTAACCTCGTATTTACTTTTAACGTTCAGATTTATGCTTTTAGATTTGCATAAATACCCCCTCTGAACGGCCTGGGTCTTTAAATTTATGTTTTGGCATTAGAAAATTTAGTTATTTGTCCTAGCACTATGCTTTAACTGTTAATATAATTTAGGTTATCATAAATCGTTACTTTAGTTTTGCACCATTCACTTCGAAGTCGTAAACGCGAACATTTCAAGATTTCAAGCTCTACTGGTTCATGCAAGGAACAGTCTTTTGACATTCCTTTCTGTTTACGCTAATTACACTCTGCTACCATTAGATTCTGGAACACTGAATCCAGAGGCGAAGCTAGACTTTTTGGACTTGTGGCAAATGAGGCTGATGCCACTCTGTCTGAAACAAAATTTACGTGTTTAAAAAGGATAATTGGGATAAAATATACAACGTATCCTATTAATTTTATTAATACTTTTTATGTTGCCAAGTGTAGTTTTTCATTGCATTCAGATTTTGACTATGCATAAAAAAGGCCGAGTATATATGTATATATATATGTACTCGGCCTTTTTATATGTATATGTATATATATGTATATGTAAGTATATGTATCTATCTATCTATCTATCTATATATGTATATATATATATGTCAAGACTGAATCTTTTCCCCTCCCCACCTACCACTGAAAGGCGATGGACCTCTTTACTTGAGGTGGCGGAGAGTCTTCAGTTTTTCAGCGAGAGCGAAACGACACAGGACTTGTGTGGCCGATCGACCGTCTTTAGAACTGGAGACCTTAGTTGCTCCATATTAATCATCTGTGGATTTGAATTGTTACTACTGAATGTTGACGTCCGATGTGGACTCCTCCTGTCAATCAACGTCAATGTGCAAATTAAGTATTTTCATAATAAATGTTATGTGTTTGCAAAAAGTAGAACTCTTTTTGAAAGCAACTGTTCCTGTTCTATCCCAACTTCTGACATATATACATATAATATACGTATATTTAAGCACTACATTCTGAAGATGGAATGATGGAAGTACATTCACTCCATGAGCACAGGACTGGAAAGTACTTCTGTGACAAGCATAAAGTTGTGCTTAAATTGTAACGTTTTTAAATCATTTTCCTTAGAAAAACTCTTTTTAATAAATATATCACCCTCCTGTAGCAACGCGACTGATTGAATCTTCTTATTTCTTAAAAATTCTGGACTTAAAAATTCTAAACAAGGTGCGCTCAGGGGCACATCTCCTTTAGGTGTACATGGGCTTCACACACCTGTGTTACTCTAGTGACGTTTTTTCTTATGAGGTTTACTGTCTTTAGTAAACACGGGGGTCGCGCTCCCAGGAAACGCAAGCGATCTTTTTCTACTTTCATCTCACTGCCCTATTTTCCAAATCCCTTTTTCCTCCTTTCATGACATTTTTGACTTGACATTGTCTTGTGTTTGGCGTAACTCGGCCAAATATGCCTCTTCCACCATAAAACCTAAAAACAATCAACTGAACAAGGCCATTTTTATTCCTATTATTTCTTTATTTCCATTTTGATTCTCACGCCAATCACAGTGAGCTTAATAGGTTCGATTCCTTTCTGAGTGTATTTCTCTTTCCTTTATGAGAACTTTCCTTATGTGTGTATGTCTAATTACCTGATGCATTTGACGCAGTTTGACCAAATATGGTCTTTGCGCCATAAAATCCAAAAAGTCAACCAAACAACCACAGCGAACTTAATCTTGAGGAAGCCAAGCGCAACTTACTGTTGATCAAGAAATAACCTGGATACTTTGGATGGTCTTTCATCTATCTTAAGGGCCGCGGTGGCCCGGTTAGAAGAGTAACGGACTTGCAACCGAAGGGTTGCGAGTTCGAATCCAGCCAAACACCGTCGTGTACAAAGGGGGCTGGTGCACGTTAAATCTGTCGTGGCCTCAAATGTCCTCACGTTGGCGTGGTGTGGAAGTTTGGAGAGTGGGGTGCCGGCTCAGGTGTTGCCTCGTCATCTGACCGTGGTTCAAAATTACGTGGTGTTGTCCTCGGATCTTTCCCTTTGGGATTGATCCCGGACCGTCACCAATAGCCCATTGTGTTGCTCCAGTGTGACGTTAATTGAAATGCCCCCCCCCATCTATCTTAAACGTATATTACTACTTCCCTTAGGAGAGATTTTACTCTACTAAGCATCTTGTCCTGCGTAGAAGAGTAAAATTTTGCAGCTTGTCCTGCTTAGGACTTTGCGCCATAAAATTCAAGATTAAATACTCTACTAAGATAGAAAGGAATGCCTATTAAATTATTTACAGTTTCTTCTAAGTAATAATTTCGAATTGAAAATTGTCTCAAAATTCCGAAACATTCTACAAATACTTCATGTACGTATTCTCGGCGTGACGTGAATATCAAATCGCATCGTTTTTCAAAGATTCATATTTGAAATATAAAATGTACTTTTATTTAGTTTTATTTGGGTTACTTCGCGTTATAAGTACACCAAGACGTGAAATTTGGATGTTCGGCATTCGTTCGCTTAAATTTATCCCATAAGTAGCTCCTGGCACAGCCTCAAACTACGTGCCTGGGAAATTATTAATTTTTAAAAATGGAAAAAAAATCGCGGACGTGTTCAACTATAGGCCTAGCTTCACAATGTGCATCAGAATATAAAATATCCAAAACCGTAAGATAAACGGCAGAGGGAAAATGTTGACACCGACAGTATTGAATGATAATACTAATTCTATACTATTTCTGTGAAATGTAAAATGATTTCATTTAAATTGCTGGAAAAGTTCGCATAAGCGTAGGTAGTAACATTTAATTGTTTATTTTAGAGCCTATTCTTAACGTGGAGCACACGCCACACAAGGGGGCAATTTGAATGAATAAGGGGTAATTTAAAAATAATACAGTAAGAAAAACTTCACTTAGATGCGAAGAGAGAGAAAACGTTTCGTGACTCAAAACTGAGTCGTCTGGAAGTTTCCGCTTGCTGTTTAATGCTCGTGATAGCTAGAGTTGAATCAGTTTTGTGTCGTCATTTCAAGGTTGAAGCTTTAACCAAATGTATGTCTGAAATCAAAACCATTTGTATGCAGGGTCTCCCAAAAAGGTTGTTCCGCAATTTATCTTTTTACCATTTAGAGATAGGTAGGCAATATAAATTGCAAAAGTGCACCAAATAAGGTAAGTAATTAAGATATGTGAATAAAATTATCACATGATAACAATTTAAGCGGATACAGTTTTTAATTTGTATACAACCCCTCTAGATAAAAATCCGAGATAGCAGAAATGTTCCTTACCTGCATCCCTATCGTTAGTAGAAAACTGCATTTCTGTAGGTTGAACAGTAACGGAGGCATAATGACGCAAAAAAGTTGACTTATACCGCTTGTGCACAGCTATTCAAGCAGTCAGATTAGGAACCGCATACACAATGCTAAAAAGCACTTTTTTTCGGTCAGAAAGTGCAACATTGTGCAAAATAATGTAGTATTGCAACTGCAGATGAAAATCGCAATGCATAATAGTAGACAATGTAATCTTTAATAAAAATATTGTAGAAAAAATGGTTTAAATAAAAATAAAAGGAAATTTTTCCATCTGCAGCAATGCAGAACTTAGCTCTTCATTCTTGGCCATGGGTCAGTGTCCGTTCTAAATTAGATACGGCCCCCTTAAAATAGAAACTCTTGTATCTCCGTTACTATTCAACCTACAGAAATATGGTTTTTTACTAACGATAGGGATACAGGTAAGGAACATTTTTGCTATCTCGGATTTTTATCTAGAGGGGTGGTATACAAATTAAAAACTGCATCCGCTTAAATTGTTATCACGTGATAATTTTATTCACATATCTTAATTACTTACCTTATTTGGTACACTTTTGCAATTTACATTGCCTACCTATCTCCAAATGGTAAAAAGATAAATCGCGGAACAACCTTTTTGGGACACCCTATATAGTAAACACTAAACTCAAAGATATCATTATCATGAGGATATTGCATACATCTTGGTACGTGACTGTTGTACAATAGCACCGACATCAGAATTTCTTTTATAAACATGAAAAGCAAGCAACATAAAAGAAGGATAAAAACTAGGAACAATGGATTGTTGATCACATAGTCCAGTCAAAATTTCCTAAAACAGTTCTCTCCAATATACAGGGTAATCCAAATTAAACAGGTGTTTAGACCTACCTGCAGGAAAAACTACTGGGTGAATCGCAACCAATTTTTGTACACATACTTTCCTGAGCATGCGGTTTCGATTTCTGAAGGAAAAAATAGTTCACCGCATATCGGCCGCTAGGGGAATTTGGCACTATGATTCAGGTAATCTTTATATCCGTATCTAACATCATCCTCTTATACACATTTCTCTTGATCTCGTCATCACAAAAATCGCCAATATCTTGAAGAGACATCACATCATTGGCAA
Source organism: Meta bourneti (assembly GCA_933210815.1). Taxonomy (NCBI): domain Eukaryota; kingdom Metazoa; phylum Arthropoda; class Arachnida; order Araneae; family Tetragnathidae; genus Meta; species Meta bourneti. Next base: position 37,480,938 of record OW119934.1, read on the forward strand.
AATCGGTGAGATATTGATGGACGAGATATCTCGTCGAAATCACTAGGAGGGTTAAGCTTTTAACCCTCCTGGTGATTGTCTCGACGCGGTATCTCGTCATTAGAAAAACTTACCAGATCTTGATGGACGAGAAATCTCGCCCTTAGATCAAAACTCTGGCAGATCTGGATCTCGTCATCATAAAAAATTCGGCAATATCCCGATGACGAGATATCTCGTCATTAGCGAAATTTGTCGGATCTTTATAGATTGTCGAAACCACTTGGAGGGTTAAGTTTTGAAAATGGGAACACGATTGTGTACAAGATTGGTATTTTTGATATTTTCTTTTCTGTTGAACAGGAAGCCTTTTCCCGTTAATTATCGAATGCTAGTTCCAGACAGAAAATTGAAAAGAGAAACAAAAGAAAGAATGTACTGAAAAGAAGTATCGTTGAGGGACATAATTCTTAACAACAAAAACGCCCCCTCGTATTTAAAAACAAAATTATTCATCGTCTTTTCAAAATGAAAAACGGAACAGCTGGTAAAAGACAAAGAGAAGAAAATTAGAAGAATTGTTTCTCCGAAGCAAATATATTAAACAAATGGTCGTGCTCGCACGAATTACTGAATAATGCTAAAGCAAATTTTTTAAGAAAATGCTTTTGGAATTAATCCCCAACAAGAAAGAATTGCAAATGAGTTGAAAAATCCTTTCGAAAGCGTTTTTTACGTTGTCTAATTAATGATTTGATTTTTTAGAGTTTATTTATTGATAGACACGCTTTATCTTGTACACGTTCGTAATCCATAATTAATTCGTAGTTACCGATAAAGGGATGAACTATTTTTAAAATATCGGCGTGATTTCAGCATTTTTCTCTACTCTTTATAGTAGAGTACGAAGTTTCAGTTTTATCATCGTTGAATAAAGTAAATGGGTTTAATTTAGAATTTCTGCTTTGTTGATTCTAATTTTTTGTTAATAATCTCACAAGGGATTCCTATAAGTATATTAAATAAGTAAACATTAATTTATAAGTATAAACTCTGTAAAAATGATCACCGACTTGACTTATCGGGATCTGGAGGTTTTTGCTGTTTATTTTTTGGATTAATCGTGAGTGCAAGAAAATAATACTAAATAAAATTGCTTTAACATGCTAGAATCCTTTTGAGATTGTAGGTTACGAGAGTAAAATAAATGCTTTAAGATTTGAATTAATGGAAATTCGAGATTGTACAAGATGCTTGATTATATATTGCATTTTTCTTAGTGATTAAAACCTTGTAGAGATTAAGGTCTTTTCTCTTTTCCAAAGCAGAAAAAGTTTTTGATAAACAGCTGATGTGGCGATTTATTACAATGTAATATTCAGAAATAGAGGTGGATGAAATTCGAATTTATTCGTGAAGAAAAATAACTTAATAACAAAACGAAATTGTGGGGAAACGTAAACTTTAGTCGTATTATTCGCTTATGTTGTATTTGTTGCAATACGATCTTCAGCTATCGAGCTGGTTGGAATTCGTATTTCTTCATGAAGAAAAATGACTTTATAACAAACAGAAATCATACGCAGAACGAAACTTTTTGTCGTATTATTCACTTATGCTGTATTTGTTGCAATATAATCTTCAGCAATCGAGATGGTTGAAATTCGCATGTTTTCATAAAGAAAAATGACCCAATAACAAACAAAAACGGTGAGGAAACGTAAACTTGGTCGCATTATTCTCTTATCCTATTTGTTACAGTAGTCTTCAGCTATCGAGGTGGATAAAATTCATGTTTCTTCATGAAAAGAAAACTTAATAACATGACGAAATCGTGGAGAAAAAGTATAATTTTGTCGTATTACTTGCTTAGAAAATTAAAATGAGACCCACCAGAATAAGATTACGAGCAAATTTTCATCATTCTTTTTAACTATGCAATAAAAGGTTTTTAAAATAAGAGTGAGGAACTCCACTAAACTTGCATTTGGTTTTCAGTTTAACTTTTGACTTACACATAAATATATAAACATAGCTTTGATTTTTTTTATTGTTTAGGGAGGCTTTTCTGAGAGGAATGCCTTATAAGCATCAACTCCTTTGCACAAAGCACACATGCCCTTTTAAAAACGGCGCTTTGAACCTAGCATCAAAAGCATCAACTGGCTGTACAAAGGAGATGGCGTTAAATACGTAACCTAAATTCTTTGTTAACTTAAGACCAGCGAAAACTTGCGTCAAAATAAAAGATTAACTTCGCGTTGAACGAGAAAAAAAGCGAGTACTAAAGTAAATTGTGGAGAAAAAATTACAAAGGAAAGAAGTCGAACAGATCCGTCAATTGAACGATGTCTACTTTTCTTTTGGCGATGGAACATGGCTAAAAGCTTAAAGAAACAGTCAAGGACCCCGATGAAAACACACAAACCCAGCCAAGTCTACTTTTTTTAAAAGTAAAGTATGTTGACACCGAATAACGTTTCAATATAGTCAAAATAAGTAGGCTTTTTAAAACCTCTCAAGTCAGAAATAGACCTCAGGCACTTTTTTATTTTGCAAATATTTTAGCTCTGTAAATATTTAAAAATGATTTAAGGACCAGAGAAAAAGCGTTTTAATTAAAAAAAGTGTCGGTGTAACAAGTATAATAAAGTAGTCTTTCTCACAGCTGGTATTTAGGAAAGAAATATGAAATAAAGCATGGCAAAAAAGTTGTTTTCGGAATACTTTTCTCATACCCAATTAAAGAAACAAAGTTGAGAAAAGATGCTTAAATTTGATTAAATCGTAGTTTCATGAGTTTGCATTGGCTAAAAAATTTATTTGTTTTAAAAATTATGCGTGTTATTTACATTCGAAAGCACGGGGACCATAAATTGAAGTCATTAAAGAAACTGAAGGGAGAAAATTAGTAATTCAAAACTTTGTCGCTCCCAGACATGCTGCAAATCCCACATTAACCTTTGTGGAGTGGTAAAAATCCGAAATATATTGTTACAATTTTGAATTTCGTTTTACGAAGAGACGTTGTTTTAATAGGTAATGATAGAAAAAAATTTATTGACACATAAAAGAAATACACTTAGGGTGAGTTACAAGAATCCAACCTGCCACCCCTACAACTCGCAGGTTGACACACCACTGAGCTGCAGCGACCCTTGTACGCATATGGTATAAGTAAAACAATGGGTTTTGGAGTACTTTTTGAAGGGCTCCGGGAAACTGATACTATTCAAAAATCTCCGGAAAGCAATTTTCAAGTTTAAAAATTTCCAAAATTGTCATGGCTTATTCACTATTCAAGAGGTCACGTTGTCTTAAACTTTCAAGCATTACACACTCAATCAAACAATCAGAATTTTTTTGATTATCTTGAATAATTTGTTTTTAATTTTTTTCGTTACGGAGCACATATCTGGCGACTATTGTTGTTACCCGGAGCCCTCAACTGTATAAAAGAAAATAGAAAAATGTACACATATGGTATAAGTTAACCTTCCTGGTGTTTGTATCGACGAAGCATTTCGTCATTATCAAACTGGATAGATCTTGATGGACGAGATATCTCGTTCATCAAGCTCTTGTCGTTTCTCGTCATTAGAAGAAAACAGACCAGACTATTATTATCTATTGGTCATCACGAATAGACAATATCTTGATGACGAGATATCCGTCTTTAGCGAAATTGATCAGATCTTGATGGACGAGATATATCGCCTAAACCACATGGAGGGTTAAGCAATATGTATTTAGAATACATTTATTTTGGAGTTGATCTGTTACTAACCTGGTGCTTGTACCCGGAAATTGGACAGATTTTGGTGGACGAGATATCTCGTTCATCAAGCTCTCGTCGTTTCTCGTCATTAGAAGAAAACAGACCAGATCATGATCTCATCATCATAAATAGACAATATTTTGATGACGAGATATCTCGTCTTTAGCGAAATTGGTCAGATCTTGATGAACGAGATATATCGTCTAAACCACTTGGAGGATTAAGCGATATGTATTTAGAATAAATTTATTTTCGAGTTGGTCTGTCATAACCTAGTGCTTGTACCCGGATTGCAAAATAGGGTTTTGCCTCCGAGTATAGCTAGGACTTCCAGTTTGCATTTATATTAGTTACAAAGTTTAGACGGCGTCAGGTATTGTCCTGTGGATAGGTTGTTCTATAAGTAATGAGCTATGTTTAGAAAAAGTACCTAATATCATTACTTCATTCTACTGGTAGCAAGTCCATTACATTTCTCAATTAACGCTCGGAAGTTTCTCAAGTTTCTCAAGATGGGGAGATAAATGACCTGCTGCAGGTGAAAAACAGGACAAATTACCCAAAGTCTCACAGCAGGAGCGTAGTTTGCTGGATATATCCATCAGGAGAAAACAAACCTTGTCGATATCCGAGATAAAAATAGGCAAGATCAAGAAACTTGATCAACTCTAGAAAGAAAGAGCGAGCACGCACATAAGATAAATGAGCCCGAGGCCGATGGGGAGTAAGAGTTTTATTCAATGGTTTGGAAATCTAAACTGCAAAGAAAGAAACCTACACCCGGATTACATTTGATATGCATATGATAATGATTTGTTTTGTATTCATCAGTATATATATACTGAATACAAAACAAATTACAAAATGAATACAATAACAAATATATATACTATATATACATATATTTTTGTTTTATAAAAGTAAAAAGCTAAAAAGCCAAAAAACCGGGGTATAAACATTAGTCAAACAGAAGCTAGAGGTCAGAACTGTGTTATCTGGGTCAGGCTCCTCCCTGATGACGCCCTGATATACCAACACCGCTTCATTTTGTGAAATATTCTTATACTATTCTTAAAATTTCCCTTAGGTTTTCTTTAAATTGAATAATTATATAATAAATAAATAAATGAATATATATATATATATATATATTATGTACACTGCTGGCCACCCAAATTGCAACACCAAGAAAGACAAGAGATATCACAACAAAATTTATTTTGTAGATAACATGTTGACCAAGTATCAAATGATTAAATTTATAGACTTCTGTGAAGTGTGGTTCCTGCCAAAATCAGCAGCCAGAGTAGCCGCCATTCTTGGAGATCACCGCTGCCACACGCCTCGGCATTGATTCAAAGAGACTTTGGATGTGTTCTTGGGGTACAGCAGACCAAGCAGCTTCCACACGTTGCCAAAGTTGATCTGGTGTGGCAGCTGGGGATGTATTCTGGGTCAATCGTTGAGCAACCATGGACCACATGTTTTCTATCGGCGAAAGATCCGGAAAGCGAGCTGGCTAGGGAAGCAATTCAATCTGGCGATTGACGAAGAACCCTTGGACAATGCGTGCCATGTGTGGTCGGTCATTATCCTGTTGAAATATGGCTGTGGGCAAGCCCTGAAGGTAAGGAAGGACAACTGGCTCCAACACCTCGGAGATGTAGCGCTGGCTGTTTAAAATACCGGCAATGCGTACTAGAGGAGTGCGAGAGTGATATCCAATACCGCCCCATACGATAATATCCGGTGCAGGACCAGTGTGGCGGTGCATAACGCAGCTGTTCAGCATCCTCTCTCCACGGTGTCTCCAGACTCGAATCCGACCATCGTGGTGTTGCAGACAGAAGCGTGACTCGTCAGTAAAGACAATTTCATTCCATTCTGCCGTCCACATCCTTCTTTCATCGCACCATTGGCGGCGGAAACGTCTGTGGTTCTGCGTCAAGGGTAGACGAAGCAATGGATGTCTTGCGGACAGACCACTCTGCTGTAAACGGCGTCGAATGGTACGCGCAGACACTGGATGATGCGGTACAGACTGAATGTGCTGTGCTATGGTTCGTGATGTGGCTGAGCGATCCGTCACTGCCATACGCACAATATGCCTGTCATCACGTGAAGTGGTGCACTGAGGTGGATGCGATCGAACACGTCGGTCCGTCGTACCCTCCTGCATCCAATGATCACATATCCGCATTACAGTTGTTTGGTTTCGTCCAACACGACTACCGATTTCCCTGAAAGATAATCCACAATCTCGGTAGGCCACTATCCTTCCTCTGTCGAACTCGGATACTTGATCAAAAGATGATCGCTGTTTTCTACGAGGCATAATTGATCGTTTTTTTGAAAAAACCACAAGAAAAACACAATTACCGTACTTGAAATCGTCGAAATCTCCAAGCCTTAAATAGCGCTTTGAAGTGGCGCCACAGGCGCGCGTGATGTGCGTCTGCGCTGAAATTCTAATCATTTGCATATCTCACCTCCGCTAATGCATGTTGTAAATTTCATATTATTTGCATGTTTCCTTCAGGGTGTTGCATTTACGGTGGCCAGCAGTGTATGTATATATAACATTAATAAGTATATATAAACACATATATATATACATATATATATATTAAAAATCCAAATATGCAAAACAGTAAAACTAAAGAGCTAAAAAAATGCAAACTAGTAAAAAAGCTGAGACGGGGAATAAGCATTAGTCAGACATCAGTCAAACGTGGCTTCAAATGTTCTCACTTTAGCGTGGTGTGAAAGTTTGGAGAGGGGGATGACAGCTCAAGTGTTGACCTAGTCATCTGACATGGTTCCAAATTATGTGGTGTTGTCCTCGGATCTTTTCTTTCGGGATTGATCCCGGACCGTTGTGTTCTCCAGTGGGACGTTAATTAACTAACTACCTTTATACGATAATACGATTTCAACACTTGGCCAATGAAAATTCCAAAGAATGAATTCCGAATTGATATATCACAGTTGATTGATCAACGCCAAGTAGATTAAACTTCAAACATTGCGGAAACAGGGGTAAGTTACATCTAAAGGTAACTCCGATATGGGGGGGGGAATTTCAATTAACGTCACACTGGAGCAACACAATGGGCTATTGGTGACGGTCCGGGACCAATCCGAAAGGGAAAGATCCGAGGACAACACCACGTAATTTTGAACCACGGTCAGATGACGAGGCAACACCTGAGCTGGCACCCCACTCTCCAAACTTCCACACCACGCCAACGTGAGGACATTTGAGGCCACGACAGATTTAACGTGCACCAGCCCCCTTTGTACACGGCGGTGTTTGGCTGGATTTGAACTCGCAACCCTTCGGTTGCTAGTCCGTTGCTCTTCCAACCGGGCCACCGCTGCCCATAACTCCGATATGCATCATGTGAGAGCACTTGGACAGAAGTAAAATCTTCGTACACACCAGTCTGGTTTGTTTGTTTACACTGCAAATCCCTCTCATACACATTCTTATTGTTTTAGCACAATAACATATGAGGCATTTTCTGTGAAGTTAAAGGGACCGTCGTGGCTCAGTAGGTATGCCCACTGCTCTAGCAACCTTCCCGTTGTAGGCGGTGCAGGTTCGATTACTGTCAGGCGCATTCTTCCTTGGGCGTATTTCTCTCTTTTGAGTCAGTAAAACTTTCATTGTTATGTGTATGTCTATTACTTTATATTGAATGTCTTGTGTCTGGTGCAGTATGGCCAAATATGGCCCTTGTGCCATAAAACCCCCAACCCACCACCACCACTGCCCAGTTATATGTAGGTAGTGGTAGTGTTTCTCTGGCGATAATTGTTTCTTGTACGTATTTTAAAACGTAACTACAGTTGGCTTGTTTTTCGAATTAGATAAAAGCACTGCCAATAAAATTTCCAAATAAATTCTGAATTGATATATGATAGTGGATTGATCAACACCAATTAGATTGAAAGCCAAACGTTTCCAAGACGGCGATAAAATACATTTTAAGGTAACCTCAATATATATCATGACAGCATTTGAGTAGCGGAAGCAAAATCTTCCATTACGTCTGGTTTGATTGTTTACACTGAATGTGTCATAACACTGGTGGAGAAAATCGTTTCATAAATCGTAAAATATTTATTAATACAGGTTCAGAATTAGTAATTGGTGTTCAATACACTATAAAGGTATTTGTCTTTTCATCAAGTTCACTACTATTATTCGGTTATTCTGTACTAATTTGGGGTAATGGGACAAAATAATAAATTTAACTTCAGTATTCTGACGATGATGCTTAAACTTTTGAATAGAACTGAAATTTCCCCAAAATAATATACTTGTTTGAACTACCGAGTTTTAGTTTCGGTTATTGAACAAGCATTCAATTAGTGAAATCGGATCCATAGACGTGAAATTAAGTTGACTAAGTATTGTTTTTCAGAGAAACTTCAAAACGCGTGATCAACATGTCGACTAGAACTCATTTGACTGTTCTGTGGAAACTGACTTGGTTGACCGATTTGGCACCTTATCGCCTCGTTTGGCGATATAACATCTTATCACAGGGTAGATATGTGAATGAGTATTTCTATAGAATGTTGACAAAAATGGTGAAATCGCCAGTCTTCTACTATCTCGCTTGGACCAATCAGATGATGAATCAATGAATGAGTGCTTTCTCCCGTCCCGTTGACCAATCAGATGATGAATCTTCGTTTCCACACGGCAGACGAAAATAGTCTAATGGTCACGTTACTACTAGGTTTGATCACATGATCCTGGGCATATGAAAAGGTTACCATTGCTCACTCTACTTTTATTTTTCCTCCTATGGTCGGCACTTCCTTCGGATTTCATTCCAGACCGTGGCCAGTAGCCTGTTGTGTTGCTCCAGTGCGACGCAAACTCAACTACCTACCTCAATTTATCCAGTAATTTTCACACTCTTTGAATAACAATGAAATGTAAAGTGTATTGTTAATTCGATGCTATGTTTTACCCTTGTTTTTATTAAGATAATGAGGTCAGAATAAGCAGACTGTTTCCGCTTTACCAGTTTATCGCTCGTATTTCGCTGTTGATTGCAATACAGACGAAACCCCCTTTGAATTGCCTCTGAATTAGAACGCTACAGTGTTGACGGTGCACTTGACGTCTTGATTAAATCGGCCCTACAATGAAACAATTACTTCTTTTTCTCGTCCCTTCGCAAACACCGAGAATAACAAGTATCAAGACTATTTTAGTGGAAAACAGTGAACTCAAATCTGTACTTTCAAACACGTTTGTGTGTTTTATTCTTAGTGTATCGACGTGCTCCGTATTCATATAGCGTTGTTTTAAACTAGAATAGATTTGGCATTCTATGGTCAAGCTCATGAAAAGCTCCTCATTGAGCAATTTATACAAATTGTTATTTATTCCGACCTACTCTTCAGTTATTTTTCACGCTGAATCTAACATAAGTCTAATTAATCATTGTGTAGCCAAAGATTACCAGATGTTCATGATTTTATGAGTTATATTCATTGATTGCTGTTAAGCATTTGTTTATTACTGGTTGCTTCACAAATTGCATTTCTATCGAATAAGTAACGTACATCATAAATTTGAAAATGATGTGTTTAAGTGTACTATTCGATGTAGTACTATTTGATGTAGTTACCATTCGATGTAATAATGAAGGACTGGACAACTTAATAAGTTATGGAAATAAATGTTCCGTAGTTAAAAAAATAGAACGATGTATTTCAAGAGGATCAAAAATACTTTTGATTGTTCGGAATGAGTGCTTAATACTTCAAAGTTTAAGATAGGTTGGTAGTTGAATTAACGTCGCACTGGGGCAACACAACGGGCTATTGACGACGGTCCGAGATCAATCCCTAAGGGAAAAATCCGAGGATATCTCGTAATTTTGAATCACAGTCAGATGACGAGGTCAATACCTGCAAAGTTTAAGATAACATGAACTCTTGAATAGTGGATTAACCGTTATAGTTTTGGAATTTTTAAAACATGAAAATTGCTTTCTTGAAAAATTTGAAAGGTGTGACTTATTATGTTGCCAAAGCCTTTCAAAACCGCAAATTACGAACGGAGTGCCTTTTTCATACTTTATACCGCCTGTATTTTGAAATGGTGTACCACTGGGGACAAGCCAAACTAAATTTAATTTTGAAAAATAATTCTGATTGTTTGAATGAGTGCTTGATGCTTGAAAGTTTAAGACATGACTTCCTCTCTATCTTAAATAGTGGATAAAACATTATATTTTTGGAATTCTTTAAAACTTGAAAATTCTGAGAAAATTGAAGTGTAGCTTTTATCTTTGTTGCCCGAAACCCTTCAATTCTTTCAAGAACCATAAATTACGAACGGATCGCTTTTTTCAAACTTTTATACCGCCTGTACTTTGGAATGGTTGTACCACTAAAGACAAACCAAACCAAATATAATCTTGAAAAATAACAGTTCCGTGCCTGGATGATTTATATGAAAGCGAGATGCATCGCGAAGCACCTTAATGTGATTCATACGGGCCATCTATGGATGCATTATGGTCAGTAATGAGCTCTGATTCATCCCTTAGCTCCTATCCATTCATTGTGCGGGAAATTTATATAGATTCATTCTGTCTTGTTAGTGGCCCACCATCTAATGCGGCACAGCTTTTTTCCACATTCTTTCGGAAAACCGACCGAAAAGGAAATATTTCCTGGCGCAGGAATTGTGGAAACAGCAACCAAGTATGCAAGCAAGTTGTTTATGTCACTCCCTTCGTTATTTAATACCTTCGCTCAGAATACACCAAATCCTTTCTCCCAAGTTATGATCTTCACATCTACAGCTCCGAAGCCATAAAGAGCGAGGAAGAAGGTCATCAAATCGTGAAAATGCTCTGACCAAAGTCGTTCATCACTCTCCCGGGCATTTTTACTACTTTCCTGAGAGTCCCCGGTATAAGGACTTCAAGTGGTGTAAGACATTCATGAACAAGTAGTAAAATACTCTCCCTCGCCAGGAAATTTCGAGTGATATTTTTTGGTCCAGAGGATGCGGGGGCTCAGAACAACAAAGGCCGAATGGGGCATCGGAAACGGGAAGGGGATTTCAAATTTAAAAAACACTTCAATGAAAGCGGGAAAAGGAGGAATGGTTTACTGGGTTGTTTTTATAGGAGGCTGTGCGGGAATAAAAGTAAATTTAGTGACCCATTTTGAAGCAGGAAAAAGTCGACCACATCAACCTTTAAGCATATGAATATGGGCAAGGTGCTTTCATATCTTTTCTATTCGGTTTACGAGCATGGAAACTCCTCGCTGTTGTAGTTTTTCGTTATGAATGTTGAATAAATGTCAATAAAACCTGTTAAGCCTGTGTTGGTAAAAACGAAAATGCTGAAGTCAATGTGATTGGGAAAAAGGCTTGCTTTTGTACAAAAGCAAACTTTATTAATAGCATAAATACATCAAAATAAATGTCAATGTAATCAAAATACTCTCCATCGCCAGGAAATTTTGTGATATTTTTGGTTTAGAGCATGTGGAGGCTCAGAACGAAGGCCGAATGGAGCATCTGAAACGGGAAGAGGATTTCAAATTTAAAAAACACTTCAATGAAAGCGGGAAAAGGAGGAATGGTTTACTGGGTTGTTTTCGTAGGAGGCCGTGCGGGAATATAAGTAAACTTAGTGACCCGTTTTGAAGCAGGAAAAAGTCGACCCATCAACCTTTAGCACATGAATATGGGCGAGGTGCTTTTTTAATCTTTTCTATTCGGCTTAAAAGCATGGAAATTCCACTTTGCTGTAGTTTTTCGCTATGAATGTTTAATAAATGTCAATAAAACCTGTTAAGACTGTGTTGGTAAAAACGAAAATGTTGAAGTCAATGTGATTGAGCCTTAAAAGGTTTGCTTTTTGTACAAAAACAGACTTTATCAATGATATAAATATAAATGCATCATGTTAAATAATATAACTAAAATATTCGCCTTCGCCAGGAAATTTCGAGTGATATTTTTTGGTCCAGAGGTTGGGGGGGGGGGGGGCTCAGAATAACAAAAGCCGAATAAAACATCGGAAACGGGAAAGGGATTTCAAATTTAAAAAGCACTTCAACAGAAGCGGGAAAAGGAAGTTTTGCAGGTTTGCTTTTATAGGCGGCTGTGCGGGAATAAAAATAAATTTCGCGATCCATTTTGAAACAGGAAAAGTCAACCACATCAACTTTAAGCATATGAATATGGGAAGGTGATTTTTCATGTTTTCTATAAAGTTTCTGAGCATGCGAACTCCACGCTGCTGCAATATTTTCGTTATGAATGTTGGATAAATAAATGTTAATGAAATATGTTAAGCCCATGTCAATAAAAAGATAACATTTAAGTTTTGGTGATCAAGTACAAAAGGGGTTTACTTTGTTCTAAAACAAAATACATCAATAGTATAAATAAAAAATAAAATAATATAAATATGAAATACTTTCGAGGAAATTTTGAATAAGAATTTTTTGACTAGAGGGGACTCGGTGTAACAAAGGCCGAACGAATCAGAGGGTATCAGAGAAGTAAAGGGGACTTTACTTCTCTGGTCTTTAAAAAGGACTTCAAAGAAAGGGGAAAAGGAGGAATGGTTTACTGGTTTCCTTTACTACATCAACCTTTAAGCATATGAAATATGGACAAGATGCTTTTCATGTTTTCTACTCAGTTTACGAGCATACGAACTTCCCTGCTGCAGTTTTTCCGCTAAGAATGTTGAATGAATGTCAATGAAACCTGTTCAGCCCGTGTCAATCGGAACGAAAATGTCTTATTCTGACTAAGTATAAAGGGGTAAATACTATTACAAAATGATGTTCAAGACCTCACTTTGAAATACAAAATACATTATTTCTAACTGAATTCCTCACATAGTCTACATCTACAGTCTGGGTACCAGTACCAGGTTAAATGACAGTTCCCTGTACCAGTTTAGATTACGGGCCTAGTGCCAGTTTAGATTACGGGCCTAGTGCCAGTTTAGATGAAGGGTCCCAGTATAAATTTAAATGATGGGCCCCAGTTACAATTTAGATTATGGATCCCGGTACTTGTTTAGGTGACGGACCCAATACCATTTTAGATGGAGGGGTCCATTATCGGTTTAAACGACGGGCTCTCGTAAAATGCGCATTCCAAGTACTCAATGCACCCTATATATTTTTCTCTTTTCCTTTGAACATTTGTACAGCTTTTTTATAGCTACAATGAACAGGTAAAAAGCTTTTAAACATAAAAAAGGATTCGCATTACAGTATAGAAACATTCCACTTTTCCGAATCACACGTAGCCTCGGGCACCGATACCGTGGTACTGGTAAATTCCTTTCAAGTCTCAAAGTCTAATTCATTCAAATTATTTCGCATTCTTTGTGACTCATCTGATTGTTGAGTCGGAAGCCCATTGAAGCCTTTAGCTCAAAGTGATAACAATCAGTCATAGGAATAATATCCAATCTCTACGATGCATTATCCATAGAAACCACAAAAGAATAAAAGGTTCTCACTGGTGGCCGATGTCGGACAATGCTGGCAGGGAAATGCCTCGGATGTCATAGATTTCCCTGCACCCTGTCTGAATATCATTAGTTCCATTGAAGTGGCTATAATGGGCATGCAAGATTTGGTCGATGTTTACCATTGCAGAATTGATTGCAATCTCGGTACTCTCTGATCTTAATCAACGGGGGAGGCAGCGGCCACATAGAAAGTGCGGTGGGCAATACTAGTCACTGCTTTAAACGCTACGCGCTTATTTAATTTGTTTTGAAGGGTGTACCTCAGGTGTATAGAAAGGAGCACCATTAATATGCATTGCACGCTTGACTGCATGCAGGCATATATGCCGTTTGACCACTGTGAGTAGAAGATTATTAATTGTACTCAGGAGCTTAATCGCAAAAGCTACAATCGGATATGAGCTCCGAAGAAGCTAAATTAGACCTAACCCTTTCAAAGGCACAATGGCAAAACATTCTTTTTTTGAAAAAACTTTATGGACGAGGATTCTATTCTAGGTACGGAGGTTAAACTGATAAAGTTGATTTATTTTCATAATTTTCTACCATGTTTGCATAAGAATGTGTTATAGTATACTACAAGTAAATTAAATATGGCGTTGTCTTTAGTTTCTATATATGATGAGTATAGTTAGTAAGAGAGTATATTTTTGTTAGTATTAGTTTTTGGGCATCTGGTTAAAATTATCTGGCCTAAGGTTTACAAAATGCATTTCGTATACCGATAGAGCATATACCATGTATGCGCTTTATGACTAAAAATAACGAAAATCGGGTTCACTCACATCTGTACTTTCTACAACATGCAGTGTTCCCTGTATAAAATCTAACCAATTTTGACTTCTTGAGCAACAGAATATTTTCTAAGATTCTTTCAACCAATAGATGTGGTTATTTAGCCATTATATGTGTGAGGGTAAAAGCAATATTACACTACTCGGGAATCTCGTGACGCTCAGAGGGTTCATTTCTCTTTGTATTAAGTCTGACAATCATTTCCAAATCAAAAGTTCGTAGTAAAAAATACTATGTAACTTCATTGCTGTAAAAAGCCTACTCTGAATTTCTCGTAACACATACTTTTATTTAGTGAATACTTGTGAGCACCAAACATTTCTACACTTTGAAACAGTGCACCATGTAATTTGCCAGAAGTTTTATCCCTAAGTATAGTGAGTAGATTTAACAATAAGAGAACAGAAACATACTATTTTTTAAATAAACACATTGCGATTCATTAAAAGTATTGGGTTGTGGCATCTATCAAAATTTATGTAGAGGAAAAAGGTTGAATATATGGGATGAAAAGATTAGGCCTTTAAAATATCTTATACATTTCCCACTTCATGAAAATCTGAATTACTTCTCTAAAAAAGAGAGTTTCCAAAGACAATACAAGTTAGTCTCAAACAATGAAAACACTAAGGTGGTGGATTACTTAATATTTGAATCACGTCCGGGCATCAGATGGTACCTACGGGGATGTTGATTGGTCAAAGGAATTGTCTTGGGAATATCCGAGAAGCTGATGGTCAGCTCGGATGTAATGAGTGGCATATATCTTAGAAATTACCCCCAAAACCCAGACGTAGCTTTGGCGTCAGAAAACTGCTGTGGTTCTGTGATTAAGGCGTCATTTTTATCAGCGTGTTATCAGAATTATATTGGGTAGATACAATTGGGTGTCTGATGGAACACTAAACCCTTAAGTAGACCTACTCATCAGAATCTAGAAAACTATTTCTTTATTGCGCTTCAGATCTTATGAGTAAAGAGTCAGTGGTGGCGAACCTTTTAATGTGCTGGGGCCAAAATTTACAAATAATATTCATGGTGTTGCTGACGTGCCGAGCAGTTTGTAATGAGGAATAACGATAGAAATTTATTATTACAGAATTTTATTGAGGCAAATTAAAAATTTAACATTAATTTCAAAGATGAACTCGTATTATGACATACACATTATCGTATAAATTTATGAGATTTTTGCTGTTGTACAGAGGATACCAAATGCTTTATATATGGTTCATATTTCGTCACTTTTAGTAATATACAGGAAGATCTACATTTATCAATCATTCTGTTTCTTAAACTATCTTTTATAAAATTCATTTCGGAAATTAACGACTCAGAAGCATATGCAGATATATGCTTATAAAATGATATCAACTGAAAATTGTTGACGTGCCAGCAAAATTTTCGTACTTGTCCACTATGGTATGCGTGCTATAGGTTCGCCATCCCTGGTACAGAGTATATTCTGTCTTCTACTACGCGTCTAAAAATCTATTAACAAGAATTGTGGCAGCTTGTCCGCTTTTGGACCTTGCGCCATAAAACCCTAATTACCTACCTACCTATTAACAGGAAATAAAACCCGCAAATAACATGCTTGATAAATTTATGGTACATAGGAATGTTCAGTTTTGCTCAAAATAACATGACTAGCTCAATCTCTAATGAGTTTACAAGATGGTTTTGAGAAAATGTTTTAAGTTTCGCAGATGGCGTCTTTCTCAAACATGTCAGTTACTAGATAGTCCAGGGATGGGAATAACAAGAGGTGTTCGGATACTTTTCGTGACCTACTGCATGTGTTTTAGAGAGCAAGGATGAGATGAAATGCATTTAAAGTATACTAACAGTCATTTTCCATTTCTTTTTATTTATGTAAAAATTTTGTCAAATATTAAAGATTTGTTTAAGCTTTATTACTTTACCAGTTGAATTTTAAAACTTTACAAACAGTTATAACTAATTGTTACAAAAGGAAATCATATTCAATTGAAATGTTTTTATTAATGTATAATACGTATACATACAGACAGCATGAAAGTTGAAGGTTGTCTTTTATTAATTTTTTTTTCATCATCCATTTCAATTTTTTGTCACTTTAAAAACATATAAAATTACTCTAAAACCTTACCTTTTAATAGCGACCGAATTATTCTTATCTTTGAATAGCGACTGAATTTCCCTTCAAATGTGTATTTTAATCAGTGCCGGGAGGCTTCAACACTATTTCTAATTAATCTACTAACATCTGATAAAATATCAGCCGCTTCTAGATCCGAATTACTATAATTACAGAGATTCCTAATTCTCACATGGGCCGCCGTAGCCTGGTTGGAAGAGTAGGTGAATAGCGATCAGAGGATTGCGAATTCGAAACTTTCTCCAACCAAAGACCGTCGTGTACGCAGAGGCAGGTGCACGTTAAATCGTCATGGCTTCAAATGTACTCACGTTGGTATGGTGTGGAAGTTTGGAGAGTGGGGCGCCAACTCAAGTGTTGACCTCATCATCTGACCGTGGTTCAAAATGAAGAGGTGTTGTTCTAGGATCTTTCCCTTCGAGATCGATCCCGGACCGTCGTCAGTAGCTCGATGTTGTTGCTCCAGTGAGACGTCAATTCAACTTCCTACCTACTAAATTCTCACTAGTGTTAAGGCTACGATCATGCAAAAAGGGTTGGTTGGATTGGCTTTGATGGCGCAAGGACCATATTTGGCCATGCCAGACAACATCAAGTAATGGACATATACGCACAAGGAAAGTTTTATTAACACAGAAGAAAGAAATACACCCAGGGAGGAATCAAGACGCCTGCAAATTGCAGGTTGCTATTGCAGTTGGCATACCCACTTAGCCCAACGGCCTCTACAAAAAATGGGAATCATATTCAATCGAAATATTTTTAGTGTAAATACAGGGTGTTTCGAAAGTATCTGGTCAAATTGTAAAGGGTTGTAGAGTAGCACAAAATAAACATTTTAATAAACATTCGATTTTGCATATCTGAGAGCTCCGAATTTGTGTAGCAATGCATGTCGTTGAAAATCCGAGCATGGTATGACGCCTTACACCACAGAAGCCATGTTATGGACTGATCTAAACAGCGCCCTCTACCACCCTTTGCAATTTGGCCACATATTTTCGAAACACCCTGCATACAGACTACAAATTTGAACGTTGTCTTGTTTTTATTTTCATCACCTGTTTTCGAAATAATATTTATTCTCTTTAAAAATATATTTACGTCCCTCAAATGCTTGTAATAAACATTAAAACTAAGTCATAAAATTTATACGGAATATTGAAAATCTTTGAGTAGCGACTGAATTTCTCTCCAAATGTTGATTTTAATAGCCGCTTGATCATATTAGTTATCTGCTAACATCTGATTAAAGCATTAGCCTCTCCTAAGACCGAGTTACTATAATTAAATTGACTCCTAATTCTCACTAGTGCCAAGATTGCGATCATGCAAAAAATGGGTTGGATTGGGTTTTACAGCACAAGCGGCCATATTTGGCCATGCTGCTCCAAACAACATCAAGTAATGGACATGCACACAAGAAAAGTTTTAGTAACACAGCGGAGAGAAATACACCCATGGAGGTATCGAACCTGAGCCGCCTACAACTCGCATATTGCTAGCGCAGAGGGCATACCCACTGAGCCACGACGGCCCCTCTAAAAATGGGAATCATTCAATCGAAATGTTTTTAATGTGGATGTAATATACATACAGACTATAAATTTGAAGACTTGTTTTTTACTTTCATCATCTATTTTCGAAACAATACTTTTCTCTTTAAAAATAGATTTACGTCGCTCAAACGTTTCTAATAAACATTAAAATTAAGTCATAAAATTTATACGGAATACTGAACATCTTTGAGTAGCGACTGAATTTCTCTCCAGATGTTTATTTTAATAGCAGCGCGAGAAGCTTTGATTCTACTTCTTAGTTTTCTGCTAACATCTGATTAAAGCATTAGCCTCTCCTGGAACCGAATCGCACTAATTAAGGGGACTTCCTCTAATTCTCACCAGTATCGAGGGTGCGATCAGAGACACCGAAGGAGGAATTTAACTGCCTACATAAATGTAATAGTCACAAGCAAACCTTACGACTGACTATTGCATAGCAATTTCAAATCCACCGTGGGAATATTCGATCTCATGAAACCAGCTAAATGGCATTTTAATGCCATGAAATCGTCATCACGCAGATGCATTTCACAATTGGAGTAAAATATCAGAAATTCCCTCTGTGCAGTGTTGTATGCATCCTCCACAACCGTGGCAGAATCACCATTGCAATAACTTAGTTGGCGACGAAGCCTTAGCTCGGAGTAGATTGTGAAGTTAATGAATTCGCCCTTTGTGGGAAAACGAGAGCTCCCATTGTGAAGTGTCCCAACACTTTCGCATGAAAGAATCAGAATCGGGCGTTAGAAAGTGCTGTGCATTTAACTTGTTCAGCTAAGTGCTGGGCTGCGAAAGAAAATTTAACTCGTTTTCGCGTCGTGTTCCTATCTGAGTCTGAGGCAGGCACCATTCTTGTCGAAACAATGATGAACACGCAACTCTAAATTTAACGAGTTACGTGTAACAGTTTTTATTATATTTCCCCCTTATTTGTCGTTCCAGAGCATTCTTTTGAAGTGGACTTATTTCGCTTGAGCTGTCCACGTAAAAAATGCGAAATGTGACATCTTCGTTACATTTGTTATTATAGGAACGTACAATGCGTTGTGGAGTTAAATATGAATTTATTTAACCCTCCAAGTGGTTTCGACGAGATATCTCGTCCATCAAGATATAACCGATTTTGCTAATGACGAGATGTATCGTCATCAAGATATTGTCGATATTTTGACGATGATGAGATCAAGACCTGGTTAGTTTTCTGGTAATGACGAGATATCTCGTCCATCAAGATCTGATAAAGGTTTTGCTAATACCGAAATACCTCGTCAAGACAACCAACCAGGAGGGTTAATCATTTTAAAATCATGCATGTACATATATGTATAGTAAGATTGTTATCACATTGAATAAGAGATGCCATATACGAATCTGAAGTGAGTTCCACACTGATCATACAAGCACCAAGTTCATGAATATTTTATGTAATATGTAGTATTGGTGTGGAGATAGCATCATGGTTATAGACAGGTAAGGCGAGGGGTCAAATATGTGTAAATTGTGGTTTAAGAGAGTGGTACTCACCGATTGGTCTTTGAAAATGAACGCTGGGGTGTCGTTGATTCAGGGCACGCTGAGATGAGGACGATGCTACGGGACCAGGAACAACTTTTTAAGGTTTCACTTGTTTCTCGAAGAGCTCGCTTTCCCCTTTCATCCACTCTCAGCATTCTTCAGATCTCTGGTGCTCCCCGAAAGATTCCCCGTTTCGGTCTTTTGCCGGTTGTTCCACCCCAATGAAATCCAGCTTCATACCCAATGCTCTGACCAATACCAACAAGTCCACTCATCCCATATTCAGTCACTTGGGTTGCTTTACCCCTCCCAATTCCTTACATTGACTGTGCTGTAAATCGTTCCATTTCGTATTGTTTGTTGCTTTTCAACTTGTCACACTATGGTGATAATTGTATACTTGGTTATTGGTTTTAATTGTTTACATTTCACCAAAGGACAAAAAGAACCTCGAATTAAAATCGGAATGAAAAAAGATACACGGGTCCAAAAATTAAGGATAATTCAGAGATGAAATCCCGTGCCAAATATCTGCACTGGAGTACCTCAAATGACAAATAAATATTCCATAACCTATGGGGAACAAAATAAGAACTCCCACATGCTTCTTGGTGTCACTGGAAACTAAAGAAATGAAAGCAAGAAAATAAAATGAAATCTGTTTTCGCAAATTTCAAAGAAGCCATTTGCAAAAAATAACAATGCGCTTTTCTTCTTAATTCAATATTTTTATCTGAATAGGCATACTCTATTCAGATAAAAGATGTAAATACAACGCATCAACAACTGAAGACACATTCTACCTCTGGATTAGTGATAATTCATATCATCCTTTCCACATTCTGTTGCCTAGAATGTCATTGATCTGGACCACACTCCAATTCGGCTGACACGAGCCCTAAATTTGGATTTTCCACACGGCATTAAAAGTTTACATTATATTTTAAATATTGTAACAAAACTTTTAATAAATATTCGATGTGGTAAAATTGTAAATCGTAATTCTAACTTCATGCTTATAAAATGTTAGAAAATATTAAACATGTAAAAAGGACTAATTACACTGAGCAAAAATTTAGAATTTATGAGGGTGAAATGATACACAAAAAATGTTCATTAACGTTTTAAAGATTACTTGTTTACAAAAGCAAATTTATATATTTAATAAGAGATGTAAAAGACTAATCTTGCACAATTTCAGCCGTTTCACTATCCATAAGGCACACCAGTGCCATTCTTGGGAACACCGGTTGAAAATTCTGATGTAAAGAATAGCAGAGGTCCACAAATAAATAGGTTCATAATGCTTCAAACTACTTCTATAAATGAGACAGATGGGTATGTGACGCTCTTTATTTGCTTGTCAAAAGTTTAAAATTAAGCCGTTGAAAAATAAATCTTAAACGAGTTAAACCGTTTCACCAAGTGTAAGGCACACCAGTGCCATTCTTGCTGCACACCTATTGAAAATAGCTGATGTAAAGAATAGCTGAGGTCTATAAATAAATCATAATGCTTCAAACTACGTCTATGAATGAGACGGATGGATATATTTTTATTGAACGAAAGCAAACTCCCCGTGCACCACAGAAGTACAACACGGAATTTGCAAAGAAACAGTGGAAAACAATTTAACTAAAATTATAAGATTTGATGAACTTAACGAATGAGTAGAAAAGCAGATTAGATTAAAAAAAACATTGAGTTTCACTGGCCAGTTTTACCTAATCAACTCAAGTCATTTTGAAGGCACATTCTTGAATTTTCAAATGCAGGACAACTGGAAAGCAAATGCTCCACATCTTGTGGCTGCTTTTTAGAACTATTTGCCCGCCAAAAGTTTAAAACTAAACCGTTGAAATAAAATAAATCTTACACAATTTAAACAGTTTTACCATCTGTAAGGAATACCAGTTCCGTACTTGCTTCGACTACTCCTATAAATGAGACGGATGGGTATTTGAAACTCTTTATTTGCTTGTCAAGAATTTAAAATTAAACCGTTGAAATAAATAAATCTTACCCAAGTTAAACCGTTTCACCATCCGCAAGGCACACCAAGTACCATTCTTGTGGCACACCGGTTGAAAATTGCTGATGCAAAGGATAGCAGAGGTCCACAAATAAATAGGTTCCTAATGCTTCAAACTACTTCTATAAATGAGACGGATGGGTATTTGACACTCTTTATTTACTTGTCGGTTAAACTAAAAGCCATCTCAGTCTATAAAATTTGTTCTCCGAATGGAGTAACACATTTATCTCTTAGTACTCCCTGATACTTTGTAGCCAAGTACACTGGGAATCTGGAAGCAGCAAAATCATTAGCGAATTTGATTTAAGGGGATAGATAGCGTAGAAAATAGTGCCTTAAATGATCTGAGCAAATCAATAGAGCGCTGTGGGTTTTCTCGTGGGCATTATCTCATTTCTCCCTTAATTCATTTCCCTCCCTTACCCCCTATTGCAGCTCCCTCACCTCCCCATTGCAGCACATATAGCCCCATTGCTCAAAGGGAAAAGTAATTGGAAGGTTAATTGAAGCTACTGCTTCGGTTACTGTGACTCCAGCGAACACTGGGTTTGGCAAGGTAATGTGCTTTGAGAAACTGAACACAACTTGCGCGATACAATGCCTGTGAAGCAGGATGAAAAATAAACAGCTGCTGCAGTTACCAATAAAAGAGGCTGAACTTTAGTGTAATAATTTAACAGGGAGTCATTAACTTGCGTGCACTTTAATCGCGTTCTGATTGTGCAGAGCAGTTTTATTAAATTTTGTTTTGAAAGCAAGTTATAGGGGTTATTTTCTGCGCGATGGCAGATCATGCAGAATGCATTAATTGGATTTGGATTCCTGATTTTTGTAGTCTATAAATTTAAATGAAATTCCCTTAAAAGTATTCAAAAGTGTAATCGAAATTAGTTTTGAAATGAATTCGACTTCACTTGAGGTTTTTAAGGAAGAAATTTAAAAAACTACAAACACATTTATGCTCTACAGAATTTCTCTAATTCTTCCAGATTAATTATATGCTACGCGATGAATGAGAGAGTAGTGAATATAGACTGAAGTCTGATGACTCTTGGCTTTCCAACTAGTCCTATTTAGGACTGACTCTTGTCACTCCAAGTAGCGCAGCAGTTGCTGTTCATTACACTAATGGGTGCAATCGCTGTGTTATATATAACAACGAGTTCATTGACTACGCTGCGATGGTGGGTGACAAATTAAGTGATTAAATTTAAGTGGTCATGTGTTAATGAATATTTGTAATTCTCTATTTTACTTCTGTTTGTGATTGATATTCGTATTCATTTTATTGCACAATTTTAGTTCCTATAACAAAACGTTCTTATACGGGTTACACTTGAAATAATTCAACTTATAACAGGGCACTCACATATGGATTATTTTTTATAGAAATATTTCTATACACGTTGTTTAATTCTTATTTTAAAACCAATAACTAGAAATTAGAGTTGTCAGCTATTTCCATTCAGATGCTTCAATAAATAAAGCACTTTTTAAAAGTTTCTTATTTGAAGTGTTGCCTCTTGTGGTTTCTGACATGCGAATCCACGTATCTTTATTAGTTTATTTGTTTGAAACAGACATACAGATAAGGCGTTGACAACAGGGTCGGTGACCCCGAGCACGAGTGTCTGTGCAGGGGCATTAATTGGAATTGCCACTATTATATGCCACTATTTAGCGATTGATAAATAGTGTCATATATGTATTAAAGTTCTTCATAAACGTCTGAATCACAAATTAAAACAGAAAGTATCTTTTCCTACTTCAGTCTTGGAAACTTATTAACAGAGCCTAGATTTTACTAGTTTCCATATACATTCGATAATTAATTTCAAACGAAACTTAATATTGGAGATATATTTTAATAAAATTAACATTATTATAATTTGTATACTTTATCGTAAGAATAAAAGTAATTATGCTTTATCTTATTTTAGAAGCGTAAATTTTAACAGAGAGAAGGCGTCATTACAGCCTTATTTGTCCTAAGCCCCGAAAATTATATTTTAACCTTTGAATTGGATGTACTAGATTAATTTCAAAATCATCGCTTTCTTAGGTACTTGTCCAGCCTAACAATCTTACAAAAGAAACGTTCAAATCAATCTGTTCTGAAGCCACAGAGCGAGAAAATTCTGATTAAAACAGCGATTGCTTCAATATCCGCATTTCGCACTCAACCCGATTCCCCGAGAGCAATTAATTGTCCACTTGCCTTCCGACTCCTTATTTGCAGTTCAACGAATCTATCTCAGATACGCGTGCGAAACAACGCCATCAAAGGAAAAGGTCCCCAACGTATCTAACAAATACACGCCAACCCACCGATACAACACAGTCTCTGTATTTAAATACGTAAATTTTGTTGAACGAAAGGCGGTATCATGGCATCATTTTTTCTGTCCCGAAAATTCTATCTTAGCTTCTGGATTGATGCATTCGATTAATTTCCAACCAATTGCTTTATTAGCTACTTGTCCAGGCCTAACAATCTTACAAAAGAGACGTTCAAATCAATCTGTTCTGAAGCCAGAGCTAGAAAATTCTGATTAAAAACAGCGATTGCTTCAATATCCGTATTCCGCACTCAACCCGATGCACCCAGAGCAATTAATTGTCCACTTGCTTCCGACTTCTTATTTGCAGTGCTCCTGCAGTGCAACGAATCTCGAAATCTCTCAGATCCCGCGCGAGCACATCGGCCGACAAACATCGACATCAAAGGAAAAGGGTCTCCGACCACTCTAACAAATGCCATTTCACGTCAACCCACCGACAGGCATAATTAATTATCCGCTGACTTTGATAAACAGCTGGACAGATCATTAGCATAGAATGCGGCCGTCTTCACAGATGGCTTTTCGACTCGTGTGCTCAAGACCATATTCAGATGAAGGAACCGTGCGTGATAATCACGAAATTGAAGACCATTATTCGGGGATAGCCCGAATCACGCTTCACCTTCCACTTCTGCGTCAGTTCTTCGGCTGAAACTTTGAGAGGCTGGTTACAGCAGGATTTCGTGTCAGACAGCGATTCCTTTTGGGAAAAATCGATAATTCAACACACAAAACTGATCAGATTGATTGATCGATCTATTTGGAGATGCTTCTTGTCCAAACACGAAGCTGCTTGTGTTCTTAAAATATTGTAACACTCCCCGAAAGAGTTTTATATAAAGTAATGATTTTCCTCAAGGCTTAACGACTATCGATTCAGAGGCGGAGGTTGAGTATATGTGTACAACCTGCGCGCGTAACTTTATTTATGCCTATTTGCTATAGTCACGATAGTGTGACTTAGTAGGATAAAACTTTGTCGTGAAAACTTTTCTTGGTACTTACTCAGTCATAGTAGTGATATCAAGAAATGTCATGGGATTAACTAGGCAGCTCGTATTTGGGTTTGATTTATGACACCGAAATATTCGAGTCTCTCTTACAGATTTTTATTAAATTTAACTGAGTACCTTCAAGGTACCCAGTTAACCTTACAGCTTATGTTATTAACCCTCCAGGCGGTTTTCTGAACTGGGTATCTTGTCATTAGAAAAACTGACCTTGATGGATAAGATATCTCGTCCTTAGAAGAAAACTGACCAGATCTTGATCTCGTCATAAAAAAAATCGGCAATATCGTGATGACGAGATATCTCGTCATTAGCAAAATTGGTCAGATCTTAATGGACGAGATATCTCGTCGAAACCACTTGGAGGGTTAACAGGATGAAGGAGCCATCGCTTGGGCTTATAAGTTTCCAAAATTTTTTTCGTCTCTCTTTGGTTGAACATTGCGTTGGTAATATCAATATTCATTCGAATTCACGTGCAAGCTTAAATGAAATTGCATTTTTATAACAGAATGAGTCAAATGTCCGTTTTCAAATGAAAGCATTTACAGTGTTATTGAATATCACTAAGCTTAAAAGCGTTTCGAAATGTTCAAAGTGATTCAAAGGTATAAACTTTTTAGACTCCCATCTTGCTATGTTCCGATGGAAATAGTGTGGAACTTTGGAGTATTGTTTTGATGTTCTTTTGTGTACAAGTTGGGGGCAACAATCACTTACATTATTACTGGTTATGGGTCGCAAGTAGTCTCTTTATAAGAATTTGTGTGGCCTTGGTTGGAGTAGATATTAATTCTTAAAAATGATTACGTATGAGAGAAATTTTCAGAGTAAAAACCATCAGACGGATGACGGAGATTTTACTTCCTGTAATCCAAACATTCTTGTATGATGTATATTGGGGTAACCTTAAAATGCAGTTTATCGCCGTTTTGGTGATGTCTGGGTTTTGATCGATTTGGCGTTGACCAATTAATTATCATGTATCGATTCGGAATTCATTCTTAGAAATTTCTGTAGGCATGTGCTGAAATTGTATTCGAAAACCAAACGAAGTGACGTCACGCCCGAAATACGTTCAGGAAGCAAGTTTCGCTACAAAAACACTACGGCCACCTACATTTAGCTTGAAGGAAAAAGCTTTTCATTGGCCGTTGAATTTAAGACTTCTTTATTATTTAAAATATTCACAATGTTACAGATATCATTACCTCATAAACATTACAAAATTGCGGAGGACCACGGCCCTAAATACCTCCTTGTGGTTGTCTAGACGAAATATTTCATCATGAGCAAAACTGACCAGATCTCGATGGACGAGATATCTCGTCATTATAAACTGACCTGATCTTGATCTCGTCATCATCAGAAAACGGCAATATCATTCATCATTCGGAATTCAATCGGCATTCTTGATGACGAGATATCTCGTCATTAGCACAATTGGTCAGATTTTTATGGACAAGATATCTCGTCGAATCCACTTTAAGGGTTAATCACTTAGCATAAAAGTCGGTCTTAAACTACGTACTACTTTCTCCCTTAGAGCGTCTTAACGGGGTATGCAAAAACCAATGGGGATCACGATACGAAACAACAAAATTCAAAACTCACGCCCGAACGAAAAGAGGGGAAATATCGAATGTTATCATGATTACCCCTTTTCAACCAGAATAGTCCACTGCAAGGTTAATTTCTTCACGAAAGAAAAAATTGACAAACCATGTAACTATTATATTTGTGTTTACTTCAATAACCCTTGAGCGTCACAACATTTCCGAGTTGTGTAGTATTGGTTTTGCCCCACAAACGTACTTAATTACCACATAAATTAGATGAAAGAATCCATGGATTCTTCTATATATAAGAATCCATGGATTCTTCTAAATATTCTATTGGTCCTTCCCTTGAAATATAATCCTTTGGGAATATTCTTTAGGATCTCGTTCCTTAGAAATGAATCATTTGAAAAGATTTTACTGGTCCTTTACTTAGAATTGAATTCTTTGGAAATATTCTGTTGGTCAAGGTCAAACTGGTTAGAAATCATGCATTGAAGATTGCTGGTTGCAAGGTGGAATTATGAGTGAACCCTTCTGAGGGTTAATACTTGTGTTATAATTTTCATTGGATTGTTACCTCCAGGATATGACTAATGTAAATATGTTAGCTTTTTTGCCTAAATACGTATAATGAATAATAAATAATGCAGTTTATCAAATAAAACTAGATTTTTTTTCAAGTTTAGTGCATATCAGTTTAGTGATATTTTGAGGATTTGTACCTTGCTTATGTATATTTGTTGCAGTTAAGGGAGTTCGAAGAGTGGCCACTGTATGCTTTTCAGTACACCAAATCTAATAGAAGTCAAAGCTTGATACAAACTCACATTGCTTCCAAGTATGATATATCTAGATCTCTCAATCTCTAAAGAATAACAATCCTTTTAAATATTTGATTATGTTTTGTCTGGTTAAAACGATGTTTTTATTGTAAGGATACTCAATTTTATAAAATATTCATGTTTTCAAAAGCAATTTTACATTTTAATTCAAATTTATAATTTGCTTGTTTTCAACGTTAGATAAACTGAATCATTACTGGGCAAATAAAAATAAAAGTGATAAGTAAAGAAAGAGCTGCGTTAAAAAATAAATTTAAGAAATAGAATAAGTAGATTTGAATTACACTGCTGGCCACCCAAATTGCAACACCAAGAAAGACAAGAGATATCACAACAAAATTTATTTTGTAGATAACATGTTGACCAAGTATCAAATGATTAAATTTATAGACTTCTGTGAAGTGTGGTTCCTGCCAAAATCAGTAGCCAGAGTAGCCGCCATTGTTGGAGATCACCGCTGCCACACGCCTCGGCATTGATTCAAAGAGACTTTGGATGTGTTCTTGGGGTACAGCAGACCAAGCAGCTTCCACACGTTGCAAAAGTTGATCTGGTGTGGCAGCTGGGGATGTATTCTGGGTCAATCGTTGAGCAACCATGGACCACATGTTTTCTATCGGCGAAAGATCCGGAGAGCGAGCTGGCCAGGGAAGCAATTCAATCTGGCGATTGACGAAGAACCCTTGGACAATGCGTGCCACGTGTGGTCGCGCATTATCCTGTTGAAATATGGCTGTGGGCAAGCCCTGAAGGTAAGGAAGGACAACTGGCTCCAACACCTCGGAGATGTAGCGCTGGCTGTTTAAAGTACCGGCAATGCGTACTAGAGGAGTGCGAAAGTGATATCCAATACCGCCCCATACCATAATACCCGGTGCAGGACCAGTGTGGCGGTGCATAACGCAGCTGTTCAGCATCCTCTCTCCACGGTGTCTCCAGACTCGAATCCGACCATCGTGGTGTTGCAGACAGAAGCGTGACTCGTCAGTAAAGACAATTTCATTTCATTCTGCCGTCCACATCCTTCTTTCATCGCACCATTGGCGGCGGAAACGTCTGTGGTTCTGCGTCAAGGGTAGACGAAGCAATGGACGTCTTGCGGACAGACCACTCTGCTGTAAATGGCGTCGAATGGTACGTGCAGACACTGGATGATGCGGTACAGACTGAATGTGCTGTGCTATGGTTCGTGATGTGGCTGAGCGATCCGTCACTGCCATACGCACAATATGCCTGTCATCACGTGAAGTGGTGCACTGAGGTGGATGCGATCGAACACGTCGGTCCGTCGTACCCTCCTGCATCCAACGATCACATATCCGCATTACAGTTGTTTGGTTTCGTCCAACACGACTACCGATTTCCCTGAAAGATAATCCACAATCTCGGTAGGCCACTATCCTTCCTCTGTCGAACTCGGATACTTGATCAAAAGATGATCGCTGTTTTCTACGAGGCATAATTGATCGTTTTTTTGAAAAAAACCACAAGAAAAACACAATTGCCGTACTTGAAATCGTCGAAATCTCCAAGCCTTAAATAGCGCTTTGAAGTGGCGCCACATGCGCGCGTGATGTGCGTCTGCGCTGAAATTCTAATCATTTGCATATCTCACCTCCGCTAATGCATGTTGTAAATTTCATATTATTTGCATGCTTCCTTCAGGGTGTTGCATTTACGGTGGCCAGCAGTGTATTTTCACTGCCTTCCTCTTGTTTGTTGATTTAGGAGTTTCCCTAAAATTTTATAAATTTTGATTCAAAATTTAATATTTTATGTAACTCTTATCTGTTCAATCTGAAAACTGAATATCGGTGAATAGAATGCTAAAATTGTCATCAGCTTTTTAATCAATGCTAACATTGTCATCAGCTTTTTAATCAATGCTGACATTGTCATCAGCATTTTTAAAGCAGCTATTATTTTTCAGTTAAACAACGGATAAAACGATGTTTTTAATGTAGTGTGTAGAGTGGTGTATGTGTAGTGTAGTGGTGTGTAAGGATACTTAATTTTACAAAGTATTCATGGTTTGAAAAATCATTTTACGTTTTTATTTTAATTTATAATTTATTTGTTTTAAATATAAGATAAACTGAATCATTGCTTGGCAAATAAAGATAAAAATTGATAAGTAAACAAAGAGCTGGTTAAAAAATAAATTTAAGAAACATCAAAAGTACATTTGAATTATTTTCACTGCCTTCTTGCTTGTTGATTTAGAAGTTACCAAAAATTTTATAAATTTTAATACAGTTCAATTTTTATGTAACGCTTATCTGTTCAGTTTGAAAACTGAATGTCGGTGCATACAATGCTAAAATTGACATTAGTTTTGTAATCAATACTAACATTGTCAACAGCTTTTTAATCATTACTAACAGTGTCATCAGTGTTTTAATCAATGCTACCATTGCCATTAGCTTTTAATCAATGCTAGAATTGTCATCAGCTTCTTAATACTAACATTTTCATCAGCTTTTTAATACTATCGTTACCATCAGTTTTTTAATCAATGTTAACATCGTCATCAGCATTTTTTATATGTATTTCAGTTCCGTCTAGAACTAAATATCGGCAGTGAATACAATGCTAAAACTGTCACTAGCCTTTTAATGCCTTTGAAATTGAACACGAGAAACCGGTTTGCAAAATATTCCTGTTTGAGCGTCTCTTTAAATGCATAGCATTTTAAATTCTGAGAACTAACATGCTTTAAGAAACAAAACGTCTGTCTACTTTGAATCGCACTACAGCCTTCTTTCCCAGTGTTAGCATTTTGCTGGAAACATATGTTTTAAAAATACTGTTACCACTAAACGCATTCCATTTATCCAACAGTATTCCCATTTGAAGCTTAAGGATAAACGTTTCACGATAAATATAAACAATGCATATCCCGTTTACTTGAGTAGAACTAAAATGGAAATCTCCCAAAAAAGTTTGGTTTTGGCTTATTTCCAGACAACAGTTTCGTTCCTTTGTTCAGATGAGATCTCTTCAAAATGCATCGTTTTTCTGTTTTGTGATACATTCGATGCCATAGATGTTGGAAAGAACAGCGGGGAAACTCCTTGCATCCTCTTTTTGTTCAGTAGCATTGTTTATAGAAGGGAACACCAGCATGGAACCCGATCACGCAGCGAAACAGTCATTATTATTTATCATAAAAAGAGAAGATGAAAAAGATTTAAGCAAGTAGAAACCATACAGATTAATAATAGCTGAATAATTTTTGTAGATGGTCTCGATATATCTCCCGGGGATCCGTTTATCTTGAAATATTTTCTGTTCACGAAGCTTTTCTCAAAGTTTATTTTCTTTCGACATTTATATATGTCACGTGCCATGTTTACATGGACTTCGAATTATATAAAAAAGATTATTTGCATACACACTAGGAACGGGGGCTGTTGTTGAATTAACTTAGCACTGGAGCAACACAACAGGCTATTGGCGACAGTCCGGGATCAATCCCGAAGGGAAAGATCCGAGGACAACGTTTCGTAATTTTGAACCACGGTCCGATGACGAAGTCAACACCTGAGTTGGTTCTCTACTCTCCAAACCTTGTGCCATAATACTCAACTATCAATCAATCAATCAATCACTTTACTCTCCAAACTTCCACACCAAGCCAACGTGAAGACATTTGAGGCCACGACAGATTTAAAGTAAAAAAGTCCCCACTACACGACGGTCTTTGATTGGATCGAGTTTTGAACTCGCAACCCTCCGGTTGCTAGCACGCTACTCTTCAATCGGGCTACCGTGGGGATACACTAGAAGCTATCCCATGTGTTTTGATAGATATGTCGATAAGTATAACATGATGTATAGACTTCGAATCTTGTTAAACGAGATTATTAATCCACCTCTGGGGTGTACTAGGATAATGCCAAGTGGTTAACAATTTCGCCATTGTTGTGTCGTGATTATTAAAGTAATTCTAATAAGTTCAAATTGACCGGGCAATGGAAAAAAGATTATTTGTTTGTATACTGGGAATGATTGCTTGTTAATCGATAGATGTGTCAGAAAGTTTAGTATGTATATATGGACTTCGAACTACATTAAACGAGATTATTTGCATATGTATACAGAATGATTGCTTATGTATGGTTAGCTGTGTCGAAAATGTGCCACCTTCTATGCGCAACAACCGATAGGTTTCAAAACGAGTTTTGATCTTGCCCTCCAGAATCACACATGAAAACAGTAGTTTTCTCCAGTAGCCGGTTCCACGAAATCAATTTTCAAATTAACACAGTCAATTAGAATACTATATTGAACCCAAATGTTATTTTGTTTTAACTTTTAATCAACCCGTTTCCTTAATTCTCCAAGTGGTTTAGACGTGATATCTCGTCCATCAAGATCTGACCAATTTTGCTAATGACGAGATATTTCGTCATCAAGATAATGCCAACGTTTTGACCATGACCAGATCAAGATATGGTAAGTTTTATTCTATTGACGAGATATCTCATCCATCAGGATATAGTCAAATTTCCTCTAACCACGAAATACCTCATTGAGACAACCACCAGGAGGGTTAAGTTTCATGGGTAGCCAACCAGTAGTTTCCCGCAGAAGCAGGTCTCGCAGAATCATCGATTATCAAATCAACTCAATCAATCAGATTACTAAATCGAAATGAAATTGAACTCAACTGTGTGCGAGTTCTTGAGCATTAACTTATAAGCCACACGTTCTTTAAAATTCATTTCTTGGCATCCGAAGATAAAACTACAGCTGCCTCAGTCGAACAGGGACCCTAAAAAGGCTCATCCGCTCCAATTTGTAAAGCTGGAACAAAGAACTTTCAAACGGCTTGCTTAAAATGCGTACCTTTCACTTTGTTTCTTCCTTCGATCTTCCCTATCGAGAGTAATTACTGCTCGAAGCTAAGAGTACAGGCTTCCTATATGCTCCATTCTCCTCATTTGCATTCACTCGGCTTATTTGCATTCGAGTGAGTCCCTCTTTGTACCGTTTCAATCGAGAGCCAGTCTTCCACCAGACCAAGAGTTCCAGTCCAAAGCGGCGATTTCAAAAGTGATTAGGATTGGCAGACATTTTTCTCATTCGAACTCTTCGTTTCGATATCGTTTCTCCATTTATTTCAGAGGCACTGCAGTTTTTAACGAGGAACCGAAAGGTCGGATATGCGTTCGCTTGTCTAATTAGAACTATTTCATTACGATCTGAGAAAGAGTTGGTAGTTATTGACTGAATGTCTCGTTAATGATTTAACAGAGGGCCTTCTGTCATGGGGTTTCGCACAATACAAGGTTGTCAAGATGGAAGGATCCTTCATTATTTATAAATGACAATTGGTCGCTGATAGTATTATTTTTGTGAATTACTGAAAGTACTATTTACTTCCTTAGTTCCGTGGTACGTTTCTTCATTTCTTTCAGGGCATTGCAATTTTTAACGAGGAACCCAAGGGTCGGATATGCGTTTTCTTGTCTA
Organism: Meta bourneti; assembly: GCA_933210815.1. Taxonomy (NCBI): domain Eukaryota; kingdom Metazoa; phylum Arthropoda; class Arachnida; order Araneae; family Tetragnathidae; genus Meta; species Meta bourneti. Next base: position 37,513,527 of record OW119934.1, read on the forward strand.
ATTACAACAATTTCATTACGATCTGAGAAAAAATTGGTAGCTATTGACTGAATGTCTCTTTAATGATTTTACAGAGAGCCTTCAGTTATGGGTTTTCGCACGATGGAAGGTTGTCAAGATGGAAGGATCCTCCATTCTTTATAAATGACAATTGATTATTGAAAGTACTATTTTTTTGCGGATTGCTGATAGTACTATTTACTTCCTTAGTTCAGTGATACATTTCTTCATTTCTTGCAGAGGCATTATAATTTTTAACGAGGAACCGAAAGATCAAATAAGAGCTTGTTTTTTTTAATTAGAACTATTTCATTACGATCTGAGAATGAATTGGTAGCTATTGACTGAATGTCTCTTTAATGATTTAACAGAGGGCCTTCAGTCATGGGTTTTCACACAATGGAAAATTATATACTTCATTCTTTATAAATGACAACAGATTAGTAATGGTATTTTTTGAGAATTACTGAAAGTACTATTTTTTGTGGATTGCTGAAAATACAATTTATTTCCGTGGTACGTTTCTTTATTTCCGAGGCTTTGCAGTTTTTAACAAGGAATTGAAAGGTTGGATATGCATTCGCTTGTCTAATAAGAACTATTTCCCACGATCTGAGAAAAAATTGTGTCGTAACTATTGACTGAGTTTATCGTTAATGATTTAACAGAGAGCCTTCAGTTGTATCTTTTCACACAATGGAAGATTATATCTTTCATTCTTTATAAATGACGTTTCATTGCTTAAAGTACGATTTATATTTCTGTAGTTCCGTATTTGGGTATTCCGTTATATGTTTCTTCATTTCTTTCAGAGGTAATAAATTTTACTGTTTTAATGAAATTTACTGTTAATATATGAACATACATGAATTCTGTCTTCTTGAAAACAAAAACTGATTTAAAATAGGTTTTACTTTATTTTTAATTCCCGACCACTGACACTTTTTGGCCTTTGGCACTACAAAGGGTGAACTGGGGCTATTTTGTAGGTAAGCACCCAGTGAGTAAGACACAGTTACTCACATAGGAACAATTACCACCATCCATCTGCTTTCAAATCGGGATTAGAACCCGGAACTACTGTCTAGCAGACAAGCGCTATGAGTACGGCGGGGATAACTGAAATATGTACGAGAGGACTTTTCTGCAAAACTAAACACAGAGAGCGCAAGTGTTTTGGTAATCTCTTTCGTAATTTGTCTTGATACTCGAATGCAATTCCAGCATGTCGCTTATAAAAAATTAACGACAAATATCGCCAAAAAAGTGATAAATCAAATTACTTCAAAACCGGAAGTATTTTTTCCTCTCTGGTATTTTAATTATTATAAAAATAATACCGGTATTCCGGTATTATTTTTGAAATACACTGAAACTCTTATATAGTGCGACTCCAACAAGAAGACAGTCGACCTAGGGTCAATCGATTCTTGAAAAGGTGAAGTCTTGTCAGGAGTAGGTTGCCATAAGCAAAAGCATGAATGACGATGGCCGTGACTGTTTTCCCCTACAAAGCTTTGTCATTCCTGTCGTTTTCAGCACTGAACGGTAAACTTAGAACTAGAATCCACGCTAAAGACGCTAATTGTAAGAATTTGTTTATGTCAACACTAGTCCCCTAGTTAAACTAATAGATTCGTTCAAAACTGACTGGCAATTCCCGGGAGCTAGACTATACCGTTCTTTTCTTAGTACCATAAGTTACTCCCTGTTGCTTAGATAAAAAGAAGTCCCTTTAGCGAGCTTCCGTGCGGATTACTTGATAAATTACATCTGAACTTTAGAGAGCACTTCAAATCACTCCTGTTGCGTCATTATGAAGGGTATCTTTCTCAAGAAAAAACAGCGGTCAAAAAGATGGAAGAAGCACAGCATCATCTACTTTTAGAACTAGCTCCTCGAGCGGTATCTGGGAAAGAAAAGTATCCCAACAGCTTAGTTATCCGTGCTTTCTTACAGCAAGACACGGGGACGTTGATGAAAGTAACATGAAGAGAAAATGAACTGTTTTACTACATTCCCGGTATCATTAGTTATCCTGAAAACGAGGTCAGGATTCCGGAAGAGTATTTCTTCCATCATCCCTTCACTGCGGTGCAGAGGACTGGAGTAGATTTGTAACACGTAAGATCATTAGTCGGGCGATCTAAAATGTGTTTTCTCACCCAAGTACCATTGCCAGCAGTAATACATTATGAGACGGTTTCATGTTCGTGATGCGAGTCACTTATCTAGAAGCGATGGTGGCCAGGGAAATGCATGATTACTTTTTAGGGACCCCATTAACTACTTTATTCAGGAAAAATGGAGAAACACCGGTCTGCCCTTTCTTTCTCCCAAGGTAGTTTTTGGTACTAAAATTATTAATGTTGTAATTAAAGCAAGGGAAAGGTTTTTTGAAATTGAAATAATTGTTGAGGAATTATGTTGGTAGCACTGTCCACGGTAACTAAATTTTTGCATCGTTATTCATATTTTACGTACTTTTGTTTCGAGACATGGTTTTGTTCTGAAGACTGATTTCAAAATTTCATGTACAATCTTAAAGGGGAAATACAAAATTAAATCGTATTCGTGTCCACCAGCGCCTCCCGGATGTGCTAAAGCATAACTTCGCAGACTTTTTTGGCTCAACGCCTCCCTTTTAAAGACAATTTTTAACGGCGCCCCTCTCAGAAAACTCTAATGTAAATCGGAAGCGCAAGCAAATACATACATGCGAACACTCGTTTGTTATGACTCGTCGTCTTGTTTCTAGACCACTCAGTTGTGACTTGAATATTATAACATATCGTCGACTTACTAGTGAAGTATGCTGAAGTATCTGCTTACTAGTTTTAGTAGAAAACAGTTTGCATAAATTTCATAACAATCGGATAGTAACTGCAAACGTTTGTTTTGAAAATCCACTGTCCTCTTATAACGCCGCGGTATCCCGGTTGGAAGTGTAACGATCAGGGTTGCGAGTTCGAATCCAACCAAAGACAGTTGTGTACAAAGGGGCTGGTGCTCGTTAAATATGTCTGGCCTCAAATGTCCTCACGTTGGCTTGGTATGGAAGTGTGGAGAGAGGGGTGCCAGCTCAGGTGTGACCTCGTCATCTGACCGTGGTTCAAAATTAAGTGATGTTGTCCCTCTGATCTTTCCCTTGATCCCACACCGTCGCCAAACGCCCGTATTGTTACTCCAGTGCGACGTTAATTAAAATACCTATCTACCTACCTTAAAACGTCGATGCGATATAAAGGTATGCATATATATGAGGTGGGTATGTCAGTGAGAAAAGGGCAATTTCATTATCTTAATATTTCCTGATGAATGGTTAATTTAATACACTTGATTAATTTAATAAGTGTCATGGATAATGTCACAGTGGATCCCTTCACACGTGGACCTCAGGGGAAACGAAGTAGTGGATAATTTGGCGAAGGGGGTGTCGATGAACCATTGTCCGATACCCCCTCATTGACGTTTCTTGAACTTTACTCTATTACAATAGAAAAAATCCTGGTAAGAAGGCATGGATCGTTCCCTCGGTACACTCTTGGTATCTGGGGATCTACCCGGAAGATCTCTAGCTCTCAATTTCGACAGACATATTCAGACAGCACTCTCCCGCTTTTTCAGTGGCCATATAAGGAGTCACATTTTGCTGTGGTCGCAAGATTAATCCTATTTGCCTTAAATGCCAATCTAACCAGGCTTCCCCAGCACGTATTCTCGAGTGCCTGGAGTTGTCCCGAGACGACTTGTTTTCTCAACCTCTTTTGGTGTATGACTTTGTACGTGTGAATGGACTTGTGGATTTGGTCTAGCTGGAGCTAGACGTGGAGATTAGCAACAACAATAATTGTCATTTTATTTTAAGAATATTACAGAAGTATTCAACGCATTTGTATTAATATAGAAAGATAGATTATAAAATAATAGTAACCAATATTTTCGGGGGTCTTGGACCCCCAAAGCTCCTTATTTCGTTTCGCTATTGCTTGCTCTAAAAATCCTAGCAACTAATTAACCAAACAAACCCCTTGAACTTTCGTAAATGTGATAAACATTACCAAACTACAGATAATAGGAACAGTGAAACACACACACAATACGCAATGATTCAGATAAATAACAGATAATTTGGTAACAACTTGGGGAAATTATCGAGAATGGCAAAAATAAGTCGCCAATTGCTTTCCCTATGATGAATTCCGATTCGCCCAGCAATTCGGGATTTATATGACCCTTAATAATTTCCCCAAGACGCGCCGCTAATCATTGACATCGTAATAAAACGCCAGAAGCAAGTTATCTAGTGAAATTAGTTGTGATAGATATTTTGGGCTAAGATAATTGGGCTCCAAACCACAAATATTTTACTTAGGAAACCATTTTACTTTCCTAGAGATGCAATTCGAAATTTGAAGTGGAATGACCTTATGGAGAGGGTCAGTCTTAGCATTTGTTGTTTAAATTAGTGAATTCTTATAATTTCCTTACCTGAGGGTTGCGAGTTTGAATCCAAAGACCGTAGTGTACATGGGGGATGATGTACATTAAATCTGTCGTGGCCTTAAATGTCCTCACTTTAGCGTGGAGTGGAAGTTTGAAGAATGGAGTGCCAGCTCAGGTATGGCTTCATCATCTGACCGTGGTTCGAAATTACGTGGTATTGTCATCGGATCTTTCCCTTCGGGTTTGATCCCGGAATGTTGCCAATAGCCAGTTGTGTTGCTCCAGTGTGACTTTGATTAAATACCTACCTAATTTCCTAATAAGAAGTTGCACCGCTAATCATTGACATTGTAATTACCAGGAGCACGTTATCTAGTGAAATTAGTTGCGACGGATCTCTTGGGCTAAGGAATTACTTCAAACCACAAATATTTTACTGACGAAACCAGTTTACTCTCCTAAAGGTGTAATTCGAAAATCGAAATGGAATGACCTTATGAGAGGGTCAGTCTCCATTTGTTACTTAAATTAGTAATGATTCGAATGAGGTTTCAACTAAGTTGAAATTGAATCTAGAAATAAGATCATGATCAGATCTCATAAGGAAATAATGGAGTGCCATTGATTGCGTTGATTGGGCGCATTTGACATTGGTTGAAATTCATAGAAACTGGATTTGCTCCGTAATTTCAAACGCATTATGAGACTCTCCTCTCCATTCAGTATATTAGAATAAGTTATCATTCAAGATACTATACAATGAACTTGTCCCCTAGAAATTAGTGTTTCCATAGGTTTAGCCCATTATTGATTTCACCATTTCGATGCAGAGACAATACAATTCAATTAGCATCGTAATTTCACACTACTTAGTTTATTAATATTCGTATCAAGAAACTATCGATTTGTATATACCAAGGAGAATAGGAATTGTCTGTATAGCTGACTGTATAAAAGAGTGGTTTGATGTCAAGAAATAAGTTTGTGAATAAATACTACTGTCCAGGCAATGAATCATTGCTATTTAAATTCTAGTTGCTCATGAGTTATTTTAGAAATAGTGAGTTAATTTAATTTAAGTAATCAATTTACCATACTAATTCATTTAATTGAGATGGGAAAATTAACATAAAAAGTGATTAATTCCATAAAAAATGATAACCTTTCACAGATGGTTTAAGGTACCTTGGTTGAATTAACGTAGCACTGGAGCAACACAATGGGCTATTGGCGACGGGCTATTGGTCAACTACTCTTCAAATCAGACTACCGCGGCCCCATAGATAGTCTAAGTAAGGATCGCGTCTGTAAAGATGAAGGCTGGATGAAACTTCATTCAAACTCGAAAGTCATTTATGACAATTTCATTTCTAATATTATATAAGTATTGCTTTTACTACAAATTTGCTTTCATTGCTGGATTGCAGTAACCAAAACTTTTTTGATTGTTTATAAAACAACCAGGTAAGAACTGAAATGTAATAAAAATGGGCAGGTGCATGCATGCAGAACATAGTATACACACTCTGTGCCAAAAAATCGAAACACACAAAGCTCGATTGGAATAAAATACTTAGCATGTATTGAGTACACGAAATGATAAAGGAAATTATCACTACATCAAATATAGAAGACGCTTTATTACTGTAGAATAGGGCCGTGGTAGTCCGGTTGGAAGGGTAACGGATTAGCAACCGGAGGATTGCGAGTTCGAATCCAACCAAAGACCAACCAAAAAAGGGGCCGGTGCACGTTAAATCTGTCGTGACCTCAAATGTCCTCACGTTGGCGTAGTGTGGAAGTTTGGAGAGTGGGGTGCCAGCTCAAGTGTGACCTCGTCATCTGACCGTGGTGTTGTCCTCGGTCTTTCCCTTCGAGTTGATTCCGGACCGTCGCCAATAGCCCGTTGTGTTGCCACCAGTGCGACGTTAATTAAATATCTAAATACCTATTATTGTAGAATAACATCAGAAAGTTCATAAATTAGTAAGTTGTAAATTCCCTTTGGCGGAGAACATGCTGGCATGATTGTTTTAGTTTTATGGCCATATTTTGCCAAGCTGCGCCAAACAACGACAAGTAAATAAGGTGTGGAATGGAGTCCTTATGCTATCCTGTGACAAATTTTGCCAAGCATTTTGCAGCTGATGTTCCAGATCTCTTATATTCCGAGGCAGGTGCAATTGACGGTCTAGAGTACTCCAAACATGATCAAAGGGGGACAGGTTTGAACAACCACCCTCTCTTAGTGCGATAACACATTCTCTTTCGAACTCCCCCATTTGAGTGCACGAATTCGTCGGCGATGCACTGCCACAGTCAGTGAAGATTAACTCGATCAAAATCAATTGGAAGTTTTCTTTGAGACAGGATTGCAGGATACACCATCACAACGCTCAATTCCGATGCCCTGTAGGTAGCTTGGCCAAATATGGCCCTTGCGTCCATAAAACCGAATCAACCAACCGATGCCCTGTAGTTGCCGCTATTCATTCATTGGCCACAAAGATTTAATCATTTGTATCCTGGCAGGAAGTAATTTGCATACCAAATTTCGTCGTGATGAGATTATTTTTTCGGGGTGCTTCGATTTTTTGTAGAGGAGAGTATTATTGCTTTGTCGGTCCTGTCTTTTGTCAATAGTAATACGATTTCGGGGGGTTCTACATGGAAGGAGAGATTGACTTTTAAGCGTCGTATTCTGAAGACGAGAGATTGAAAGTATTCATTTCGTTCGCATATCATTGGGAAATACTTCTGTGACAAGGAGAAAATTGTGCCATTTTCCCAATACAAATCACAAAACTTTGAATATTTCTGAAATGCCGCTCCCAAAAATATCGCCTCGTTCCTTTAGTTACATCTTTGTATAATTGTACAAGAGACGAGAATTTGCATTTGTGTAAGTTAACACTCTAAGTGTTTTGACGAGATAACTCGTACAAGATCTGATCAATTTCAATAAGGACGAGATATCTCATAGAGATAAAACTGCCCTATTTCTCCAATGGGAATGAAGATGCAAGTAGGAAAAACAAAGTGTCCCTTGTCCAGAAATGAGGCTTGAAACATTTTTGCAGCAGAGGCTAACCACAACAGCAATTCGAGCAATTTTCGACTCGGAGATAAACCACTAGGAGGGTTAAACACTGAGCAATTGTGAGGTAAATATTTTCTTTTCAGGTGAAGCCAGTCACCTAGACTAATAATGAGACCCGTGATGCAGATATGGGGGACAGATAGTTTTAATAGACGAATTTAAATTGTTGAAAATGTTAGTTAGGGCTATGAAAGAGAGGTATTGAAATAGTGAGGTGACCATGTACTACTCTATCATGCTCTACGGCAGTGCCTCTAGTCAATACTTGGAAATTAGCACTATTTTAAGTAGACCAAATAAATTCTAATAGATGGTTGTTAGGGCTGTGAAAGAGAGGTTCCGAACTAGTAAAGTGATCTTGTACTACTTACTCTATCATGCAAAGAGCTTCTAGTCAAAACTTGGAAGTTAGCACTATTATAAATAGATCAAATAAATTCAAAAAATGTGGTTAGAACTATGAAAGAGAGGTATCGTAATAGTAAGTGACCTTGTACTACTCTATCATTCAGAGCTTCTAGTCAATACTTGGAAATTAGCACTCTTTTAAGCTCACCAAATAAATTGCTGAAGATGGTAGTTAAGGCTACGAAAGAGGTATCGGAATAGTAAAGTGATTATGTACTACTTTATCATGCTGACGGGACAGCGCTTCTAGTCAAAACTTGGAAGTTAGCACTCTTTTAAGTAGATCAAATAAATTCTGAAAGATGGGAGTTAGGGCTATGAAAGAGAGGTATCGAAATTGTAAAGTGAACATGTACTACTCTATCATGCTTATGGGAAGAGCTTCTGGTCAAAACTAGGAAGTTAGCACTCTTAGCTCACAAAATGAAAGATACAAAATTCGATTAAAAAGAGAAGAGAATTGGAGCACCATCAAAGTAATGCATCATCTACGACACTGCGCATTTAATGCAAAAAGTATAATTTATGTAACGTAAAGTTTAATACAAGATGTTTACAAGTCATTCAGTATACCAACCATTCAAAATACCCTATCACGATTGTTCTAAAGAGCCAGAATACGGTTTTTCGAGCAGAATTAATTGCCATTAACGAAGCTTTAAAACACACACCTTGCTTCGTCTTCAAATCCGTATCGCGATATTTGGATTCTAATTGATAATCGTACCTCAGTCCAGCATTTAAGAAAGTGCTGGGCTGTTACAGCGCATTGAAATCATTGGAACAAGCATTGAAGTCATAGAACGTACCGTCTCAAATCGAAATCCATCTTTAGTGGATAACAGCTCACATTGGAATCAACGAAAATGGCATTGCTGGCAGACTGGTCAAAGAGTGTTCTTCAGACTCTCTTGGGGCCTGATTCTCTTACTTCCAGTGAGTTCTCCAAAACGAAGATTTCAAATAATGCAATGTGGAGAATTCCTCCAAATCATGCAGGTACCCGGGATAAATTCCGAGTCTATTCATGTCTCACAAAAGAAGATAAGGACTCAAACGGTTTTATCTAGATTGCGAAGTGGGCACCTCAGGAGCATGAAATTCCTGAATGGTCAAAATCTTTTACAGTTCGTAGTCAGTGCCAGGGGAACAGGCCTCTGGTAATCACATTCCTTCCTGTATTGGAACGAGCCCTTCAAACGTATTCCAGAATCCTGATGACAGCAATTTCTTTGAGGACGAATGACTTGTTAGACTTTGTCTAGCAGGCGGCTAGACCGGGAGAAATAAGCAACAGCAACGTATATTACAGGTCTCTTTATATTGCTTTTTATATTTATCTCTTTATTACTCTTGATCTATCTCTGTTTAATACTCTTTATATCTCTTTTTTTTGTTACTCTTTTTATATTACAAGTATTGCATACAACACTAATTTTCATACATTTACAGTAACGCCTAGGACTTTGTACTACAGGTATTACCATACGGTATTGCTTTACAACCATCATTTTCATGCGATATTTGTAGAAAAGCCTATTGCTTTATATTACTGGTTTTTCATTACAACCATAATTTTTATACGACATTTATAGTAACAAAGAGCTTTATTTTACACCAGGGCTGACCAGTCCAACAGTCGTATGCAGCTCGTCATATTATTCTTTGCAGTCCACCGAATAACATCAAGCGCCACCGAAAAAATATAAATTATATGCCAATAAAAATAAAATGCAGAGAAATGTGATAAAAACATCTGTACTAAATCACCTACTACGGCAGACCTCATGGTGTACGAAAACCAAAATATAATATAAAACTAAAGTTTTTATTTTTAAAAACTTATTCATATTACTACATTGGTATAAGAATCAAAGATAGTTCATTTTAGCTATGAATAGTTACTATATAATTTGAACATAGACTGTGTTTAATAACAGCGCTGTTTCGCAGTTACCGAAAGAGTTTTTTTTTGAAGTGAAACAAGAAATTTGCAGGTGGAAAGTAGGTCTTTTTTCTACTATAAAACTTTGATACATTGTTCTAAATTCGTAAGGACAGTGCTTTTTACTTACCGAAAAGAAAAGGAAATGTACGAAGAAACAATGCCTCAGAGATTAAGACACATCCTAAAAATTAGAAGTTGCAAAGAAAAGCTATGTCGAGTCAATTTCACTGATAAACATGATGAAATAAAATTTTATGAACTTAAGCTACACTTTAAAACTATTTCATATTAAATATAAAATAGTTTTAAAAATGTAGCATAGTTTTTTATTATCTTTCGTTGCGTGATAACACGAACAATTTTTTCTGCTGTCCAAATTTTAGTCAGCAGAAAAATTGCAGTCGTGGAAAAAAGAACCACCCCTTTATTTGAGCACTATTCATAGTAGAGCAAATTCAAAAATATCATTTAATAGGTAATAACGTCCTCTACAAATTCAAATGCAAAAAAATTGCTTAAGGGGCCGTTTTCACATCAAATTTTGCACAAACAAAATTTCTAATAGAAATCCATGTTTTGATGTCTTAATCAGATTAGGCATCGTTAAATTAGTCTAAATATGAAAATTCAGGACTCTACTATCTTAATATTCGGAGACATTCAATGTTAAATTTGCTGTCAATTTCAGGGATCATCTCCACATTGAAAATCGCTATTTGTAGATCAAGATTAATTGTAGTTATAGTTACCCGAATTTCAAATTTGAACACTACAGTGGTGCCTAGTTAACAACGGCCTCTGATATAGACATACTTGGTTAACGACGAGTGTGTGTGTGTGTGGCTGTAAGAAAAAATCTATTGGTCAATGACTCTTGATTATGTGAATCTCTTCTTGTAGTGGTGTACTGTGCTTTATTTTAAAATTTGTGGTTATAAATGCGCAACATTATCATAGCAATTAGGCTAATTGTAAAGGCTTGGCAAGAAGTAACAATAAAATGTCTCAAAGCAGCATGGAGGAAACTGTGTCCTTCCTTTGGTAATCAAGAAACTTCAGATGAAGGACACAAATTGGTAAAGGATATTGTGGCAACTGCTCATGACCTTAACTTGGAAGTAGAGGAAGAAGACGTTGAAGAATTATTGGAGATTCATGACCGAGAACTGACACTGACAAGCTAAAAGAACTTTTCAAGCAGTGATGTGAAGAAAAGGAAATGGAAATTTCATCTAAAGATGAGGATGGAGAGAAAGAACAAATTACGACTGTTGAAATCAAAAGTGTTTTGGCACAGTGGAAGGAAGTTTAAAATGTTATGATGAAATGGAATCCAAACAAATATGAGGTTATCGGAACTGTAGATCTATTCAATGAAGAGTCCATGCAGTTTTTCAGAAACATTTTTAAAAAGAGGCAGAGGCAAACAACCTTAGACATGTTTTTTACAGGACCATTTGTCAAAAACTCCGAAGTGAGCCCAATTGTCCTTCTGGTGAAGATTGATAATTAAAAACTGTTTTCATGAACAATTCATATTATTAACGTTAATTTATTTGTAGCAAATATAATAAATAAATGATATTTACCATATTTTTAGGGTATTTTAAATGAGTTTTATCTGCATTTTTAATATGTACTATGGTTGTGGGGAGGAGCCGGAACAAATTAACCAATTTTCAATTAAATCTTATGGGGAATCGCACCTTGGATAACAACGGTATGGGTTAACGACGGTAATCCTGGAGCGGATTACTGTCGTTAACCAAGGAACCACTGTATTTCAAACGTATTTGTCAGCGTTGTCAAACAACGATCCGAGCATTATTATATTTATCATGTAAGAGTAAACGATTCGATATTTATTATGCAAGTGCAAACGATTCGAGAATTATTATCCGAGGTTTGTCAGACGTTTTTGAAACTTTTGGTTGCGCCCTAAATCGCAATAATGAGGAAAATTTAATGTAACTCAAAAACTAATGATTGGAATGAGCTGAAATATTGCATGGTCACATTAGAAGTTCTAAATCGATTCCTATCAAAATATAGTAAAGTTCCAATTCATAATTTTTCAAACATTAATTTAATAATTATTATTGCATACAAAAACTATTTTTAAAATTAAATAGTAGGTGGATTTTGTTTGGACTGTTTAACAACAACATAGTACAAAATATCAGCGCTATAGAAATATTATTTAGGAAGATATCCATAAAAGTCTATGAAACTGATTTAACCTAAGGAGCTCCAATCTTTCTGTACTCATAACTTCGAAACGATAAGACCTAATGACATGAAATTTGGTATCTGAAGTTAAATTTGGATATAGATTCGAAATTGCGTGTCAAAATTGAGGTTTGTATTAGAAATTGTGAAATTGGTGTTCAATTTAATATGAAGACGACCATTTATGAAAATTTTATGCATTTGAATTTATAGACGTTAGTTCCTGTCAAACGCCATCTTTTGAATTTTTCTCTACTGTTAAAATTCCTCTAATGAAGAAGGGTGGGTTTTACCCGCTACTGTACTTCTTAAGAGTGTCTCCTGCACGATTATACAGGCCTGTATTACACCATTCGTTTCTGCATAGTATTGGTTTTATAATTTTTTATTTCTAATGCCTGACTACTGACCTCTAGGGCCTTCTGCAATACAAGGGGCGAACGGACAACTATTTGTAACGCCCATTGAGTGGGCCACCACTACTCCTAACAGCGACAATCACCAACATAGTGATTTGAGGGGCTGTCGTCAGTATCATGGTGGCAACAATATCATTTTCTATATCGATACCTTCATAGCTCTAGCTACCAACATACGAGACATGCGGCTTACTTACAACTTTAACGGTCACCCTGTATAATTAAAGGTAGTTTAACATCGGGCTATTGGCGACGATCCGGGATCAATCCCGAAGGGAAAGATACGAGGATAACTACTCGTAATTTTGAGGACGAGGTCAACACCTGATCTAGCACCCCACACTTCAAACTTCCGCACGTGAGGACATTTGAGGCCGCGGCAGATTTAGAATGCATAAGTTCCCACGTACACGACGGTCTTTGGTTGATTGACTTGCGAACTCGTAAATCTCCGGTCGCTAATCCACGATTCAACCAACTGAGCTACGTGGCCAGTATAATTAAGATTAAGAGTAATAATCTAGTATGGAATACGAAATTACTTTTGTTTTTATCTGCCACTACTATTTTTCATCAGATCTAGAATATAACTTTTTTAGTTCATAAGTAGTGACATTTTTCGTAGAAGCATGTTTGTATTAATTATCCAGTTTCATAAACAGGGTTATTACAAATCAATAATCGGGTTTTGAGATCCTACAATTTCCAAGCTATGGATCTCACTCGTTCTTGTAAATCACGCAACGAAAGAGAATATCTCAAATTTTAAAATTCGCGCGTGTAGACTTCTTTGTGACACAAAAAGTGGCACATTTACAGCGCTAAGTCATCAGGTGAGCTACATTTACAAAATGGCGACTTTGCAGCTTAAAGATGATTCCAGAAATTTCATATTTCAACAAGATGGAGGTACACTTCATTGGTACAACGATTTACTTCGCTATCTGAATAAAAAACTCTTACACCGCTGAATTAAACGATGTAGTGTGGGGGATGACTTAGAGCTGTTCAGATGGCCCCCAGGTCTCCCTATCTTACACCCTTTTTCCTTTGGGGTTTGCTCGAGTCACTATTGCGTGCCCCCATTGCCAGCAACATACGATGAGTTTCGGGTTTGCATTACTGCTGCTCAAACGAGGAAATGCTAGAAAGTGTGCGGACCGAACTTTACTGAATGAACATGTATCGTATAACGAGAGGACAGCTTCTAGTTCTTTTCATATAGCTCTCATTGTTTTATGTGTAATATTTTGAGAAATACAGTGTTTTGGAATCCGATTAATCATGTAATAACCCTGTATTTTTTTCAATTATATCAGATTTATTCATTACTCATGTATCCATGTATTACTCATGTATCCATTACCATCCATTACGTATACTATAGCGGGCGTATACATAGCAGTATACATAGTATGGCTAAATATGTATCCATGTTTTCTGCTGTCACTTGGGCGTCATAAAAGTTTCCTCGTCATTATTTTTTGGATAATACATAAAATGTTTATTAAACGAAAAATTAATTGCAATTATTTTCAATAGAAATTATTTAACGAATTACAGTGAAGAGTTTATAAAAATGCTTAATTTTTCAAATCTGTGCAATCTTCCTAAAACATGTTTTAAGTTACTAATTTGAATATTAACTATAATATATTTTCCATATTAAATTAAAAAATTATTTTGGCAATGCAAATAAAATTCCAACACAAAGTTATTATTTTGTAAAAGAAACTTTTCATTTCCTTCCACTTGCTGACGGTACCTTGAATAGGTTAAAAATTCAAATTCTTCAGAGCTGTATCAAGTTCTGTAAAGACAACTGAAAACAATTATACTTAATGAAAGAAATTATAAACTACCAACATCTAAAAACATGCAGGGTAACTATCACATTGCTTTAATCTGAATGCTTCTTTTGTTGAACAAAGTAAATCGTGTAGATGGCATTTCAAAGTAATATATGAGAAAACGCCTCTTTTACGGCAAAATAAATTTTATCTAATGTGCTTTCTTTTTCTTATCCTTAAACTCTTAAAAAGAAAGCAAATTCACCATTTGCAAAATGGATTCTTTTTATCACACTATAATTCATCGCAAGTACTTTTCCTAAGTAAACATATCATTAAGAAAGGAATTCTAATAGCAATAGAACTTTAGAATATATATTTAGTTTTCAATGAAAATATAGGTCTCAGAAATTTAATTCATTGGAATATTATAGCAATATTCTGCAATAATATTATTTTCAAGTTTGTACTGTTCTTTGAATAATATTATATTGAATAAATTATACTATAGTTTCAAAACTTCCGACATTGAATCAGAACCATTATTTAGTAATCCAAAATATAATAATTGAAATACTTGAAACAACTGAACAAAACGAATGAAACCCCCCGAAATACATAAAAATACGAAAAATATCTTTTGATTTCTGTCCCTAGTATTTTAGAACTGAATTTATTAACCTACCAGTTATTCTGCTGGTAATGGAGGTTCATATATGTGACACTTGATTTATTTGTCATTTTATGTAAACTAGGAATTAATCCAGTATTTCAAGAACTTGCAAATTCAGTAAAGAAAATTTTTCATCTACCAAGAAAGCTTATCGTAATTTTTTTTATTGTAATATACTAAAAATATTCATATCTCCATCGAAGGGAATGAATGCAATGAATTAAAATAGAATGAAAAATTCCCTTTGATTCCTGTCCCCTATATTTTAGAACTGAATTCATTAGCCTACCAGTTATTCTGCAAGTAATCGAGTTCCATCACTAGAATTACTTTGTAATTCTACGTAAACTTAGAACCAACCCAATATTTAAAGAACTCGGAGAGATCCTGCAAAGCAAAAATCTTCCGCCTCCCGAAAAAGAGCTTATTATCGCAACATTTATTGAGGAACGCTGAAGACTTCGATATCGCCTATTGAATATTCATGAAGCAAATTTGCAAAGAATAACCTGAAGTATGCAGTCGAAAGTATCCTCGGAAGTTTAATTCGAAAATGAACGCCCGCGGTGGGAAGGGGCATTTTGCTATTAAAACTAGTTTTAAAAGTGTGCGTGTCTTCCCCTTTCAGTGGCCTGCTTATATACATCATCTTCTCAACTAGAAAAGGAAAAGTTTCGCATCTACTTTCCTCTTGCAGTGGGAAACAATGGACTAAACTCCCTCTAAGTATGCGCACTTTAATTGGATCGCTGTGACTGAATGCACTTTGGCAAATTGACACACGGAATTTAGGCGGTCCATAAAATGCGTGACACAAGTAGCCGACGAATGGATGGACCTGAAAGCAACTGGGAGTCGAAAACGATACTCATTTGCATAAAGTTTTCATTACGATAAATACGAAACGTTTCTGAGTGCTGCTGATCACGGAATGATCGTCTAGGGAATTCGTCCAAGGCTTTTTTCATTGAGCTTTTTCTTGGTTTTGTTTCTCCTTCGTTGCGTCTGTTTATGTGCGTGATTTTTTTAAAGAAAAGGCCCTTTATTGAAAGTTGGATTTCCATTTCGGGGACAATTTGCTACACTGGATCTACGTGGAGGGATTATTAATGTGGACCCCAACTTGCTATGTTATTTTCTCACATCGTGATTTTTCTTCATACTTGTGAATAAGAGCCTACGATATCCTGACTAACTGTCGTTTACTAAGATGCTTTCTAAGTAGTTGTTGAGAGAGTTTTTCATTTCAAAAGTCGTGGCTCAGGTCATCCACATTTACATTCTGGACTCTAGAACCAGGATTAACAACAGTTACAGTACCAGGTTATATGACGGGATCCTCATGAACAAAAATGATTGATTAGGTTGAGCTTGGCTCAAGAGCCATATTTGGCCAAATTGCGTTAAACACAAGGCCGACAACGTCAAGTCACGGACATACACACATATGGAAAGAAAGGTAGATAAAGTTTATTAAGGTACTTTCTAAGTGTTGTTAAAAGAGACTTTGATTTTAGAGATCATGCAGATTAGTGATGTTTAGACTATTAAGTTGTTGATCAGGTCACCCACATTTACATTCTGGACCCTAGTACCAGGATTGACAACGAATGAAAAGCCATGTTAGACGACGGGATCCTCATGAACTGAAATATGATTGGTTGGGTTTTATGGCTCAAGGGCAATATTTGGCCACGATGCGTCAAACACAAGACAGGCAACGTCTAATAACCACATGGAAAGTGTTACTGACACAGAAGAGATAAATACTCCCAGGGTTAAGTTACAAGAATCGAGCTTGCGTCGCCGTCAACTCGGAGGTTGCCAACGCAGTGGAAAAACTCACTGTGCCATAGCGACCCCGAACTAAAATATGTACGAGAGTGAGTTAGTAATTATCCGCAATGTAGCTATAAACTTTATTTCAATAAAACAGACAGCTTACAGTAACATCATTTTTCAATAGTCCCCTTACTTCTCAAAGCAGTTTTTCCATTGTTGTTCCCAATTTCAACCATATTCATATAAGGATGTATGTCCGTAAGCTCTATCTGGATTTGTAAGAAGGAACTGTTCATAGCAGCATATTCAATCGATGTACTCAATATTTTCAGATATTATGTATAAGTTATACAGGGTGTTTCAAAACTTCTTGCACAAACTTTAAAGAGAAGCAAAAAGAATGTTCAACCGTAATCACATAAGTATGTATGTCCCCAAACGCTACCTGTATTTGTAATAAGGAGCTGTTCAGCTTTAGTAAGTTCATAGCAGCACATTTAATCGAGGTACTCAATATTTTGCGATATTATGCATGAGTTATACAGCATGTTTCAAAATTTTAAGGTGAGTCAGGAATATAAAGGTTCACCGTATTCATATAAGGATAGAAGTGCCCCCGGATATGATAAAGAATAGGTATAGAAATGAACGACGGCAAATATGTGAACATCACTTTTTATAGCCCTAAGTTTACAATCTGTAACTTCAAGAGTTGAACACTTTAAGTTTCACAGTAAATTGGGACCCCACTGGGATGCATGCCTGGTAGCGTCGATGCATGGATTGCCGAACATATTCATAAATTTCTGGCCTTTCGCGAACACTTGCAGTCATGCCACCGACTCTTGCGAGGAGGTCAGATTCATAGTCAGGGGTATCGTACTCGATATGTCTTTGAGAGTATCCTTAAGAATGGTGTTCATGGACTTACTATCTTTCAATTTTGCATCTAAAGGAGCGTTTTCACGAGTTAGCTGAAGAGATTGTAAATCGAGCCGGAAAGTAATTTACCGGTTAAGCTTGTATTGCCACTAGGGTTGGGGATTATCGGGCCGGTTACCAAAAAGTAGGCACTGTTGTGCTCTCGGTCAATGTGGGTAGGTAGATAATTAATTAACGTAGCACTGGAGCAACACAACGGGCTACTGGCGACTGTTCCTGGATCCATCCGCTCGGTCAATGTGGGAAACGCAGAGTTGCTAAGGTTCAATTGCACTTTTTGGGCTCGTGTTTTAAACTTCAATCTAAAAAGGATTTGCATTGTACTGTCTTTGCGGTAAAGGAACAAGGTTGTCTAAAGCTAAACATCAGATTATTTTGGCTTTCTATAGAATCTCGGCACCTCTAGTTATCAATGTTACACTACAATACTGCTTTTTAGTTAGGAATACTAGTTATATTTTGAAGTAGTGTTTCTTAACTAACAGCGATATTTTAAAGCTCTAGAAACGAAATGAGAAATTGGATGATATCGGAAGGTGTCTCTTTATCTACTTTTAACACTAGAAAGACGGAAGGGGCCTTTTTGGGCCCTCGCGTTGTTTCCCGCAATCACTTTGGCCTAACTGTCACAGAAGCGAAGATAATGAACACGGAATGAGCGGGATGAATGGGGATATGGCGGGTAGGGGCCAAAATGGCCCCTATCGCATTTAGCAGTGATAGCTTGAAATTTTTCCTGATTGATGAATTACCTGAATTACCTTGTAACGACATTAAAACCATTTTTATTTCGTCTCCCCCTCTACATCCTGTTTACAAGCATTAAAAACCCTCCCCAGCTGTGAGCAAAGATTAGTAACACAATGATGTGATTTAGCAGTGATTGGCGACACACTTTGGGAAAAGGAAGAAACATAACAGCTGATAACTATTTTACATCCTTAAAATTGTATGAACAATTGATATAAAAAAGCATAAGACTCGTAGGAATACAGAAAAAAACAACAGAGAGGTGCCACCAACAGCAAAGTTGGGAAACCAACCTCTTCATTCCACGAAATTGTTCAGAAAATGCTCAGATATAATTCTTACTGCTTATCAGGGAAAGATGAACCAAAATGTTCTATTATTAAGTTCTCTTCACCCTAGTGTTACCATCGATAATAATGAGAAGACACCAGAAACTGTTCATTTTTATAACCAGACTAAATACGGCGTCGACATTGTACACAAAATAGTACGCCTGTACATTACGAAATCGGGATCTCATCGTTGGCCTATGCAAGTATTTTTTAATATTTTAGACATGTCTGCTGTAAATGCTTGGGTTTTGTATAAAGAAGTGACGGGAAAGCAGAAACTTTGCAGGAGAAATTTCATCCTGCAGCTTTGTGAAGAGCTTGGTACTCCATATGTGGTATCTAAAATTAATGCAGCAAATACTCAGATTTTGTCGCAGGTAGTTTGAAAAGAAGACATCACCAATAAAAGATTGGATTGCAGAGACTTTGCACGGGAACCACACAAAAATAGCTGCTGGATTTGCAAAAAGGCAGAATGCGGGAAAGGCTCATCTAGAGAAGTAAAATGTGCTGATTGCTTCAACGAATGAACAAAATAAAATCATATAAAAGAAGGTCAGTGTGACAAATTTTCAATTTGAATATATTCTATTACTTATTATCTATCATTTGAAGTCTAAAATAAGCTCTGTCTAGTATAGTCTAACGCTCAATAAGAGCCAGGGGCAAAATTGGCCCCTTCCGTCTTTTGAGGTATAAAGCAACTTCCCGTCTTTCTAATGTTAACTTTGTTCTAAATTGGTTAGATTTCGTTTTTTGTGTTTTTAATTTTAAGATGAATGAAGACAGCTTCCGAATGTAACAGACAATTCAACGACTATTGCAATAGACCTAAAAAGCAAAACGTTTACTGGTAAATTATAATGCAGACGAATGAAAAATAAATTATTTAAATAATTTATTACTTATATTTTAAAACACTACTTATTTTATATACGATCCGAGGGGAACTCTATCTCGTCAACATTACTCGCAGAACGATTTGGGTTTGACAGGCTTGGAAATGAGAAAGATCTCATCAAAGCCTGAAATTAAAATGCTAATAAATTACAGAACTACGATTGAATCACATATATTAAAACTCTTAAATCTTTGTGACAAGAAAGGACTAGTCTCATAAAGTGCCATTCACATAAGAATAATTCTAGTACAACGCATTCGCGAAAGAATGAAAGACTGGAGACAAAATACCCTATCAATCGAGGCGATTTATTTTTTCTGAATTTTCTCTTTCCAATTTCCTCATAGATTTCATAGCACCATAATTTCACATCGGAAAATATTACTTTCTAATTCTCGGTAGAATCTTAATCAATTATGAAAAAAATGAATGAAATAAATTGAAATGTATTTAATTTACTAGCTTATGACATCTTAGCGCCTCAGAGTTTAGAATGGCGGGCTGCAGACCCGGAAGTTTCCATTTAAGAGTCACTACTGCGCTTGCGCATGTGAAGAGGATGAGAAACAGTTAGCTCACGGACTCCGTCTAGTTGAGACGTCTTCGTAGCAATTCGTAAACTTTAATATGAAATTAAGCATTTTGTTTCGCGCGCCCATTGTCAACACATGTTTTGTCTGTAAAAATAAATGTTATTTTTTAATGTCCAAAAAAAGTTTGGATTAATTCGTCACAGACTAGAGTTTTGGTGTCCTGGAAGTTGGATGGAAGCAAGAAAGCAGGAAATGCAGGTAGGCCCACCCTTGTATTAAATTAAATTTGTTAAGGTTCTGGCTTACCGGAATTAGTGAGGCAAAGAGCCTAAATAGTTTTGGTTAAAAAAACAAAAAGAAATAACTACATATCCAATTTTATTTTGTGGTTCTTTAAATTTTGTCATTGTGAAAGTTCATAGAATTTGATGATAAAGTGAATTTGCATGTTCTACTAAGTAGATATTATCAAGTTGTGATAAAATCACGGCCAAAAAGTGCCAAATCGAAAGTGAACGAAAATTGAAATTTCGTTTAGATTTTACTGTAACTTTGTATGTTTTGTGTATTTAATGATTTGAAAAGAATCAGATAATTTGAATTATATATGGTAATTATGCATTAGTAAAAGAAAACTAATATTTAATTGCAACTATTTATATTGCATCTTGTGTATTGTATATGCTACGATATAGTTTAAGATTCTTTTATTATATTTGATAAATGTATGTTTGGTATTAAATCTTATCTAGTATTTGAAGCATATTTGGAATTGAGTATATTTTGTGTAATCATATAGTTTATTAGGAAATATTGGTAACTATATTTATGATAATAAAATTGGATTGAAAAGTAGAGATCATTCTTTAAGAAATTTGGTTTTAAAACAAAAGTATGTGTAGTTCTTGATGCGAAATAGAAATAACAATTACTTTTCGTAGATATAAGAGAAAACACATTTGAATTGAAATTGTTTTACTTTTGGGTTTTCTTTATTGGCTCACGGGGAATCTGAATTTATAAGGTCGTTAAATTCGAAAATTTTGGATAGGTTTCCCTCAGTTAATCAGAATTAGACTGAGAAATTGCAAATCAGATTTGGATTGTTTACTAATAAGTTGTTCATCGATCATGGCTTTTCTTTCTCGTGGGAGAAAAGACCTCCTCGAACTCGCAGATGAACTTGGTGAAAAAGTATCGGATAATTGTAAATTGGTTGAGATAAGGAAAATAATCCTAAACAGTGAACACTATGAAGAAGAGGAAGTTAAAATTTCTTTAACTCGTATTATGGAAGGTAGGATAAAAAGAGAGAAGGAAGCAAAAGAAGAAATTGCCAGACAAGAAGCAAAAGAAAAAGAAGAAATTGCCAGACAGGAAGCAAAAGAAGAATTTGCCAGAGAAAGAAAGGGAAGAACGTAATATTCGAATGGAAGAAATAGCTTTAGAGAAGAAAAAGCTAGAAATGCAAGCTGCAAGTGAGCGAGGACTATCTAATAGAGAACGGATGCCAAATCATAAAATTGAGCTCATCAAAATTACCCCGAAATTTGAGGAAAAGAAAGATGAAATGGGTCTATATTTAATAAATTTTGAAAGAAGAGCTGAGATGGCAGGGGTGCCTAAAGAAGATTGGGTGCCGTATTTACTAGGCGTATTGCCTTCGGAAATTTCGAGCATGATGGCTAGAGAATCGCCTGAAGATGCAAAGAATTACGATTATGTGAAAGATATAATTCTTCAGAGGTATAAAATGAGTTCTGAGAAATTGAAGCAGATGTTTTACCGTCATCAAAAAGTCCCGGATAAAACATGGAGGAATTACGCTCATGAACTTGCAAGCTACTATGATGAATGGGTTTCTGATTTGGAAATCAAAACTTTTGAAGAACTCAGAGACTTGCATATCACTGAGCAGATTAAGAGACGAGTGCCGTCTGAAGTAAAAGAACATTTTCTGGAGGAGTGGATGGACTTAAATTCTCCGCTAGAATTAGCTAAAAAAATAGATCAATTTGAAAGCTTGAAGGAGAGTCTTACACCCAGAAATACTAAAGGTTCCCAGAATACAGAGAGTATCAAGAAAACATACGTTGGTTTTCATAAGTTTGAGGGAGAAAACAAACCCTTTGGGAAAACAGAAGTAAACAGAGAAGATTACAAAGAGAAAAATTTTGAACAAAGAAAGCAACTTCAATGTTATGAATGCAATTCCTATGATCATCTTAGACCTCAATGTCCTAAGTTGAAGAAACTGAAATCATAGCTGCTAACGAAATTATGGGAAAGGGAATAATAGATTTGATGTCTCCCTACAGTAGTGTCGGAACTGTAAATGGATCTCAGATTTCTATCTTACGAGACACAGGATCCAGCATAGATCTAATTCCTAGGAAGTTTGTTAAGCCACACATGTATACGGGTGAACATGTATGGGTAGCATCTCCTTTAGCGGATAACCCTATTTGCTTGCCTTTAGCGGAAGTAAATTTAGTGTGTGAGTTGGGTCATGTTATAACCAAAGCTGCTGTCAAGGATAACTTCCTAGATAAAGAACGCTACTTACTAAGCAACAAGACCGTTGTACTTATAGAAGATATGAAAAAAGACAAAGACTCTGATATTGAAGTAAAAGACTCTGCAACGCCCAAGTGCCAAAGTTCTCCATCTTTAAATGAAACATCGAAAAACGACTGCCCTTGTAACAGTAGCCATTTTAGTTCTAGCAGTGTTACTCCCAAAGAGACTGGAATCGTTGAAAATTTGTTACGTTCATATGGTTTTATACAATGTTGCGAACGACAAGCAAGATTTTTTTTTCACTACAGTCAATTTTCTGGAAATATTGATAATTTAAAACGTGGTGATGCAGTTGAATTTGAAATTACTTATAATCGTCGTACTGGAAAACCAATTGCTAGTCCTGTTTGTAAAATAATGTGTAAAGAGACAGTTTCTGGATTTGAAACCACTGAAAAAAAGGAAAATACTGAAGGTAGAGTTGCTTATGAAAATCGTGGCGAACGGCCTATTCTGCTGAAAATGTTGATGGCAGTGTAGATTTTCATTCTCCTAAAAAGGTCACTTTTAGTATTGCTATTGACAAAAATACAAGAAACCTTAGACCTTGTAAAATGCGTTCGGAAAAGCCCTTACCTGTGAGATATCGTGGTGTTATCTGTGCTCTTAAAGGAACATTTGGTTTTATTAAAAGGGATGATGTAAAAGGATATGTTTTTCCACTCTAGTGAATGCAGTGTTTAAAAATCTTAATCTTGGCGATGATGTTGAATTTGGAATACAGACTCGTAACAACAAGGAAGTTGCTGTAAGTGTAACTAAATTGCCCTTAGGGATAGTGATATTTGAGGACGTTGAAACTTAAAGTGTTTGGTTGGTGAAATAACTGAATGCTTAGACAAATCTAGAAGTCGTTTGAAGAAAGCATAAAAGTTAGAGATGAAGTTGAATTTACTGTGATCCAGGATTACGAGGTAGTCCGTAAATACCATATAAACGCTGACAGCTTAAGTCGTACGTCTCACGTACAAAAATAAATTACTATTGTTTGTATTTGTGATATCTTGCATATATAAAAATATTTTATTCATAGTGTACATTGATACATTTACATTGCAAAAAGTTTTAAATTTGAATTGAAAATCTGTAAATATTTTGAAATTGAGTTTCTTTGATGATTATCACTGAGCAAAATTTTGATTATACTTTGTTAAAATTATATATATTTTTTTAATTGAAGTAGGTGGTACAGCCAGGATCTTTAGGGTGTATGGCCTACTTGCATATTGCTTTAGGCATGAGTTGTTGCCTTCGCAAGGATTCTGTTGCTGCTGTTTTGTATCTTTTTTGCAGGTGTCTGTCTCTGCAGAAAAAGAATCTTGAGGAGGGAGGAAATAGACTGTGACATCTTAGCGCCTAAGAGTTTAGGATGGCGGGCTGCAGACCCGGAAGTTTCTAGTTAAGAGTCACTACTGCGCTTGCGCATGTGAAGAGGATGAGAAACAGTTAGCTCACGGACTCCGTATAGTTGAGACGTCTTCGTAGCAATTCGCAAACTTTAATATGAAATTAAGCATTTTGTTTCGCGCGTCCATTGTCAACTCATGTTTTGTCTGTGTAAAAATAAATGTTATTTTTTAATGTCCAAAAAAAGTTTGGATTAATTCGTCACAAGCTGAATTATTTGGCGTTGCTCGGGTTGAATTGTTTTTAGTCCCCTCTACAGACCCAGGACATATAGAACGGGGTTATAAAGCCTGTTTTCCGAAGGATTCTAAAGAATGAGTACCTTATTTGATGTGAATTGATCAAACTGTGATGGTAGGGATACTCAATGTTATTCCCATGGGGATTTCGAATTGCTTTTAGCCCCCTCTGCAGACCCAGGACAAATAGAACGGGGTTTTGATATTGCCTGTGTTTCCTGCAGGATTCTAAAGAATGAATGTACCAAATTTGGTGTGAATTGGTCTGACAGTTATCGTAAAAATAGTCAATGTTATTCCTATGGCGGTATCGAAATGGTTTCAGCCCCCACTGCAGGGCCTAGGACAAATTGAATGGGGTTAATATATAACCTATGTTTTCCGCAGGATTCTACAGGATGAATTTATCATATATTTGATGTACATTGATCTGACAGTGATCATAAAAATTCTCAATGTTATTCCTATGGGGATTTCGAATTATTTTTAGCCCCTTCTGCACACCCAAGATAAACAAAACGGGGGTTAATATGTAGCCTACGTTACTCGTAGGGTTCTATGGAATAAGTGTACCAAATTTGGTGTGAATTGGTCAAACGGTGTAAATTTGTATAGAGAACAGACAGATGTCAACTCTACTTTTAAAAACACTTCTTATTTTATATGCTACAAGTAGAGAAATTGTACTTTGTCAACTCGGCTCTCAAAACGATTTGTGTTTGACAGGCCTGGAAATGAGAAAAGATCTCATCATCAAAGCCTGCTATTAAAATATTGATAAATTACAGAAGTACGATTCAAGCACATTTATTAAAACTCTTAAATCTTTGTGACGAGTAAGGACTAGCCTCTCGTAAAGTGCCATCCACATAAGAATAGTTCTCGTACAGCGCATCCTCGAAAGAATGGAAGACTGCAGACAAAATACCCTATGATTCGCTGCGATCTATTTTTCTCCGGATTTCCATCTCATGAAGGACCGCTGTAATACACAATGGAGAGAAATTTCCTCTTTCCAATTCCCTCCTAGACTTCAATAGCACTTTCATTCCACAATGGCAAATATTACTTTCTCACTCCGTAGAATCTTAAGTTAGGAGGAAAATCGGCCGGAACCAAGCCTATTAATGCTGAAGGGGGCGCTTTCCATATTGATTTTCGTTTTATGCCTCAAATCGTATCTTTTTTCGTTGATTTAAAAGTATACGACAAATGAGTTATAGATGAAAAGATTAAAATCTAACCAAACTGGTAGTCAATACCTTCAAAATAAACTGGTAGTGATATGTTAAAAATGACTAATAAAGAAGATAAAACTAGCTATTTCAAAAGAGGAAAAATTGAGTTTAAATGCGTTATCTTGGAACAAGGCTGCCACCATTCTATATTGATTTGAGTATCAAAGTTTTCAGTTTTTGTGTAAAAATATAAGAAAATAAAATCAAAGTCCTGTATCATTTAACGTTTAATTTCATGTTATGCATGATACGTGGAAATACATTCTTATTTAAATATAATATAGCCTGCGACGTGTTTTTTTAAATACAATGACGCAAGGATATGAATTTAAAAAATGTGTAGCCTCAAAGTCAATACTTGAGTGTCTTTTACATTACGGCTACATATGAGGCGTATGAATTAAAGATGGAGCGATCGTATTATTAACCCTCCTGGTGGTTGTCTAGACGAGGTATCTGATCATTAGCAAAACTGACTCAGATCTTGATCTCGTCATGATAAAAAATCGGCAATATCTTGATGACGAGATATCTCGTCGAAATCACTTGCAGGGTTAAATTTATCGCATGATAAAAGTAGCATAGGGTAACATACAAGCTTTCTTTTAAATGAGGGCAATAACAATTACAGTTATAAAATTTGAACAAGGAACATTAAAACGAATATTTAGATTCCTGTTGATGATGATTAGGACCAGGGCCTCACATCTGCACTCCATACATCAACCAAGGATATCTGATGTGAGTCCATTAACCATATTAATAGATGACTCATGAAAAAAATAAATATTCCAAGTACCCAATATTTACTTTGCATAAACGTAGATGTTTCTGCTTTCATTCGTGTTCAATATTTTGCAACAACATAGCAATTATAACTTCAAAAAGAGACTTATTTTTTGAAAGAAAATATTTTTTGAGTTAATCAATGGTAATTTTGCACAAATCAGAGAGTAAACATACTTGTAAAGAAGGGTCTGGAAGTGTGTGGTAAAAATATGAAATTTTAAAAAATTAATGGGACAGGGTAGATTGGTTCAATACAAACTTCGAAAATTTAGGTTCGTACTTACCCACTTCACCTAAATAACAATTAATTTTCACTGCGTAATCAAAAATCACAAGATTCAGGGTACGACCAATACAAGGTCAAATATACAAGTTGAACTGTGTTGAATAGCATTCTGAGAGTTAATTTTCACTTCGCAATCAACCCTACTTCAGTTACACTAACCCACCCAACTTCACCCTACTAAGAATTAATTTTCACTGCGCAATCTACCCTGCTTCAATTGCACTTACCCATCGAAAATATCAAGGCTCCGGGTACAGGCAGTACAAGGTGAAATATATAATAGACTGAACTTTTAAAATCTCAATGTCAAAAACAGTATTGTTGTACTGATAAATAAATTTTCACTTTGCAATCAACTCTACTTCAGTCGCATTTACCCCCACATCACCCTACTAAGAATTAATTTTCACTATTCCCTCAAAAATTGCAAGGCTCCGGGCACGAGCAGTACAAGTTTGAAATATACAACAGGTTGAACTTTTGAAATCTCAGTGTCGATCAGCATTGTTGTACCAAGAATTAATTTTCACTCTGCAATCAAAAATGCCAAGCACCGAAGTACAAGCAGAGCATTCGATCGAAGTGCTTCTAATTAGTCCACCTCAATCACTCAAAAGCTTTTGAGTGGAAGTTATTGTCCAAATCTTGACTGAACCGATGAACAGACACGACTGAGTTTCCTCATGTACATCGATCAAGTTTTCTCTTCACATAACTTCAATAAATCTTCCGCTTCATTCTTCCTTCCCGGAGGATCCTTTGCATTGATGGCAGCTCGGGAGGCGACTTGTGCACGGGAAGCGACATAATTTGATAAACCGTGAGGCACTAAACTTACCTTAAGGGTTCGTGTATCGACGTTATGTGGAGCAAATAACGATATATTACCAAATTAGGTAAAAGTTTTGCTTCGCTCAGCGAATGAGAATTAGTTTGGATGAACTTAGTTTTAGAGATTCCATAATTACTACGGTTAATGCTATTCTTCCATGGATGAATTTTGTTTCATATATTAAGATATACAGTGTGGTTCAAACTTTCCTGTACAAACTTTAAGGGAAGATAGGAAACACAAAATTAAATTATATTCACACAGGAATGCATGTTCACATGTGCCACCCGGATGTGCTAGAGGTCCAGAACAAAGATAGCAAGTATATGAACATTTTTATTGGCGACGTACTTTAAACTGAAAGAATAAAAAAATTGTTTGGCGTCTGGTATAATACTATTTTACCGATTTTAAGATAGTTAATTCATGTTGTCTAAAAATTACGATGCAAAAAAAACCCATTGACCTCAAAGTCTCAATTTATATATAAGGCAGAGTTGGCTCTGTCTTCGATTCCCTATACAAATCTACACCGTTTGACTAATTCACACCAAATTTGGTACACTTATTCTTTGGAATCCTGCCGGGTAACGTAGGCTACATATTAACCGTCGTTCTATTTGTCTTGGGTATGCAGAAGGAGCTAAAACAATTCAATATCCCCACAGGAATAACTGAGTATTTTTACGCTCACTACCAGACCAATTCACACCAAATTTGGTACATTCATTCTTTAGAATTCTGGGGGAAACATATGATTATATTAACCCCGTTTGATTTGTCCTGGGTCTACAGAGGGGAAAAAGCAATTCAAAATATCCATAGGAATAACATTGAGTATGTTTACGATCGCTGTCAGACCAATTCATTTCACGTTTGGTAGATTCTTTCTTTAGAATCCTGTGGGAAACATAGGTTGTTTAATAACCCCAGTTTTATTTCCCCAGGGTCTGTAGAGGGGCTAAAAACAATTTGAAATCCCCATAGGAATAACATTGAGTAATATTACGATGGATTACAAACAATTCAATCCGAGAAACGGTAATTCAGCTAGTAATATATAAATGGTGTTCCCACAAAACGTCATATATTATTATTATATTAACATAGCAAAATTTTTTGAGAGAAAATACGAAACATTTTTAACAGCATACAGTGTTTCAAATCTACGAATTTTAGGTGGAGATAAGAGCACGGAAGTATATTTACAAAGGAATATATCACCACAAATGCCCCCTGGATGTGCTAGAGGGTACAATGAGAAGCAGAAATCAATGACAGCAAGGACAACATTTTTACTAGCCCTAATTTTCTAGTTTGGCAGAGATGTACTCTTATAATTTCACAGTAAGTGCTCAGAGCTCGTGACGATCAACAGTACTGCACGTCTGACAGCATCAAAGCATGGATTGTCGTAAAGACTTGCCAACTTCCGCATTGCCAAACAGTGTTCTTTAACAAAATCGCTTGTGAATGTGCATCCCACCTGAGTATGGCTTAATTTTGTGGTCTTCCTCCCCTTTGCACAGGAAGTTTTGAAACACCATGTGGTTTTTCTCCTGAGCTGAGAGTACCAATAAAATAACACATTAACTTTCAGCAAGAAAAATGTGTTCCAATTTGGATCATAACATGGATAACACCAATGAAAGTTTAATCTGTTTTTTGGAGAAATATAATTCACCATTTAATATTTTTGCTAGGTGTGAACATATATTTTTTACTTTTATGTTTAACTATATTAAATATTACTATTAAATATGTTTTTTGTAACTCCTTAAAGTACTTTTTAATTGAGGTGTTTGATACATTTAGAGACAGAGAGAGTTGGGTTGGTGAGAAGTTGAATTTACGTCGCACTGGAGCAACACAACGGGCTGTTGGCGACGACTTGGGATCAATCCCGAAGGGAAAGATACGAAGACAACACCTTATAATTTTGAGAACAAGGTCAACACTTGAGTTGGCACCCCATTGTACAAACTTTCGCACCAATCCAACGTGAGAACATTTGATGCCACGATAGATTTAACGTGCATCAGCCCCCACATACACGATGGTCTTTGGTTGGATATAATTTCAAACTCGGAGCATCCCTGTTGCTAATCCAAAACTCTACCAACTGGGCTACAGCAGCTCGAGAGAGAGAGAAAGGGATATATATATATATATATATATAGAGAGAGAGAGAGAGAGAAAAAAAAAGAGTGAGATATAAAGAGAAAAAGGTAGAGAGGCGAAAGAGATAGAAAGCGAAAGAAATTGAGAGGTAGAGAGAGGGAAAGAGAAAGAAAAGAGATATATAGAGAGAGGAAAAAGGAGAGAGATAGAGAGAGAAAGAACGAGGAGTGTATATACAAAATTCGGTGAAATTCTTATGTTTAATATTAATGGAATTTTTCTAGCTGTAGATTCGAATAAAAATGTCCTTTTACCTTAACTTCACATTTGACGATTTATAACGGATACTCTAATCAAACTTTAACCAAAACTACAAACAAGTCTACAACCGTTTACTGAAAGCAGTAAAAAGATAAGGTGTTAACTTTTCAAAACTCCAATTTGAAAGTACTTCAGCTCATTGGAGCCCCTGCTGTTTCTTAATTCCAAAATATGACAGCACACCCATCGTAAGCTCAAGCACTCTGGCAAGCAATTACACGGATAACGAATAGAATCACGTTAATCTTACGAAAATAAATTACACGAACCCAGCAGAAAATATAAATTGTCTTAAATAGCGTACTTCATATAAAATTCTCGAAGTACAGACTGCAATTGGAAAAAGCTAACTATGCTCTCACTACCCGTGAAGAAGTTAAAGTATTATTTATCGTTTCATATGAACAAGCGAAGCTCTACCGGAAATGGGAGTTGGTTTCATTTACATACATAACAAACGATATGCTGAACTAATCCTCACATTCATCAAGAGTTCAACTGATATTGCAAGGGACTATAATCTCTTTTGTAAACAGTTGCCCCGAACAATTCTGAAGTATATCAGTGGTGTCAAATATTTACTTAAACAGAGCAGTTCGTACACAATGAATGAATAACCAGAAGCATACAGATGAACTCACAAACGCAGAAATACGTTTCAAGAGGAAATTATTTTGTATATGAAGTACAATTCTTAAGCATTTTGCATTTGGAAATATACATTTCATTCTCTGCGATGACAGAGAAGTTCACTTGGGTTACGATTCTCGATTGTAAATAATAGCACTGGATGAATCGATGAAAGTTAGCGTGGATTTTAAAATAGTCAAATCAGATTAGATATATTTTTAGCATATTATTACGTTCGTAGTTTTCCGTTTTGCACGTTGTTTAAAGAGGTTGGTTTGTTTTGGTAGGTAGGTATTCTAATTAACGTCGCACTGGAGCATAACGGGCTATTTGCGACGGTCCGGGATCAAACCCGAAGGGAAAGATCTGAGGACACCACCACGCAATTTTGAACCACGGTCCTATGACGAGGTCACACCTGAGCTGACAGCCCACTATCCAAACTTCCACACCATGCCAACGTGAGGACATTTGAGGCCATGACAGTTGCACCAGCCCTCTTTGTATACAGCGGTCTTTGGTTGGGTTTGTTTTGGAGTTTATAGCACAAGGGTCATATTTAGCCAAGCTGCGCCAAACACAAGACAGCAACGTGGGGGTAAAAAGCAAAAAGCAGATGGGTAGGCGAAGGTAAAACGGAAGAGAAAACAGTCGCTCGGGTAGCTCTCTTTTAATTGGTAATATTTTAATTTGGAATGGGAATTTACCCAATAGGTGAACGGGAGTCGAAAACTAGCTTCTAAAATTTTAAAGTAGATTATTTCCTCGGACAAATCATTCATTAATTACAGCAGCTACTACAAATTATGACGTTTAAAAGTATGATTAAAATTATTCTTTTATTTTGCAGTTGCACCAGATACCTTTTGTATCTAACGGACATTTTTATAAACGTCTTTTTATGGCAATAACAATTATAAATCTAACAGTTTTTCAGGAAATTTGATTGCTATTTGAATTGCATAACGTAACGATTTTTAATATTAGAATCCATTCAACTATAGTATTGTTATTTATTCATTTTTAGTAGTTCGCAAGTCACTAATCTATATTTTATCGTGTTAATTAAAAAGGCATGTCTCCAAGTTTGGTTAGAGGACTCTGGCTAAGTGGGTTTTCCCACTAGTGCCCTCAGAGGCACATCTGCTCTAGGTGCGTACTGGCTTTACGGACCCGAGGTACTCTAGTGATCTTTTCTTCTTCCATGGGGTTTACTGTCTTTAGTAAACACAGGAGTCGCACTTCCGGGATACCGTTTTCTGCTTTCATCCTACTATTTTATTCTCCAATCCCTCTTTTCCCCTTTAACGACATTTTTTACTTCATGTAGTCTTGTGTTTGGCGTAGCTTAGCCAAATATGGCCCTTGCGCCATAAAACACCAAAACAAACAATCAACCTACCAACCCACTGAGCTAGCAATCTTCCGAGTTGTAGGTGGCGCAGTTTCGTTTCCTCTCTGAGCGTATTTCTCTCTTCTGTTTCAGCAAAACTTTATTGTGTGTATGTCCATAACTTGAAGTTGCCTGTCTTCTGTTTGATACAGCTTGGACCTATGCCATAAAACCCAACTCAACCAACCAAGTTTGGTTAATGGTTACGTTTAACCAAATTGGGTTCAACAGTTGTTAAAATACTACGTATACAAGTATATATATATACACTACCTGACAATGATGAAAATGCAACACCCAGAAGGATTGCGCAGAACTGGATGAAATTTACAGGGTAGACGCAGCTCACCGAGATATGTAAATGATGCAAACTGCGCAGCTGTCCCGCGCACGGCGAGTGAAAAACCAGGGAAGGAACCTGCAAAAGTGGTCAGTTTCCCGCCGCTCTGTTTGCCAGGTAAATCAAGTTGCAATTTGTTTTTGTGTCTCAGAGGAAACGTCTAGTAGCGGAGAATGCCAGGACGCCGCCAATCAAGACAGTTCCAGCAAACAGACGACTTCACGAGGAGTATGGTGATTGGCCTCAGAAGGGCAGGTTGGTCCATACGTCAAATCTCAGCAGATACCCACCTACACGCGTCCACGGTGAACCGGTTGTGGCACAGATGGTTGGACCAAGGGAATGTGGCACGTTTGAGAGGTTCCGGTGCAGCCAGAGTGACGTCAGCACTCGTGGATCGACGCATCTGCCGGCAAGCATCGGCGGCCCCGCAAGCCACGTCTGTCGCCCTTTTGCAGCATGTGCAGAACACCCTTGATGCTCCCATATCGTCCAGGACCATTAGCCGCCGAGTGATCGCTGGCGGCCTGCACTCATTTGCGCCCGTTGAGACGACTACCATTGACCCAACAGCACAGACGTCTCCGTTTGCAATGGTGTCGGGATAGAGCCACGTGGACGACGGAATGGCACAGGATGGTGTTCTCAGACGAGTCACGCTTCTGTTTTAGCAATGACAGTCGCCGTGTACGAGTCTGGCGCCGACGTGGTGACAGGGCCAATCTGGCCGCATCTGTGGAACGCCATACCGCGAGACAACGCGGTATAATGGTTTGGGGCGCCATCGCCTACGATAGCAGGTCACCTCTGGTCCGTATTCAGGGCACTATGACGGCCCAACGATACGTGGATGACGTGCTCTGCAGCCGGTGACAATACCTTTCCTTCAGGGGTGCCCAATGCCATTTTCCAGCAGGATAACGCCCGGCTGCACACGGCACGCATCAGCCAACATGCCCTGCAAAGTACCCAGGTGCTTCCCTGTCCAGCTGTTTCCCCTGATCTCTCACCTAATGAACATTTCTGGGACGTCATTGGACGTCGCTTGCATGCGTTGCCACCGGCACGTTCAGAAGACGAACTGTGGCAAATGGTTGACAGGGAATGGGCAGCCATCCCTCAGGATACCATCCGCACGATCCGTCTGTACCTAGACGTGTTGCTGCCTGTATCGCCGCTCGCGGTGGTCCTACAACCTACTGATCAGACGTTCTTGCTGCTCAGTGGCAAGGTGTATAATGTTGCAGTAAAGATCACTTATTGCTCGTTGCTGTCTCTCTCTGTTTGCCAAATTTCATCACTTTCTGCCAACTCCTTCTTGGTGTTGCATTTTCAATGTCAGGTAGTGTATGTCTAAATTGAAAAATATCGAAAACAGAAGTTTAGAAAAATAATTGGCAAACACTACCACTGTGTAATGAATTGCAATATTATATGCCATGTTCAGATATTCAACCGCAAAAACTTATATGGAATTCATTGTATTAACTTCGATAACGTGACGTTATCTCAAGGTCGGAAGCATGCTACGCTCGCTCAGCCATTAGTCATCTGTACATCTCAATACTGTGCCGATTTAAGGGCCTATACTAGAAGCTCTTTCATGACTTTTTAGCCAAATGATGTTTTCAGGTTTTGGGTTATACTAACCCTTCTAGTGGTTGTCTCGACGAGGTATCTGATCATTAGCAAAGCGGATTCAGATCTTGATGGACGAGGTATCTCGTCATCAGGAAATCTGACCATATCTTAATCACGTTATCATAGAAAAATCGGCAATATCTTGATGACCAGATCTCTCGTCATTAGCAAAATTGGTCGGATCTTGATGGACGAGATATCTCGTCGAAACCACTTTAAGGGTTAAGGCATTTTTTCGGTATGCCTGAGTAATTATTTTGCATATTAAGGGATTTTCCAGGAGAAAGACAATTTTGTTCGAATTTCCTTAAACCCCCCATTTTTCACCTGTCAGAAAAACCTTTCTCCTTTCGAAATTCCTGGATATGGTTGAACAAAGGGATGTTGTTTATTTAAAGTGGGTTCCTGTGGTTTCTATAGAAGTGAAAAGGAGCTTTTCAATATTTAAAACTGTTGCAGACCATAGAAAATCATTCTCTTGAAAATCTTTGTTCTGCTTCAGCATTAATGAAATATACAAATACGGCAGACTAAAAGTCTTCAATTAAATATTTTTATTAGTTAAATTCAAATCTTCAACAATTTGAGACAGGAATTGTCAGAAAATGTAAGTTGCACTCGTATATATCTAGTTTTTTTTATGTAGATTATTTTTCATTAAAATATATATTTCCAGTTTGGTAGAGAAACTAACAAATTTGATTT
This sequence comes from Meta bourneti, assembly GCA_933210815.1. Taxonomy (NCBI): domain Eukaryota; kingdom Metazoa; phylum Arthropoda; class Arachnida; order Araneae; family Tetragnathidae; genus Meta; species Meta bourneti. The sequence continues at coordinate 37,548,302 of OW119934.1, forward strand.
TTAAGGGTTGGTTGGGTTTTATGGCACAAGGGCCATATTTGGCCAAGCTGCGCCAAACGCAAGACAAACAGCGTCAAGTAAATGTACATACACAAAGAAAATTTTACTGACACAGAAAAAAGAAATACATGTATATTGTGTATTTGAATCGAAACTGCGCCGATTGCAACTCACAGGTTGTTGGCGCAATGGGTAAACCCACTGAGCTACATGTTTTTAACCCTCCAAGTGGTTTCGACGAGATATCTCGTCATAAAGATATCGCCGATTTTTTGTGATGACAAGATCAAGATATGTTCAGACTTTTGTAATGACCAGATACCTCGTCCATCAAGATCTGGTCCGTTTTGTCCTAATACAACGAATTACGAGATGCTAATGACGAGATACCTCGTCGAGACAACCACCAGGATGGTTAAAAACCTAGTCATGAATTACCCATTTATACTTTGTTGGTCATTGTTGCTTTTTGAGTTAGTACATCAATGAGCAACAAACGCAAAAAGCAACAATGCACCTCACGATTCTCAAACTCCTTCGCTGGAAACCGCAATCTAAAATATTTATTTGCCTCGAAGATGATCTAAGCAACATGATCTCAGCATAATCTTGGATTGATTCATTCTTTCATTTAGATGCGAGTTTATTCATTTCTTTTTATCTCTGCCGTCGACGGATTTAAATTTGAAAATCTGAAAATATTGGAGTGGGAAAGAAATTTGAGTCAATGCTGTTGTGACCACAGAGAAATAGCTTCTGTGATCGTAAATAATCGATTATGAGCAGAAAATCGATCTTTTTATTCAGTTACTTAACTCCTGCGTATATACTAGTTTTTCCTGTAAGGCTTACATTCACCGCCCTCTGAAAATCTAGATACTGTTATAATGGAACTTTTTCTCTACGAACAATTTAACTGATAACCATTTTTATTAAAGATGGTTTCATTAGTTTGAGGGCCGCGATAGCCTAGTTGGCAAAACCTCTTTAAAACCCTTTACCTCTTAAAAAGATTCTTTAAAAATTACCTTTATTTTGTAGTTAACCAGCATCTAACACAGTTGAACACATTCAAAACAGCTATATATGTAATAACTGTACTGTTATGCTGTACAATAATAAAATAGTTATAGCAATGTTTCTATATTTCCTACAAAGTAATACTTTTAAAAAATACACTAGCTTAAATTTGTATTGCATCTACATTGGAGTACATAGTATAGTTGATTTATATTATAAACCGATCTCTTAGAGAATCATTTCATGAGATTTTATTAAATTTAATTTATGCATAGTCTAGTAAACCATTCACAGAAAATATTTTTAACTATAACTAAACTAACATTACGAATGGTAATTTCAGAACTCTTGATACTTTTTCAAGAAATGGAAACCAAACTTACTGAGCAGTATTCAGAAAATTTTAATATCATGGATCGAACATTGTGCCTGAAATACGAACTAATGCATTATAGACTCGATAGAAGGGATTTAAGGATAAAAGACATTCTCAGAAGAATGATTTTTAAGAGAAGTTCCTCTGTTTCTAAAGTATAGCTACGTCAGTTAAAATATGAATGTTTTAGAATACATTGATGCTTTTAAATAAAATACTGATGCTTTTAAATAAAATAATCCAACATGCTTTATATGAAAATAAATCCTTTAAATATGCATGTCGTAAAATGACTTCTGATAAAATCACTTTGATATAAATATCAAAGATAAGATAACAGGAATTCTTAACTACATTAGAGAAGTGATTTAAATTTTCTGATCAAAAGGTCAATACATTTCATAAACATATTCAATTGATCAGGGTCATTGTACGGATACCTTACATAGAATACCTTAAGGTTATTCCTGGAAAACTGCCTCTCTGATTCGCAAAAAAATTTAATAAGAACTTTTTAAACAGTTACTTAATTTAGTTACTGCTCATTTTATACCCTTAAGTCATTCATTAAAATTCTTAATAGACTATTGAAACCCCTAGGAAATAAGAACCTATTCTTTTAAGGAAGTTATTTATGTATTGTTTAGGAAATATGGTGTTAAATATATATGTGAAAGAATTTTCTGTTTTTTCCTTTTTCGTAAAAATTTGTGGGTGAATTAAATACTTCAATACTTTAACCCTAGAAAGCTAATCATTCGTAAATTTTACATCCCATTTATAATGCATAGCTGCATAAAATAAAATCTTCATATCAAACTGCGCCTGAACTTTATTATTTCCAGTACCAACAAACAATTTTGACTACAAAATCTGAATTTATATCAGAATTTAACCTCGAATACAACATGTTTAAGTCATTGATAAAGCCGTTTCTCCATTATGAATATAGAAAGATTTTGGATTTGATTTTGGGGTTTTATGGCGCAAGGTCCAAAAGCGGGTAAGCAGCTGTTGCAGGAAAGATTATGAAGAACTTAAAGTTAAATTACCTTCCCAAACTTTTCTTTCGAAATAATCTTCCTATCACTGAAACTTTTTATTGTTAACCTTTGAGAATCCTAACAAAATCTACTAAACGTTTCATTCTAACCTAATTTTTTATGCGATATTAATTACGAAATTCATATTTGAAAATTATGAATATAAATCTTCATACTTTTGAAGGAAATCGATTCAGAAGGATTTTATGCAACCATGCAAAATGTCAGCTTTCCTCTGACTAGAAGTTAGTCGCATCTTCTGTAAAATATGATTAAACATTTTTTAAATTATTCATAAAAAGAGATTGAAACTAGCTCGGGAAGAGCATAGTCATAAAATGTCCTTCTGAATCGATGTCTATTGGAATATTTGAAGGTTGCTATTCATACTTCCTTTGAATGTTAATATCATAATTAATATTTTATATAAAAACTAACTTAAAAAAGAAACATCGCAAAGATTTGGGGGTTCTTTATTAGTGACAAGACAAATATTTTCAGCGTTATGATCAGATTATTTCAAAAGATATGAATAGAAGTTTGGGAAGTCAATTTAACATTACGTCCTCCAAATGTTTCATCCTCGTAATCCAGAAACATCGGGCCAAATGTCTTCAAAATTAATATCAGAGGTTAAATTCTGAAATAGATTCAAAATAAGATGTTACTAAACATTATGAAGTTTATGTGTAGTTTTATACGAAGACGATCCCTTATTCCGTAAGTTCTAAGCGGATAAATTTATGAAGACGTTAATTCCTATTGCATGTTAGCTTGAATTTTGATCTACCTTGAACGATGAGGGAATAAAAAGGATTGTTTACTTTTCCCCGCAGCTACTCATTTCAACGCTCCTTCGAAGAAAGTTCTGGGGTGTCAGGAATTATTTCTGTACCTTGGCAGGAAAAGGTCTCTGATTCTGAGTTGTGCCCGTCAATCTCTTCAATGTTGTGAAAATTTTAATAGATGGTTGATTGAGTTGTGTTTTATGGCGCAAGGACCATGTTTGGTCCAGCTTCGCCAAACAATACCACGTAAATGAACATACACATAAGGAAAGTTTTACTGATACAGAAGAGAGAAATATGCCAGGAGGAATAGAACCTTCGCAGCCAACAACTCGCAGTTGGTAAATTAAAGTAGATAAGTAGGTAGGTTAATTAACGTCACACTGGAACAACACAAAGGGATATGGGCGACGGTCTGGGATAAACCACGAAGGGAACCATACGAGGACAACATCTTGCAATTTTGAACCACGGTCAGATTGGTTGATTTGAAGTTTTATGTCGCAAGGGCCATATTTGGCCAAGTTGCGCCTAACACAAGATAAAGTCAAGTGATAAACGTCGTGAAAGGTGAAAAAGGGGCATTGGGGAAACAGAATAGTGGGATGAAAGCAGAAAAAGATAGCTTGGGGTACCTCGGGAGCGCGACCCCCGTGTTTACTAAAGACAATAAACCCCATGGGAAAAGAAAAAATCCCTCAGGTACGTCGGGTCCGGAACCACGGTCAGATGATGAGATTATATCTAGTAGAGAAAAATTCCGGTCTTCCTGTCAATACATTTCGCAAGAATCACTTTGGAGAGTATTTTTTGTACGCTGAATTAAATATTAAAAAGAGTAAAAATTACTAAATCATCATTTACCAAAAACTTGCAAAATGAACACTTTCTATCAAACTACACATTCAATTACTAAAAGATCGACAGTAATAAACATCTTCCATTATTGTTTTATTTGATACCTCATTATGTAAATCGAAGTATTTTCAGAATGGTAATCCATAAAACAGCTTTTTTTTTTCGTCTCTGATTGAGGGTTTCAGTGACTGATTCACGGTCCAAGTTCCAATTGCATTATCAGCATTCACAGCGATTGGACAGTTCAATGGGTCCTCTTTCCGGTTCGGGAAAACATTGAAATTTGTAACGGTTGAATTATACACAGAACACGAGGGGAGATCAACCATCTAATTATACATAATCGAATCCGCTGCACTTATGCTTTTCCATACTAAGCTGAATTTCAGATAGCGTTTACGGTCTGTTTCCCAGATATTATAAATTATAGCTTTAATAATTTAGCTTGGGATCGATACGACTAGAACATTATTCCTAGGTTAAGGAATCTGGTACTAAAAATCTTCAAAATAAATCGAAAGTTTTGGTTTGTTTTTAACCTTCCAAGTGGTTTCGACGAGATATCTCGTCCATCAAGATCTGAATAAATTTTGCTAATTTCGATCTTGTCAACAAGAACTTACCAATTCTTTTATGATGATGAGATCAAGATCTGGACAGTTTTCTTCTAATGACGAGATATCTCGTCCATCACGATCTCGTCAGTTTTCTTCTAATGACGAGGTGCCTCGTCGAGACAACCACCAGAAAGGTTAAACGATAGCTGACACTTTGGTGTTCGTCTTGACGAGGTATCACGTCATTGGCGAAACTGACCAGACCTTGATGGACAAGATATCTTGTCATTAGAAGAAAATTTTCCAGATCTTGATCTCGTAACCATAAAAAAAATCGCCAATATCTTGATGACGAGATATCTGGTCATAAGCAAAATTAGTCAGATCCTGATGGACGAGATATCTCGTCGAAACTACTTGGAAGTTTGAAAAATGAGGAACGAACATATTAATTTAACAGCTGATTTTTCCAATTCATCACATTTTATTTTAAAATTCACTTAGAAGTATATAAATATGAGAGGTTTTCTTAGTGTAAAAAAACTACGAGAGAGAAGGAAAAATGTCCGATTAGCACCCCTAGTGGTTGTCGTGATGATAAAGCGACATAAAAATGAACTATTTACGGACTTAGTGCTTTTATGATCAGTGTAGGAATAAAACAAACTAGATTTATGTGGCACTTTTTCTTCAATGTATATGCATACATAATTGAAAATGAATACATTGATACTTAAGTTCTAATAACGGCATTGTACGCCTCTCATATCTGTCTACCACACAAAAACTACTCCCGTCATTAAGTCTGAGCTTGTCTGTTGCCGTAGAAACGGGCCTTGTCCCATTTTCAATAGGGAATGTTTTGAAAATTGCATTCGAGTTTCTCACATTGGCGCAATTAACCCTCCAAGAGGTTTCGTCGAGATATCTCGTCTTTCAGTATCTAAACAATTTCGCAAACGAGGAGATATCTCGTCATCAAGATATTGCCGATTTTTTTATGCTGACGAGATCAGGATCTGGCCAGTTTTCTTCTAATGACGAGATATCTCGTTCATCACGATCTGGTCAGTTTTGCTAATGACGAGATACCTTGTAGAGACAAGCACCAGTAGGGTTAACGAATTGGAATTATATTTTAATTTTACTTATTAATAAGATGAATGGTAAACTGTCTCTTTCTGGCCTCAACATTAGGTAGGTAGTTGAATTAACGTCACACTGGAGCAACAAAACGGGCTATTAGCGATGGTCCACGATCAATCCAAGCCACAATGCTATCAAAGATCAAAACATTTTGAAAAAAGATCTTTCATTAGTTATCCCTACTCAAAATGTCCGAGCCTTGTATCTATAGTGACTGCCACTACCCATACCTAGCGGCGGGTAAAGTTTTCACGGTAGCCAGAGTGTAAGTCAGGGTTCTAGAACTCCATCTGAGTTTAAGATGAAAGTATTAAATAATATCCTTCAATCATACTAAAAATGAAGCTAGCGCTTTTCTTAGACTAGCAGAATATTATCGACCATTCATACCCAGGTTTTCTATTATATAAGATCCATTGACACTGACTGACACCTTTAAAGGACAAAATAAAAAGGAAAAATGGTCAGCTGAATAGAAAGACTCAACAGTGATCCTGTTCTATACGCTTCAAATGTTTCCAAAGAAATTCTTGTTATACAGAGATGTCAAGAAGGGAATTTGAAATGAATTATCCTTCCTTAATTTGATGATCAGAATGAACATCCTGTATTATATGAACGTAAAAAGTTTTGAGACGTTAAAAGGTGGTACAGTTCAACAACTAAAAAAAGAGTGTGTAGCTTATTAAATAGGCTGTTAAAAAGATAAAAGTTCTATTGTAAGCTTGGGAAACTTAAAAATTATGGAACACGAAAAAGATTAAAAAAGCTACAGTTTATCAGCAGAGTAACTGGTATGAATATGGATACATTATTGAAGATAATTCTCGTCTGAATAAATCATAAGGTTGATGTTGCAAAGTGAATGGGGCAAATAACCAACAACCCTTCTAAACAAATTGTTAAGGGGCTTGATTGTTAGAAACATTTTTTTTGTTTCAATGTTCAACCGAAAAACTATCTGAATATCTAGTAAATCAGATAAATATTTGAACAAAAAATATTTTTGTTTTGAAGACAAAAGGGTAAAATTTGAAATCAATGGACATTTTTTAAGAAAAGTTTTTAAAACCTATCCCCTACAATTCTTCATATTCAAAAAATTTGTTTTTAATTTATTCATATGAACCCTGTATAAACCAATAAATATCGGATTTTGGATACATTAGTATGCAATAATAATTATTTAATTAATGTTTGAAAAATTATGAATTTTAACCTTACTATATTTTGATGGGAATCGATTCAGAAGGACTTCTAATATCACCATGCAAAATTTCCAACTCATTAAAATAATTAGTTTTTGGGTAAAATTAAATTTCCTCATTATGACGATTTTAGGGGGCAACCAAAAGTTTAAAAAAGCATCTAACAAACCTGAGGAATGTTTAAATTTTCGAAAGATGGTTGGGAATTTCATTTTTGTAATCTAAAATACATTGCCTTTTACCAGTTATGTGTCGTATAGATGAACTCTGCTAATCAATGATCAATTGAATGACTCACTTTTCGGATGATCGGAATATCAGTTCGATTGTATTAAATTGTAGGTAGGCTTTTTGGTTGCATACATGGAGACGAACGTCAATTTAAAAATTAACATTTATTAAGAACACTAAAGACGATACAAAATTATACAGAACATCGATCAACACTTTATCCCTCTCTAATTGTTCTCAATTCCAAAATCCTTCTTTTATCACATTTTAATCATGGTTACAGTTCACAATATCGAGCTCGTATAAAAATATAATAATTCCGGATCGTTTGCACTTGCATAATAAATATAATAACATAATTCTCAAATCGTGTTCACTTGCATAATAAATATAATAATTCTAGGTCGCTTGCACGCGCTGACAAATACGTTTGAAATAGTGTTTAAATTTGAAATTCTGGTAGACATAACTACAGTTAATCTCGACTACGAAAAGCGGTTTTCACTGTGGATATGATCCCTGAAATTGACAGAAACTTTAACATTGAATATCTCCGAATATAAAGATGGCAAAGTCAAGAAACTTCATATTTAGACGAATTTAACGATGCATAATCTGATTAAGGCATCGAAACGGGGTTTCCCTTGGAAATTTTGCTGTTTGTGCAAAATTTTATATGAAGACGGCCCTTATGCAATTTTTTACACCCGAATTTGTAGAGGGCGTTATTCCCTATTGAATGATTTCTTTGAATTTGCTCTACTATGAATAATGCTCGAAATGAAGGGGATGGATCGTATTTTCCGCGACTGTACAATAATTCTTCTATGTCCACCAGGTGTCACTTCTTCCTCTCCCCTTCCGTTCACCAGATCTGTCGCCCAACGAACACGTCTGGTCGATGATCGCCCAACGAGTGGCTACCACAGACAATTAGCCAAATAAACTTTATCAGCGTGTGGAAGTAGCATGGGTTGACGTACCTCAAGTACACGTCCAAGGCTTCTTTCTTTCAATTCCGAGACGTAGAAGCAGTTATTGCCGCCCATGGCGTCAATAGAAAAAACTCATTTCTTCGCGTTCCACAAGTTGAACGGAGCTGTAATTTAAATAATTTTATCTTTGTGTCTTATGTTATTTGTATAATGAAGGTGGCTCTCTTTTGTCCTTCAGTGTTGCATTTTTGATATCTGCAGTGTATTATTATCTCCTAATATACTCTTTTCCCATTTTCACGAATCGCCGCAGCACAGACATTATTTAAGGTCAGACCAAAACAGGATTTCCTATTCCCGAAGGCATTAAAGGAAAAATTTAATTTTTTAATTTATTTAAACAAGCTTAAAATTATCTCCTTGTTTTCCTACAGAAAAAATTTTCACATTCCGAAATGAAATTCAATAATAAATATATTCGCCCAGAAATAGGAGTACCAAACCGGATGAGGACATAAACTTCAACAAAACCCTTAACGATTCTTAACATCTCCGAAGTCCACTAACTCCTAACTCATGCGTACAAAAGTACAAAAGGGACTAAGGAATAAAAACAATAGTAACAAAAAAAGAATTCCGTATTACATCTGGGAAATCTAGAGTTCTGAAAGAAGAGTTTTGTAGTGAACGCTCTATAGAAATATAATGATCCATGCATTCTCAGCACTATTATACAGGGTGTCCCAAAAAGGTTGTTCCGCCATTTATATTTTTACCATTTGGAGATAGGTAGGCAATGTAAATTGCAAAAGTGCACCAAATAAGGTAAGTAATTAAGATATGTGAATAAAATTATCACGTGATAACAATTTAAGCGGATACAGTTTTTAATTGTTATACCACCCCTCTAGATAAAAATCCGAGATAGCAAAAATGTTCCTTACCTGTATCCCTATCGTTAGTAAAAAACCATATTTCTGTAGGTTGAATAGTAACGGAGATACAAGAGTTTCTATTTTAAGGGGGCCGTATCTAATCTAGAACGGACATTGACCCATGGTCAAGAATGAAGAGCTAAGTTCTGCATTGCTGCAGATGGAAAAATTTCCTTTTATTTTTATTTAAACCATTTTTTCTACAATATTTTTATCAAAGATTACATTGTCTACTATTATGCATTGCGATTTTCATCTGCAGTTGCAATACTACATTATTTTGCACAATGTTGCACTTTCTGACCGAAAAATGCTTTTTAGCATTGTGTATGCGGTCCCTAATCTGACTGCTTGAACAGCTGTGCACAAGCGGTATAAGTCAACTTTTTTGCGTCCTTATGCCTCCGTTACTGTTTAACCTTCAGAAATGCAGTTTTCTGCTAACGATAGGGATGCAGGTAAGGAACATTTCTGCTATCTCGGATTTTTATCTAGAGGGGTTGTATACAAATTAAAAACTGTATCCGCTTAAATTGTTATCACGTGATAATTTTATTCACATATCTTAATTACTTACCTTATTTGGTGCACTTTTGCAATTTACATTGCCTACCTATCTCCAAATGGTAAAAAGATAAATTGCGGAAAAACCTTTTTGGGACACCCTGTATATCAGTCATTTTAGGACAGATTTCCTACGACTTGCTGGAATGTTGAGTTATGTCCTGGTCTAATATAAGAACATGGATAAGTATAATTTGCATAGGTGAAATAAGCATCCTTTACCTTCAGTGCACAAACTATTTAACCATCCTGGTGATTGTATCGACGAGGTATCTCGTCATTAACAAAACTGACCAGATCTTGATGGAGATAAATTTCGTCGTTAGATGAAAACTGACCAGATCTTGATCTCGTTATTATAAAATAACTTCCAATATTTTGATAATGAGATATCTCGTCATTAGTAAAAATAGTCATATCTTAATGGACGAGATATCTAGTCGAAACTACTTGGAGGGTTAATATAAAAGCATAATACTTTTGTAAACACTTAAGTAAAAGAGAGGAGGTTATGAAAATCTCTCTTGAGGAATCACAAAATTTGCCAAATTTTGATGGACGAGATATCTCGTCGAAACCACTTGGAGGGTAAATAACGTATGCTGAAATTATTTCTTTCACGTTTTCATACGTCGCCACGCGCTGTATTTCTTCCTCAGACGTCATTTAAAACCCAACCGAAACAGGACTTCCTAATCCTCAGTACATTAAAGGAATGCCGTTGAAACAAATTTAAAGTCACCTCCGCGTTTTCCCACAGAACAATCTTTCACATTCCGCGAAATGAAATTCAATAAACATATTCGCCCAGAGCCGGGGACGAGAAGAAAACAAATTTCTCCAACAAAACCTATTACATTTAAACGACTCTTAAGCATATCGCCGAAGTCCTCTATCCCCATACGCACAAAAGAAACTAAGGGAAAGCAAAACAACAATAATAAGGAGGAATTCCATATTCCAACGTCTGAATGCGGAAGGGAGGGAAATACGTTTTCGAATCACATCCATCGAGATCCTAAGAATGACGAGACCGAAGCAGTAGGGGAAACTTTAATGCGAAATCTTGTTACGTCGATGTACCGGGATGCTGCCTTGTGCGAGAGGCATCAGCAAATTCATCTCGGAGCATGACTTAGAGGAAAAAAACGTCACAAACGAGAGGTACAATGTGCGTAATGTGGAAGGAAACATGCGTGTAGTTTTTTCTGATTTACGACTGCCAAAGGAACGAAGTGTAATGCGTTTTACGAGGGAATTTTGCATTTTCTCGGAAATAAGTTGGATTACTCGTATATGTGTGTCTCGTATTCTCTTCCAAAAATTACATTACCGCCGTTCTGAAGATGTTTCCAAAAGCAGATAAAACTTTCTCCCGTGTTTATGACTGTGTATATGAGTTCTTGGCTTTCAGTGTGTGTGCGAGGGAACAGTAAACACATAGGGGAGGAGGTGGAAGTAATAAAAAAACCTTGATGTGGGCAACCGGTCGTAAATCATCGAAGGAGCGGAAAAAAATGACGCGCAACTTTTGTTTGGGTTTAAATTGCATACATACCTACGACTTTGAATGCAGTCAAATTAGATTTTATTAGAAATATAATCTACGATTTTTTTGTAATCTATACTACATTCCCGTGTATCGATGAGACGTCTAATATGTTTTTAATACATGATGAATGTTCCATCTCGTCTTTCATACTGCCCCTATTTTATCTAATCTTTTTCAGTCTATGCCAATGATTTTCTTTATTATTGGGGGTTTTGTTTGTTGTATTATGTTCCGAAAAGAACATTTTTATAGATTTTTATTAGAATGATTGCGGTACTGGCATACTTCGATACATTCTTATATTGAGAATGCATTTTATGAAAAAGGTTTGGTGCTTTTAATCAGGCATCAAAGCTTTGCAGAGATGGATTATTTAGACTCTCAAAAGGCTTTAAACATGTTATTCGTAGTTTTTCTTTCATTTACTCAAGAGATGAAAAATGGAAAAAGGTTATTGTAAAAATATTAAATTAAGCTAATTTTAAGGCAGTTTTATTATTAGAAAGTTGATTTAATCCATTAAACGCGTAATTAATTTAACATTAAACGAATTTTATGAACAACTGATAAGTAAAAAGGTAGATAACGGCTTTGTATTTAAGAATTAATTTCTAACCTAACCAAATGAATGATTCAGTAAAACGGGTGATTATTTTTAAATTAATTATTCTTAAAAGTATACTCCATTCCTAAGCTTTGAAACTAAAATTTTTAGCTGTGGTTGTTTGAATTGATTCGCATTTTTATTTTAGTACATTTTTAAAATATATTAATAGATGGAAATAATCGAGCAATGTATTCATGATTTTCAAAGCATTAATTAGATAAATAAGCATTTATAATAAACAATAGAATTCAAACTTTATGTGGTTTTTGAACGATTGTTATTAGCTCTGCAGTGCAGTTCTTATAATGATGTCATTAACTTCAAAAGATAGAGGTTATATATGATTGGAAATTTAACGAAGCCGTATATTTTATTTTATCGTATATTTTGTTATGAAGACATGGAGCAAAATAATTTCTTAATTATTTTTCTAGAGTATAATGTAGAAAACTAATTTTATATTGTTTCAAAAACTTTCTGTTGCGTATATTGATGTTTCCAATAGACAAAAATCGATTGTGGAAAAAATTGTTTTACAGGAAGGGGTTGGTTGCTTGGGTTTTATGGTGCAAGAGCCATATTTCGCCATGCTGAGCCAAACACAGGAAAGACCACGTCAAGTAATGAACGTACAAAGAAAGTTTTTCTGGCACAGAAGAGAGAAATATACCCAGGAAGGACTCGAACCTGACAGGTATCGAACCGTTTTACAGGAAGAAAGTTAATTTGCATTGATATATTAGTTTCAATAAATTTAAATAGTTTGCACAATTTTTGTGTCCATATATGTATATTTTTCCTTCCGTTAACATTTAGTGTTCTTTGAATAAAATGTATTTAAGAGAGAAGCATTTTCATTGATTTCTAATACTTGGAAAGTAAAAAATTGTCTATCTATTAAATTCCCCCCCCCCAAAAAAAAACAAATATTGTCAGCTTACAAATAAAACACACCAAATCAAAAAACATACAAGGGATGATCAAATCATTAGAGCCACATTGCAAAAGAGGTGGTATTTCCTGAGTTTTGGGTAAAAATGGATGGATGCTATATGACAGGTTGTAAAACCAACTGTGTTGACAATTTTTTAAATAAATTTCTTGACATAAGTATGTCATAAAAATGATAAAGCAATCAATGTAACCAGATTTTCTTTTTTAATAATAAATATTTGAAATGTAAAATTGTTGATTTATAAAACTGACTAATAATGCAATCACCCACTGTAGTTCTGAGAAAACGAAAAAGAAAACATTTTACTCATTATGTTATATTCACTAAGTATTTTTCTCAAAAAGTTTAACCTTAATACAAAGAAAAAGTACTTAATGACACACACACACTTCACCAGTCTAAAGATCACATTCTGGTCTAGAAAAGCCTTCAAAGTCATATCTGGAAATTTTGACTTGATATATTTGGTATGATGTATTTGCGGTGAAGCTTCACCACATTTATTGTTTACACTAAGAAAAAACGATAATTTCTTTTTTAATAACCATTTTTTAACTCATATAATACATTTTAGACAATTCCTATCCCTCAATGTCCTGCCATTTAATCGAAATGACTCATCCCAAAATCTTTTGATGACAAATGTTTAGATAGCTGTATTCGGGCAGATGTTTTCGTACTTGCCACCGCGCATATATTTGCACATGGTTCAATGCCATTTAACCAATAAGAAATTACCATTTCTTACTTTATCCCAAAATTGTTTCATAAAATTATTTATAAAATTTCATTATAGTTTCATAAAATATCCATTGGTTTCATTGCATAACAGTTATTTTTCCAAAAAAGGAAGTATATGATATCCCGAAGCATAATTACTTTTGACAAGATTCTAATTATGCAGTAGTGAGTGCAATTTAAATTTTGTAGCTTGTAAAATCAAATCATTTTGTTCTGTGCATTAATTTTATACCTACTGAGTGATGTAGTTTTCACATATGCTTTTACTTTAAATTGAGTACCCTTTGCTTACTATTAATGGACATGCCAACCCTGGTCAATTTCTATTGTTTAAATAACAGCGTGAAAGGATAATGAATTAAGTTTTGTTAATATGTACTTTTACATATGCATGCACGAATCATTGCATATACTTGTTTTCAGTATATCGTATAATTGATAAGACATCAACACCGTGTTTATTGTACTAACCACCTACGACCGCACTCAATTCCTATTTACATGTTGAATATGTGTACCTTCACCATAATTGGTGCTACACTATATATAATTGGTGCTACACTATATATAATTGGTGCTACACTATATATAATTGGTGCTACACTATATATAATTGGTGCTTCGCTATAATAATATTACGCACTGTAAAGAAATTTCAATATCTAGTTTAATTCTATAATTTTATACAGAAATGAGAGATCTCTCATCACAGCAAAATATTCTTTCCAACATAAATTCGTCTATTATTTTACATCGTTACTATGTAAGAGGAGAGTAATCAATCGGTCTTTTATATTTCTTTAAAATGATTTTTTCCAAGAAATCGATTTGTTTGGGTATCAAAGGAAACTGATGAACAGCTCCCAATAACTAGCTCAAAACAAAAAAGACCCCTTTAAAGTCCCCATTTGAAAGACTTCCTTTCAAACCCAAAGACCCTTTATGGTAAAATTGGAGCATAAATGCCAGGAGGGTCCTAGGGCAGATAGCATAATCGATGCATTGACCAAACGTCTCCCCTTTCTCATCTTCTGCAATTACGCAGATTTCCATGGCAAATGTTGTTCCTTCGGAGTCCTTTCAAGTATCTAATGTTGCCATTCAGCTCCTAAGAAGCATCACGTCTTTTATATCCGCAAGGGCTACTTTAACTCACCGCTGGAACTTTTCCGATCGAACTTTCCTACCACTTCTTGTGGCATCAATTTCGATTTTTCTTTTCTCTTCTTCAGGAATAAACTTTTCCGTTCTCCTCTTCTTGTTCTTGCTCGTGAATAGCAAATGGATAAAAGGGCCCGAGGCCTGCTTATTTCCCCCGTCGTATTAGGTAATGGCATTACATGTAAATTAAACGTCGAGATGTGGCATGCATTACCGGGAGGAAGACTTGTCTTGGGGAGACCCGCTACCTGTTACGAAGGAGCTTGGGAGAAATTAGTTCACCTGGAGTACAGGGCCTTGAACGAAAATTGAATTCATCCAATCGTATCTTTCGCGGTCCGAATACTGCTGATGGATCGAACCCCCCATTAAATTATAGTTTCCTTTCCAAGGTTTGCCAAAATGGTTAATAAGTATTTGGCATGATTGAATCACCCAGGTATAAAAGATAGGGATTAGAATATTTGGAGAATTTCGGTTTTTGGTGGTTTTGTATAATACAGCCTTACTTAACGACCAACATGTTTAAAGACTGCTCAGACTTATCACCAGTTCTCCAGCTCGAGGAATTCCCTTCTTCAATCTGAGTCCCGGGAATCTACTTTCTTAGGCCGTTTTCAATCACACCGGAAAAATTGAAGCCTGTTGCCCCGGATACAATGTTTTCAAATGGAGGATTTCACATGCCTTATCTTCCGCACCGGCCGCCGACATCGGCAAATGCAGCCAGCGTTGAACAAGACAAATCGGTATCCGGAATTTTCTTATTAAATGTTCTGTTAGTGATTGGCGTGCCTATTTTACCTTGCACATCTATAACTTACTATTATGATGACTCACGGAGTCAAAGATCTGGATAGTCCACTAAAAAACTAGTTATCGACACCGTTTCCCCTTCAGACCTTTTCTTTATTCAGAATAAATAAAAACGATTAAGTTCCTCGTTTATAGACTAATTCGCTTAACGGCCTAGATGTAGGAAGAGAACTAGGTCGTTAAGTGAGAAGTGCCTGTATTTACAACTCCTGAGCGAAAAAGGATTAAACAGAGCAATCTTGATTGGAGAAATAAGTCCTACAGAGGCTCAGGAATTGCGAATCTTGACTTATAGAGAACGTAAAATCATCCCCAAACGTAATTATAAACATTTAAGTTATTTCTTCTTCGAAGTGGACGATTCAATAACCCATCTCAACCATCTGAGGCATTAACTGTAGTTTTCTTATTTGGCTTTTAACCTGTCTTAGATTTTTTGACCAATAGACTCTTTTCAAGTATTCTTTTAGCCTATGACTACGTTGTGGAGTAAAGAAATATAGCATACGCTTGGAAATTTCGAGCCTCTATTGGTCCAACATCAGTTCTACGACACTAAACAGGCTGAAATACGCATGCGTACCGACATGTTTCTGTATGGAAAAGGAGTGCGCATGCGCGTTTCGATGTTTTGTCTCGTCTGACCAAAGTGTGGCTTGTATAAGCCCGGTCACTAACTGGAGCAACATGTGACAAAACAACGACAAGCATGAATACTCCTTTTCTACACAAAACATTTCGGTATGCATGCTCATTTCAGCCAATTTTAATATCGCATACCTTATATTGGGGTAATGTGTGGCTTACCTAAAAGGCTTAAAAATTGTCTATACGCCAATCTGATACAGTGCGATCGAAATGTCGCATAATCCAACATATACAGTAAGTAGTATGTATTAGAACAGAAATCACAATCACAGAATTTTCAATGTTAAATCGCAATATTTTTAGGACAATGCTCAAGCGTAAAGTTCAATATTGAAGATGATGGACATAGCATATGTTCGATCCATAACACTCCCAGTTTCACGGAAACGGTCAATCAATCCTGCTATTGCTGATTTATTGGGAGACTCTACGTTCGGATATTTCTGTCCAAATTCTTCAATTATTCTCGTATAAGATCGAGTAGTGAAGTACTGCTAAAACAGATGTATACAAGCTGAATACGGTAAAATCAAACATACTGATTGTGACACCAACAATTATCAACTGTAGGGTACTCAAACTGTGTTTCTTGAAGTCAATATGCAAGTCCCGAGACTACCTGTTTTCTGAATCTCTTTTGGTGTATGACTTTGTGAGGGTGAATGGACTTGTGGATTTGGTCTAGCTGGAGCTAGACGTGGAGATTAGCAACAACAATATGCAACGTGAGTCACAAGCCACACGTACTGCTGCATGTTAAGAAAAATAGATGGTGGCTACGTTGTGTAAGGTAATATAGATATTTAAAGATAGGATTGCTCGAAATTGGGTGAAAATCCTAACTGCTATCAAATACTTGGTGTTCCCAATGATTTTAGATGAAAAAGTAGTGAAGTCTGGTCACTTTTAGATGAGTCTGAATCCATTATTTCATCTGACTTTGTACTGAAGACTTTCGTGATAGATTTGTCTTTACTGTTTGTACCTTAGCTATCATCATACTCACGCTCCACATTTTTCAAATTGTTAGGGGAAAGTTTCGAGAGATCATATATTTTAAATTTAGGGTATGATGAACTTTAAAAACGTAAATTCACATTTTTAAAAATATTTTGACAATTTGTGCGGTAGAGAAGTTGCATATGTTACCTCAAACTCACATGGAAACGCGGCTGCTCATTTCAGACAGAAAATTCTTATTTTTCACTACACTCTGACAACTACACAAAAATTGGTATCCTTTCATAAAATTACTTCGGTAATTAAAGAGGAAAAATTAACTTATATTACTATCATACCCTCTTTTCCTCTGAATTAAATTATTTTATTAAAAAATTAATTAAAAAATGCCCCTTTTTTCCTTAAATGTATATCAACTTCTGCTTTTGTCATTACAAGATTGTATGTACAGGATATTTCATGCACCTCCCTGAAAAATAAACCACGAGGAATGATTTGCGTGAATGTAAATAGAGAAAAGAATTAAAAACAAGACGGCTTTAGAGATCTACCAAGTTTTGATTTTCCATCGTTCTTGTTTAGATATAAAAATGCTGATACCTCGACTAATCGTCATCATAATCGGAAAATTGTTTTTGTTCGACAGAATGTGTGTAAAATTTGAAAAATGCTGAAAATGGATTTTTTTAGCAATTTTTCTGCGATATTTAACGTCTACCGTCCCCTAAAGCACCGCTCCGCTCCAACTGAATCCGGGCCAATCCGAATCAATCAAGTAGAATTGACAAGATTCATGAAAGCCGCTTACATAAGAAATAGGTTATTCGTCTTAAAACCTTTCACTCTGCCTGAATCCGCTTAACCCTCCAAGTGGTTTCGACGAAATATTGTTCGTCAAGATATGACCAAGTTCGATAGTGACGAGATATCTCGTCATCAAGATGTTGCCGATTTTTTTTATGATGATCTGTTCAGTTTTGCTAAAGACGAGATTCCTCGTCAAGACAAACACCAGGGGGTTCAGATGCATTGCTTAATACCACCGAATTTTCGTTGGCCAGTTTCTAGTGGATTCGGATTGACCCGAATTCCATTAGTGTGAAGGAGCCATTAATGTACAGTTAATTTCTGACAGCAGTGGTGATTAAGTTTCGTGTTATTAGTGCAAGAATGATCTAATACGCCAACTCGCCTACGATAATATATATCATCCGCCCCAAAGCAATTTGAGATCCCCACGTTGTTTTATAGATTTCAAATGTTGATGAATGTATTGAGACAGTTCTATTGATTTCGATGCTATTTCAGTTTGTAATAATTTGAAACATGAATGCAAAACATTTAAGTTTAGAACGAAACAAATGAAAAAGAGTAAAATCCTTTATAGTAAGTTTTATTAATTGTAAACCTAGGGAGAAAAAGTTTGAATAATATTGTAAGTTAAGTGATGAATGAAATTATTAGTTCTATTCAGTTGGTTAAAGTTCTCAAACTAGTTTTTTCATATTTGAATTTCGACTGCCATGATAAGAAATAGGAATCAAGCCTTGTAAAGAAAGTCTCACATATCTGAATGAAATCTGAAATGAACAACAAACTAAAAAATTGTTTCAAACAGAAATTTTTAAAAAATATAGCCATTTTTAAAATAAGGGAATAAAAGACACATTTTGAATGCCTCATTAAACAATTCTTATGAAACAAGATTCTTTCTTCAAAAGTTCTTCAAAAATAAATTTTCCTATCTATATCCTAACTTTAATAAACAAACACCCGATGCACTTTTTAAAAATAACTTTCACTATTATTTTATAGTTAATCATTTATAAGTGTTTTTCATATATAACAAAAGGTTTGCTATTGATGAATACTAATCAGCTAATTTGGATTTAAAGTAAAAATATTTTTACTTGCACACCAAAATTCATTTATCTACATACACTGACAAAAACAAATCGAAATACCCAGAAAAATTCGATCAATGACAGCGAAATTGAGCAT
This sequence comes from Meta bourneti, assembly GCA_933210815.1. Classification (NCBI taxonomy): domain Eukaryota; kingdom Metazoa; phylum Arthropoda; class Arachnida; order Araneae; family Tetragnathidae; genus Meta; species Meta bourneti. The sequence continues at coordinate 37,567,404 of OW119934.1, forward strand.
GCAAATCCTCTGTAGCAGACAAGCTGGTGGTTTAAGTTTGAACCCAATGATGCCAAGGGAGATAATTGGCACATTAGAAGTGTGCATTTAAGGATTATTGAAAAGATGCTACAGGTATGAATATTATGGCTAGGTATTGCCGTTGAATTGCCCTCAGTTGCAACCAAGAAAGTCTGGACTACTCATTCGAACGCCATATACTCAACTGAACAACTTTGAAAGGGTGACATTGGTGAACCTTGAATAAGGTTGGCTTTGTTGACAAATAGCCCTTCATTTAGGACGTATACCGACTGTCGTGACAAGGTGCTGGCAAGAATTGTTCAGTAAAGCTACACATGCACTTTACAAAGGTTTTGGTTGGTCCCGGACAAACTCGAGAGAATATGCAGATAGTGAGAGAAGCTGAAACTGCTCCAACTTCTTTATACCATCCATTGATATATATCGTCCGCTATATAGCCTCCTGTAACATTACATACCATTACCAGACGCCTGGAGAAGGCAGAACTGCAAACTCGTGGAACGCAGCAAGGTGAAAATCGAGTAAAGAGAAATTCCTATTATATCGAATGAGAAGTCTCTTGAGCAATAATTTCTGACCAACCACTGGTTTGCCAACCTTGAATCGCCAAAGCATGGAAGCATTTTCTTTTATTTCATTTGCCATCCGTATTCCTCCGTATGCTTCACTCCATTCATGCTCTTCGTATGGCAGGTGAAATAAAAAAAATGGCTCTAAGCTTTGGCGATTCAAGGTTGGCCAACTAGTGGGTTGGCGAGAAACCGTTGCTCAAGAGAATCCTCATTCAATACAATAGGAAATTTCTCAATCCTTAACGAAGCTAAACTATTTTCACCTTGCTGCGTTCCACGAGCTAGTGCAACACGTCGCCCGTTAACCCTCCTTGTAGTTGTTGGGGATACGGTTGTCTCGAAGAGGTATCTCGTCATTAGCAAAACTGACCAGATATTGATGGACGAGATGTCTCGTCATTAGAAGAAAACTAACCAGACCTTGATGTCGTCATCATACTCGTCAATATCTTTATGACAAGATATCTCATCATTATCAAAATTAGTCAGATCTTGATGGACGAGATAGCTCATCGAAATCACTTGGAAGGTAAAGAGATCTGCATTAAAAGACAACCTAAAATCGTCGCCCCCGTCTGGAGTGGTACCGTGCCCCATAGACGTGGACAGGCATGGAATGGCAATGTATCATGTATCGACGAATTCAGCTTCTACCTTGGGTCAGATGTTCACCACGGAGACCCGGGTTGCTCTCAAGGTTTATAGAATAAAGTATAGGGTATTAATGCTAATGGTTCCCAAGCGTTACCGAACTTTTAAAGTTCAGTTAACCTTGGGTTGTGCTAACACTCCCACTTTACTCTCGAGCATCTTTACTCCTTAGCTCCTAGTGTGGTGAATTGTATCATGCGAGGTAGTTTGACAGCATAGCGATACGTCCAGCAGACCCTACAACCCCTTTATTTTGCCTTTCATGCCACGTGTCCAAGGGACTATTTATTAGTACAATAATGCCTAACCGCATACGTCTCGCCTCTCCTACGGGTGCCTCCGCGGTGTTAAAATCCTTGATTGGTCAAAGGGCTTCCTATATCTGCCTCCCATTCAGCATATATGAGATATGCTAGTGTGTCCTTCGTGTTGCTACTGTGCGACGTTAATTCAACTACCTACCTTAATCACTGTGGCTGCTTTACCTCTCCCAATTCCTTATACTCCCAACGATGTAAGTTTTTCCATTTGATATATGTTGTTGCTTTTATGCGTTGTCTTTCACCTTTCAGCTTGTCACGCTATGGTAACAGTTATTAATTTATGACCATTATGATGGAATTCCACAATAATAAAGAGTATTCTAGATGTGAGATAACTTCTTTATTGCTTTATGCAGATCACACATGCTAAGTTTCATTCCGATTGAACTCTAGCTTTGGTGGGTTTCTATTTTTTTGCACAGGTACGTAGTTAAATTTACGTGGTGCTAAAGCAACACCATAGGCTATTGGCGACGGTCCGGGATCAGTTCCGAAGGTAAAGATCAAAAGAGGTAGGTAGTTAATTAACGTCGCACTGAGCAACACATCGGGTTATTGGCGACGGTCCGGGATCAATCAATCAAAAGAGGACATCTCGTAATTTTGACCAGGTCAGCATCTGATTTTGAAACAGTGTATATGTGTTTCAAATGTTTATGAAAAAATCGTTTCGGCAAGCAAACACTAGTATACTCGCCGTATAAAGAATGAAACCTCAGTTTAAGCTAAATTTTTATATTTCATTAAAAACAAGCATTGCTGCAATGGTTATCTTTCTAATTACGAAAGTTATTGAACACAAACTCGAAGAATTAGATCTTTTTTTCGGTTAGATGAGTCTAATGTTTCCAAATTTTTATGCTGTTCGTCTTAATAAACGACATACAATACGGATATAAAAAAAGGAACGCATATCTCGCAACAAATCCCCAAACAACAAAAATCTGAATATACAAATTAAGAATAACACGAATTATTACTTTCTGTGCAAAGCTATTAACATTTTAATCAGAAAGATAGATTTTCAATTTTTTATGTTTCTTAATTATTTTCTTCACCCCTTAAGACTCATTACTGAAAAACAATAAAGAACGGATATCAATAACATTGCATCTTCGAGAGGGTCTTGGAACCATAATTAAACGTAATTGCTTTGAAGGTTTGTGAATAGGGGAATTTATAATCCCACATAGGAAGAACATATTAAATACGCATCTTACGGTGGAAATGTTATTAGTTCATTAACTGCCATTTGCCACGAATTGAAATTGAATAATTTAATTGTTCATTTTTCATGTGCGGGCGCTCTAAAATCTATTATTTGGTGAGAGCTGTGGCAAGCAGGGGTAAGTTGCGTTTAAATTCCGTAAAGCTGAAGATGGTTTTGTTTGAGTTTTTTTTAGAAGCCCCTTAATGGTTTTATAATGCAACCTTTTTTCTGAACAATAAATCATTCCCGTGTTATGGCAATTGTGGTTTCCCCAGAAAAACTTATTAAGCGATAACTTTAATTGCACATCTCATTCCTAATTGTTTGATTTAACGATACAGATTCTGTTTTAATAAATCGAAAAAGAAAGGCTTCAATAACGGTTTATTTTACCTTAGAATTTTACCCTAGTTGCTAGAGTAGCGGATTCTTCTAGACCCACCTCCTCCCAGTTCACCGATAGGTGTAGAGCCTTTCCTGGGAGGAGGGGGAGACAAACCCCCAGCCAATCAATAGACCAACATTTATTAAAAAGAAATTCACAAATACATAGGCCAACAGGGCCCAACCAAAAACATGCAAAAGACGACCGGCACAGGCCGGTTTACAGGTCTAAAACTATATAACATATTAAAAATACATTGTTAAAACCACAAGATACAGACAATATTTATAAAATAGACAAAATACACAGGAAATGATGATGATAATTATATGTGTACAGATGAAGATGACAAACATGTAAAATAAAATATAAATGTGATATAATAAAAAGTAAAACTTAAAATATTTAAAATTGGGCCGGACCTAGTCCTTGACCCACTACTTACGAGGGGAGCCAGGAAAGGGCTAGGGTTTAAAATTTGATTGTTTAGTCATCAGGGGCGGGTCCGCAGTCACCTCCCCGGCCGCCAGCACACTTAATCTAATTTTATTGATTGATATTTTGTTTATTATGTTGGCACACCACTTTGATAAGTTTTGTTCATTAGGTTTTGTGATGTGGTGTGCCACAGTGTGCGGCAGTCGAAGAGATAATGATCTGCGTCCCCCAACCCCACACATGAACACAGATCTGAATCCCTAAGCTTGAGCCTGTGGAGGTAGGCCATATATGGGCCATGGCCTGTAAGAAACCAAGTGAGGTGCCTGTTGGTGACGAGGGTGTTTAAGTTGACCTCCGGCATGAACTTCTTCACCCGGAGGCCCTTTGTTGAGTTGTTGTGATGCTCCTGCTATTTAGTAATAATATATTTTTTTAATGTTTTTTTTTTTTAAAAGAGATTGGTGCAGAGGAGCATCTACTCCCTCGCCACTTATTGTGGCTAGCTTGGCGCAGGTGAGAGTAGCGGATTAACAACCGGAGGGTTGCGAATTCGAAACTCGATCCAGCGAAAGACCGTCGTGTGCGTAGGGGATGGTACACGCTAAATCTGCCGCGGTCTCAAATGTCCTCATGTCGTCCCAGATTAAATTACGGGAATCGAACCTGCGCCGGTTTCTAGCTCTGTGGGCAAATCCTCTGAAAGGTGTAGGGTATTTGAGTTATGTCTGTTAGGCGATGAAACTAAAGCATGTAACCATCATGTAGTTACCTCATCTTTTTTAACGAACATGAGGGTGTGTCAATAAGTCTCCTTGGTGGGGTGTAAAAGTTTGGAGAGTGGATCGCCAGCTCAGGTGTTATCCGCAGATTTTTCCTCTCGGATCGATCACGGACGGTCACCAATAGCCCGCTGTGTAGCTCCAGTGAAACGTAAATTCAACTACCTACATACCAATAACTATCCACAAAAGAGTTGCATTCGCTTAAGTTGGACCTATTGTGTGCATCACTAGATGAGGAGATAGGTTGGTTTTGGTATTTTATGGCGCAATGACCATATTTGGCCATGCTGCGCCAGACACAAGACATACAAAACCAAGTAATAGACAAACACACAAAAATGAACGTTTTACTGACACACAGATAAATACACCCAGGGAGGAATACAACTGACAGGAATCGAACCTGCGCCGACTACAACTCGATGGTTGCTAGCGCAGTGGGACGAGGAGATATGACTATTAAAAGATGTAATACAAAATTATATCCTTAATTTTCCAAATTTTACTTAAATTACGCTATAACTGTCCAGTATTCATAATAGAATTTAAATGTGGTGATTTTGAGACTGAAACATGAAAATCTTTAAATTTAATTAATAAAATCTAAGATATATTTCATGATAATGATCGAAAGTAAAATCAAAAGAATGAATATCACGATTGCATGTTTCATTTATGGGTGATGATACGGGGAAAAGATTTATTACCACTCTGAACATGAATTGGAAATTCTGCAATGTTCATTACATACAAGTTAATTTTCAAATATAAGATTTTCATGCAAAAATGATTAATGCGAATCCTTCCCCGATATCATGAGCTGATCATAAATTACTTTTGATTGAAACTTTGCGGCTATTACATATTCATTGGATACCATTATTTGTTTCCGGGAAAGAGAATGATTAACAGAAACCTTGAAGTTTCCGCCAGTAATCTGAAATTTTAGAAAGAAAATTAAGATTCGGAAAGATGTCGCATTCACGACGAAACTAATTATTTGTACATGGGAAGCTTAATTTGCTGCGGAGTAAACATCTTTTTTCGTGATCATTACAAGAAAATGCGTGTTGAATTCGATGTTGCTACAAATGGAAAAGCATTATTTTCTTTCTCCCTTTGGTATAATGACAGGTTTAGGTTCGGATGTAAATTGTTCAAATAGGTTTTGAAGCGTGTGGATGGCTATGCAATCTCCTTAGTACTACCTACTTAAATGAGAGAGCATTTATTTTCAATCATCTCCTTGCCGAGATATCAGCTGACCGAGTTCAGATCTGTTACCCATTAAGAAGGGGAAAGGATGCAGCTCAATAACAACACTATGTAATTACTGAAGGGTGGACCTGAAACTCCATTAAAAATTAATGATAACGAAAATGAAAAGTGTGGGATGCGACTGGACTCGTAAACACAGAACTTTACTAAAAATATAATGTGTTTTGTTTTTTTGAGGATACACTTCACGAATTGGCACCAAAATGTATGAAGTATTTTATGGAAACCTATGACAATCGATTTTCAAATCGACTAGACTCATAAATGCAGAACTTTACTAAAAAATGGGTTAGAAAAAGTGTAGGATTCGATTAGACTCGTAAACACAGAACGTTACTAAAATATAATGGGTTTTGTGTTTTTGGAGGACAGTCTTCACGAATTGGCTCCACTATGTATGAAGTATTTTATGAAAGCACCTCAATAGATTTTACAATTTGACCCTCCAAGTGGTTTCAACGAGATATCTCGTCCAACACGATCTGACCAATTTTGCTAATGACGAGATATCTCGTCATTAAGATATTGCCGAATTTTGTATGATGACGAGATCAAAATCTGACACGTTTTTTTCTAATGACGAGATATCTAAAGTATGTGATTACTAAAGGGTGGAGGATTAACAAAATGACGAGGTATATCGTCATTTTTGGCAATGTCGATATACCTCGTCGAGACAACCATCGTCGGTTTGATTAATTGTAGTATCTAGCTGTATTTCAATAGTCTTAAAAACCTGGGTTACCAAGACATACTTTGATAAAGATAAGATATAAAAAGATTAAAAAAATACAAAAATTTAATATTTAATTTTCTTCATCTTTTTGAAAAATGTTTCAGGAAAACTATTGAGAAAGACTAAAAAAGAATTGAAGCTAGACTTTAAAAAACAGAACTCTCCATGTATGTGCGGTAAAGCCTCTGGACAAAACATAGCGAGTAAAAAAATTGAAAAGGAAACTTGCAGACGACAAGAAAGTGATGGAGTGTTGGTGGGTCAGGGTGTCATCAGGGAGGAGCCTGACCAAGAGTTGTGCTGCTTTCCATGTGTGATCCTGATAAATGCTCAAACTCCTCCCCTTATAACACTGAAAAGTAAAGGACAACCAAATTAGATTAGAGATTCGAAAAAAGTATGACGATTCAAAAATATTAATTAGACGAACTAAAAATGGGAAGGTATGTATTTTAATTAACGTCGCACTGGAGAAACACAACGGGCTATCGGCGACGGTCCGGGATTAAGCGCAAAGGGAAAGATCCGAGGATAACACTACGTAATTTTGAACCACGCTCAGATGACGAGGTCACACCTGTGCTGGTATCCCACTCTCCAAACTTCCACACCACGCCAATGTGAGGACATTTGAGGGCACGACAGATTTAACTTGCACCAACCATCCCTTTGTACACGACGGTCTTTGGTTGGATTCGAACTCGCAACCCTCCGGTTGCTAATCCGCTGATCTTCCAACCGGGCTACCGTTGGCCCAATTAAAAATGGGAAGTACCTGAAAGAAGTCAGAATCACTGTTACCTGCAATTGTTAAAAAGGCGGAATTAAATACCTATTATTGGGTGTACTTATAAGTTTTTCTCTTCGTGTTATTTAAAGTATATCCATCGTATATACTAGGGGTGTTCAAATGAAAAGGTACGAAACGACACTGTGGGTATAATTGAAGTCTTTATTCAAAAGTAATCACCAGAGGACTGAGCACAACTATCCTACTGTTTCACGAGCCGAAGGATTCCCTGTTCCCAGAATACCTGTGGCTGTGACAAGAACCAGTCCTCCACTGTGTCCTTCAGTTCGTCGTCCGAGTTGAAGCGCTTCCCTTTGAGATGTTTTTTAGCGGACAAAACAGATGGAAGTTGTAGGGCGATATGTCCGGGCTGCAGGGCGGATGCTCAAGCTGCTCCCTCTTTAACTTGGCCAGTACACTTTGTGTGACCCTGGAGACGTGTGGACGCGCGTCATCGTGGAGCAGAATCACTCCCTCCGTGAGCAGCCCAGGCCGTTTGCTCTTGATGGACTTGCGTAGGCTACGGAGTGTCTCACCTACCGGTTTAACACCTTCCGCAATCAGAAATCTGATAACACCTCGCTGCTCCTCAATCATCGAATTTTGCAATGTGAACGCCATGATGTCCTCACACGCACTGCCGCGTCAATTGGACGGAACACACAACTGCATGCTTCTCTTCTGCGTCATGTGCGTCAACCACGCCGGTACTCGTGCATTCGCTTCCTTAGATGTCTCACTACGTTATCCCAAAGCGGCATATTCAAATTTCAACCGGTTTGGTTTTTACGACGTTTCATATCTTTTCATTTGAACACTCCTCGTACATACGGCGAAATCCTGAAAACTGTTTAAATAATTCTATCTATATTCGTTATTGATTTCTAAAGAGAGAGATTCAGTTGTAGACTTTTTGTACATTTAATGCCATTGTACTTCTTTCTCAGAGGAGTGTAAATCAACTCCTAAATTTCCCGATTGTGCATTTCCACGCACTCTGCTATTTCTACCTTCCGATTTTAGCCTTCATGCAGCTCGGATCTTTCCCTTAGGGTTGATTCCGGACCGTCGCCAATAGCCCATTGTATGGCTGTAGTGCGACGCAAATTCAACTACATACCTACCTACCTTAATAAATAAGCTTCCATAAGTCCTAACCACAAGACCCATGACTGCCTCCTTTTATACTACATACATTTATTCCTCAGAAAATATATCAACATGGATGGAGTTACTGCCACCTGCTCTCCATACCAGAACAAGAACAGAAAATCAGGAAATTCTGATCAGTGGGTATCCAGAAACGTGACTGGAGTACAAAGGGTCAAGATGGACAGCATGTGCAAATTCAATTTTAAGAGTTCTTTTGTTTCTACCGCAACTTTTCCGCAGCTGCGGACATTTAGTCGGAGTGAAGCGTAGCTCGATCCATTGCCGCACATTCTTGGTGGGAAGGTAGTTGAATTTATGTTGCACTGGAGCACCACAAAGGTTTATGGCGACTGTCGGGATCAACCCCCGAAAGGAAAGATCCGAGAACATCACCACGTAATTTTGAATCAAAATCGGATGACGAGGTCACACCTGATCTGACACCCCACTCTCCAAACTTCCGCTCCTCGCCAAAGTAAGGACATTTCAAACCTCGACAGATTTAATGTGCACCAGCCCCCACGTACATGACGGTCTTTGGTTGGATCGTGTGTCAAACCCGCCACCCTTCGTTTGCTAACCCGCGACTTTACGAAATGTGTTAATGCGACCTCCCATACACTTCTGGAATACTATTTTCATAAATGTTACTTGCATGGTATAGTCGGATTTTATATAATTGGAAGTTTTATAAACTCTGATCATGCTGCAGTTTAAGTGCTGATATTTTATTGACGAGAATTTATATTCATGAAAGGTAGTTTTACTTATTTATACTTCACTTTGAGAGAGTTAGAGAAAGGATATTTTTATTGCAATTTTTGCTCCAGTTTGTGCATTTTAATTTAACGTTTTCCGTTTAAAAAATTTTAAATAAAAATTCAAAGATTGACTCAGAATCTGCATTTAAATAACTGGAAGTATGCGAGTCACAAAGGACGCGTTTTATGCTGAAAACTATTTTCCTCCGCACTTTAAAGGAAATGAAATTTGGTAAAGCCTCTAGAAAAATACCCAGAAGTAAAGTAACGTACCTAGGTCTTAAATATTTCTTTATATTGAACTTAAGTGTTAGATTTTAGATGCAAAGATCTGGTAATTCAATTTTTGTAGCCTCTTTATGCCCAAAGTTTTATCTGCGGCTCGGTTATTTTAAGCAATAAAGACTATATAAGAGTCACATTACGTTTAGGCATATACAGGTTGCATATCAAGTAATCATTGTCACTATCGACGTGAAATGTAAGTAGAATGAGTATTGCTAAATAGAGGAGCTTCAAAAAGCGTGACCAACATGTCGACTAGTAGTCACGTGATTGCTTTGCGAAAAATTGACTTGGTCGGCCGATTTGGTATCTTACTGCCTCGTTTGGCCATATTGCATCTTATGGCTTTTGTTATTCGTATCATACATTATCTCTATTATTTACATTATTAATGACTTGTAAAATATTATACTAAGAATATAGTTATAAGCGGGTAGAGAGACTATACACTATACTTGAATGAGACATTGCACTTGAATTAACCATAATCTGGTAGGTAGGTATTTTAATTAACGTCGCACTGGAGCAACAAAACGGGCTATTAGCGACAGTCTGGGATCAAACCCGAAGGGAAAGATCCAAGGACAGCACCTCGTAATTTTGAACCACGGTCAGATGACAAGGCAACACCTGAGCTGGTACCCCACTCTCCAAATTTCCACACCATGCCAACGTGAGGACATTTGACGTCACGAGAGACTTAACGTGCACCCGTCCCCTTTGTACACGACGATCTTCGTTTGGATTCGAAATCGCAACCCTCCGGTTGCTAATCCTTTACTACTCCAACCCGGCTACCGTAGCCCAACCATAATCTGGAGGCGTTGGAAAAGCTAAGATACAAGCATCTACGTAAGTCAAGTATTTAGAATATATATAGATTTGAATGCTCAATTTGATGATCCACAACACTTTAAAACATTTATAATCAGAGCTTTTCTTCTGAAAGTACAAACAAGATGTGAAACAAACATAAAAATACTTAAAATACATTTTAGAATTTCGTATTAATGCTTTCAATTTAAAGCGTATAAGGAACTCTTTCTGTACTGTGGCGATATAGCTCTTCTGGCAACTTTAAAAAACAAACATGATTGTCTTTCGTCAGACTTGTTTTTAATTTAATTATAAGCCGATTACTTGGGATAAATACATTTACTTAATTATTTCAAATTTAATTAAGTAGAATAATTAAAAAATAATGACATTTATTTTTTGGATGCAGAGAACAAAGCATGCAAGATAAGTGAATAATTATCTTGAAAATAGCTCTTAATGGGGATCTTACAAACTAATTTGCATAATATTTGCAAACATCATTTCGAATTCTGCTTTTACTGGGGAATGATTGAAAACGCCAAAAACATTTTTTTCTGCAATGTTTATAAAGAGAATATTAAACTTATTTTAGATTAATTCATTCAAATTTCTTGAATAAAAAATAGAAACCAAAAAGCTTTTATCGAAAAATGTTTTTCACTAAATAAATATAAAGTAAATAAACATTTATATTTATGTACGAGGGGTTTTGAGAGTAAACATAGAAGAAAAGTACTTCAGGTTGAGAACTAATTTGATTTATGGCTGTTTTGATAAAGTTTGATGTTGATTTTTTTAGTGAGACACGTTGTAATTGCATTCTAGTTTTATGTCAAGTTACGCCCCAAATTCGAACGAGGTTACCAAACGCTATCGCCATCTGTTTATATTGAGTTACAGAAAAACCCTCTCATATACTAAATAAATATCTGTTATCGTCTAGACTTAAAACGCAAAATGAGCCAAGGCTTTTGTCAAATTCAGAAATAATGATCAGTTTATAAACATTGTTGATCGAGATGTAGAAAGGTTCCAGTGGAGTAAATAACAATGTCAAGTTAGCGGTGAGTTTAGAATCAACTTATATTAGTTTGGTCAGATTTAAGTGCGCATGTCGATGCTATGCCATACACAAGATATCAACTAATGACACTCACAAGGTTGGTTGTATGATTTCACCAAGCTGCGCCAAACACCAGACAGACTACGTCAAGTGATGAACATGCACACCAGGAAAGTTTAACTGGCACAAAAAGAGAGATACAAGCATTGTAAGTTGCCGAAATTGAAGCCGCGCCACCTACAACTCACAGGTTGCTAGTACAGTAGGCAAGCTCACTAAGCCGTCACACACAAGGAAAGTTTTACTGATAGAGTAGAGAAATATACACAAGTTAAATTTTGGGAATAGAACCTACAGCGGCCTGCAACTCGCAGGTTGCAAGCGCAGACGTGAAATATAAGTAGACTGAGTATTCCAAAGTAGACCGAGTATTGCATTGTGTTGAGAGGAGCTTCCAAAAGTGTGACCAATAGCCCGATGTGTTGCTCGTTAATTCAGTTACTTAATTACCTAACAAAAATGTGACCAACGTATCGACTAATAGTCACGTGACTGCGCTGAAAAATTTACCATTATTGGGTTGGCCCATTTGGCATATCATCGCCTCTTTTGGCGACATAACGTCTTATGACAGGGTAGGTGTGTGAATGCGCATTCTATAGAGTGGCGACAAAAGTGGTGAAATTGTCAAAGTCTACTAACTATTTCGCGTGGACCAATCAGATGAGAAATGTTCGTTTCCACCAAGTAGACGAAAATAGTTTAAGGGTCACGTTACTACTTTTTTTGGTTGCATGATCCTGGGCACATAAAAAGGTTACCATTGCTCTCTCTACTTTTATATTTCCTCTATGTTTGCAAGAGCATTGGGCAGCCCAATGAACCTCCAAAATACTTACATTAAGAAAATAGATAAAATCTCAATTTATTCACACCACAATAACATTAAATGTCGTTTATTTTATTTTAACCCTCTGGAAATGGAGCTACAGAAGAACTCCATTTAAGCTTTCAGGAGGAAAAAACGAAATTGCACTATAAGACTTCCCAAATCTCTAAAATAAAAGGAACCTGGAAGGAAATTTTCCCGAAACCAGTTCGAAACGCAATATGTTTATATAACGAAGTCGATAGAGACGGCTAAGTAGCGATAACAAAAACTCCACCGAACTGAAATCCAACCCCGAAAACGCAATGATTTTAGAGCCGCTATTTCGGTAGACGCATCTCGAAATCCTCTCCCCAATCCATAAGCGGCAATCCCAGAACAATGTATTATTCTCAGCGCTTATCAGTCTATTCAGCTCAGCCACTAAGACTTAAACCATTAGGAGGTTCCGGAAATCGCATTTAGTCGCAGCGGACGCGGCCCTTTTGTGATTTGTCAGGGTGCTAAGAGTTGGATGTCTCTCTAGAGCTCCGTGAGAGCTTTTGAAGTCTACCCTTTTTAGAATTGACAGATAGTTATAGACTGAGCATTGCTATTGAGCGGAGCTTTAAAACGTGACCAACATATGGACTAGTAGTAATGTGAATGCTCTATGAAAAATTGACTTGGTTGGCCCATTTGGCATCTTATCGCCTCATTTGGCGACATAATATATTATGACAGTTTAGACGTGTCAATGGGCATTTTTAAAGAGTGTCGACAAAAGTGGTAAAGTCGCCAAAGTCAACCTCTATGTCGCTCGGACCAATGAGATAATGAATCAATGGATGTGCGTATTCCCCTTCCTATGGACCAAACAGATTATTATTATTCTGCTCCACCAGATGACGAAAGTAGTCATAGGGTCACGTTACTACTAGTTTTGGTTACATGATCCTGGGCATCTAAAATGGTTTCTATTGCTCAGTCTACTTTTATATTTCCTTTATGGTTGCAAGCGTATTGGCAAACCCACTGAGCCACTGTACCCCACCCCAACTTACTTTAGGAAGAAACTGAATAAAGTCTATTTCTTCACATTAAAATAACATTCAATTTCATTTATTTCATTTTAAGCTTCTGCAAATGGAGCTACAGAAGAACTCCATTTATGCTTTCAGGAGGAAGGTACGAAATTGCACTATAAAACTCCCAAAATCTCTAAAATAAAAGGGGAAATAAATTTACCCGAAACCAGTTTGAAAGGTCTCAAAGAAAATACATTTCAACTGCAAATATGTTTGTATAACGCAGTCGATAGAAACGGCTAAGTAGCAATAACAAAAACTCCACCGAACTGAAACCCAACCCCGAAAACGCGCAATGATTTTAGAGCCGCTATTTCAGTAGGCGCATCTCGAAATCCTCTCCCCCAATCCATAAGCGGCAATTCCAGAACAATGCATTATTCTCAGCGCTTATCAGTCCATTCAGCTCAGCCACTAAGACTTAAACCATTAGGAGGTTCCGGAAATCGCATTTAGTCGCAGCGGACGCGGCCCTTTTGAGATTTGTCAGGGTGCTAAGAGTTGGATGTCTCTCTAGAGCTCCGTGAGAGCTTTTGAAGTTGGCGCTTTTTAGAATTTGACAGCTGGTTATAGATTTCTTTCGCGTTGTGAGCGGAGGATGTGCTCCTCTGAGAAAATGATTTTATTTCTCCAGCCTTTCCAATACGTCATCGGATTTATTTAGGTAGGAAATTAATGAAGTTAATAAATGTGACACATTGCTCGGATTGTTTGATTTGATTTTAATTCATGCATATAAAATTGTTGCAATCAGTGGAGCCAAGTAGAGGAAGTATTGGGGGTTGGAGCACACGACCCCCACCGATTTCTTCACATTCAGGGCTGCGGTAGCCGGGTTGGAAGAGTAGCGGGTTAGCAACCGGAGAGTTGCGAGTTCGAAACTCGATTCAACCAAAGACCGTCGTGTACGTGGGGGCTGGTGCATGTTGAGTCTGCCCTGCCTCAAATGTCCTCAAGTTGGCGTGGTGTGGAAGTTTGGATAGTGAAGTGCCAGCTCAGGTGTTGACCTCGTTTTCTGACCTTCAGTCAAAATATGAGTGTTTTCAGAACTATTTATTTTGCTTATAAGAGGGATTTTCAATGCAAACCAACCAGACGGCCTATGAAGATTTTATTTCTGCTGTCTTCATGCATTCGCATGATACCACTTCGGGATGCATCGTAGACCGTCGCCAATAGAATGTCATGCTGCTCCAATACGATGTAAATTTAACGTCTTACCTAACGCATGATACAATGGGGGTTACTTTAAAATGTAGTTTGTCGTTTTAGCCACGCTTGGCTTTTGACAGAAAATGCCTCTCATATACAGATCTTCACCAATATTATCGGCCCTTTTGTACTTTTACATCAGGAGGAAGTGGAAGCTTAACCATAAAAATATTGGGGCCCATGCTGTTCGGGTCCCTAGGATTTAGTGCTCCTGTTTTCTGACCTAGCAGTCAAACGATCTTACGAATGAGACGGATCCATTCTGTGTATTTCGTTACCGATGTCATCATTCGGTACATTTCTAATACTTTTCCCTCATATTTGAGAAAGACTGGCCTCAACCATAAAAATATTGGGACCCAAGGTGTTCGGGCCCCTAGGATTCGACGCACCTGCTTACTGACATATCAGTCAAACGATCTTACGAATGAGATCGAGCCACCCTGCATATTTGATTATCCATGCTATATGCGTGCATGTTTATAATACTTATCCCTCATCAACAGTCGAGGTGCTTGGTTTAGAGGTTCAGACGAGCATCCCAGAATCACCTTTCCATGTCCGTGTCCCAGAGATAACAGGATTATCAGGATCAGGATTCGAAACTTCTATTGATTCTGTTGGTTTATGGAGATGCAGTCCGTGAGACCGTTGGATTATCAACAGTGCAAGCATTGTTCGGCATAGATCTTCATCTGCCATGGGATGTCTTTGGAGGACACCGAGCGTCATTTATGAGCTGTAACCACCGTTCGTTTTGATTTAAATGCAAGAATTATAATTCACATATTTGTTTTATTTGCATATGAAATTGATGACTGATTATGAAAAGGAGTGTTTCTCGGACTTTCTCTTACCAAGAAGTAAACGCAAAAATTTAAAAGACGGCTTAACTACAATTAGTTTCTACATCAAAGTGAATGACATCGGCTATACCGTAAGGGGACATTTATTCTATATCAAAGTACATTTATACAGGGTGTTTCAAAACTTCGTGTGCAAACTTTCAGCCTCCTGGTGGTTGTCACGACGAGGTAGGTAGGAATTTTAATTAACGTCACACTGGAGCAACACAACGTGCTATTGGTGACGGTCCGGGATCAATCCCAAAGGAAAAGATCCGAGGACATCACCACGTAATTTTGAACCACGGTCTGATGGCGAGGCAACATATGAGTTGGCACCCTACTCTCCAAACTTCCACACCACGCCAAAGTCACGACGAGCTATCTCGTCATTAGAAAACTGTCCAGATCTTGGTGGACGAGATGTCTCATTAGAAGAAAAGTAATCAGATCTTCATGGACAAAATATTTCGTCATTAGAAAAAAACTGATCAGATCTTGACTCGTCATCATCAAAAAATCGTCAACGTCTTGATGACGAGATATCTGGTCATCAGCAAAATTGGTCAGATCTTGAGGGACGAGATATTTCGTCGAAACTACGTGGACGGTTAAAAGGAGGTAGGAATACAAAATTAGACCATATTCATATAGGGATGTATTTCGGCAAGTGCCACCTGGATTTGTTGGAGGATGTTCGACGTTGGGCTTGCATTACTGTAGGTGGTCGCAACTTTGAACACCTGCTGCACTAAATTGAGTGTACAACTTCTATCAAAATGTGATTCCCCTTTCGGCTATCTTTATAAAAAAATTAGATTCATTTTATGCTCTCTTTCTCTATTTTCTACCTGCTTGCTGTCTTCCGAAGAATTAGAGGATATGTTAAACAGGTCTATTCTAATGAAAAGAGGAAGGTTAAAATGGACCATTATTGTATTAGTGGTCCGCAATTGCACCCATACCGTATTGTTATTAAAACAAGGAAACTGTAATAGCATTTTCTAGTTTCTTATAAGTAAGCATTAATGCATTTAAATTGTAGTTAGGTTTCATACAATAGTAAACTGATTAATCCATTGCTTACGTAAAATGGACAGACTAAGAATGCACTTTTATCATTAATACGCAGAATAGGAATAAAAGGTTTAGTCTGCCACAAGACAGTTTAGCGCTTATTGTATCTGATAAGTAAAATAGTGCGGTTCCGCAGAAGGCAGTTGATCTAGGGCTTGTCAATTTTTGAAAAGGTGTGAAACCTTGTAAGGAGGTAGGGAGTTAATTAACGTCACACTAGAGCAACACAACGGGCTATTGGAAACGGTTTGGGATGAATCCCAAAGGCAAAGAACCGAGGGCAACTCGTAATTTTGTACCACGGTCAGATGACGAGGTCAACACCTGAGCTGGTACTCCACTCTCCAAACTTCCGCACGAGAGGACATATAAGGTCACGACAGATGTAACGTGCACTAGCCCCCATGTACACGACGGTCTTTGGTTGGACTTAGTTTCGAACTCCAACCATCCGGTTGCTAATCCGTTACTCTTCCAACTGGACTACCACGGTCCTGCTTGATAGAAGGCTGCCATACCAAAATCGTGAATAGCGATTGCTGTAGATGGCTTTCCTCCGACAAAGCGTTATCACTGCTGTTGCTTTCGGTACCGAACAATAAACGCTAATTGTGTAAGCAATTTGTTTGCGTTACCAGCAATCCCCCAATTTATCTAATAGACTCGTTCAAAATCACGTGATTCGACTGCCAACTCCCGGGAGACGGACTACAGATCATTACAAGGGTACAACAATAAATGCTGACCTTTGCTCCATAAAACACCAAACAATCAAGGCTACAATAAGCAATATCTGATGTTCCTTGGTGGTCACCGATTTTTGCTGCTATCCTGAAACAAAATTTTTTCTTAAATTTTCTTTCCTACAACTTCAATTTTTACAATTAACGTATATAAAATACCATCCTTTCATTCAAATATGTAAGTCATTTTCGAAGCTTGCTGGTTTTATAAGCTATACGAGATTTAACATTTGTGGAAAACCAATTTCAAGTTTCCTTTTTCAGTCTATTTTTACTAGCATTTACGTTACTTTTATTTCAAATATTTTCATGAATATTGCCGATTACGAATCATTTATTTCTTTAGAGAAGTTTGCTACACGAAAGACAACAAAGGCCAGGACGTAACTTCTGTAGTTTAAATGTGCCATTAGAAGTAATGTGTGTGTGAATGTATGTGTAACGTATTGCGGTGAATCTGTCTTCATTTCGGCTTTCATCAGTGTAGATCTTTATAGCATCGTTGGTATACTATTGATGACCTCCAAAACCAGTCGTCTCGAAGAGCTCAAATAATAAAATTTGGAGATCTCTGACAACTCATATCTGGTACCAAAGACCAACCTGAAGCCTCGCTAATATATACGAGTGGTAGAAAATGTCAGACTGCCTTTTTAGACTTGTGAGCTGGCACATCTGATCTTCGTTCTAGGTAAGATATTTCCAGAATCAGAACCATTCCCCATCTGTTTCCAACTTGCCTAAAATGTAACACTGAACAAAGGCCATGATAACCCCGTTGGAAGAGTAGTGGATTAGAAACCAGAGGGTTGTGAGTTTGAAGCTTGATCCAACCAAAGACCGTAGTGTACGTAGGGGCTGATGCACGTTAAATCTGTCGTGGTCTCTAATCTTCTCACTTTGGCGTGGTGTGGAAGTTTAGATAGTGGGGTACCAGCTCAGGTGTTGATCTCGTCATCCGACAGTGGTTCAAATTACGAGGCGTTGTCCTAGGAATTTTCCCTTGGGGATTGATCCCGGACCTTCCCCAATAGCCCGTTGTGTTGTTCCAGTACGACGTTAATTAACTACCCACGTACCTACGTGCGACGTAAATTAAGCTAAAAACCGACATTTGAGGCCACGACGCATTAAATAGGCATCAGTCCCCATGTAAACGACTATCTTTGGTTGGATCGAGTTTCGAACTGACAACCCTCCGGTTGCTAATCCGGTTGCAACTGGGCAACCGCGGCTCTACCAATTGGGCTACCGCAACTCCACCAACTGGGCTACCGCAACTCCCCTTTAAATTAGAAAAATGTTTTCGAAACCAATAAGCTAAGCCAACGCTCAACTACTCTGGAATACTTGTATAGCGAAATAATCCAAACAAAAAGCGTTCACCCACCTAGAAATATTCCCGGAACTTTGAGATTGCTTCAGAAAGCCAGCGCATGCAAATTAATTCGCATAAACGAATTGTTAATGCCGTCTTCATATATATCCCGCACCGCAAAATAAATAAACGCGCCTAAGTGACTTTCGAATAGGTGAATTGTCTTGGGGCAGGAAGAGCATTAATATTCATAGTCTGATCTAAAAGGCGTTAATGACTTATCGATAATAAGATTCGACATCGATTGTGTTTACGCTTTTATCAGCGACGGGGAACGCGTACCGCGGGCGCGTGTTTCTTTCAAATCCAGCACCAAAGCGTGCAAATTGCGGACCAGGCATTTATCTTGGAACAAGGATCAATAAACCAACACCACGAAATAAATCCTCCGTATTTTAAATTATGTTTATGGGTTTCATAAATTAATAAGCCTAATAGACGTCCGTGCTATTCATTCAAATATTTGAAGCTTCCTCATCCATTAGGAAAAGGCGGAATATTTTAAAACGATGAAAGAATCGATAGTTCCTTTTGATTTAAAACAGGATCAATGCAAGCAAATTCCGTAATTAAGGATTATTTGGTACTGGGCCGAAACCCGGGATTAATCGGTCGACTGCTATGGTCGGCATGCTTCAGTAATTAGTAAGTGGGGATATCGGTAAAGCATTTGTCACACACAGAACGTATGCCATGCGGTAATGCGACAGTTTGTAATTGAACATAATGTTTCCGAGCTCTTTCAAAATCCTCTAACATCGACTAATTAATGGCAGTTGTGGGTTTAATGGGGCTTTCAAGCTGAAAGCTTTTCCTGCCCCTCAAGATACAGTGTCTAAATATATAACAAAATATATCTCAAAGTATCTCAAATCTGTGTCCAAAGTTCTCGTTCCGCATTCAATCCGGACGGGTTGTCTGTTTTTACGCTTCGTTCCACGAGATTTTAAAGGTACCCCGTAACTTTAATTTGAATTAATTAGCGCTGTGACGTTTTGAAGTTCAATTTTTTGATGACTTTATTGCTTTATCGTTGTCTCTACAGATAAAAATTTTCCAAACTAAAAATCACGATATTTTAAAGGTACTTTAACTTGTATGGAATTTGTATTCATTAACACTGTGATGTATTAAAATTACTCTGATTTTTATTATATTACTTTATGCTTTTTCATTTTCCTTCTACAAAGAAAAAATAATTAAAACCACGAGATTTTAAAGGTACCTTAGTGTTTTAACCTTTATGAAATGTGTATTAATAAGCACTGAGACGAAACAAAATTACTCTAATTTTTTGATTACCTTTATGTCTTTTTATTTTCCCTCTTCCAACTAAAAGTTTTCAAAAATAAAACCACGAGATTTTAAAGGTACCATAGCGTTTTAACTTTCATGAGATGTGTATTAATAAGCTCTAAGACTTATCAAAATTATTCTGAAACTTGAATTACGTTATGTTTTTCATTTTCACTTTACCAATAAGTTTTCAAAATTAAAACCACGTGACTAGTTGAATGCTGCAGTTATCGCCATTTGAGTTGATATAGTAGATCAGAGGTGAGCAATCTTTTGAAATGTGAGTGCCAAAATCGCCAAATCTTTGATGCAAAATTTTCTCGCGTGCCGACTGAAATTTTGAGAAACATATTTGGTGTCTTAAGTCTTGGGAGAAAATTTTCAAATATTAATCAAAAATCCCATTAGAGGGAAAAAATCGAAGAAAACTGTATGAGTGATTATTGAAAGTCATGAGAATGAATGAATGCAAAATTTAGTGGCAGAATTTTTACTTAACCCTCCAAGTGGTTTTGACGATATATCTCGTGAACCAAGATCAGGCCAATTTTGGTAATGACGAGATATCTCGTCTGCAAGTTATTGCGGATTTTCGATGATGACGAGATCGAGGTCTGGTAAGTTTTGCTAATGACGAGATACTTTGGAGACAACCACCAGGAGGGTTAATGTTTGTTCCACAAAATCTATAATGTTGATAGTGGGAAATAAATTACTGGACTTTAAGTATGTAATTCGAGCTGCCATATGTATTCATTTTAAACCAGTAGGGTAAGGGAGATAGATTTATTTATTTTCCTAATTTATATCACTTGAGTTAAAATATACGACTCAGTGCTGAAGTGGTATATTTATTTAATTATTTTTTAAGGTGAGCCCCAGGTTTCTTCGAGTGCCGGGGAAAATCTTTGGCGTGCCATGTTTGGCACGCTTGACAAGGGTTCCCCAACCCTGCACTAGACACTTACCATCGTATCAAGACGCGAATTGAACCCTCCAATTAGTTTAGATGAGATATCTCGTCCATCAAGATTTGATCAATTTTTTTAATGAATGCCTATTGTCATCAAGAATGCCTATTGAATTCCGAATGATGAAGATATTGCCTTTTTATGATGACGAGATATCTCGTCCATCAAAATCTAATCTCTCTCAGTTTAGATCATTAACTGCCACTAACATACAGCTAAGCAGCATTAAGAAAAAAAATGACCTAACAATGCGCAATCCATGTGAACGACTTTGGCAACTAGAACATATTCCGAGATTTCTTATACATTAGAATGCCTTTTTCTTTGACAGCATTTGTCTTCGACAAGAATGATTGATGCTAATGCATTATTGGTATGACGAATATTTGTTATTCACTTGACCTCTGAAAATGCTACCAATCTTTTCTGCAACGGTTGTGCGGAAATAACCAAAAGCACCATATATGTCCTCGACTTACTTTCAACTTTCCTTCTAGAATTACACTTTTTTCTGGATTCTGAAAAATATTGGAGAGCATTTATAGATAACGTAACTTATCCACTAAAATATCCTGCCTTCGTAGTGTTCGCACTTTTTACTTTCTTTTATACTTTAAAAACATAATTTTTACAAACTAATTCAATTTAGACTCAAAATAAGACCAACATCTAGAATCTTGTAATTGAATATAAGTGCCACACTTTTAAATTTTATATAATAGACTCATTATTTAAAATAAAACATACTCATTCAAATAAACAAAATTAAGCAATACAAAACCACAAATCACTGCAACAGTGCTATTATTATTGTGTAAAATTTTATCTCAAAGAATATAAAAACTTCATATTTATCAAAAAGTTTCGAAAAATTTTGAACACGATGCTCACGATCGGAAAATTGCTTTTTCCGGAATAATTTTTTGTATTTCCTTATATAAACATTATTTCTTCATTAAAATACATATACAATATTTATTAATCATTACTTTCGATATAGTTACAACCCTTTCCTTTCATCAAATATTAAAATTGAATGAAATGCTTTATTGAAAGTGACAAAAAACTTACTTTTGCACATGAGAAAAATATTAATAAATAATTAAGCGGTTGTAGTATTAAACCTTTACTATAACAACAAAAATTAATTTCTTGTCTTCTATGTATACATGCATAGTTTTAGTATCTCCAAAAAATGTAAAAACTCTAACTAAAGGTAAAATACCAAACATCTTACAACCAGTTTTGATGGAAATACTAAAACTGGATCATTAATATTTATTTTGGGAGTATATAAAGCCACATTGATTGATATTTATGGACTTTAAAACTACCAGGAAAATGCAGCGAACATGCTATTTATTCAACAACAGAGAATGCTTGGCCATAAGATTTGGTAGGAATATAAACGGAACTTTGGTGCATAATACATTAGTTTCAGACAATAGATCTAGATGAGTTAGGATACAGGAATTATTATCTTCCCAATCCCTTTCTTACTAACAGCTGGGTTAACTCTCCTTCGAACTGTCCATCAGTCTAGATAATCTCTATAAAACTTCCAGATGAGATAGCGGAAAGCTTCAAGGAACTTATGAATTCGGTTCTGCCTTATTCCGTTAATTCTAGGCCTTCAGACAGCATGATTTGCATAATTACGTACAATGAATGTTTAAAGAATAAAAATAGGAACGGAGTAGTTAGTTTTCATAACACCAGTGAGATAATTAAGTGGAGTGGGTGTTTTATTGAATTAATTTTAACGAGTGGTGTACTAAAACTAAACATTAAAAATTTCTTTTGAGAGTATAAGCATATTGATTGATGTTTCTGGACTTTTAAACATCCGAGAATATTCATACAATTGCTTCAAATATTCATTATTTCCTGTTTTTATTGAACAGTAGAAAATACACGGTTTTATGATTTCCTAGGCATATAAACTGAACCTTCCATATCTCAGATACTAATTTCAGACAAGATGTATTTCATTTAAGATGCAGAAATTATTATCTTTCCAATCCCTTCTTGCTAACAGCTGGGTTAACTCTCCATCTCAATGTCCACCAGTCTAAATAATCTCTATAAAACTTCCAGATGAGATAGCGGAAAGTTTCAAGGAACTTATGAATTCGGTTCTGCGTTATTCCTTTAATTCCAGGCCTTTAGACAGCATGATTTATATAATTATGTACTGTGAATGTTTCAGGAATAAAATAAAATTGAAGTAGTTTTCATAACACTGGAAAAATAATTAAATGGAGTGGGAGTTTATTTAATTCATTTTAACGAGAAGTGTCTTTCAACTAAACATTTATATTTCTTCTTTTGAGAGTTTTAGAGTATTGATTGATATTTATGGACTTTAAAACATCCAAAAATATTTCAAAATATTCGTCATTTTCTGCTTTTATTGAACAGCAGAGAATACACGGTTTTAGGATTTCATAGGCGTATAAACCAAACTTCCGTGCCACATACTTTAGTTTGAGACAAGATACCAGTTGAGGTAAGATACAGGAATTATTTTCTTTCCAATCACTTTCTTGCCAACAGAGGGATAACTTTCCGTCGAACTGCCCATTCAGTCAAGATAATCTCTCTAAAAATTCTAGATAAGATAGGGAGAAGCTTAAAGGAACTTATGAATTCGGTTCGATCTTATTCTGTTAGTTCCAGGCCTTCAGACAGCATAATTTGCATAATTACATCCAGTGAATGTTTAAAGAATAAAAACAGAAATGAAGTAGTTTTCATAACACCGGCGAGATACGATAATTAAATGGATTGGCTGTTTTATTTAATTAATTTTAACGAATGGTGTCCTTCAACTGAACTTCAATATTTGCTCTTTTGAGAGTAAAACCATATTGATTGATATTTTTGGATTTTAAAACATCCAAAAATATTTGTTCAAAATATTCGTGATTTTCTGCTTTTATTGAACAACAGAGAAGACACGGCTAGAATCCTAAAAGGATTTCCTAGGCATATAAACTGAACTACAATACCTCATACATTAGTTTCAGACAAGATGTATATATATACTTGAGTTAATATGCAGAAATTATTATCTTTCCAATCCTTTTCTTGCTAAAAGCTGGGTTAATTCTCCATCTAACTGTTCATCAGTCTAAATAATCTCTATAAAACTTCCAGATGAGAAAGAGAAAAGCTTCAAGGAACTTATGAATTCGGTTCTGCATTATTACTTTAATTCCAGGCCTTAAGACAGCATGATTTGCATAATTATGTACTGTGAATGGTTAATAAATGAAAATAGAAATGAAGTAGTTCTCATAACATCGGCGAGATAATTAAATGTAGTGGGTGTTTTATTTAATTAATTTTAACGAACGGTGTCTTTCAACTAAACATTTATATTTCTTCGTTTGAGAGTTTTCGAGTATTGATTGATATTAATGTACTTTAAAACATCCAAAAATATTCGTCATTTCCTGCTTTTATTGAACAACCGAGAATACACGGTTTTAGGGTTTCATAGGCGTATAAACCGAACTTTCGTACCACGTTCAATAGTTTGAGACAAGATACTGTTGAGTTGAGATACAGGAATTATTTTCTCCCCAATCTCTTTCTTGCTAACAGCTGGGATAACTCTCCGTCGAACTGTCCATTCAGTCTAGATAATCTCTCTAAAACTTCTAGATGAGATAAAGAGAAGCTTAAAGGAACTTATGAATCCGGTTTGGCCTTATTCGGTTAGTTCCAGGACTTCAGACAGCATGATTTGCATAATTGCATCGAGTGAATGTTTAAAGAATAAAAATGGAAACGGAGTGGTTAGTTTTCATAACACAGACGAGATAATTAAATGGGGCGGGTGTTTTATTTAATTAATTTTAACGAACGAGTTGAAGGATATCCTGTAATATTCACTCGAGTTTAACGGGGACTGCCGTTACTGTTGCTTTCGTATAACATATTGTATAATTAAAAGACGACGAAATTATAGTGTAAAGGAGTATTAAACTGTCTTTAAAACAAACATGAAGGAAAGAGTCAGCTTTCTGTGCTTTCCTTGTACATATAAAAAGTCATTTGAAATACATGATTCTTTGAATAGATTTTGTAATTGATAACAAGACTTACTAGTTAAAAGATTTTTAAATAATTATTAAAGTTGCAAAGTACAATATATTAATGAAAAAGTCAACATTTTGTCTTACAATTTTATGATGAAGGAGAAAACAAAGTGCCGAATTAGATACCCATTAATACATGGCTTATGTGTAGAAACGTTTTGTTAAGAGATTTTTTATGTACTATATTTTTATATTTTAAAGCATAATGCACACATCTAAAGGGGAGGTGGGGAACAGAAACTTAACCCTCCACGTGGTTTCGACAAAATATCACGTTCATCAAAATCGGATCAATTTTGTTAATGACGAGATACCTCGACATCAGGATACTTTTGATTTTTTTATGATGACGAGATTGCAATCTTGTCAGTTTTCTAATGACGAGATATCTCGTCCATCAGGATCTGGTCAGTTTTGCTAATGACGGCGATACCTAGTCGAGACAACCACCAGGAGGGTTAAGCCATATTCACATAGTGATGAATGTTCGCAATCTCCAACCGCATGTGCTGGAGAGTGCATAAATGTGCAGAAATAAAGGACAGCAAGATGTGATTAGTCATTATTAGTCTTAATTTTACCGTTTGTTAGAAGTACAGTTAGTTTCAAGGTGAGTGCTCAAAGTTAGGGCCACTGACAGTCATGCATACCTTACAGTCTCGAAGCAAGTCTCGCTTCCGAATAGAATCCTCTAGCAAATCCAGGTAGCACTTGCGTCCCTGTGTGAATACAGTTAAATTTTTTCCCTACTACCTCTTAAAATTTGTACGGGAGGTTTTAACTCTCCTGGTGATTGTCTGGATGAGATATCACGTCATTAGCGAAACTGACCAGATCTTTTGGATAAGATATCTTGTCCTAAGAAAAACAGATCAGATCTTGATCTTTTCACCAATTAAAAAATTGGCAGTATCTTGACGAGGTATCTCGTCATTAGCAAAATTGGTCAAAATTTTGTTGATGATATATCTCTTTGAGATCATTGGGAGGTCTTAAAACACCATACGCACAAGTCGCAGTTGGAGAGTGCACACGTGCAATTGTAACAGATAAGAACTTTATAGCGGCAGTAACAATATCATCACTTAATTTAACCTCTTGGTGGTGTATCTTCCTGTCGAAAACTGCCCTATAGTATTCAGCCTCTGGTGCATTATGTTCCACACTCATCAGTTCTGGACAAGTGACAATTTTTTTCCTACATGAATCTTCATTACCCTTGGAATAATAGGGCAGTTTTGTCTCGACGGGATATCTCGTTCTTATCAAAACTGGCCAGATCTTGGACGAGATATTAGAGGTTTAAGCTTTATATCCTAATATAATGTATAATTTAATGCTTACGCTGTATCTGCAGATTAAATGATATCCAGAATAGTTGGCTCTAATTGAATCTATTTTCATTAATAAAGAGATTAGATCAATTCCATGTTGTCCACCTGCAAAAAATGTCCAATAGAAGTCTCGGATCATCATGAGTGTTCTTCCATGACAACCCTAAACATTGTAATACATGGTCAGGACTAGCCATGTTGTTACCATGGCAATTGTAAGAGTCAAGGTGAATCTTATTTCCTGCCACTTATTTCACAGCTGTGGTGTGACTTGTTCTAATTTTGATAAAGCTGTCTGTTCTTCTCTATATAGCCCGAGGTTGACAAACAGGCATTCTAGGTGTAATGTTTGCCTCTTCTTTGTCACACAAATGAAACCCAATATTGTATTGCATATTGTATATGGAAGAGCAAGGAGATTAATTAAACGGCTTTTGTTGAATTTTTTTGCATTCAGATAGCGAAGGCGTGCTTGTCATAATGCAACGAATTCTTTCGAGTTTATTGATATGGCCTTGAACTTCAACGACGCTATTTCGGGTTTACAATTTCGTTTTTTCTCCCGAGTCTTTTGAACAGGGCATTTCCTCAGTCTGCCAACGAACTGCGCAAATGTTTTATCTTCGTGACTAACCTCATTTTCGACAATGCCTATGTTAACTTCCCCGTTTACAACCAACCATGGTAACTTTCCCGTTCCAATCTTAGAACTGTGACGTGAATTTCAACTCTTCTACAAATTGTACTTCCAGTGATTTCTCCTTTCGTCCAATTTGTGTATTTTTTGGCAGCTTTTTTCCGCTCTAGAAGTGGTTGTTCCTTCATCGCTGGGTTCATTCTCAGTCACTTCGCTTTTGAATGTTTCTCATCCCGAATGCTGTTTTCCGAAAGCGTCTTTTCACGAGGTTCAATTTTTTCACCAGTAATATCGCAGTTCCTCAGTCTTTTACTCAGAATTACCCTGTTGCGCAAAATCATCAGTTCAACTTTAGCTCCTCTTGAAACGGATATCCTACCTCCTCCAGTATATTAGTCATAAAAGTTCTTGGCTTATCGCATTTTCGTGTGTTTTTACTACAGGAATTCGCTGCAATACTCTATCTTCCTAGTTTATTTCTGGTTTTTGTGTTTGCGATAAAGTTTTGTTTAGTCATGACAAGACTCGCATTCATCAAAGGGAAATGTCCACATTGAAATACTACTTTGAAGTAATCATCCTAATAAGAATATCCTTTCTTTCTTTAGGTTCTTAGGTTCTTTTCAGCTGCGATGGGATTTCTTACGTTCCACTTCCTTGAAATATATATATTTATATTTCAGGTATAAAAATGCTTTAAATTTGATATCCTAGGGCAGGAAAATATTTCATTACAATCATTTTTGCAGCAAGGTTAATTTATATTGGAATAACTGAATGCTTGCCAATAGCAGAAATTATAGGCCATATTTAAACGATAGCTTAGGCATATGGTAACTGGTAATCTTGGAATAATTGATAATGAACAGTTAAGGGAATTAATGTGTAAAGGCACTAAATTCAGACCAATCTATAATATAAAAGAAGTTTTATACTTAAGAGTTTCCTTCAAGACATTGATAATTTCTGTATTATGTCTTCCACAAAATTCAATACCCCTATTTACCTCTTCACAGAATGGAAACTTTATAATGACTGAAATTTTTATAAATGAAAATCTTCCATATTTTGGAAACAATACCTTTAACTATGAAGTAATTGCCCAAGCTATAAAAGACATACAAAATAAATTCATCATTACACCAGTAGAGAGCATCAGGTAATTATGATATTATTTGCAAAAAACTATATTTAAACCTACTAGATACCTAGTTTGAAACTTCTGATACTTACAAGTTTTGAAAATCTGCCTGCAATACAATTATTAAAAAAAATCATACCTTTAAATAAAAGATTAAAAATTTCTATAATCACCATATTATTCTACCGTACATTACTATCTTTCCTAAACTTCATAAAAATCCAATTAAATTTCGATTTATTACTTTTGGGAGGTAGGTAGGTACTTTAATTAACGTCACACTGGAGCAAAACAACGGGCTATTGGTGACGGTCCGGGATCAATCCTAAAGGGAAAGAACCGATTATCACTTTTGGTACAAATACTTACATGATTAAACCTGGCATTTTACTTTGTAAATATTTAAAAATCATTATCAACACCATAATTGAAGAGGGTTACATCTGGATTATTAGTGATAATAATGTTATAAATTACATAAATAATAATGTTGTAAATTACATAAATAATAATGTTGTAAATTACATAAATAAATCGATTATCACTTTTGGTACAAATACTTACATGATTAAACCTGGCATTTTACTTTGTAAATATTTAAAAATCATTATCAACACCATAATCGAAGAGGGTTACATCTGGATTATTAGTGATAATAATGTTATAAATTACATAAATAATAATGTTGTAAATTACATAAATAATAATAATGTTAATATTATACTAACCTATGACTTTAAAGTCCTATTACCAGCATACCACTGGGCAAACTGAAAGATGTGTTGAATTATTATTGGGGCCGTCGTGACTCAGTGAGTATGCCCACTGCGCTAGCAACCTTCGAGTTGTATGCGGCGCAGGTTCGATTCCTGTCTGGTGCATTCCTCCATGGGTGTATTTCTCTCTTCTGTATCAGTAAAACTTTCATTGTATCTGTCGATTACTTGATATTGTATGTCTTGTGTCTGGCGCAACATGGCCAAATATGGCCCTTGCGCCATAAAACCTCAACAAACCAAACCAACCAAACCTAAATTATTATTATCATGATTTTAAAATTTTGATCAACATTAATTTTGAAGAATATGAATTTCTAGTTAATTACTGCATTTTCAATAATTTCATTTATAACGGTGAGCATATATATACTCAAATTAAAGGCATACCCTAAGGATCTAACTTTCCTTCCATTTTTACCAATTTATTTTTACACTATTTCGAAAATTTTTTTGCCTACAAATAAATTCTGCTTTCAGATATATAGACGATTTAATTGTTTTTAATAACAGTAATTTTAATAACTTATGGAAATCAATATATCAGAAGAATTGTACTTGTCAAAAACAAATTCAGAAAATATTAAAGCTGATTTCTTAGACTTGAATCTATCTATTGTGCACAATAAAATTGATATTAACGTTTATGATTAAAGAGATGATTTTAAATTTCCGGTTATTCAATTGATTCATTGGGACTCAAAATATTTCTAAAAAATTTATTATATTACAATTGCTAGTCAACTAGTGCGTTTCAACAAAATTTGTAATTTAAGATCTAACTTTCTATTTCAATGTAATAATCTCCATCAATACTTCCTTAATAATAAATACCCTTCATCTTTTTACAGAATTAGTTTAGAAACATTTGACAATACTAAAAATTATTTAACATGATTAACCCTAATGGCTTATTATTTTTGGAGACATACTCGTTGACTATCAATTCTTAAAAGCAGGAATCGAATACTATACATTCTTAAAAGCAGGAATTGAACACTATCTATTGTGTATTTGACTATCAATTTTAAAGCAGTAATCGAACACTGTTTTATTATGTAATTGAACACTCTCACCACGGCACTTTCAACACCACTATTATATTAAATATATCATAACTGTGACCCGTAGTATTAAAATTTTTGGGGCGTTTATAAATGGCATTTGATGGAGATTTTCGTGCGGAATGTGGCTGGCTGTTCGGACTGTTGCTGTTTTTGCTGATATGGGTAAGCTATTTCCATCTTTGTCCCTTTTAGCAGTGTCTTACGGTTCAGTGTTGTGTTTGTTGTTCTATTGTGTTTGATTTAATCTATGATGTTTTTTAATCTGTGGTGTCTTTGATATTCTAACTTTAATGCACAGACATTTTGCCTAATTTGCCTTATTATTCACCTTTATTTTTTTACTTTTGTTCATTATGGTGTTTGGGGTGAGTGGGCAACTTTTGACGTACCACTGTCCACACGCAGAAAACACCATTTTGTGTTGTCTGGATCAGACTCCTCCCTGATGACGCCCCGATCCACCAACACCACTTCATTTTTTGAAATGTTCTGAAATTTCCCTTTGGTTTTCTTTAATTGAATTATTTTGCTCGCCACTTTTGCGTATTTGAATTTTTGTGATTATATATATATATCCACACTAAATTTGGTACACATATTCTTTAGAACCCTGCGGGTAACGTAGGCTACATATTAACCCACGTTCTATTTGTCCCAGGTGTGCAGAGGGGGCTAAAAACAATTCGAAATTCCCATAGGAATAACATTGAGTATAAAGCGATTGCGGTACGCAACTCCGTTTGTTTTACCAGTATTCGAGGAAAAATAACTTTTCAAATAAAAGTGTTTTACCAGTATTGCTCGAAAAACAATTTTTTTCCAAAATAAATTAAATTCTAATATTTATGTTTGAGCTGATTTTTTATTTCTTCTAATTTTTTAATAATTTATGAATATGTAATTGATGAAAAAAGGATATTTAAAAAATATTTAATTTTACATAACTCTGTACCTCAGAACCAGACGAACGTAAGTCCAAAAATTACGATTTTCAGGTTATTACAGTTTTGCATGTAGAATCTGATTTTGCATCAAGCAATAACAACGTCTGTAAAAAATTCTTCTTTTATGATTTACTATGGTTATAAGAGCGTAAGTCTTAACCTTTGTTTGAGCCAGACAAACGTAAGTCCATCCACTCAAAAAGATAGTTTGTACTTTCATGTATAAAAACTAAGCCTGTTGTTAGACAACGGAAAAGAGACGGTACAAGATGAAACAAAACCGAGAGCCATACATTTATTTTTAACTTTAATAAGGAGGAAGTCTTTTGCAAAACTTTTTTACTGAATACCCTTTCTATTTCTGGAACCTTGATGAGAGTTGCTTTAAAAAAGCCAGTGAGTCTGGTTTGGTAACGCCAGACCTTAGGGGAAAACATATTCCAGCAAATTACCGAGTGATAGCTTAGAACGGATCAAAAACCATATTTCAAAGTTTCCGGTGTATGAAAGCCACTACAGCAGGGAAAGATCCAAACATAAATATTTGGGCAATTACCTGAACATTTGCACAATGTACTCACTGTATGTAGATGAGTGCGAAAAAGAAAAAATTAAACCAGAGGAAAAGTGGGTTTATTCCAAAGTTTTCAATGAAGATTTCAACTTGTCTTTCCACTCTCCAAATAATGACACTTGTGATGCTTGCGACAAACTATACTGCGAAATTAAAAATGAAAAAAATAATGTAAAACTCAATGAACTTAAATTAGAAAAAGAAAACCACCTGGAAGAAGCTTCATATAGGTATGAATTAAAAAGGAAGATAAACTGAAAGGCTGTGCTAATCAAGGTTTGATAGTCTTTATGTCTGATCTCCAAAAATGTTTTCCAACGCCAGATTTGAAAAAATCCTAAAGTTTTTACTCAAGAAAACTCTGGACATTAAATATTACAATTTATAACACAACCGTTGAAAAACTTGGTGTATGATCTGGGATGAAATAGCATCATGTTTATTCACATGGGCGAATGAAGAGCTTCGAAATCCTGATAGGCCTACTGTAAACTTAACAGCGTGGACAGATAATTGTAGTGGCAAAAACAGGAATATTAATGATTTTCATGTACCTATGGCTGTTGGAAAAAATTTCTACTCTAAAAGAAGTCAACCATAAGTTCCTACTTGCTGGACACACCCACATGGAAGTAGATGGCAAGCATAGTGTGATAGAGAGAACTAAAAACCACACTATTTTTACCACCAATGATTGGGCCAATTCTATTGCTTCATGTTCAAAAACGAACCCCTTTGTTGTTAGAAGGATGTGCATTGAAGACTCTTGATTTTCTCTACTTGAAGAGCAAAGAAGCTCCATTTGTTTCAAGGAAGAAAAACGCAGACAAAAACCATTTTTGATATCCGATGCAATGTGGCTACAGCTTCGCAAAGGAGACATCAAGTTGTACTATCAGACCAATTTCGCAGATACCATTAAAACTGTTGAATTTAAAAGAAATCAGAGAGGAACAAAGGGTTGTTATGCCAGTGATGATCCCAAAATTGAGAGTAAACAAAACAAGATAAGTAATGAGAAGTAGAGACCCCATGAATGTAATGCGGTGGGTCACTGAAGAGTATAGACCCTTTGAAAACCTTCCACATGGAGAAAAGGAAGGAAACTTTCCTGAGGATGACTCAACCGCTCTAGAGTAATGTATTTGCTTAATATATAGCTTTTAAGCCATTTATAACATTACAACAATCAATCTATACAATATTAAATATTTTTATACTTTCTCTATGTTTTTGATAGTATTAAAGACATTGTTACTAAGATTGCTCGTGTAGTTTACTTGAAACACCTTTTTGAACTGATACGTAAGTCCTAAAACAGGTTTTTGATGTAGAACCACAATAACGTAAGTCCAATCCTGTCTTAATAAGCTATAAAAGTACATAAAAATTAACCAACAATGGGGGGGGGTATTTCAATTAACGTCACACTGGAGCAACACAACGGGCTATTGGTGACGGTCCGGGATCAATCCCAAAGGGAAAGATCCGAGAACCAACAATGGATAAAGCATGCATATTTTTATTGTTAACAATCAATTTTTGCAGGCTAATACAAATACTAGCTTTGTAGCCAGGCAACGAGATCCTTCTTTTCAGTTTTTATGCTCTCCTGAAAAGTTGGCATAATGTG
The DNA here is from genome assembly GCA_933210815.1 of Meta bourneti. Lineage (NCBI taxonomy): Eukaryota > Metazoa > Arthropoda > Arachnida > Araneae > Tetragnathidae > Meta > Meta bourneti. The sequence continues at coordinate 37,600,367 of OW119934.1, forward strand.
ACTTCACGTTCGCCTGGTTCTGAAGTACAAAACTTACATTTTATAATGGAATACGAAAAGTCCAAACGAAAAACTCATTGGTCATAAAAGCGTAATTTTGCTACTCGGTAATCTGGCAACGCCAGAATTAATGTTTACTTTTTAAATTTGATTAAGAATTCTGTGCGAAATGTTGTGGTCATATTTGAGCATTTCTAAGTATTATAAATACGTTCTTTTTGTAAATAAAACATTATTGTCTTTATCAGTATTGTTCAAAATTCTTTTGTCGAATTGTTCTATTTCAGACTATATTCACTAAGTCGAAATTCGACACGTTTGCACATGTCTTTCTTTTTTTCAGAATTCTGCGTATTTTTAAGGATCGGAATTTCGTTTCTGTTTGTATTTATGTGTTCCAGTATTTTACATATTGTAGATATATTATTTGGAAATTAAATTTTAATGAATTATATTTATTTTCTGCAAAATATCACTAGACATGGGTAGTTTTCTTGGCGGTATATGTAGATTTTAACCAACATTCCGTAAGTCTGCTTGAATACGTAACGGTTTGTAGAATTCTGTCTTCATAAAAATAAATAAATATATAAAACAAAACCTTTTCAAATAAGGTATGTAATTTCTTATTATTTGTAATATGGAAGCCGAATCTCAATTGAAGAAAGTACCACAAGGATTCGATTTAAAACTGAATGTCTGTTCGGTAAAGCGATTTTTAAATAAGACTTTTAAATAAGGCTGATCTTGTAATAATGTCATAGTTAGGAAGAAAATGAACTAGGACTATTGAAAAATTGAAATTTTTTTAAGTGACCGAAAGTCGAGGTCGCTTACTTTACGAATTGAAGCTGTTCGTATTCAACTTAGATAGTTAAACATTCGTTGAAAGCAGTGATTTTCTTTTATTAAAACGATGTAATATCAACTTTCTGTTTGAAAAATTGTAATCGATTGAGTTCGCTTTGTCTACACTAATTACATTTATTTTTAAAACAAGCTCTGTTATTCCACGTGTCATTGAATTTTCAAGAAAAAATGTGTTTATTTCAAAATAAATTAATCACGAATGCCTAAGCAATTTAATTTGCCATCCTGTCATAATGATGAAATCGCATCCCTGGCGCAAGATAAAGATTGACAAGTAGAAAAGTATTTATAGGAAACCTGAGTGTCTCAACGTCGGAAGTTCGTCATTTATACTGAAAACAAACTTATGGGCCATTCGTAATCACTCCAAAACTCAAATCGATTTACGTAGTAGTCACCTTAGAAAAAACTTTTGTAGTTCTATACAGCAGGATTGAGATGAATATGAAATGGATCATATGGATGGATGTATCATGTATACATATTTGCGTCAGCAGTAAATTATAGAAGGTATGAAAAAGTTAAAACGATGTTAAAAAATTATTTTCCGTACACTTAAATGATGCTTGCATTTTTCTATGGAAGAAAAGTGATTAGCCTAATCACTTTTCAATAAACATTTAACCAATTCAACCCCAGCAACGCCGGGTAATTCTGCTAGTATTCTATATTCTAGGTATATTAATCCTCCTGGTGATTGCCTCGACCAGGTATCTCGTCATTGGCTAAACTGACCAGATCTTGATGAACGAGATACCTCGTGATTAGAAGAAAACTAACCAGATCTTGATGGACGAGACATCTCATCATTAGAAGAAAACTGACCAGATCTTGATCTCATGATCATCAGAAATCGTCATTGTTTTGATGAGATAACCGGTCATTAGAAAAATTGGTCAGATCTTGATCCTCGAAATATCTCGTCGAAATAACTTGGAGGGTTAATATTTCAGAAACGTGATTTGCAGTTGCAGCCAGTTTTATCTCAGTTCTCACTTCATTATCAAACACAAGTGAAACAATTTTACCCGAGAGTTTAATTCTTACCTCTCCGAGAACTTTTTCAGATATAGCTTATAAGAAAAGTAGAGCTAAACAATACTTTGTGTTAGCTATGTTGAAATTTCTGGAGGGATTTCACTTTAAATAAATGTATAATATATGTATTTCTAGTTTAATTAGTAATTTAATTAAAAACATCATTTACACACAAATTTAAACATTTAGAATTCTTGAATTTTGTGAATGTAAATCGATAATCATCTCCTCTCCTTCAAACTCATAAAATGTCTTCTTGTTAGTTTGTTTGTAATTGAGTATTTAATTGGATTACAAAAGGAAAATGCTTTTGGTAAAAAACATTCTATGCACATTGTGTGTGCTTTAAGCACAACCTATCCTATTGAAACATAAAATGTAAGCCGTCCTACCAACCAACCATGAGTAGTATGCAGAAAAATAAGCTCTCTAATCTTTCTCAAACTTCTTTTTAACACACATACACAATTGACTGAACAATGAATAAATACTAACTTAGGACTATGCAGCAGATTCTATGCATTGTATGTGTTTTTCCCAGTCTGTCCCGTATTGAACCTTGACTGTAAAATCTAAAATAACCCACCAATCAACCATGAGTAGTGCTAGTCTCTAATCTTTTAGTAAACTTTTTAAACAGTCTGACTGAACGAAGAATAAATGTTAACTCAAGATTACGAAGCATATTCTATGCATTTCAGCACAGCGTGTCCATATTGGACCTTGCGCCATAAAACCTAAACCATTCTACCAACCAACCATGAATAGTGCGCAGAAAAATCATCTCTCGAGTCTTTTATCAAACTTCTTTTAGACAGTCTGACTGAGCGGAGAATAAATATTAACTTAGGATTATGAAGTAATATATCAGAAGCCTTTAGATGTCAAATTAATTGCATTTTAAATATCCAGCTCTTATTCAGATGAGAGACGCAAGTCTGAAATTATAAGGACTTCCTCATGAATTCGACCGTAGGGAAAAAAGCAACCCACCATCTTTGATGGATGACACCAAGCTATGCCCTTGTCTAAGGCTAAATTATGGTATCGCTTCAGATCCATCTTCATTACGGGGCTGTCTTCCTTTGAAGTCACTGTAGGAGGGCTGGGGCATAACAGTTCCGAGATGCATAAAAAGACACGCTCAAGCCATCAAGATCTCAGAGGTGGCGCGCTTCTTTCCGAGAGTTCCACCTTAACATCTTTGTCGATAAAAATGGATCTGTTATGGTGGAGTAATGAAGAAAGATGCGCCAGACTTCTTGAATTGTTGCTCCAGCTGAGCTGTTAATTACATTTTCTGGAAGAAAGTGTATACTAAGTAATAGGGCCTTCAGTTTTCGCAACAGAAAATGGAAAATATTTTTGCAAAACGAAGCAACATCACTGGAAGTTTTCTGCGTCATGATAGGTGTAGATATATTGGTATCCATTTTGCTCAGAAAATTGCAGATAGATATTTAGGGTGGTCTTAAGACATTATCTATCAAATAAGGCATGGTGTTAAGTAAACAGAATTATTGTTAGAAAAGTAGGGAACGAGTTTTCAATTAAACGAAGTTTGCGAGATGGCCATGACATTTTACTCAGCAAAATTACTTGAATTCGAACATTCCTAATTCTTTTTATATTGGAAAGTTTTTTGATCCATTAGTAAAAAATTGAATTTAAATAATGCGTGAATTGTTCCTTATTGTTTCATTCTTATTCAGATGTCATTCGTTATGGTAGAATAATTAAGATGCGCTAGACCTCTTGAATTGTTGCTCCAAGAACTGCTAATTACATTTTCTGGAAAAAATGTGCATCAGGTAATAGGGCCTTCAGCTTTCGCAACGGGAAATGGAAAATATTTTTGCAAAAACAAAGCAACATCGCTGGAAGTTTTCTGCGCCATGAGAGATCTAGAAATTTAGGTATCCACTTTGCTCAGAAAATTGCTTTGCAAAAATTTGGGTCTTAAGACATTACCTATCAAAGAAGGCATCATGTAAAGGAAACAAAATTATCGTTAGAAAAGTAGGGAACGAGTTTTCAATGAAACGAAGTTTGCGAGACAGACATGACATTTTACTCAAAGTTAGTAAAATTACCTGAATTCAAACATCCTTAATTATTTTTATACTTGAAAGTTTTTGTTTGATCCGTCATTTAAATACCGTATTAAAATAATGCGTGAATTGTACATTGTAATTCACTCTGATTCAGGTAAACAAACAACAGTATGATTCCTAACAACAAAAATGCATAGTAGTATCGTTTTAAATTTTATGCGAACGGATATCTGATTGCTATACATGTATTGATGTTTTGCATTACGTGTATTGATCATTAAACTCGGTCTATCAATCTTGTAACTTGAAACTGCAAGACAGTTGTATGGTTTAAAATAATTTTTCTGACATGGTGTTGGTGAATTCACAAAATTTTTATCTATATTGAATCTTGAATGATAGCAAACTGATGCCGTTAAAAACTTTTAAACTATTTGACAATCGGACCGGTCATTAAAGCGTTTTAATTAGACACATGTTTGTCAAAAAATAATTTAATTGCAAGGTATTTTTAAAATTGCTAATGAGGTTATTATGTACTGAAGCTCAGAAAACCCCATTCCATAAATTGAATACTTTCTAAATCAAACATGGCGCATAAAAAAAGCAAAACTCAGTTAGAAACTGATTCAATTCAATGCATAACGAAATTGATTCAGAGTAAATTCACAGAAATTGTCTGCATAATCCTATCTTGTATGAGTTTTTGAGGCTTAAGTCAGTAAATATATCCATCTTCGAAAGAAAGTACCAAGCCCGTCAGCGGAATTTGTCGGTCTGAAATATTTATCGCAACACAAAATTTAGACTTTAGAAAGTAACATTTAAATTTTCGTAGCGAAAAACGTATAGGATAATTGCCAGTAACATGGAACAATTATCAAAATTTAGCGAAATTTTTATAAAACGATTCTGTTAGGAGGCATTCATACTGCGTTTTGAGCGTCAGGCATAAATTACACGAATTCGAAGCTTGCCTTTGAAAATCTGAGCGGGGAATCACACCTTACGCCACAGAAACGATGTTATCGATTGACCTAAACAGCGCCCTCTACCTCCTAAACGCGGCATTTCCGCGCACATTCTTTGACAAAAAATGTTTATTTTGGGCCCCTCTACACCCGATACAATTTGGTCAGAAATTTTCGAAACTCCCGATATAGATAAATGTCTATTTTAAAACTCAAACCCGTACACAAAGTTTCAAACCTGTATTTTCAATACATTCTGGGAAAAGGTATCCAGAAGTTAGATACATTTACATTGCAGATATTGGACCTCTCTTTCAACTCTTCTTAAGAATACAGTTAACGTGAAGTGACGCAATTTAAAAAAATTACATATTGTGAACTTGAATAATATTAAAGTTTCTCTTAAATTAATATAAAAGATTCTGTTTATGCCTTTCAAAAATACACATCTTATGTTCTTAGCTTGAAGTTAGCGCTAATACTTGGGTAGTTCTTGCGATTCTCCCGAAATGTCTAATCTTATATTTCACTTTACTCGCTTTTTTACGGAATGCTTTGAATTGAAACAGCGGACAACTTCGATTGGAAAAGAAATTCTTTATTCATCGACTTTTTCTATGGAATAGTTGTTAATTATACATGGTAATTAAAATTGAGATCAATTTGAGTTAATTACGAGGGGTATTCCAAAAGTAAAGGGCCGTTTGGTCATTAAATAAGAAATTCTTTTTAAATCACCTTGGTTTTCATGCGTTTTCTTTTATTGAACCTTTGTTTACTTTTCTACATAATCGCCGTTCAATTCCAAGCACTTGGTGTATCTGGATACGACTTTTCTTTTTCCCTCTGCGTAAAAGTCCACAGCCTGCGAGTTGCACCATTTCTTCAGCGCCATTTTCAGACTTTCGCTATCGTCGAATTGTATTCAACCAAGCCAATTTTTCAAGTGCAGGAACAAGTGATAGTCACTGGGTGTGAGGTCAGGACTGTACGGAGGGTGGTCGAAAAGTTCCCAGCCGTATTCTTGAATACTTTCAATAGTGCGGGCAGCCGTGTGAGGGTGCGCGTTATCATGAAGGACGATTCCGGAAGACAGCATCCCACGCTGGCGGTTTAGAATGGCACGTTTGAGCTTCGCGAGTGTTTCACAGTACGTATGTAGATGCTGTGATTGTTGTACCGGGTTCGTGAAGCTGATCGTGAAGCGTCGATCAGCCCGGACTTTTTCATCCACTTGTTGGATGAGATCATCCGTCTGAACACTGGGTCTTCCACTTCGCTCTTCGTCGTGCACGATCGTACGGCCCCTTTTGAATTCTCGACACCATTCTCACTTTTCCCTCACTTATAACACCAGGTTCATAGATCTCACTCAATTCACGGTGAATCTGAGCTGCATTAACACCTTTTGCGTTTAGAAAACGAATAACCGAACGCACTTAACAACTGGCGGGATCGCTTATTTTCGACGCCATTGTTACGCTGCGCCAAATATAAACAAATAACGACTGACAGTCGACAGACGGGCCGGTTGGTGCCTGATGAACCAATAGAGGGCGCTGGGGGAGCGAAACTCCAATCAGTGCTGCCAACGGCTTTTTATTAGCGAACGGCCCTTACTTATGGAATATCCCTCATACAATGCCTTACACATACAGACCTCATTCCATTTAAGTCTTCGAAACCCAAACAAATAATTTTAGCATTATAAAACTAAGAAAATATACATATGTGTATCTGCAAAATTTTATTTTGAACAAATTTATTTTTGAGGGCTGCCATGATTTTTTATCTGAGAAACCTGAGAATTTTGGAGTTTAATTTATTTTCCCAATTTTTGCATTTCATTCTTTATCCATGTGTCTTCATTCGTTGAGTTGCATTGCAACTAGTCTTGTAATTTGATTCAAATTCATTTTTTTAAATTTCAAGATGTATTTTATTTACTTAACAAATTGGAACTACGCATTTTGCGATATGATGTAACTAGTGATTCGCGACTTGTTGGAAACGATATGATGCTTAGAGAGCATAAACTAAATAATTGTTTAATAAATATTGTTTGTCTATCGCACAGATTGACAAACAATAGCAACTAATGCTCCGGAGATATAAATAACGAGAATATAAAATCTGCATTACTCCACATTTCAAATCAGCTATTTATAAACTAACACTAACTCCGCTTCGCTTTGCTGCTTTTCCCCGCATATTTTTCATGAATGAGTATCCTCTATAATGCGGCGCCGCGGTACACGGTTGGAAGAGTAGCGAATTAGCAAACGGAGGGTTTCGATTTCGAAACTCGATCCAAACAAAAACCATCGTGTACGCTGAGCTGGTGCACTTTAAATCTGTCCTGATCTCAAATGTCCTCACGTTAGCATGGTGTGGAAGTTTGGAGATTGGGTTGCCACAGCTCAGGTATTAACCTCATCATCTGGCCGTGGTACAAAATTACGAGGTGTTGTCCTCGGTTCTTTCCCTTCGGGATTGATCCTGGATCGTCACCAATAGTTTTGTTACTCCATTCGACGTTAATCCAATTACCCACATCTATAAATGCAACGCATGAACCACAGAAACATTCTACCACGGGATTATTGATAGTACATGGGGTCATCCTCCCATTCAATATCGCTTCGAATGTTTTTTCATCTGGACCACACTCTCGTCTACAGGCCGGGTGAACCTATCCGGAGGGCTGTATCTGATCTACAGGCCAAGTAAACCTGTTCAGAGGGCTGTATCTGGTCTGAGGAACGGTTAAATCGGTTTAGAGGACCTTATTTGGTGTCCGGAACGATTAATCCTGTTTGTAGGGCCGTCTTTGGTCTACGGGCTTCTAAATCTCTCCGGAGGACGGTTTCCAATCTGCGGGTTGGTTAGTCCTATTTGTAGGGTCGTATCTGGTCTGTGGGCCTGAGGTAAACTATTCGGTATAATTAATTTATTTTACGCGTCGTTTTTTTGTGGACGTCACCTGGTCCCATCCAGGACAACAACTATTTCTCAAATAGCTAAAATCCACGTATTGATTCAACACTCCAAGCGTGGTTTCGACCAGATATCACGTCCATAAAGACGTGACCAATTTTGTTAATGACGAGATATCTCGTCATCAATCTATCACCGATTTTTCTATGACTTTTGACGAGATCAAGATCTGCCAGTCTTTTATAATGATCATATATGTAGTCCATCAAGATCTGGTCAGTGTTTTGCTAATGACGAGGTACTTCGTCGACACAACCATCAGGAGGGTTAAAAAAACATGATTTAGGGGAAGGTGTCGTACCATGAGACAGTTATATCTTGAAACAGTTTATATTGCGCTGCCTCCTTTTGAGTAAGCAGCAAAATAACAAACACACTGTAGTTTACATTTCCCACCAGAGAACCTTCTCAAAAAGATTGGCACTCCACAGGTGTTTGTTGTGTTTGCTGAACAACTAATTGAAATACGTCCTTTGGAAAGTAAATATTTTGGATTTTTCATTTTGATTCTTGTATTTCTACTGATTATAATTATATTATTTTTAGGGTTGGTAAAGTTAGTTAAAAATCTGTTCTACTCAATGATACGATTTCAATGTAAACAACCTGATACTACTTTCTAGATTGTTTTATTTGTGAAGGCAATCAGTTGTACCTTGGGACAACCCAAGGTACAACATTTATTTTGTCCTCTGATACAACACTTTGGGTTTACAAATTTTGAAAAAGAAATAGATGAAGGGGATTATGCATTACTGAAACTGACTAGAAAAAAGAAAAGTTAATTAAGTGGTGCAAATTGTGAAAAAAGAAAACTGTTTACGAGGTTAAGTATCTTGTTAAAACAAGCAAAATACGTTTGTTTTAAAAATAAAACAATCTATGAAATCGATGAATGCGACATAATTTGCAAAATACCATTCCCATCGTCTGCAGGAAGTTCAGAGGGACAGAAAAATTTGCTGAAGTTTGCAGTTAATTTCAATGCTTATTATGTTCAATAATTTTACTAAACAGTTATCTCAGTTTGGAATTTTTTAAATCTTAAGTTTAGTTAATTTAATGGTTTTATTCTTGATTTCCAACATTGTATTATTAAAAATGGGCTAATGTAATTTTCAGAATCATTATTTACTATTATAAATGTTGAAACTGTGTAATTTTTAATAAATATGGAAACCTTGGGACACATGCATAGATTAACAAAACAATTCATTAAACAGTTTGTGTTCGAGGTACAAATAAATAAAAAAGGTGAATTCTTTCAAAAGTAATGAATGTAAATAGCTGATGGGAAAACAAGCTGCAGCTACATTATAGCCCCAGGAAAAATAGTTGTTTAAAACTGTCCCAAGGTACGACACCTTCCCCTACCTTGTAGTTTAAGAGTTTGTTCATCAAATATTCGATCGTTTATCGACTATGTACTTTTCACTCTCTAATACATGTAGTTGCATTTACATGGTAATGGCATGTCAATTGAAATTAGTTCCATAAGAAGCTAAAAAATGCTCAGCTTTACAGCATTTAATGTACATTGTAATATTTCATGCAGTGGCCGAATATTAAATATTAAAAACATCAATTTAGACTTGAAAAATGACTTCTGAGTTTCAGGAAGGGGGTGGTTGCCATGGAGACTGAATTCCTTATGAATTTTGAATTTCTCAAACCGTTAAGTTTGCAGCTTTTCCCTACCTTCGTATCTTTCGATTTCGTATTCTAGATATGCGATTCATAAGAATAGAATCCGTCACGTATTTGTTCCCCGAGTTACGAATTATTTTGGACTATATGAATAATATTCTTCGTCTGTTTATTCAGAAATCGAAGTCACGCATTGGTACCAATTGTGTCCAGCTAATGAAGAGTTTTTTTAATATTATTTGCTTTGCTTCATTGAATATTGTTTCCTAAAGCAAATATATAAGGTGACGAGAAATATGTAGTAAAATTTATAAAATTATGGTATAAGGTTACCCCTTGATGTATCATGTTTCTTTGGGGGGACAAGAAAAAAAGCGCTATACCTATCGAGAAAGCGATGTATTTAGAGAAAAATTAATCACACATTAAATTATTCATTTCGTTTGTTTTTTCAGAAATCGAAGTCACGCATTATTACCATGTGTGTCAAACTAATGAAAACTCGTTTTTTATATTCGTTTGCTTCATTGAATATTTTCCTAAAATAAATGTCAGGAGGTGAGAAATGTGTAGTAAAATTTATAAAATTACGATATACACTGCTGGCCACCCAAATTGCAACACCAAGAAAGACAAGAGATATCACAACAAAATTTATTTTGTAGATAACATGTTGACCAAGTATCAAATGATTAAATTTATAGACTTCTGTGAAGTGTGGTTCCTGCCAAAATCAGTAGCCAGAGTAGCCGCCATTGTTGGAGATCACCGCTGCCACACGCCTCGGCATTGATTCAAAGAGACTTTGGATTTGTTCTTGGGGTACAGCAGACCACGCAGCTTCCACACGTTGCCAAAGTTGATCTGGTGTGGCAGCTGGGGATGTATTCTGGGTCAATCGTTGAGCAACCATGGACCACATGTTTTCTATCGGCGAAAGATCCGGAGAGCGAGCTGGTCAGGGAAGCAATTCAATTTGGCGATTGACGAAGAACCCTTGGACAATGCGTGCCACGTGTGGTCGCGCATTATCCTGTTGAAATATGGCTATGGGCAAGCCCTGAAGGTAAGGAAGGACAACTGGCTCCAACACCTCGGAGATGTAGCGCTGGCTGTTTAAAGTACCGGCAATGCGTACCAGAGGAGTGCGAGAGTGATATCCAATACCGCCCCATACCATAATACCCGGTGCAGGACCAGTGTGGCGGTGCATAACGCAGCTGTTCAGCATCCTCTCTCCACGGTGTCTCCAGACTCGAATCCGACCATCGTGGTGTTGCAGACAGAAGCGTGACTCGTCAGTAAAGACAATTTCATTCCATTCTGCCGTCCACATCCTTCTTTCATCGCACCATTGGCGGCGGAAACGTCTGTGGTTCTGCGTCAAGGGTAGACGAAGCAATGGACGTCTTGCGGACAGACCACTCTGCTGTAAACGGCGTCGAATGGTACGCGCAGACACTGGATGATGCGGTACAGACTGAATGTGCTGTGCTATGGTTCGTGATGTGGCTGAGCGATCCGTCACTGCCATACGCACAATATGCCTGTCATCACGTGAAGTGGTGCACTGAGGTGGATGCGATCGAACACGTCGGTCCGTCGTACCCTCCTGCATCCAACGATCACATATCCGCATTACAGTTGTTTGGTTTCGTCCAACACGACTACCGATTTCCCTGAAAGATAATCCACAATCTCGGTAGGCCACTATCCTTCCTCAGTCGAACTCGGATACTTGATCAAAAGATGATCGCTGTTTTCTACGAGGCATAATTCATCGTTTTTTTGAAAAAACCACAAGAAAAACACAATTGCCGTACTTGAAATCGTCGAAATCTCTAAGCCTTAAATAGAGCTTTGGAGTGGCGCCACAGGCGCGCGTGATGTGCGTCTGCGCTGAAATTCTAATCATTTGCATATCTCACCTCCGCTAATGCATGTTGTAAATTTCATATTATTTGCATGCTTCCTTCAGGGTGTTGCATTTACGGTGGCCAGCAGTGTAGTTACCATTCGATGTGTCATGTTCCTTTGAGGACAAGAAAAAAAGGGCAATACCTTTCAAGGAGAGGGATATATTTAGAGAAAAACTTATAAAGACATAATTACACACTAAATTACTCATTTTTTAAATTTAAAACTGCACATTAAGCCAAAATTATATGGTTGAACTTTTTAAAACAATGGTACACACATTAAGATATTTTTGAAACAGAAATTTCTTCTTGTTCACATTTTAGAGGCATCCGGTCTTCGACCATAGACGTGAAATATAAGTAGACTGAGTATTGCTATTGAGAGGAGCTCCAAAAGTGTAACTAACATGTCGACTAGTAGACATGTTAGTTAATAGTCACTTGACTGCTCTGTGAAAAATTGACTTGGTTGGCCGATTTGGCATCTTATCGCCTTATTTGGCGATATAACATGACGGAGTTTATGTGTGAACGCGCATTTTTATAGATCGGTGGGAAAAATGAGAAAATCGCCAAACTCTCTAATACTTGACGAAAGTAGTCTTACATTTATAAAAGTAGTATTGCGATAATGAAAATATAAGATGTAACAACGGAAATCCATAGAGATGCGTATGTATATATGCGAGAAATGTAACTTTTATTAGATCTAACGGAATTTCTGTGTTAGCTCCAACAATATCTATCAAATTAATAATTTCAGAAACGTGATTTTACAGTTATAAACAGTTTTTATCTTAGAAAATGTAACTGATGTTCTCACTTCATCACCGAAACACAAATGACAAGATTTCACCCGAGAGTTTTTTAAAACTCTTTTCTCTCCGATTTTGGAATTTTCCCTTCGGCATTGATCCCGGACCGTCATCAATAGACCATTGTGTTGCTCCAGTGCGACGTTAATTAACTACCTACCTACTTCATCGACAACTTTTTAATACGCATGATTCAGAAATAGCTTATTACAAAAATGGAGCTAAGCAATACTTTCTCTGTGTTAGCTAAGTTGAAAAATTCCTGTAGATTACACTTCAAACAAATGCATAGTTAAATGCCGAAAGAACCAAATCAAAATTATTATTTAAATCTGTGCTATAACCATAGTTTTTGAGTTGACATTGAATTTAGGGAGGTTCAATTAATCAATTAATGATTTTTCAATTTTATATGGTGCTACATATACATGTACATAAATTTTAGACTTTAAGTGTAACGTATTAAGGTGTGTTGTAACTGTTTCTTATATATTAACTGAACTCAAATTGGGGAACTAGTGTTCTAATACAAGCGTATTTAAATTATTCAGATTTGTTGTATCATGGACTATTCGTATTTTTGACTTTTGTGTCTAACAAATAAATAAATAAATAAATATATATATATATATATATGAACCGTCATGATTAGCCCTTTGCTCCAGTGCGTCGTTAATTCAACTACCTACCATGTCTATCATCTACTTCGCAGTTTTATGATTTTTTCCAAATGTAGAAATTCGAATTTCTACTTCTAGTTCGCTTTTCGCAGAGATTTACTTGAAAGCTTTATATCATGTCGCATTTTTACGCAAAAATGTTTTATCTTGACTTTTCAAGCTATATTTGAAAGATGATAACAAAAATGTTATGCAAATTTAAAGCTACAGATTTGTGAAGCGCAATAAAATATTTTACTCCTAAATCTCTAAATACCCGTATATAAGCAGCTTCAAATTGAATCAGAGGATGCCAAGTGAAAATACAAATTTTAATTTAAAATCAATGATATACATAAATACGATTTCCAAGGAATCACATCTTCGACGGATTGAGCAAACATTTTGTAAAAACCCAATAAAAATATTTTACACTTTGGTAATGGAATGTTTTCATAAATGCCTTTTGAAAATGATTGAATGTTGCAGTTAAATGAAATTCAATAAAATGAAATCTGAAAAACTAGAGTATCATTTTGAGTTTCTTTTAGCTCATAATAATTTCAAATATTTTATCCTATTATTATTTAGTATACATTCATATCATTTTAAGGGTTCTTTCAACTAAATTTCAAATTTATACTGTTCAGAATATGGAAAATGTGTTTTATATATAGAATAGATAGTATTTTATGTACAGAGCAACTTTCAAAAACTGGAGAATTTATTCAACTTTTACGGATTATATTTCTTTTCAGAAGCTTTTCCCAAAGATGTTTAAGAATTTTTATGCTTGGAAGCTTAACATTCGATAAGATTTCATAGAATATCCCTATAGAAAAGTTTTCTTGCTTGAAACACTTCATCTTTATTCACGACTAGTATAAGAAGCGTCAATATGCACACTTTGAACACTTTGAATAAAAAGAATATCTACACATATAATATATATATATATTATATTATATTATATTATATTATATATTTATATTATATATATATATTATATTATATATATATATTATATATATATATTTTATATATATATATATTATATATATATATATATATTATATATATATAATATATATATATATATTATATATATTTATATATATTATATATATATATATATTATATATATATATTATATATTATGACCACCCATAAAATTAAAAAATAATTGAAAATAATAAGACAAAATTGCACACCAAATACATTGAAAATTCAAATAAAATTTTAAAACCTCTCTATCTCTGATATAAATAAAAACATGCTTGCAGGAGGGTCATCAAAAGTCAACCGCAGTAGGCTGCGTAGCACGGAAGTGGTTGAATCTAATAGCATTAAGATCAGGGCATTCACTTAAAATGTGTCTGACAGGTATAATTACATCCCAAGTCGGACATGTCCAAACTGGCTTTGAACATAGCAAATGCCTGTGGGTAAAATGCGTGTAGCCTATATCAAGCCTCGTCGGTTTTACAATAAGTCTTTTGTTAAAATTAATAAGTTTAAAACGCTTTGCAGTTGGTGTGTAGAATATTGGCTACTACGAATTTATGTATTCCATATACTCTGCCATGAAGTTTTGATAAAGAGTTTGGCAATATGATTCATGTCTTGGAAGGAGAGAGCTGTCTTGCCATCCTATTAACCTTTTGCGTTGATTTATCTGCTGCTTCATTTCTCAATATATCACGTGACCTGGAATCCAGCAAAAGAATGAAATATTGAAACCCAATCAACATTCATTCAAACAATTTTAAAATGTAATTTAACTGAACTTAGCCCCTATGAAGGGTTTTGTCTTTAAGTATGTCAAGCTATTGTTAATGCTATTGTCTTAAGTGTCAAGAGATCTAGACGATGATTACCATTACTGGTATACAACAAAGTTTTAAGAGGATAAAAATCCAGGAATATACTGTCCTCACCATTAATTTAATACATTGAAACCGATCTGAAGATACTGCATTAAATTCACAATATAAACACAATCAAATCTCGTCATCAAGACTGCCAATTTTTTAATGATGACGAGATCAAGATCTGGTCAGTTTTCTTGTAACGACTAGATATCTCGTCCATCAGTCCGTCGATCAGTTTTGCTAATGACGAGATACCTTGCCGTGACAACTACCATGAGGGTTGAAGTAAAATCTGGATAAGATGGAGCTGTATGAAGTTTGATAAAGTGACCTAAGATTTCATTGTGGTACCTATGGCGAAGGTCCAGATGACCTCCCAACGAATAGTAAGTCCAAACCTTAACCAAAAGTATAGTTTTTAACTATGTTACTGAGAAGCTACGTGTTCCTTATTCTTTAGCACATGAACATGCAGATAACGCGGTATCAGGATCCATCTTTATTCGTATATAAACAGAACAAACACTTATGTTTATGTGGCCCGCATCACATGCTCGGACACCGCCGTCACTGTTCTTTTCTTTTCCTGGAGCTCAAAGGGTCACAAACGTTTGGTACATCCGAAGTCTGCATAAAAGCTACATGTGTACAGCCTTGGGCTCACAATGCATATCAATATCGTAGATTTGAGAGGTCACTCGGCGATTATAACCCACCATTAAAGGTGCCTACCAGTTATTTGAAGTTTTAACCATACAGAGACAGAAGACAGGTCTTCAAATGACAGTTCAACACGGTTGGAATGTATCCGCATGCGAGAAATAAGAAAATGCTCATAACTGGAGTAATTTGAAACTTTTAAGTGATTTTCCACTCGAAAGTTTCATTAGAGGCAATATAAAGCAGATTTCCAATCACATAACAAAAAGGGTTCTCAGTTTCCGAGCCTCCACATCCTTCGCACTCCATATCGGCGATCCCCTCCATAAGTGGAACCCTCGTACCATAGACCTTCACCTGCTGTCCATTACCCAGTGAGATATCGGGCCCCAGTACCAATTTAATGATGGGCCCCAAAGAGAATTTTAATGATGGGTTCCAAGGGAAAGGTTTTTCCAGGTAAGTACCAGGTTAGATAATGGACTCCTGTACCAATTTTGATGACGAGCCCCAGTACTAGGTTAGATGATGGGCTGTTGTACTAGTTTAGATGATTGGTCCCAGTATCAGTTTTAATGATGGGCCCCAATACCAGTTTTAATGATGGACCCCAATACCAGTTTTTATGATGGGTCCCAAGTACGAATTGTAATGATGAGCCCAAATATCAATTTTATTGATGAGACCCAGTGCCAGTTTTTACCGGGTTAGATGGTTGGCTCCTGTACCATTTCGATGACGAGCCCCAATACCAGGCCAGATGATGAACTCCTCTACCAGTTTAGATGGCAGTCCCAGTACTAGGTTAGATGATGGGCTCATGCATCAGTTTAGATGACAGGCCTTAGTACCAGGTTAGATGTTTGACCCCAGTACCAACTTAAATGAGACGCCCCTAATTAAACTAAAAATGTGTAATTCAGGTGCTCAATGTTTAATTTTCGCACAACGTTCCTTCTTTTACAGTGGCCCGGTTGGAAGAGTAACGGACTAGCAACCGAAGGGTTGCGAGTTCGAATCCAGCCAAACACCGTCGTGTACAAAGGGGGCTGGTGCACGTTAAATCTGTCGTGGCCTCAAATGTCCTCACGTTGGCGTGGTGTGGAAGTTTGGAGAGTGGGGTGCCAGCTCAGGTGTTGCCTCGTCATCTGACCGTGGTTCAAAATTACGTGGTGTTGTCCTCGGATCTTTCCCTTTGGGATTGATCCCGGACCGTCACCAATAGCCCGTTGTGTTGCTCTAGTGTGACGTTAATTGAAATACCCCCCCCCCTTCTTTTACATATTTATATAGCTTCATAAAAATACCAATCAAGACTTATAAATTTTAATCTCAGAAAACAAATTGTGCATAATATTACAAAATTTTTCACTTTTTCCGCGCGCCTATACCCTCTGACCCCGGTACCATGGTACCTGTGACCCCCTCCCTCAGTGGGGCCCTCTTGGCATGTATTCACTGGTCCATGCTAACGCAGACTTTAAATGTTCGCTGAAAGCAAATGTTCTCGTCTCGCAATGTAAGCTTTAGATTAAATTTTAAAACTTGCGTACTCGACTGAAGGACTACAAGATTTGCATTTTTTTCGTAACTTTTATAGTGCAGAGTAATTTAGTTTCTATTTCTTTCAATGCACTATTCTTGGAAATTTAATCCTTTACTTTTAACACATTATGCTTCAGGTTTCAAATAGTTTTCGGTTCTTTATTGTACTTGGGTATTTGGTTAGAGTAAGACGAGAAATTTAACTGTTCTGTATTCCTTTTTACTCTTGAAGAAGAAAACTACACACGTCTACTAAATGCTTGAGTCGAAATATTATGGCTAACACACATTCACACAGAAGAAAAAATATGTGAACGTTTCGCATAACAGTTGTTCTCTAGGGAAAAAGAACATGGGGGAGAAGCTTTAAGTAAACTCCTAGCTTAATTTACAATGCATTGTGTGTCCCCTTTCAGTGTGTGAAGTTTAATTTGGGTTTCTTTCTCCAAGATTTAAAAAATTCTTTTACGTTTCTGCTTATCGAGCAGAACTTTAATTCAAAAGCACTCTTAAGGTTTTCCTTCTAATTTCAGGTATACTGAGTTTTTACCACACACAAAATATTACTTTTCTTGCAGTTAATGGGAAATCAACAGAAATATCACGTTGATGGATTGCGAGTTTTTATTTAAAAGCTGAGAACGAAAATTACTTAGAGCTGCATTGTTTTTGCTTTTACTGTTGCGTTATAAAAAACATCAATTGGTGCATCAAGTTACCTCTTTGTATACATATGCAGGGTATTTCAAAACTTCCTGTAGAAGTTTTTAGGGAAGGTATGGAGCGCAAAATAAAACCAAATTCACACAGGGATGAGTGTCCACAAGCGCCATCTAGTTTGCTAGAGGGCGCTTTTCTGCAGAGCGGCAGTTGGCCAGTTTGTACAAGACAGAATTTCAATTCGAGAATAATCTCAATGTTTTCCCTTCTTATTTCAGGAAAACTGGAGTTTTTACCCACACAAGATATTACTTTTCTTACAACTAATGTAAAATCAACAGAAGTATTACGTTGACGGATTGTGAGTTTTTATTTAAAAGCTGAGAACAAAAATTATATAGAGATAAATTATTTTCCTGTTGTATAAGACATCAATAAGTGCTTCAAGTTGTTACCTCTTTGTTACGTTTGCAGGGTGTTTCAAAACTTTCTGTACAAAATTTTAGGGGAGGTATGGAGCACAAGATTAAACCTAATTCCCACAAGGATGCCAGCTCTACCGGGATTTTCTTGAAGGCTTTTTGGCAACACGGCTATTAGCTAGCTTGTATAGCTATCCATGTGTCGACGTTGTCAGGCGTGCTTTACTGTTGGTGGTCTTTGAGCACCTACGATATAGCGCAAACGGGTGGAGCTTGGGATTACCATCCCGACGTAAGTACGGTTTAATTTTTTGTTCCCTATTTCCACTCTAAAGTTTGTACTAGAAGTCTTGAAACATCGTGTATGCAGCCTCTTTATATACCAAGTAGGATAAATTATGATAAACGATCGCTCGAAACATAAATTATAAGAGACCACCTTTTCCCTATGTTAATACTTGCCTATATCTAGTACATATCTATAGTTTCTCAATCGTCTATTATTGTGTTTAATTTACAAACGTGTAATAGGCTCTGAAACACAGCAGTCAAAAACAAAAATAAAGTAAAAAAAACACGTTGTCAAAATGTTCAAATTAATTTTTTAGTTTTTCTAGACCAAAATGTGATCTTTAGACTGATGAAGCACACACTATCATTTTCCCTTTCCCATGAAGGTTAGATTTCTTCTTAAGAAACACTTAGAAAATACCACTTGAGAAACACATCTAATAAATAAATGTACGTTATGCATTAGAATTCTGTTAATAAGGTATTGTAGCAATACATAATAATAATTATAGTACTCTTCTCTGAATAATTGGAGTAAATACAGGGTGTTATAACTAATTATTGATAAAACATAATACGATAAAATTAGTTTCTGCATTACTTAAAAATTGATCCTTCGTTTTCCCTCTTCTTGTCCCCTTCATTTTCCCTCTTCTTGCCCCTTCGTTTCTTCAGAACAGTGTTTTTTGACCTGGTGTGTTTCATTTGTAAGCCGACGATATGGGAACTGGTATTTACAACCATATACACTGCAATGGGAGAGAATAGTTTCATTCCAATACGCGAACTTACTTCCTAATGCGTTCCTAGAAAAGTACTGAAAAATCTACCTGAATACAAAATGAAGCGTACCACAAATGCTACATAAGCATTAATCTATTTAGTAAGATGCGTTATTCCCCTAGCTCCATAGCATAATATTAAGTACCGTACTTTAGGAGATGATACTGAAAATAGTCTACAGTAGAAGAAAATAGCTGTTATATATGGGATGTTAAGAAAAAGTTAAAAGTGGTTCAAAAACAAGCATCATATATTCACTAAATATTAAAAATCCTTCTCTACATTTAAAACAATAAGAGACGTCTGGTGGTAGCTGTATTAGGACTTCAACGGAGTGTATTTCGATGTGGTAACCTTTAAATGTAAAGCGCTTACAGATGATTGCATTACTACAAATACAAATTAGATTTATTCCGTGAATTTATAGTAGAGGACCTTAGGGAAATTAAACTTTATAGATTATCCAACGTACGAAAGTCTTGTTTTTAATCAAATTAGAGGCATGATATGATGGCCACGTTTCTAACTTTGCTGAAAGATACTGTAAAATAAATTATCTTTACATGGAAATTTTTATCAAGCAAGCATATTTAGCAAAATTACTTATTTAATAAAACCTCATGATCAATCCGAAAATTCAAATGGTAGGTAAGTTGGTAGTTGAATTTACGTCGCACTGGAGCAACGCAACGAGTTTGGCGACGGTCCGGGATCAATCTCGAAAGAAAAGATCCAAGGACAACACCCCGTAATTTTGAACCATGGTCAGATGAAGAGGCACCCCACTTTCCAAACTTCCACATCATGCCAACGTGAGAACATTTCAGGCCACGACAGATTTAATGTGCACCTGTTTCCACGTAACCGACGATTTTTGAGTTTCGAAAAAAATTCAAATGGAACACTTATATGGAGAACTATGCTTTTTAACTATCTGATTCATCGCGATATTTTCTCTCTAGTACTGAATATTGTTTCAGCATTGAACAATATATTGCTTTTGGGAAAATATCTCTGCTTTTAATAATTTATTCTTGCAAAATGCCTTCTTGATACAAATATAGTTTGAGAAACTTTTACTTTCTTTTATCTGATTTTAATTGTAACGAGTGAAACCTATATAAGGGCATATATGAGTAAAGCCTCCTTGGTAGATCCTTTCAACTTGAACTATCTAAAAAAGGATGGATTTATCAAAGAAATCATGCTTATGCAAATATTTTAGTTTTCAATCAATTTTCTCATGTCACTCACTTTTCTTACACTCATTATATTCATACATAGATAATTTTTTATTGAATTTTATTTTGGACGATTATTTTGATTGCCTTGAGTTTGGCACTGTATGTTCTAAGAGCTATTACATAATTATCTACCAACCATCGCTTTCAGTCCCCAGCTTAGATATATACGTTTCGACACAGAAAATATGCTGGTATCAACATCATTTTCGATAATTGGCGTAGTTTATGTATTTTAATAAAATTCATGCAGGCATTGTTGAGGTTAAGATAAAATCATTAGTTTATTTTTAGGCAGATTTTAATCCAGAATTGTTGATGGTATTCCATTACCCTTGGTTACAATTTCTTTACCCCTCCAAGTTGTTTCGACGAGATATATTGTCCACCAAGATCTAACCAATTTTGCTAATGACGAGATATCTCGTCATCAAGATACTGCCGATTTTTCTATGGTGACGAGATTAAGATCTGGTCAGTTTTGCTAATGACGAGATACCTCGAGGAGACAACCACCAGGAGGGTTAAAACCCAAAATATTGGGAAATTTACTTTAGTTTTGGAACTATTTGAAGTTTAGACTAGGACAAAGCACAGAAGAGATAAAATTTAGTTTATATGTTTTAATTATTGGTCAAAAATAGAGAAAAATATTAAAACAATTGGTAGTTACGCAAAACCTGGCTTCACAAAAGCTTCAGCAGAATCTCGATTATTCGAGCTCCGATTAACTGAGTGTCCATGTTATCCGAGTGTCCGTGTTATCCGAGCCGAATTTGATACCATAAAACTTCGAGCACGAGTGTGCGCACTTAGTGCTTGACTGATCCAGTTTGGCTGGTAGAATGCTGCCCGTCACAACGTGACAGTGACTCATTGTAAAATGATCACAATAAGTACATACTGAGACATAAAAATACGAGTATAGATTATTCTTAATCCTTGCTTTATGAATCTTACAGTAACAGTAGTATTAACATGTAGTATAGTAAATTTTTCTGTATTTAGTATAGGCTGTTTGTTACTATTATTGGGTATTATTCGAGTTTCTGGTTATCCGAGGTGGCCGCGGTCCACATTGCCTCGAATAATCAAGGTTCTGGTATTCTCGAAATTTTTAGAATTATAAAAGAATTATATCAATGAAATACATCTCAGGCCTACTTGAATCGGTTTCACCTGGCTGACTCCTCTTCGCCAATAGCCCCCTGTGTTGCTCCAGTGCGACGCTAATTAAAATACCTACCTACCTACCATCAAGTGCCGTTTTTGCCTTGACGAGGAAGTCTTTGGAGCATATCTTGCTCAACTGCACCGGAGGTAGTTAATTAATGTCGCACTGGAACAACACAATGGGCTATTGGCGACGGTCTTGAATCAAACCCGAAGGGAAAGTTCCGAGGACAACACGAAATTTTGAATCATTGTCAATTGACGAGGTCACATCTGAGCTGGCACCCCCTCCCCAAGCTTCCACACCACGCCAACATGAAAGTATTAATGAAAATTTAATTCATCTTCTATTTTACTATTCATTTTATGTATATTGGTTTATAGAAGACATCGTGAATTAGGCTTTAATACGCCGGACGTATATATCAAGATGCAATATTAATAAAATACTTATGTAGGAATGAACTATATTATATGAATGTGAGAAGTACTTATAAATATGTATTTCATATAAATGGGACCAATAGCAGAAAAATTGCATAAATTTCTGCAAATTCGAATTTTTCACATCCAAAAATTGACAATTTCCATTTATTGAATTGATTCATGCTTTGGAGTTCCATTCCCTTAACTACCTTTATGAGAAAATTCTCGAGTTGTGCTTTTTGACACATCGAGTTCCGCGACTAGCAAAAAAAATAGGAAATTGCATTTGGAGAAAAAGATTAAAACGTGAAGCGCACGTGATAGAATAATTTGTTAAGCGCTTTTTCAAATGTCACTTATTTCCGTTCTATGTAAAATTGTAAAATAGAAAGAAAATACTCGCATCTTTCTAAAGCTAACGAAGGCTGTAATACTAAGATAAAAAGTAAGCAATTATATTTTTACTTTAAAATCTCCCGTTTTAAAGCTGTCGGACATCATAGGGAATAGAAAATAGCTAATGTAAATAGAGATGTAAAAAGTTAATGAAAAACCAAGAGTTAATCTATTTTAATTACCTCTGTTCGAGGAGACGAGCGTTGATTCTTCAGAGGTTTTCACCAATCCGAAGAATATTGGAAATTAAGTAGATTCGAAAGATTGCTAGTGAAAACTTTTTATTTACTTTGAGTTTTTCATAGGCGTAATAGTTTGGAAACTACTAGTTTTCTCTTCCCAACGTTACTATCTAAAGGGCTGGCAATTGAAAATTTACTTTATTGAACATGCATTCAAGATAGTACTGACTTCAAAGGGGGATGTATTTAATATTGATTATTAACATTCGCTTATTAAGATTCAATATAAAATTAACACGAACGGTATTTTTTCGCATCCTCATCAATCGAAATAATATATGTATTGGAAACTAGATTCGAAAGATTACTGGAGTGAAGATTCCTCAGAGGTTTTACTTGGGATAAACAGTTTTAAAACGGCCAATTTCCTTTTGAGAGTATTTAGTCACCTAAAGGGCTAACAAATGAAAATGTATTAAAAAAATTCAAGTTGGTATAGGCTTAAAAAGAACTAGATGCATGGAATTCATTGTTAACATTCACTTATACAGCTTTAACATAAAATATACGAGTGGCAATTTTTCACGTCTTCACTAATCTGAATATATTGAAAACTAGATTCAAAAGATTACTGGAGTGAAGACTTCTCTTTATGTACGCCGAGGTTTTACTTGGAGTAAACAATTTAAAAACTTTTATCTTCAGAGTATTCATCCACCTAAAGGTCTAACAAAAGAAAATTTATTTAAACAAATTCAAGTTGGTATAGCCTTAAAAAGAACAAGATGTATAACTCATTATTAGCATTCACTTATACAGCTTCAACATAAAATCCACGAAGGGCAATTTTTTACGTCTTCACCAATCCGAATAACATTGGAAGCTATAGAGATGAGAGATTTCTGGAGTGAAAACTTTTCATTTACGTCGACTTTTTAACTGGATTAAGCGGCTTAAAAACGACCAGTTTCATCTTCAAAACGTTATCGATCTAAAGAGCAGCATGCAAGTTATAGGCTTAAAAAGAACTAGATTGTATTACATTCATTATTAAAATTCACCTATAAAGATTCAACATAAAATCAATGAGCGGCAAATTTTCGTCTTCGCCAATCCAAAGAATATTGGAAACTATGCAGATTCGAGATTGTTGGAGCGGAAGCTTCTTTTTATTTACGCATAGTTTTTAATTGGCGTAAACAATTTAAAAACGGCCAGTTTCCTCTTCAGAACACTTATCGATCTAAAGAGCAGGCAAATGAAAAATTGCTTTAGAAATAATTCAAGCCACATGACCAAGAAAAAGGCTCGAAAAATAACTAGATGCTGCGTCCATTATTAACATTCACCCATAAAGATTCAAAATAAAATTGACGCACAGTCGCCATTTGCATGCCTTATTTTTATGATCAAGAGAGTTAAAGGAAACATTTAAAATAAAAGGCAATTTTTATGATAGTAAATCGGGTAAAACTAGGACTAAATCACACAGGTAATAAGATCAAATCCAATTTTGAATATGTATTATCCAATTATGGCCAATCATTCAGATAAGCCATTTATTCGTGTGGAGTGAGTACAGCGAATTGATACAGCGGACGTAATTCAAAAAAGTGATAAAAAACCAACCCTCCTAAAACTTTTATCCGATTTAATCAGATTCTTCCGAAAGGGTATTATCAATTAAGAGTTGTTACGAGAAAGTTGCAATAATTTCAAGACACCCTAAGCATGCCAATGGGATACGCCATCAAGCGGATACAAAAAATTGAAAGCGGTCGTGAAAGGGGAATAATTATTTTCGTGGAACTGCAATTTATTTATCTGAAGCAATTAGTTCATGAAAATAATAAATAAGCATTTGTCGTGAGATGACTTGATTACATCCTGAAGGATAAAAATTCGTTTTAAATTAATTAAACATAATTGAAAATCTCGAAAACAAGGCTTATTATGTTTTTCTTTTTCTTTTCATTCCTATGGTCCACAAATCTTCGCCTAGATATGTTTCCGAGTCCCACTGCATTGTTACTACTTTGTCTTCATTGTCTGCTAGGCAATATGCCTTTTTGTCTTTCAAGTTAAAATCTTTAATTTTCAAAAGGATATTATATTAACAAATGATTTAGAAAATTAAAGGGAGAAAAGTACATTTAGAAAGACTTACGCATTACACAAGTAATCTAATTCTGTTGATTTAACACTAAATTTACCAAGAGGGTCAAAGGACCCGTTTTAAAATTTTGACTTCAACTTACTGTTTGAGTTTTATCGCCTTTTCCTCAATTGACTTAACGACTTTTCCTGAATTTTTATAAATTGATTTAGTAGTATATATTTCTCTTCACCTCTCCCTGCATTTTATTTATGATTATCGAATTTTTGTTATTTTGTTTATAATTATTATTTAAAGATCATTTTTATTATATCAAGCATTAATTCCACTGTTACCTGTATCCAAATGGGCCATTTGAAACGTTTCGGTAAAAAATGGTATTTTCAAAAGGTAGGTAAATTTTTTAGAGTTAGAGTTCCTATCTTAGCTTCGGGATCATCCAGGCTCAGTAGTTTCGTCTGCTGCTCTAGCAACTTGCGAGTTGTAGGCGGTGAAGATTCAATTCTTCCCTGGATGTATTTCTGTCTCATGTATCAATAAAAATTTTCCTTGTGTGTGTATGTTCATTACTTGGCGTTGTCTGTCTTGTGTTTCGCTCAGCATGGCCAAATATAGCCATTTCGTCCTTAAAACCCCAAAACCAAACAACCTATCATAGCTCCAGACACAGGAATACAGACTATGTTATGTTCAAGTGGGCACAATCATTGAAATAAACTCATTTTGGTACTTTTTCAAAGGAATTCATTTCAATATTTCTTCTTTTGAAGATTGCTGAAGAACTCACTTGAATGTTGGTTTATTGGTTTTGAGTTTTACAACGCAAGGACCATATTTGGCTAAGCTGCGCCAAACATAAAACGTTAAGTAATGGACATATACACGCAAAGCACGTTTTACTGATAGAAGAGAGAAATACAATCAAGGAGGAATCGAATCTGCGCCACCTACACCTCACAATTTGCTAACGTAGCGGGTGAACTCACTGAGCCACCTCATTTGAATGATAATTGAATGAAAGAGCGTGTTTATAAATATGTTGACGAATGCATTATACGAGCAATCTGATTTTGAAGATTGAAGTTGGAGACATTAGTTGCCCTTAGTTGCGATGTACCTTGATCCTTCATATAAGGAATAGAGCTAATTGTTATACTTCTGTTGCAGTAGACTTGCGAAGTTTTCTGATATTGATTAAATTACATAGAGCAAACTTCATTTTAAGTTCAGGGACCATTTAATAATCACAAATACTATTTCTTTGCAAGTGATAGAAAACTACTTTCTAAAATGAAATTTACATCAGGCGGAATTGTTCACCTGGGAATTCATTGTTAATTCCTGTCTTGTTTCAGTAACTGTTAAGTAATAATGGCGAAATAAAGAGGTGTAAACCTAAGGAAAGGTATTGTGTGAGGAGCAAGTGAAATGCTACTTGCTTCGTGTATGTTTTCGGAATTCTAATTTGCTCATCCAGATCATTACCAGGATTATTGGTATAGTTGTATTATTTATTTCTATTATCGGAGGGTGGGGGTCGTACACCAAGCGTAAAAATATTGGTACCCGAGCTGTTCGGGCACCTATCACTCGTGCGTATCTATTTTTTGACATAGCAGTCAAACAATCTCACAAATGAGGTCGAGCCATACTGTACATTTGGTTACCCATGTTATCTGGAAATTTGCAATACTAATACCTTCTGCTTGGGGATGGATGTGCTTCAATCATAAAAATATTGCTCTTAGGAGTTGGTACCCCTGTTTCCGGACATGTGTCAAACGATCTCACGAATGAGGTCGAAATGTCAAGCCATCCTCCATATTTGGTCTCTCATGCTTTTAGTATCTGCAATGTTCATCCTTCTGTTTGGGGAAGACTGGGCTCCAACTAATAACAAATTGTGACCCAATCTGTTCTGGCTCCAAGGAGTTGGCCTCGTGGTTTCAAGACATAGCAGTCAAACAATCTCACGAATGAAGTCGAGCCGACCTGCATACTTGGTCACCCATATGAAATGTATATTTGGAGTATTTATCCCTTCTATTTCAGGAAGGCTGGGTCCCAATCAGTACAATATTTTGGCTCAATCTGTTCGGACTCCTAGGAGTTGATTCTGGTTTCCGGACATATCTGTCAAACGATCTCACGAATGAGGTCGAGCCACCTTGTATATTTGGTTACCCATGTCATATGTATCTTTGTAATATTCATCTTTCTGTTTGGGAAAGGCTGGGCTCCATCTATAAGAACATTGTGACCCAATCTCCTAGGGCTCCTAGGAGTTAGCGATCCTGTATTTCCTGACATAGAGGTCAAACAATCTCACGAATGAGGTCGAGCCACTCTGCAAATTTTGGTATCCATGTTATCACACACAGTATATTTGCAATATACAGATAGATATAGCCATGTTTGGGGAAGGCTGGGTCCCAAACATAAAAATGTTGGAGTCCATTGACAGATGGGAACATAAGTGTTGGACTATTTTTACTTGCGAACTTGTAAATTTCAAACACACATGTTATTTATATGTGATTGCTGTGAACAAAATGCTAATTTTTCTAACAATACGTTACCTATTTTCTAGTTTAAATCAATCCAATATTTGTTTCATATATTTTCTAAATGTTTAAAAATAATTTGAACTTGCTGTTTTTAGTTCGTGAGCTTTATCTTTTAAAGCTATTAAATGTACCCGTAAATTCTGCACAAATTCGATTGAACGCTTATTTTTTAATTACTTAAAAGTGACTATAAATGTCAAAAAATTTAACTAGTCATAAATATTAAATAGCTAAGGTAAATCAAAATAATAGAGAGTTTCACTCAATTTTCTTCGATTCGCTTATAAGGACTGAGAATAAAATAAATTGATAACAAATTTTGCTTTATAAGAAATAAGTGCAGCAATTTAAGATTGATGTAATGAAATAAATAAAATATTCGTGAAACGTATATTATGCTTTTTAAAATATATGTAACTTATAATTAGTCTACATAATTTAATATCATATAACTTATATTTATTTGAGTAATAAAATATATAAGCAAAATGTATACCAATATTAATAAAAGTATATGTGGTCAAAGATGGCGTAAAATTTCGATTCAGCATTGTCTTAGCTGTTTAGAAAAATGTCAAGTGACTTCTAATTATAAAGTGAACAAATTATTTCGACTCGAAGGTTGGGACTGCCATGTGACTAGAAGAATAATCTATCAAATTTTACCAATTGGAATTTCTTTTTTATTAATCTTTTATCGTCTCCTAATAATCTAACCAATTTGACATAATCGTTTTCATGATGATAAAACGATGTGTCTAGGTAAGTTGAACAAGAATTCATCACATAAATTTAGAGAGCTGTGCGTGGTTAAAAGAAAGATTAATCATTTTAATTAAAATGTTCGTTTTTTATAGTCTCTTCTACCCTCAAATATATTCAACACGGACCATTTTTGTTGAAATTTTTCTCAGATCAAACACAATGATTTACTCTGAGCAGGTTAAGATGATTTTAGAAACTGTATATCAGCTCATGTTTAGTCATTTCCATATTTCAAAGACGTGCTATTGTTCGATGGGGTCAAGGAATAATCTTGTACTATATGTACTTTTGTACTTTAATTAATATTTTTCAGTTTTTGAATTGATTAATACATGCATTTTGTCTTGCATTATATGGATTGAAAAGTTCACATGTTTACAGTTCATATCAGAGTCAGTCGAAAGAGAGAGTAATTAAAGGATTAATAGTTAGTTTTTCAAAATTTGTTAACCTTCCAAGTGGTTTGGACGAGGTATCAAGTCCATCAAGATCTGACCAATTTTGTTAATGAAGAGATACCTCATCATCAAGATATTGTTGATTTTTTATGATGACGGGATCAAGACCTGCTCAGTTTTCTTTTAATGACGAGATATCTCGTCCATCAAGATTTGGTAATTTTTCTTCTAATGGTGAGATGCCACGTCGAGACAACCACCAGGGAGGTTAACTGTCATGATCATCTTCTATAGTATTTCTCATACAAGAAACCTGTTTTATGACAAACATAATTCTTCATAGTTTTTACATTAGATTGAAAAAAGTGAAAATATTTCATCATTTATGAATATTGAACATCATACTTAATTTGAACTAACTTTTTAGATACGTTATAAATTAGAATTTAATCAAAAATTGAGACTTAATTGAAATTAGAATATTTACATTTATTTTTCACTAATTTAATCAAATATACAGGGTGACCTGTAAAGTCCCTTTAAGCCCTTTAAATTTAAAACAGTGTCTCGTATAGTTAAGGAAATAACGTGTACCAATTGTAAAGTGACCATGCTGAATTTATTGAGACAGCTTAGCGGCGAAATAAGGAAGTTAAAAAAATAACTCGAAAACTAAAGGAGATCGGCCAAAAAGTTCAGTTAGAAAAATGTGCGCAATACCATAATAAAAGCACAGGAAGAAGTTTCATGGAGTTATCTGTAAAATTCGCGGAGATATTCGCGATTGAAATTTGAACTATTCCATGCCTAGAAAAGGGGGGGGGGTCGTCCAGAAATTCAAAAACGTGTTCTCCGATCCTATACAGTTTTTCTTACCCCTTTCCAGATCTTACCCCTCTCGATTTCTTCCTCTGGGTGTACATCAAAGATCGGGTGTATGAAGCTCCGTCGACAATTTTGCTGAATCTGCGGCAGCGTATCATCGATAGCTGCGCTACTGTCACACCGCAGAATAAGGAATGTGCATGCCGGCGTGCTTGATCGAATATAAATGTGTATTGTGACCGATGGTGACCTTTTTGAACACACTCGCCGTGTTTTTGTTTAGCAATAAATTTCTTGCTTTTGCTCATCTGTCTTTTACTTTTCCAATGTGGCACACTGAATAACGCGTATTTGTTTCTGACATTTTCGCATCTGCTCGAAGTTTATCAGGATAAAATTATTAAATAGTAAATCTGCGTTCGTGGCCGTATAGCCGAGAGGTTTTAGCCGAGAGTTGTTGCGCGAAATTTGTGATTTCGGATCGTCAGTTTTTTTTATTTTCCGGAGTGCGTTTCAGATATTTTTTTATTTATCTTTGTTTACTTTCTTTGTTTGAATTTAAATTCGTCGTTGCTTAACTCAGAAAAACTGTATAACACCGGAGAACACGTTTTTGAATTTCTGGACGACCCCTTTTTCAAGGCATGGAATAGTTCAAATTTCTATCACGAATATCTCCGCGAATTTTGCAGATAACTCCATGAAACTTTTTCCTGTGCTTTTACTATGGTATTTCGAACATTTTTCTAATTGAACTTTTTGGCCGATCTCCTTTAGCTTTGGAGTTATTTTTTTAACTTCCTTATTTCGCCGCTAGGAGCGCTGTAAGCTGTTTCAATAAATTCAGCATGGTCACTTTACTATTGGTACACGTTACTTCCTTGACTATACGAGACGCTGTTTTAAAATTAAAGGGCTTAAAAGGACTTTACAGGTCACCCTGTATAATTGGATGATCCATCCTAAAATTGGTAAGTATAGCAGTCAGTTTCTTTCCTTCACAGTAATTAGTAAAGATTGTTTATCTCTAGAGTTGCAATCTATCTGCTAGTGTTGCAAGTTTTCCCACACAGCCCCACATCAATTTCTAGATAAATACCTTTCCTCACAGTTAACCAATTATTCAATACATAATAGTGGTAGTACTGTTACATTTTAGAAAAACTAAAGTCCATCGAATAATGGGATCTCATAGCATTTAGGGAAATTACTTAGATGTCTACATTCAACTAACTTGAAAGCACAGATATTTAATTCTTGTGTTAGATATATAGCTTGGGTTTCCATATTATTTTAGCTCAAATCGGGACCAAATGTTGGTTGAGTTCTTCAAAATCGAGATCGTGGAGCTTCGGAATGCTTTTCTCGAGATATTTTGTAAATAGTACCTATTTTTTATAGTTATTTAAAAATGTATTTATTCAAAAATGGAATCAAGTTTATTGTTTAACCCTCTGAGCGACATGAGATTTCTGAGTAGGATTGCCTTTTATTTCATTTCAATGGTTCAGTTTTGAATTTTTGACAAGTGTGTTCACATACGATTTCAATAAATATCCGTATAAAAACATTGAGTATCATATTCTGTTACAAAGTATCATAACTAAATTGTTTAAAAATGATTTTCAAAGGCCTCTTTGGAGAAAAAGAAGAAAGGGTGAGGGTAGGTAATTAATTACTAGTATTACTTTTTATAAAGCAATCAAAATTACACCTTTTTTGTCAGATCGGCATAAAATGTTTAGTACATTTTTTGGTGCGCCGCATAATTTTACTAGTTAACCTATGCGTACCATGAGATGAAAACAAATCTATCCTAGGATTGCTTTAACCAATAGGATGCGATTATTTAGTCATTAAATGTGTTGTGGGGAGAAACAATATAATACTCGAAAATCTCTTGAAACTAAGAGGGTTAATTCTCAAGCAAAAATTGAACATACTTCAACGAGATCATAAGTTACTTTCGCGATTAGAAATCAGGTAAGCTAGATCTGACGGGATGCAGAAAATTTTCCCTTGTAATTAACTATGTTCTGCTTGTATCTCTTTATTTCATTATGAATACTTGTCTTAAGTTAAAGGCAAATGCAGTTTTACTAATGAGAGCTTCTAGGCATTTTGGCACACCTCAATTCTTAATCTTTGGTGAATCAGTCTTTGATGCTCAGTGGAATTCCATTTGAAGTTTATGACACTTATGATCTTTTCACTTCTTACTGTACGGACTCGAATATTTTGAGCCCAGAATTATTTCCTAAGATTTATCTCGATTGAGTCTCTCAAGACTGGGACACTAAGCTTCCAAATTAACATTGTAATGAACTTCCCAGATGGATCCCACATGAGCCGTCTTAGAAACAGTTTAGTTTCATAACACTGATTGATTCCCTTGGCATTATACTCTAAGTCGAATCCGTCTTTTGTTTCCGATTCTGTTACACGTGTTTTGGTCTCAACTGGAAACGAAGCATCTCCCCACTTTCCCTCGGGACTAAGCTTATTAACTTTCTCTTTAACCAGCGAGAATATTTCTCACTGATTATGGAAGGAGAATGCTTAGTGCCCTGTTTCCACAGGAAAGGGAAGCAGTTTTGGAATTGGATGATGTTTTTCAAACATTAAATCAAAATTCTCGGAGTTTCAGATCCCAATGTTGACACTCATGCGAGGTACCTTCAGGATGTTTCTTGGGACGTTGACCGCCCACGTGCGTTAATAAACACAGAAATATTATTGGAATTGGATGCTGTTTTTCAAATATTAAATCAGAATTCTTGGAGTTCCGGATCTTAGAGGATAATGGTTGACACTCATTTAGGGTATTTTAAGGACGCATCCTGGAATATTGGCTACCCACGTGCGATAATAAACACAGTTAAAAATACTCAGCACACACAGTACATAACACTAGGATTGGATTCTGTTTTTCAAACGTTTAATCAGAATTCTTGAAGTTTCCTAATGTTAACACTCATGATAATGATACTCATTTAGAACACCTCAGGATGTATCATGAACTATTGGCCGCCCACGTGCAATGATAAAAACAGTAAAACAATTCTCAGCACACACAGTACGTAGTACTGGGATTGGATGCTGTTTATCAAACACAAAAAAAATCAGAATTCTTGGAGTATCAGATCCTACTGCTGACACTCATCAGGGTACCTTCAGGATATTTCCTGGGAAATTGGCCGCCCACGTGCGTTAATAAAACAGTAAAAAATTTTGAAATTGGATGCTGTTTTTCAAACATTAAATCAGAATTCTTGGAGTCAGATCGTAGAGAATATTGACACTCATTCAGGGTACATTTAGGATGTATCATGGAACGTTGGCCGCCCACGTGTGATGATAAAACACAGTAAAAAAATTCCCACTTAAAAATTTTGGGTTATTGACAGCTCACTTGCGGTAATAACAGGAAGTTAATTCTACTCATTAAACACAGTGAACAAAACTCCTCCCCTACTCAAATACATGTACCAAATTGTCATTGATGAGTGCTTTTTGATAATTTTAGTGATAATTGTAATACAATCGCAAATAAAAACCTTTAATCATTATTAAGTAGTAAATATTTAAGAAATATTATTATGATGAAATATAATTAGTATGTATTTATGAAAATTATGATGATATGCTCATATACCCCTACTGCTTGCTTCTATTTATTAGTCATTTCCTCTCACATCTTTTTTGTTACTGGTTGTATCGATTTTAAGTTGTCACTCCCCATTATACGACTGATGTAACTTTTTAAAATGCCTAAAGGAGGAATTTTGGAAAGATTCTATTGCTTTTTTCCTTAGAATGGAATCCTTTGAAAAGATTATTTTATTCATTTTCTTATAATAGAATCCATTAGAAAGATTCTTGTGATCAAGAAGGTCCAAATTGTTTAGAAGTCATGGAAAGAAGACTGCAGTCTGCAAGATGGAATTTTGCGTATGAACCCTTCAGAGGGTTAATTCCGCATTGCTCTAGCAAGAAAAGTCCTAACAGGGAAGTCCAACCTTTGGGAATATGTGGATATATTGGATTATAATTCACAAATAATCACAAGAAAAATTTCTTTCGACACGTCTTCGATGATTTTATTAATCCAAGATTTAAACAAATGGTGAGGAATCTGTGAGAAATTTTGAATCTTAATTTAACCTCAAACCCTTCTTGTGGTTATTTAGACTAGATATATCGTCACTAGCAAAACTGACCAGATCTTGATCGCATCGTTATAAAATATCGGTAATATCTTGATGACGATATATCTTATCATTAGAAAAATTGGTCAGATATTTATAGACGAGGTATCTCGTCGAAACCAGTTGAAGGGTTAACGGCTTATCCGTTCTTCAGCCTACACTCTTCCCTGCATGACTCCTAAGCAGTTTTGGCCTTCTTGTCCAATCGAATATTTCCCAGGATTCTTTCAAGCAATCGATGTGGCTATTTAGTCATTATGTGGGGTTGTGGCGTAAAAGCTATACTACTCCGAAATCACGTGACGCTCAGATGGTTAAATCTCCAATTTACAGTAAAACCCATTTGATGTGACCACCCACAATTCTAAGAAAAGGCCATCACCCAAACGAATTGTTATGGTCATTGAATAAAGGTTTTGTTGTGTGTGTGAATTGATAGTACAGATTCCAATTCAATTTAGGTATATTTTCCCAGAATCGTTAGACAATTCCATCATTCTCCCAAAAGCTCTTTCCAAACTCCAGGTTAAGTTATTTAAGAAAAAGACACTTGTGGTGGTCAGTTTTTGGGAATATAGTAAAGCAATTATACAGCATATCCACTTCAGGTTTTATGGTACTTATGAACTACATGATAGAACTTAAAACTATAAATTGGGTTAAATAATTCAATCCTCTTATTTTCCTCGCGAGGTATTTTTGACATTTTGTTCCTATCAATACAAATATTTAACCCTTCAAGTTATTTCGACGAGGTATCACGGCCATCAAGATTTGACCAATTTTGTTAATGATGAGATATATCGTCATCAAGATATTGCCGATTTTTGATGATCACGAGATCAAGATCTGGTCAGTTTTCTTCTAATGACGAGATATCTAGTCCATCGAGATATGGTAATGGTTTTGCTAATGGCGAGATACCTCATCAAAACACAACCACCAGGTGGGTTAAAACATCATGGGTCTCTCATTAGGCCATAAACACCATGTCCTATTACTCATAATAAGCAATCGAGGTAAAGGGATTAAAAACTTAAATTTTAATTGAACTCTGAAAGGTTATTGAAGCACGATAAATTATTCAAAGTTATATAATTTTCTAATTAAAGGAATTTTTAAATTACAGTTGCATATTGCTAGGATTAATTTAAATGGTGGAAACAAACTTTCTTTTTTAACTGATCATAATTTGTTATCAAGTGTATACCATATCCTTCGCTTTCAAAACAAAATAACTGTTAGTATTCAAACAAAAATTTAAACGAGTGTTACAAGATAAGTGGAGTGTTACCCCTATGGTATATAATAGTTCAAAAATTAACTGAAAAGAAATACGAGAATTCCTTTACTATCAGAGTATTAAACACCACAAATATTGATAATCAAGTTTTAAAATTTCACTAAAATCTTTTTCTACGATTATTGGAAGGCAATATTATTTTCTTTTAAATGATAAAATGATAATCTGTTATATCATAACGCATTTGAATACCACTTTATTTGTACTTTCCATTTTACAACAAAATAAAGTTAAAGATTGAAACAAAATAAATGACGTTAAACACATATTACAAGATATTTGGACTGTAAACTCTATGACTTATATCAATTGAAAAATTGATAGAACAGGAACACGAGAATTCCTTTAATGTCAAAACACTAAATCCCACACATTGGTAATAACCACAATAATTGATAATAGCATTTTAAGATTTCGCTACAACCTTTTTCTACGATTATTTGAAATGTTAGAAAGTAATCTTATTTTTCTTTTAAATGATAATCTTTTATCATCACCTAGATACCACGTTATTCATATTTTCTCTTTTAAAACAAACTTGCGTTAAAATTTGAAACGAAATAAGTGACGCTAAACACGTGTTACAATATATCTGGAGTAACAACTCACTCTATGACGTATATCAGTTAAAACATTAACTGAAAAGAAACAAGAATTTCTTTTTGTACGAAGATTAAACCACACACATTAGTAATAACCACAATAATTGATAATAATATTTTAAAAGTTCACAACCATTAACTGCGATTATTTGAAATAGTGGAAAGTAATCTTATTTCTCATTGAAATGATAATCTTTTATCGAAGCACATGAGTACTACATTATTCATCCTTACTCCTTAAAAACAAAATTTCGTTTAAAATGGAAAGAAAATAAATTTACGATTATTTTAAATGGTGGAAAGAAACACTATTATTTTCTTTAACTTATTACAATTTATTATTTAGTGCATAAATGTTTCGCTAGATAAAAATATCCAATTGCAGAGAACAAAAATTATTTTATCCAAAAGTGCAAGATATAACACATACACCAAATTTAATTAGATAAGAGATAAAACAAAACATTTCATTGAAGCAGATTACTTATTGAATTGAAATCATTAAAAATATACCAACTTGAGAAAAATTATAGTTTAAAATATCGATTGGTAGAAAAATTGTTACATACATTCTTTTTTAAAGGTTTAGAAAAAATAATTTAGTTTCTGATGTATACCTAAGGGACTTAAAAATCAATACAAGAAACTAAAAAGGGCAAGCCAATTTTGTTATGTAAATGGTTCTAAAAATCAAGTTCATGAATACGATACCCTATTTCAAAGCAAAATATTCAGACAAAACTTTAAACACATGTGACAAGATATTTGGAGTGTACACTGTATGGCGTATATCAATTGGGAATTAGCAGAAAAGAAATACGAAGAGAATTCCCCTACTGTCGAAACACTAAACCACAAATATTGATCCATCCCCTTCACACACTAATCTTCCTTTCAAACAATTCTGGGATTAGTTTCAGAACAAAACACTAAGAAGAACAATTGGTAACAGCGAAAGTATAACGAACTTCATTAACGTACTTCCTAGAGTCAAACAAAAGTTTTGAGTTCGGAAACCGAAAGTAATAGATATCTTACTGTGCGGCAGAAAGAGACACGTTGTTCTGTTTAAAGGCGAAAAAATTGCCAGGCTTTCTAGAGTTCGGGGAGGTATTATTTTCTAAAGAAAATGTTCCCTTTTTGAGTTTCTTGATTTTTATTTCGCTTTGTTCGCGTTTGAAAAAATAAATGAAACAGTTTCTAAGTTGTTGTCAACAAGGATTCTTTAGAGAATGTTAGTGATTGTAATTTGTTGTTCGGATACTCTCCGAAATTATGTTGCATTGACTGGAGAATAGATGAGGAAATTTATTTTTTGCATTCACCATATGAAAACAAGCAATAGAAAATATATAATAAATTTCGATAGAAAATCTATATTATAAATTCGAAAATTGTATCCATTTATTACATAAATGACAAGTTTTCCAACGAGGAAGCTTAGACATGGAAACAAACTATAGAACGTATGGAAATATAGAATAGTTTTTTTTATAAAAGGCCGCTATAATAAATTTAGTAATTGTTACTCTCGTTATATTTTGCTTTCTGAATTTCAAAAAATTTAACCGTATTATTGAAATATTGGAAAGGTAGGTAGTTGGTGTGTAGTTGATTAACGCGTCGCACTGGAGTAACACAATAAATATTAGAAAGATAATTTATTAGGTATCAAAGCGTGTCATGTATTGCACATTAGACCTAATAATAGACTTGCGAAATCATTATCCTGCAGCCTGAATACTTCAATTTTAATAAAAATCAACTTATAAAACCGAGAAAAACACCTACTCTTTATTTAGTACACTTTAATACTTAATAAATTAAATTATAATTCACTGACACCTCTTTTTTCACTAGACTTATTTAATACGATTTAGTGTTTTTAGCTCTTCAAAAATTTTATGGATTCCAAATGAAGAAAATAGCTCGTTGTGTTGCTCCAGTGCGACGTTAATTAGAATACATACCTACCTACCCAAATAAAGAAAATCAGAATCAAAAACAGAAAAGGATAGAGATTAAAATTGAAGTTGTACTGAATATTTATCATTAAAATTAGTAATTATGCACATATAGGTTTGAAAACTGATCTAACTATAAGAGGGTCGTTTGGTGAATTTCTATGTGATAGGGGACACAATTAATTTGGTGACGTCACTGCTGCTCTACAACTATCTCAGACCAAATTTTATAATACTAAAAATTATATAACAGATAACTAGGCAAATATTAATTGAAACAGCTTACCTTAATGTTTAATTCTAATGTTTGTTCTAATTTGCTATGTGTAGATCGGTTACCTTGGTTTTAATTTTTGTTCAATATGGTGTTTGTGTGGGGAAGGTATGAGAAATTTTTAGCTTATTGCAGCTCATACGTAGAAAACACCATTTAGTGTTGTTTGGGTCAGGTTCCTCCCTGATGACGCCCTGATAAACCAACATCACTTCTTTCTTTAAATTATTCTTTAAAATTTCCCTTTAATTTTCTTTAGTTGAATTATTATCTTACTCGATACTCTGTCTTATGGCTTTAGCTCACATACATGGAGAGTTCTGTTTGGTTAATGCTTATTCCCCGATATATATATATATATATATATATATATATATATATATATATATATAATATAAGGGAAAGAACCGAGGACAACACCACCACGTAATTTTGAATAATGGGCAGATGACAAGGGCACTTCACTCTCCAAACTTTCACACCACACCAACGTGAGGACATTTGAGGTCACTGCAGATGTAACGTGCACCAGCGCCCGCGTACACGATGATCTTTGGTTGGACCGAGTTTCGAACTCTGAACCTTCCGATTGGTAATCCGTTGCTTTTCCAACTGGGCTTCTGCGGCTCGTATTGCTTGTATGAAAATTACATGAATCAATTATTTTTCATCCTCTATTAGGCTACAAAAATGGGTTTCAGAAACGATCGCGTTATCTGCAACAGTTATGACGTTTCACGTCAAATTTCCGATTGAAGAATTATTACCACCGATCCTGTTTTTCGGGTCCAGATCTGTTCCTTCGTGATTCAAGGGTGGACGTAGCTCAGCTGGCATGCTCACTGCACTAGCAACCTGCGAGTTGTAGGTGGAGCAGGTTCGATTCCTTCCTGGATGCATTTCTCTCTACTGTGTCAGTAAAACTTTCTTTATGTGCGTGTATCTAATACTTCACGTTGTCAATATTGGGTTGCATGCGTCATTTTGAACCACGAAACCTCGGACAGCACCTCGTTATTTTGAACCACTGTCAGATCAGGAGGTCACATCTGAGCTGGCACCTCACTCTCCATACTTCCACATCACGCCCACAGGAGGACATTGGAGGCCACGACAGATTTAACGTACAACAGCCCCAATGTACACGACGGTCTTTGGTCGCACCGAGATTCTAACTCACAACCATCCGATTGCTTATCCGTTACTCTTCCAACCGGACTACCACTCACGCCCTATATATATATATATATATATATATTCAATGTCAGGACAGGAGTTGAGTCAAAATGACTACTTTTCAGTCTTAAGGTGAATATTTGACTCTTTCTCAGAATATTCAGGAAGAAAAGAAGCAAGCCATGATACAAATAACTGTAATTTAGGTTCGTAGATTCGTTAAGTTTCGATTTAAAGCATATTATTTTATTTTTAAATTAATGATGCATTCAACTCCTTGGTACTCATGAAAAGTCAGACTTAACCCCTTTTGCCATGATACGGAAGATATATATATATATATATATATATATATATATATATATATATATATATATATATATATATATATATATATATATATATATATATATATATATATATATATATATATATATATATATATATATATATATATACAAAGAAAGGGATAAATATATATTCCTTTCTTTGTTCTTTCTTCGCAATTATATGTGAAAAAGAAGAGCTGTAGTGTTTCCTGCCGCAGTTGAAACATCAATTCGCGCGAGAAATAAAATTGCTGTTGATGTCAAAATGCATCGGACAAATGCAGAACAATTATTTGATTTAGACTTCGCAGCTAGCTGCTCGATTTTATGAAGTGAGAATAAGAAAATGGAAGGAAAAACAATTTCTTTCCTTCTAGGTTCTTTCCGTTATTTATTTCTTCTGTCAACCACAACGCGATTCAATTGCTCGGTAAATAACGGCGCGATAAATCACACAAAGATAAAAAAACGTGAAAATAAAATTTATTTTTCTCACTTCGGGCGCAGTTGTTACAATGCCGCAAATAATAAAAGTAACAAAATGGAGAATGATCACTAAAGCACTAAAAATTACTCGTTGTTCCCAGTATGATGGTTTTCTACAGCAAGTGAAAGCGTTCCTGCTCGACTCCGACCTAATGGCGTCTGAAAATGATTTATATTCCTTCTTGGCAAGAATTTCGGGCATAAAACTCAAATACGAAGCACTGGTGTATGGTGTGCTCGGCAGTGCACTAAACAATAATTTTGAGGCTTATGAGGGATTGAGTTATTGTGTGCTTAACTTCTCAATGGTGCCAATCATATACAGCAATAATTCAGGAAACTCTTCATTTTAAGGTTAATGGCTTCATTTATAAAATGGAAACTGAGAAATGGAACGTGACTTTTCAGAGCTAAAATAAGTCTTAGTTTAGTTACCGTTGTGAGAACTTCTCACGAGGAAAACTATTTTAGATCAAATTTTAGAATTGGTTTGTTCATTTTCCTGGATCTAAGATGGAAACATTTAATGGTAGTCGCTGAACTGAAGTTTTATCACACATGGCATACAACATACAATAAATCCTCGATTTCCTCAAGGTTTTCTTTCTTCAATGGTCCTCCCATTCACCAGATCTGTCGCCCATCGAACAGGTCTGGTAGGTAGATGATCACCCAAGGACTGGCACACCACAGACTACTCGTGGCTACAATGAACTTTATTTCAGTGTATATTTAATGTTAATAGTGTATTAATAGTCGTTAATCCTGTATAAAAAATATTTTTTAAGGATATAATTAGTTGTTGAAATATATGTCAACGATTGATATAGATATACTAGTTGATATAGAAATCTAAAAACTAGTTTCCACCTAGTCAAAAATAGAAAACAATATGAATTGCTCCATTACAAGGAAAATGTTTTCCTTATACCATAACCTAAAATCACCAAATATTTTGAATTCTACATTTTGCCACATCTATTTTCTCTTATCCAAGTTTTGAAATATTTTTAATCATGACAAACAACTCAGATTTTGCTTTCAAAAATAAGTAATGGGACGAGCCGAAGAACACCAAACCCATGCGCTTCATATGTGTATGGGCTTGGTGTCATTCAAAAAAATAATTCAATTTTTGAATGATTTTTTTACTGTAAGAAACAACTCAGAAATCCTTCTCGATTTATGAAAAGTTATTTAAAAATAAATAATAGTATGTGGACAAGAACACCAAGCAGAATTATTTTGTTACAGCAAGGAATTTTTTTACTCTAGCCACAACCTAAATCACAATGTATTTTGAGTTCTGCACTTTTCCGTATATATTTTCTTAGTCAATTTTTGAATGATTTTCAATCGTGACAAGCCACTCAGAAATGATTTTTAGTTTCTGAAAATTTTGCTTTCTAAAATAATAATAGGATGCTCTCAAGAACACCAAGCATGTGCTTCCATATGAGTACGGGAAGAATATGGAAACTTCACTTCTGACAAGAGTTCCTAAGCAGAATTAATTGCTTCGTTACAGCAAGGAAAAGTTAATTTAGCCCGAACCTAGAATTACAATGTATTTTGGGTTCTATATTTTGCCCTTTTGATTTTTTTATTCAATTTTTGAATAATCTTTTTTACTGTGAGAAACAACTCACAGAAATCATTTTCGATTTATGAAAAGTTTATTTAAAAAATAAGCAATAGTATGTGCTCAAGGACCCCAAGAATTGTTTAATTATAGCAAGAAAACTTTTTACTTTATGCCACAACCTAAAATCACAATGAATTTTGAGTTCTGAATTTTTCCATATTTTCTTATTCAATTTTTGAATGACTTTTAATCGTTACAAACCACTCAGAAATTATTCTTAGTTTCTGAAAATTTTACTTTTAAAAATAATAATGGGATGTGCTCATTAAAACGAAGTCTATGCGTTCACGTTTGTACGGGAAGAAAATGAACTATCGCCAGTTTCTAAGCTGAACTAATTGCTTCGTTGCAACAAGGAACAATTTTACTTTATGCTAGAACCTAACACTACAATGGGTTCAACATTTTGACCTATTTATTTTTTTATTCAGTTTTTGAATGATTTTTCATCGTGAGAAGCAACTCAGAAATGATTCTGTTTCTGAAATTTTGCTTTCAAAAATAAGTAATAGGGTGTGCCCATGGGCTATAAGCCCGTACGTCCATATGAGTACGGGAAGAAAATGAAAAATCTGACTTCTGACAGAGTTCCAAACCAGAACTAATTGTTTCCTTACGGCAAGGAACAATTTTACTTTATGCTAGATCCTAAAATTGAAATGCATTGGGTTCTACATTTTGACTTATTTATTTTTTATTCAGTTCTTGAATGATTTTTCATCCTGAGAAACAACTCAGAAATGATTCCCCGTTTCCGAAATTTTTGCTTTCAAAAATAAGTAATAGGATGTGCTCAAGACCACCAAGGCCGTACGTCCATATGTGTACGGGAAGAAAATGAAAAACCTGCCAGAGTTCCTAAGCAGAACTAATTAGATTAATATTCAAATTTTTGTTTTCGTTACGCGTCTTAAATGTATTTAGGCTAATGGCAAAACAGCGGAAGATAGGTTATGTATTATGTATCCTATGTGCACGCATCACAAAGTATTAAAATTCCGAAGCTTTGCACTAAACCCCGTTAAAGACATTTCCGCATTCAAAAATCATGATAAAAAGTTAGATGTTCGAGGAGTTTTAAAAATGATCTAAAATCCAAAAATAAAAGAAAATATAATATAAGGAAACTGTAAGCCTCTTATCATGCTCTTAAGTACTCGTTAGTTTCTAAGCAACGTGCAATTGAAGGAAAAAAAATCGTCGAAAGTTTTTATGTTGCGTAATTATATAGATTAAGCTTGGAGATTTTTTGGTGCCTTGTTTTGAATTAAAGGATGTTTTAGCACATAATTAGATTCCTTTATTTTTGCAATGTTTTTTTACGTCAAAGAGTAATGATGTGTAAAAAGTTTGGAAATTACAGTACTAAAGATAAAATAATTCATAGCCTTTTTTGTTTTTAGATCGAGTTGAAAGATGCCGGAAAGATCAAATTATGGGCACCCAAGAAAATATTTCTCTTCACGTTATGTTGTTTATGCTATTCAGTGATGTCTCGTTTTTTTTAAATGAGAGTTAAAATGTATATGCATAACACTTTTTAGCTTGTCGAGTAAAAAACTTTCGTAGAAACCTTACAGATGCAAATGAAACCTAAAAAGCACACTTTTTGGTGGAAGCTATTTCAGTGCCTTAGAATGGTGTTAGAGCTGCATTAGTGTTTTAAATCCATGATTATTTTCAATCAACAAGAATCGGAATGAAAAAACTACTAC
This sequence comes from Meta bourneti, assembly GCA_933210815.1. Classification (NCBI taxonomy): domain Eukaryota; kingdom Metazoa; phylum Arthropoda; class Arachnida; order Araneae; family Tetragnathidae; genus Meta; species Meta bourneti. Next base: position 37,643,360 of record OW119934.1, read on the forward strand.
TTGATAAAACTATCCCGGCTTTCATATTTTAGAAAAAAGGTTTTCGATTGGAAAGTTTACGAGTTTTATTTTAAATACAATTATAATATTTAAATTCTATTGCTTATTTACAGAATCAGTAAGCATTTTTTGTCCATTCATCTGACAGAACTTGAAAAAATCAGTAATTTAGAAGGGGACAGGACATTTAAATGTCACACTTTCCGTGAAAATCGGTAGAAGCTTCATAGTTCGGTAAAAAATTATTTTTCGGTGGATTATTTTCAAATTTAGACCTTTTATAGTATTAACGTAATAGGTTAAAAATGGAGTTACTGAACAAAAACCGAAATGACGTACGAAATCACTTAAATCAATTTCTTCTATCATTTAAATTTTTATGTTATTGAACATAAATATAAGAGTAAATTTTGACAAACTGTTATTTTATAGTTTTACGGTTGTAAGATTATTTTAAAACCAATTACTCTACAGTAATGAAACTACACACTTCTAGGACCCATTACCTATAAAATGACTTATGCATATCATGATAGGTTCCCAATTATTTGAATTATGATATGTTGATTGAGTTTAGTGGTGCAAGGGGTCATATTTGGCCAAACTCCTCCAAACACAAGGCAGACTACGTCAAATAATGGAGACACACAAAGAAGTTTTACTGATACAAAAGAGGAAATACACCCAGGCGTTAGCAACCTACGCCGCCTACAACTTTCAGGTTGCTAGCGCTATGGGTAAATCCACTGAACCACGGCGGCCCTATTTGAGTTAAGAATATAAAAAGCATTAAAAATCTAACTTTGTTATTTATTAGGAATAATAGGAAAAGTATAGATAATTTTAAGTTGAGGTTTTGAGAATAGTTCATTTCATAACAGAAAATACATAATTTTTAAATGAATATTAAAAAGTTGAATTAATAGATGCATTACCATTTGAGTTATTTTGCGGACCGTAAACTTTAACCCTCCTGGTAGTTGTCTCGACGAGGTATCTCGTCATTAGAAAAACCGACTAGATCTTGATAGACGAGATATCTCGTCATTAGAAAAAATCTGATCGAATCTTTATCTCATCATCATAAAGAAATCGTCAATATCTTGTGACGAGATATCTCGTCGAAACCCCTTGGACTGTTAAAATTAATATTTCGACAAAATGTTTTCTCTTATTTTTGTTCATAAACACAAATATTCAAATGATAGAAGCATTAAAATAATAACACTTTTAAACACGACATTCATACTATAAAAGCCCTTTGAAAACAGTCCAATTTGAAAACATTTCATGAACAAATAACCCTTTTTTACCAAACTTTGGGAGTTTTACCTGTTTTCACTAAACATACAGAAGTTGAAAGACCCCGTCCACCTTCAAATTACCGTCTCCCAATCCCACTTCACCGATAAACAAGTGTTAATGTTTAAATACAAGAAGTCAGTAGTGTTTATGTTAGAAACTATTCTTTTTTCAAAAGCAGCGATTAAATATGAATGAGATCAAAAGTTTCTGAAACTTCATTTATCACGGTGCGATACCAAGCACTTTCACGAAAGAAAAAGGACCAGAAAATGAAAAATTAGAAGTGAAGCATATGTGTTACCATAGCCAGCAGCGCATCTGTGTATCAGTTTCCAAATAATCGGAAATGCTGAACAAAAAGTAAACTACCTGCACAAAAAGTAAACTACTTTCGCCCCAAGCTGAATGCGAAAAAACCTAACATTGCATTCAATACATTCAGGAAACAAGAAATTGAAACTCATTATTTAAATATATTCTCGATTCTTTGAAAGAAGCATTCGGTATACCCAAATCAGAATAGAATATTTATTTTACTTTCGTGTTTCTCTTGAAAACTTCTCGTATCTGTTTAAAGACGCACTTTAAGTGAAAGACCTTTCTGTTTTTGTTTAAAGAAGTATAACTCACGTATGATATATAAAAGTTTGGCACAAAGTTGATTAAAAGTTTTGTAAGACAGGATTAAATTATAATGGAAAAGTGGTAAATAAAAACCCCTTTCTTTTACTTGTGCAACAGTGATGCTTATGCGTGGTTTGTTCTTTATGACTATCCTATTTTAGTTAATATCCATGCAGTTACGATACATTAAAAAGAATACAGACAATCTTAATAAAGTAGATGGTATGTTTTGAGAAGAAACTTCAACGTTAATTAAATAGATTTGCATCAAAATTTTCACTCCGTTTATGTTTCCGTTCAAATATGGGTATATGGCTGAGGTCTTTACTATTTAAACTTTACCAACAGATTTTTTAGATAATTTCATCAATATTAATTAATACATTTTTAAATAAGCGAGATATATTCTCTAAGAATTTATTTTTGTTCTTTCGGACAAGTAGGTAGGAAGTTGAATTTATTTTGTACTGGAGTAACACAATGGTCTATTGGCGACTGCCCGATATCAATCCCGAAGGGAAAGATTCGAGGACAACCCCTCGTTATTTTGAACCACGATTGGATAACGAGGTCAATACCTGAGCCGGAATCCTACTCTCCAAACTTCCACACCGCGCCATCGTGAGGACATTTGAGGCCACGACCTATCTAACGTGCACCAGCCCCCACGTACATTTCGGTCTTTGGTTTGAACTCGCAACCCTACGGTTGATAATCCGCGACTGTACCAATTGGGCTACCGAGGCCCTCTTATTTTAGAAAGATTTATTTTAAAATTTGTTTAATATGTGGGTTGCAGTTCCTCAGCTGATATTTATATGAATAAAATTTTTGAGGGAAAATTTTTGTAAAATTTTCGTGTATCTATTTATTAAAAATAAATTCATTAAAGTATCAATAGTAATTGCTCAAGTCTTGAAAATGAATTAAAATATAACTTCTTATAAACAAAAAGTTTTCCTTTTATTAACTTTCTGAATGTCACGAGATTTCTGAGTAGTGTAGTGCTGCTTTTACACCACAACGCATTTAATGACCTAATAACTACATCGTTCTAAGAAATCCAGACTCCTTCAACCTTTAGAAACATTCTATTAGTCATTTCTTTGAATATAATCTTTTGGAACGATTATATTGGCCCATTCTGTAGAATAGAAAATCCTTTGGAACAATTTTATTGACCCATTCTGTAGAATAGAATCTTTGAAACGATTTTATTGGCCAATGGTTTTAAACGCAATCAAAGCACATATGACTTCTTTCTGTAGTAATACCTTTTTCACTGATTCTTTCCGAGTAACTTGATTGTAATAATTAATTATTTAAAATAATTAAATATTCTCAATTTTACTGCTGGATAAGATAATGTAGTTAAGCGTATTTATGGAAAGCATTGGCAGATCAATGTTTATTTTGCACGTCAGTGAACACAAATTTCTTATACAAAACAATTTAACTGAAGTTTTCCGAAAGAAAGTTGAAATTGAAAGTTATAATTTTCCTACATGCAGAAAAGAAATTTTTATTCATTTCTGAAGTTAAAATTGAAAGTTAAGATGTTTCGAAAGATTCTCTTTTTGAGTTTGTGATGCTTGCTTTTTGGTAAACAGTTTTATTTATGATAGATTCTGATCAATATCTGATAACAGATTTTAATCAATCGATAATTTATAGTTAACTCATATATTTCATATATGCATGTTTCGATACGTTATGCATTACATGTTACATTTTGTGTTCTTAAAAACAGGAAAATTGTTGGAAGTCTTCAAAACTTATCCTATTGTCTCTCTTTGTAAAAAAGCATTACATTTTTCTTTTCATTTCGCACTAAGCTTTTTCTAACGTTCAGCTTTTTTAGTTTCTTTCATTTCACCCACATTAATTAGCAAATCTAATTTTCATGCCTTACTCTCATTGTTCTCATTTCAACAAGCTTCCTTTGTATTCTGAAAACTAATTAATAAAACTTCTGCGTAGAGTGATTCTCTATGGACATTATAATTATAATTCCTAGAAATTCGCTCAACTCTCATAACACACCATAACTGTGTTTAACGATTTAATTTGCTTATCTTTTTCGTATATGCGTTCATTGAAACTAAAGGACTTTATTTTTTAAAAGCATTACAAAATAAAAATAAAATAATATAAAAGTGTTTGAGATGATTCAAATGTATGAAATATATCTGATTCTTCAATATAGGATTGCATTTAAAAATATTTCCTCCAATCAGTCTACTTAAATATAATCACTATCAAAGCAGTGATATTGATTCAAGAACCTATAGCTTTTCTTAATTTTAATTTCTGTCAGTATTTCAACATATTACAACTCCATTAAAGCACAACTTTTCATTTAATTATTTCGTCATCAATATTATTGCACTATTATAATAATTTTAAAAAATATGCAAATGGTCAGTATTTGTAATTTAAAAAATTATTCTAATGCTCACTTTTTGTACTTACAAAAATTACGCTAGTGGTCACTGTTTGCATTAAATGCTAATGGTCACTGTTTGCAATTTAAAAAATTACTTCAAGGGTCACTATTTGGAATTTAAAAAATTATACTAATGGTCACTATTTACATTTGTATACAATTCGTATCTTCAACTAGTATTTTACTCACTCATTTTTTATAAATATATAAAAAAATAAACACAGCTCACCCGTTATTCCTGATGTAAAGAAATTATACTAGTGCAGTGGTCAAACTTTTCTGGTCAGACCACTTTGAAAATTAAAAATTTTCTCTGACCCCTTGAGATTATAAAATTAAATAGCGCATATGTAGACCTACTACATAGGGCCATAGTGATCTTTATTTTTCACTTCAATAATAGGGTGTAAGATATTTAGACCTACGTTAAATGGACTATTAAACTTCACTTAAACACTTCAAATTAACAGTCCATGTAGTTTCGACGGTATATCTCTTCCATCAAGATCTGGTCAATTTTACTAATGACGAGTTACCACGTCCAGACAAAACTACAATGTTACTCCAAGGGAGAATGAAGATCCAAATAGGAGAAAAAATTGTCCCTTGCCCAGAACTGGTGATAATTTCGAACAAGTTTTTATATTAGAGGCTGGCCGCTACAAGGCACTTCTTGAAGTGTCCCTTGTCCAGGACCAGAACCGGTGACAATTTCCAACATATTTTTGTGTTAGAGGCTGGCCGCTACAAGGCACTTCTTGAAGTGTCCCTTGCCCAGAACCAGAACCGGTGACAATTTCCAACATATTTTTGTGTTAGAGGCTGGCCGCTACAAGGCACTTCTTGAAGTGTCCCTTGCCCAGAACCAGAACCGGTGACAATTTCCAACATATTTTGTGTTAGAGGCTGGCCACTACAAGGCACTTCTTGAAGTGCCCTTTACCCAGAACTAGTGACAATTTCGAACAGATTTTTGTATCGGAAACTGACCACTGCAAGGTTCTTTTCGACACGAAGATAAACCACCTGGAGGGTTAAGAATTAATGATGGCAATTTAAAGTTCTGAAACAGAAAAACTCGAGATCTGAACTATCTTGTAGCATAAGAGAGGTTGGTTTATTACCTATCAACAAATATATTCATTACCCACACATCGCATCCCAGCTATAATATCTCCATAACTAAAAAAAAGTCAATTTCTAGTTTTAAGTGTAGAAAGACTAAATACATGCTTCTGCTTGTTGCAAAACTGCCACAACTGCTTGTTGCAAAACTGCCACAACTGCTTGTTGTAAAACTGCCACAACTGCCACAACTAGATTCCAATAGAAGGCAGTTTTGCAGAGTGTAGAAGCATGTATTAATTGTCTTTCTACACATAAAACTAGAAATTCATTTTTATTTGATTTATGGTGGTATTGCAGCCAGGATGCAATATCACGATTATCAGTCACTGGGAAGTCATTGGTCCTTAGACGCAAGTGCAGTTGCTCATTTTATAGAAGATATAATAGACATTTTTTAATAAGCATTTTCAGAACATAACAGTGTTTCTATAACAAAATCGAAGAAATAAAGGGAGATTTTTTAAGTTCTCTATTTTGGCTAGTGGAATATTGCATGCTTTCCACGATCCCCCTGGAGCTATGTCGCAGACCACACTTTGTGAACCTCTGTACAGGTGACTTTGAGAGTATTTTTATGGTTAAATATAGCTTTTCGTAGTTTTAATTCCATTTCATTATTTTGATATATTACTGCTCTATTAAAACACATTACACTTAGTTTACATTACATTTCATTATTTCGACAATAATAGATTACTCCATTCCGGTAACTTAAAAATTTAGTTAATGCTATTTGTCTTTACATAATTTTCATCTTCAACTTGTATTTTGCACTTAATTTTCTTCATAACTTACAAAACGTCAACACAACTCATCTCTATTCGTGATTTACAGGAATCATACTATGTAATGACCTTCAACGGTATTTTTCTTTTTTTACATAGCTACAACTTTTCGTAATTTTAATTATCACTCCATTATTTTGACATACAAGTATTACTACGGTATTAAAAAATACAGCTATATTTTAACAGTTTAAAAGCCCACTTTATTCTTTTGACATAATGAATTACAAAGCTCTTATAATTTAAAATATGCTTCCGTTTATATAATTTGTGCCATAAACTGTTCTTTTACCCCTTATTTCCTCGTGACTTTAAAATATCAACACAACTCTATTACAGATGTATAGAAATTATATTTTAGTGACCTCTAGAGGGGTAATTTTTTTCCGCTTTTCACATGATTTTATTTCCCCTGCGTTGGAGTAACTGATATTTCTCCCTCTTCCACAGCAAATGATTAATCTCTTTTAAAATTTCCGACATCTGTTTTCGACGTATCAACAGAACCGCAGTTTTTAAGATACTGATTTTCAACAAAAGTCAAATATAAAGCCAACCCGAGAAAATCCTCAAAGAGGACTAACAAGTTCTCAACTTCCAAAGCCCTGCCAAGGAACACGTCAACTCGCTACATTTTAAACGTTGAATTATTTCTAAGCACATAAATACAATGAAAGCTGGCGTCTCGAAAATGATTAGTTTCTGGTTCGAGTTTTGCCAGTGAAAGCTGACTTGAACAGCTGAGGAGGGAAATATATTGGTTTCAGGGAACTTCCTTCCTCCGAACCAATAAGAGGAGGGCAAGAAATAGGGAGGGAAGCTATCTAGATCTGAATTTCTTCGATATAACGTCAAATGCTACTTAATCAAGCCGTGGTGGATATTTCGGTCCTCCAATGCAGTGCCATTAGGATTTGGTTACTGGAGCTGGTAGAAAGTGTTTTAATATACAGCCAAGTTATTTTTATGGGTGGTATCAATCTCCGAATCGGAACGGTACCATAATATTCTAAATCAAATCCAGGAAAGGTTTTTGAAAGTGGAATATAAAATATTTTGGAGCCGGAAATCGTTATGAAAGATTCAATTCGTGTATTTCATCCGATTATTTTCATTACGACTGATGGAAGGGAATTTCAATTTCAGATGCAGCTATATAACTTTTGCAGTTTTTATAATTGAAGCGTAGTGATAAGCCACAGAAATATGTTGCGCAATGAAAAATCAAAAACGAAATAATCAATTTCTAAAGAATTTCGGGTTTGAATGAATGCGAACTGCTTGCAAGTTTAAGATAGCATGATCTCTCGAATAGTGGATAAATCATGATTTTAGAATTTTTAAAAACTGAAAATTGCTAGCCTGAACATTTTGAAAAGTGCCTTATTATGTTGCCGCCCAAAGCTCTTCAATTTTTTAATACGCTATTTTTATACATTGCATTTGTAAAGCTCAAATTAATTCTTGGATTCATGAACAGCAAATATATACTGCTAGTGTATATTTTAATTGTTCAACAATATAGTTTCAGCCGCCTAACTGGGATAGTAGTCATAGCGTTTATCTGGCACCCAGATCAGAGGACGCGGTAGCCCGGTAGGTAGACAAGCGGGTTAACAACCGGAGGGTCGAGAGTTCGAAACTCGACTCAACCAAAGACCATCGTGTACGTGGGGACTGGTGTTCGTTAAATCTGTCGTGGCCTCAAATATCCTCACGTTGGCGTTGTCTGGAAGTTTGGAGAGTGGGGGTGCTAGCTCAGGGATTGATATCGTCATCAGACCGTGGTTCAAAATTAAAAGATGTCCTATTGGCGTCGGTCCGGGATCAATCCCGAAGGGAAAGAGAAATATCCGAGGACAGCACCTCGTAATTTTGAAGTGTCCGAAATATTTGGACACTTCAAATCCGAAATCCGAACCCCCGGACTATTCCGTCCTCGAAATATTTCGGGTCTACCACCCACCGTGCAGAAAGCACTCCGAACTGTTTTATGGCCTGCGCGCTTGGTTGGGTTTCATGCGGAAGGGCCATATTTAGCCAAGCTGGGCCAGATATAAGACAGAATGGCAAGTAAATGCACACACAAAGGAAGTTTAACTGACACAGGAGATAGAAATATACTCAGGATGAATTACAGGAGTCGAACGTGCACCGTCTACAACTCGCAGGCAACTATCTTAGTGGACAAGCCTGACTCTTGAAGGGTTAGATTTTGATGCATATTTTATGAGTGCCATTAACCAAGTCTATCTATTTGGAAATTCATTTTACAATATTAATTTCGGTCATAGAGTACAGGCTTGAAATGCTTTTCCATAATTCCATCAGTCACGATCGCAGGACTTACCTTATTTGCACATTAATGTTATTCAAAACATATTATGGTAGTCTGTAAAGTCTCCGTTTATGACAATTCAATCTGGTACGCTAAGTCATTCTTCAAAGTAATACTGGCTTGCGTAAAACAGCGTAAAGCGGGTGAAACACTTAGCATACGAATTGAATTAGGGCTTAGATTAATAATGGACATGTACGATATTGCGGTTACACAGAGGGCTAACAGCTATTCTAAACTTCAAGTTTCGAATATCTAGTAAAACTCGGATCGTAGGCATAAGGAGTTTCCTATATGAGTAGGTTGCTGTAGTAAACAAAATACATTTTTATTTTAACCCTCCAACGAGATATCTGGTCCATCAACATCTGATCAAGTTTGTTAATGACGAGATATCTCTACCATCAAGATCTGACCAAGTTTACTAATGACGAGATACATCGTCATCAAGATATTACCGATATTTTGGTGACATCAAGATCTGGTCAGTTTTCTTCTAATAACGAGATATCTCATCCATTAAGACTTGGTCAGTTTTGCTAATTACGAGATACCTCTTCGAGACAACCACCAGTTGGGTTAACCACAGAATTTAATTATTTACGCAATGGTTTCTGCAAATTTTGTATTTTTTGGACTTTGTATAACAGTATTTGGTAGAAATTTGGAAAATGTTGGGAACTCGAAATTTAAAATGAATTTCTTCAGTTTTGGAAATCTTGAAAATCCTTAACTTGGTATTTTAATCATCAGAACTCATGACAGCAATTTTTAACTATATGAGAAGTTAACACGGATATATTTTGCTAACTGAAGTGTTCTCAGCATGACTTCTAGATAGTCTTGACTTTCTAGACCAATATAATCCATTCCTAGGATTCTTTCAAGCAATAGCTGTGGTTATTTAGTCATTATGTGTGTTGTGGGAAAAAAGCAATGCTACACTACTTGGAAATTGCGTGGTGTTCAGAGGATTAAACAAATGCAGATTTTTGTTGTAATAGGTAAAGCTTCCGAGTACGAAATAAATTCTACGTCCGTCTTTGGAGATATCAGATCCAATGGTCGACAAACTTGTGGGTGGGAAATCATATTATTGACCCATATCTTCTGCCTGAAATACCAAGGACAAACATACCTGGTATTTCGATATGTATTGACTGATTCCTGATAAGTATACCACTAGAAAAACTACATGGTCTGTAGAAAAATTTGGGCTTAGGGGTCAGGTTGAGTGACCATGAAGGACAATAGATATCAAGACCATACTTATACAAATAACATAAGGTACAAAGGGATGATTCAAATTACAGTTCAGTTCGACATGCGGAACGCAGAAATCAGTACTTTGCGTAGCCGTCATGGGCGGCAATAACAAATGCTACACGTCTCTAATGAAAGAGAGGCTTTTGATTTGGGGTACTTCAAAACATACTGCTTCTACATGTCGCTAAAGTTCATCTGGCGTAGCCGCGGGTGGTCTGTGGTGTGACAGTTATTGGGCGATCATCGACCAGACGTGTTCGATGGGCAACAGAAGAGTGAAAGAGGGAGCCACTAAAGAAGCGAAACCTGACGGACGTTGAGGAATTGTAAATTGCATGAAGCGTGAGGTCGCGCATTATCTTGATGAAAACTGGCCACAAGCAAAATCTAAAGATAAGGGAGAACAGCAAACTCTAAAACTTCAGAGATGTAGCAGTGGTTGTTGAGTGTACCGGCAATGCGTAGTAAGTGGGTGCGGGTGTAGAACCCATTCGCATCCCCTACCATAATGCCTGGTGACGGACCGGTATGATGATGCATATTACAAGGATCACGCAGTCAGTCGCTATGGTAGTCCCACACTCGGATGCGTCCATCGCGGTGTTGTAGAAATATTGGTATTTTTTTTATGGTATTTTCAATTAACGTCACACTGGAGCAACACAACGGGCTATTGGTGACGGTCCGGGATCAATCCCAGAGGGAAAGTCCGAGGACAACACCACGTAATTTTGAACCGCGGTCAGATGACGAGGCAACACCTGAGCTGGCACCCCACTCTCCAAACTTCCACACCACGCCAACGTGAGGACATTTGAGGCCACGACAGATTTAACGTGCACCAGCCCCCTTTGTACACGACGGTGTTTGGCTGGATTCGAACTCGCAACCCTTCGGTTGCTAGTCCGTTACTCTTCCAACCGGGCCACCGCGGCCCGTAGAAATATTGGACTGCCGGCTGACGTATCTCAGAGAACGACTCGATTTCATTAGAGATCGATCCTACGAATTCAACAACAACCCAAAGCGTCTCCAAGTTTTAAGCCGCTTGGGTAGATTTGTGTGGAAAATGACCCCTAGCCCTCCATCGAGGGTCTTGGCATCAGGGCCAGGACAAAGCGTGTAGGATCGCGTAAGGTCAAAAAATCAAGGTCACCGGAATAAGACAGATGCCTATGTAGACATTCCCTTAGTCATGCAAGCTGAAAGCCATATCCAGCTTAAAAGGGTAGGATGGAAGAAATAGGGATAAGACCCTATTCCATTCCCCGGATTGGATACACGAGCATCACGAAAACTTAGCCAGCCCTCGGGTTGACGAGCAATGCCCTTTTGTTTGCACGACGACCAAGTGAAAAGCGAGTTTCGTTCTTTACTGTCGAAACCACCTGCCAAAATGTCTGGGGCCTTCCTTGCTAATCCGTAATGACCTCGAGGTCAGGGCGGAGGGGCTGCACCCCCAAATAATAAGAAGGTGTTGTAGACAGGATTGAGATTCGCCTGAAAAGACGATGTCATGCCATTCGCTAGTGTAACGAGGCTGCTGCAATCCTTCTAATAGGTCAGTTCGTACTTCTTGCACCCACCGATTCCATATTAACATCACTGAGGCTTGATTTCGTCCAACACGAGCATCGATTTCTTGGTAGGAGTATCTGGAGTCTCGATAAGCCACATTTATTCCTTGGTCAAACTCATAAACGTGCTCATATGACTGCTGTATTTTTCGACGAAGCATAATTATCCCTACACACAGGACCAGCGTTAAAACACAGTTCAAATACTCAAATACTCAAGACCATCTCTCTATTCTTCCTTTAGATACTGAATATAGGAGGCGTTACTGGCCCATGTACTTTGCATATACGCTACTTTGCTAATCAGTTGCATAACAGTCCATGTGATCTATGCTTGGGGTGAATTTCCAGGCTATTGGATTCTTCCTTCATGGTGTTGCGTTTTCGATGATCAGTAGTGTATTTTTTCTATGAAGATATATATGGCGCAGGAGTATCAAACACCAGCCAAAGTTTTGGCATAATTATTGTCTTGCTTTGATGTTGCAGCAACTTTTGCTGACGTGGGGATTTTAGATCTGTCCAATCAGTCATTTCACATGCAACACCGGTTTTCTTAGATTTGCAAGATGGTAATTTTGAGAACCCTTTAATATAAAATTAAAGTATCATGAATGAGTCTAAGTTAAAATAAATTATTCACAGCATGGGACGTCATTAGTTGTTACACATGTTTGTTTCTCAAAAATTCAGGATCGTTGAAGTATAGTTCCCTAAATAAATTCTACCCACTCAAAGCAAGGGATATCTCTTCAGAATTATGCGGGATTACAATCTATATAAATAAAAATGTCTGATATAGTAAAAGATAAGCCAAACTGGTAGTCAAAATCTAAAATATTTTAAAAAATACTAAAAACGATGAAAACAAGATGGTGAAACCGGTCTTACTGTTTCGGTGGAACAAAACGTCCATACATCAGAAAACAAGTTGATGGTATTTTTATCCGTTTCTCAACCTCAAACTTCCGAGTGGTACAATACAAAACACTAATCATCACAGAGGGGAATAGAAAAAACAACAATGTTCTTATGAGCCGAGCAGTGAAAACGATGCTCGCCAATCATGTTCACACGTCCACCCAATGAATAGAAATATGAGTCGGCAAGTCCAATCTGGTACAAGCGTGCCTGAAGGTAATCATGTCCCGTTAAGATCCTGAAACAGGCAACCCCGATGGTTTTGAATAAGTCACATATGATAATATGAAACTGATGGACGGAGTATGATGTCCCTGATGATAATGAATGGCTTTTATTGGTATTATATGATCGTGGAAAGTTTTTGTTGATAATTTGTGATGTCTCTGATGATAATGGAAGGTTTTGATAGTGTGTGATGTCCTTGATGATAGGGGGGGTTTAGGATGGCAATGTGTCATATCCCTGGTGATAGTGAAAGTTTTTTGTGGATAGTGTGTGATGCCCATGATATTAGTGGACGGTTTAAAATGACAATAGTGGGCGGTTTAAGATGATACTAGTGGGCGGTTTAAGATGATAATAGTGGGTGGTTTGAAATGATGTGGGATGTCCTTGATGATAGTGAACTGTTTGTGATGATAATATGGACTGTAAGTCAATTATGGTAGTGGACGTTTCTTTCTGATAATGTGTGATGTTCCTGAGATGGTAGTGGGAGGTTTTTGTTGCTAGTGTGTAATGTACTTGATGATAGCGGTAGGTTTCTGATGATAATGTGGGATGTCCTTGATGATAGTGAGCGGTTTGTGATGCTAATGTGGGATGTTCCTGATGATTGTGTTTCTACTATCAAAATAGCCTATAGACAAGTTTCATCACTTTTTTAACATCTTTATTAGTCATTTTTTGAAGCTTTTAGACTTTGGCAATTAGAAGTGTTTAATTTCAGGAATGCATAACCCTCTTCGATACCATTCTTTCAGAGAACTGAAACAATATCTTTGCATCCATTCGACAGTTGTGATAACTTTTCGACTATCAATGAAGACCAGTCATTGAAGAAGGTATCTGGCCATATATTTAAACAGCTCATCTGATTACTCTCGCTGAAGAGTGCACTTAGCGACTGTTTCATTTCTATTAATTTGATACATCCTCCTGCCATTCGAGTCCATAATCACTTCAATTTATTCAAGATCACCTTCAACTGTCTTAATTTTGCAATTGAATCGGATTCATTTATCCAATTCAAAAGATTTCATTTCCATCCTCCAGTGAGGCCGACGCTTTCGAGATTAGAAATGATATGTGAGATGTCCTTGATGATAGTGGGTGGTGTGTGATCCTAATGTGTAATGTCTCTGATGACAGTGAAGGGTTTTTGATGACAATGTGTAATGTACCTAATGGTAGTGGAAGGTTTTGTTGATAGTGTGGGATGTCCTTGATAATAATGGGCAGCTTAAGATGGTAATGTGGGATGTTCTTGAAGATAGTGAACGGTTTTTATGGTAATGTGTGATGTCCCTGATGATAGTGGAAGGTTTTGTTGATAGTGTGTGATTTCCTTGATGGTAGGGGATGGCTTGTGATGATAATGTGGGATGTTACTGATGATAGTGAACGTTTTCTCCCATCGAAAAAGTCTACAGACAAGTTTCATCATTTTGTTTTCTTCTTTACTAGTCACTTTTTGAAACTTTTAGACTTTGACAGTTAGAAGTGATTAATTTCAGCAATGCATGACCCTCTTCAATACCAATCTTTCAGGGAACTGAAACAATATCTTTGCATCCATTCGACAGTTGTGATAATGTATTAGACCAACATTGAAGACCAGTGACTGAAGAAGGTATCTGGCCGTATATTTAAACAGCTCATCTGATTACTCTAGCTGAAGAATACACTTAGCGACTGTTTCATTTCTATTAATTTGATACATCCTCCTGCCATTCGAGTCCATAATAACTTCAATTTATTCAAGAGCACCTTCAACTGTCTTCATTTTGCAATTGAATCGGATTCGTTTACCCAATTCAAAAGATTTCATTTCCGTCCTCCAGTGAGGCCGACGCTTTCGAGATTAGGAATTTGGGAAAGTGGAGCCATTTGGTAACTTAGAGTTTGTGGGAAGTTGGTCATAATTCAGAATACGAGGCTAATGCGTCCTTTACTAAATAAATTGAGTTTCCGCCAGCGAAAGATGAATATTTGCATTTTGAATGGGCAGCATATTAAACACGACTTTGAAATCAGATTGCATAGATTACGGCAGTTCGCTCGTGCATTGAGTGAGATGATTCCATCTCTGAATTTGTAAATATGAATCTTTATTCCCGTTTTAAGTCGTATTTATTCGGATAACGAAACGGAACATAGAATGGTATCAACAATATAATGTCGTTTAAAGAGGAGGGTTTTAAGGCTTTTTTGTTCCTTGCCTATCCTCGAGTAAATACGGAATTTTTATTTCCTTCCTCCTGTAATGCTTTTGGTTTTGAGTTAGGAAAACACCGGGTTGAAAAAATAGCAAAAAGTGGAAAAATCCGTTTGATGCAATTACTCTTTGAAGATTCGGTTCAGAATTCAAAGGATTTGCCTAAATTAAATTTGTATACGTTGTTGTTGAGATATTTCCCCCTCTCTTTCATGCCGAAAGTTTAACGATGCTTTTTAGTTCAATGGGGTGGGGTGTTTATATTCAGGATGCTTATTTTGAATTTGTGAGAGTAGACACCGGCGTAAAGCATTTTACTACCCTACACGAAGTAAAAACCCTCCGAAACGAATAAATTCGGATGAATAAGTTATTTTTTATACTTATGCTCTCAATGTGTTTGAATGGAGCACTTTTATTTATTCTGTGTTTACCACGCGATGGTGCACTCCACGGAAAAAGCCATGCTGAATAAATATAAAAATTTATAGAGGGTCTCGTTGCATCCTTAAATCTTAAATATTTGATGAATGTAAGCGTAATTTTGTTAAAGTTATAGTGGGTATTTTAAATAAGTGATGAATGGTGGTATTTTCTAAAGGGGATATTTGGCAGAAGTATAGACATTTTTCAAAGCATGAAATCGGGATTTACAGTTGAATTCACACCGGACATATTGCAATTTGCTTCTTAAAAGGCAGAGTGTTCCTTTAGAATGATTTAAGGGCCAAATACAGACGAGCTAGTGATCTGGAGAAAAAAACTATCGTTAGATTGGGGGTTGATTGCAGTGCGTGGCTATGATATTAAATAGATGTATCATTTTCTCTTGATAAGCCATCCGCTTTAATCCGAAATATAATAAATATGAAGTAGAATTTACATTTTCTCACCATTTTCTCTAAGTTATAGAATCTGCAGTTACAGTGAAAGGTTAAAATACTAAATATGCAGTTCTATATTGAACGTAAGGCAAATCTACACAAAGGCGAAAATTGACCTGAACATCCGAAAGGAATGTACTTAGTTTGTCCGTGAATAGACGAAACAAGCGTTACACATGGGCATGCGTATTTTGGATGTTCTTGTCACTTGTCGATCTTGTGTTAGACCCCTTACATCCATTATGATGCAGATGTATGTATATTGATGAATGAAAGGCGAATATAATTCAAGTCTAATCAAAAGGGACAAGTGACACGTACGTGATTATTTTGTAGGTGTACAGGTGAAAAAAGCGTTACACATGAATATAAGCATCTCAATCTGCCTTGTACACATGGCTTATGCCTGCTCATGTGTAACGTTTTTTTATTTATTAACGGACAAACTAAGAATGTGCATTTAAGATGTCCTTGTCATTTGTCGCTCTTATGTTAACCCCCCTTACATCCATTATGATGCAAATGTATATTGATGGAAGTAAGAAGGATCTAGAAGAACGACAATTTGCATGAACATCCGAAATGTGACTGCTTATTTTGTTGGTGTATGGGTGAAAAAACGTTACTCATGAACACAATCATCTCAACCTGCCTTGTGTCACATAGCTTTTTGGTCCATGTCTAAGAGATTAGTCTTAGTTAAAAGGTGGTCAAATTTGGAATCTAAGAGAAATTTTAATTTGTGTTAAAACATTAGACATCTCAAGGATGCAAAAGTTCAATTCTAACAAAGACGAAATTATTTTTCTTTCAAAGTAAATGTAAGAGAACATAATATTCTTTATCTTAGAGAAAGAAATGAAATAAAAATGCACGCCTAAAGTTCATTTGATAAAAGAATAAAAGAGTACCTTAAGAGCTCGGTTACGAGAGATGAGATAAAGTATCTTATGTGAGAAATTAAATCTGAATCTGAATCATTTCTCTATGAAAAACAAATTGAATGAGAATATTTTCCTTTTATTTAAGTTCAATAAATGAAATAAGAGTATACCGCTTATTTTTTTTTATCTTTGGAAATAAATCCAAAAGTATACAGCTTATTTATTTAGAAATGCACAGAAACAAGCGTACTCTATTTTCTTGTGAGAGAAATGAAATATGAGAAGTTTTACTAGTCTTTAAAAAATCATAACAACGATACAGTGGCTTAAAAAATTTAAGTGTAAACTTGTTGATCTTTAAAAATACACCTAAAGAAAAGCTCATCAGTGAAGTTGTTAGAAAAGTGAACCTTTACACTGTTTCTAAAATGTAAAAGGTAGTTTTCAGAATATTAAAACTTTCCTCTATGAACTTGATGTTCATCAAAATTTCCATTGTAATACCGCATGAATTCAGGTCTTATTTCCTGAATTAAAATTCTTTATACCACTCTTTTATCGTTGCGCATATTCAGTTTTCGAAATTATTTTCTATACCTGTTACAAAACAGTGATTAAATTGTGAGTCATTATACAAAAATGTTATTTTTCTGTTCATATAAAAATTGCACTTTCATTTAATAAACACTGTTTTTTATCTATCGTGGCAGAAAAAGCTCCAATGTCCAATTTCGCTCATTTTGAGTTATGTACACAAATCACTTCAAGATATTGAAAGTTATAATAGGAAAAGTGCCTATGTCCTGTCAATACCTTCTGAAAGAATAAAAAATTTTAAAGTATTTTTCTACGCTGCATAAAAAATAAAATAAAAATTACTAAATTAGCAGTTACTAAAGCTTGCAAAATGGACATTGGTATTTTTTCTATTAGGGTAGAGACAAGGAATACCTTTAACACATTATTTTAAGCATCTCAACAAGTCCTTTGAGAAGAAAACTGAATTTATTATTCTAAAGTCCTACAATTATAAGCGTTCTCTTTTGTTTTTAATTGTTTCTAGTTTCTAGATGTTTACCTAAGACAAAATGAAATTGTTTTACCAAATATTTCATAATATTTTAAGCGCATTAAGTAGAAAAATGCATTCACTTGTTTTCACTTAATTTACAGAAGCATATAAAAAGTACCCTGCTTCTGCATCAGTTTTTCCATTAAGTTTATTTTAACAATTTTTCATTCAGTTTAATTTTTTTACTTTGATTTTTATTCAGTACTGTGATCAGCAAGATTCAATATTTCCATATTAGGCACAGCTTTTACTTTTCATCGCTATTTACAGGAACAAGATCTTTCATTTCAAAATATTTACTTACAGCATGAGGAAAGGAAAAGAAAAGGGATATAGTTTTAGTACTTACACATGGACATGTTTGCGCTCAACGTAAAACGCTTAGGTTCATAGAATTAAGCTGCATATAATGTATATTGAATGCATTCAACCCTTTTGCCCACTAATCTATTTCTATTGCGAGGTTTTCAAGAAAGTTTATAATCTATTTTGAGCGGTAAAATTTCGTTTCGAAAAACAAGCGAAAAATGAAGAAAATGTTGCAAATAAATAAAAATTTAGCTACACAAGGAGGAATATTGATGACTTCTTACGAGGCACTTTTAATTCAAATGAGATAGCCATCTGTTTTCCCTCTAATATTGACAGCGAAAATTATTTAAAGGTTATTATCTAGAAATTCTTTTCGGAAAATCATTTTGAAATCTTGCCAATATTCCTTTTTCCGCTAGCTTGTGTTGCAACTACGATCCTTCATTTACCAATAAAAAAACTGTTTCATTCATTATTTATCTCTCCGTTATTTTTCTTCTCGTCTTTATGTGGTCCTGAGCGGTCACGTTCCTTCGACAGTTATGTATGAAACTGTCATTGCAGTAATTGATTCCATGGGCGGGGGTACCAAAATCACATTAATTGATCATTATCCTGCCAACTGTGTAAACTAGAAGCATTCGGTGTACCGTGTTCTGTTCGTCGTTGCACATCGTCTGTTTGCTTCATTTTATTATTCTGCTAAGCTCATTTTGCAACAATTCCTGTAGGCGATAACTGCTGTTCCTTGCATTTTCGGAAAGATCTATCGAAAGGTATTAGATTTGAATTACGCGTAACAGCGCACATGAAGTTTTTTGAATAAAATGCGTCTGGATCTGGATTTTTTTCTTTCTTACAAAGTTTTAAAATTGGGAGCGACTTTCAATAAAAATTATCAGACTTTTTCTTTTTTGAAAAAGTTTTGTCCGAATTTTGCCACGCTTAAATGCGTGTTTAACCCTCCAAGCGGTTTCGATGAGATATCTTGTTCAAGATATGATAACTTTGATAATGACAAGACAGCTTGTCCATGAAGATCTGGTCGGTTTTGCTAATAACGAGACACTCGTCGAGACAAAATTGCCCTGGAAAGAAGAGCCAAGTAAAAAAAATTACCTTTACAAAGAACTGGATATAGTTTGAAATAGGTTTGTAACAAAGGCTAGCCATTACAAGGCAGTTTTCGACACGAAGGTCAACCACCAGGAGGATTAAAAAAGTTTCAATGTGCGTGATATTTAAAAGTATTGTTCCCTTCAATCTACATATTCACTATCTGTGAAAGTTATGATGCCGTGCGAATTTCTAGAAACCTTTAATATGAAGGTAAATTTTGCGACCGTGTTGTAAAAATTTAGTCCTTATTTTGGCCTGTTTGAGTCCGCATTTTAAACTAGTTTTAATGTTCGTGACATTTAAAATCATTATTCCTTCAAATATGTCTGAAATAGATGGTGCCATGTGAATTACTTTATAACAATTGATCCTTCATAACGATTAATTTATAGAAATATGAATTTTCACTAATCTTTGCGTTGGATGTTATTAATATGTACTTATTGAAAAATTATAAAAGCCTTTGGCATCGAAAAAGGTTTAAATAAATATTAACTAATTAAAAACTTTTTCAAAACTTCCTAAATATTTGACACTTAAACTTTCATTTTAAATAATTTCTATGTTCCTCGCATTTGAAAGTATTATTGTCAATCTGAAATTTCTCTATCACATTGAAATAGACCATATCGTTCAAACCTCTGTTGATCCATTACATAAATGTTAATTGTGTGCCATGATGCAAAAATTTAATTCCAATTTTATGACAGTTAGACCCACATTTTAAATAATTTTACTGTTTATTACTTTTAAAGTATTATTCTTTTCAATCTGCACAACTTCTCTATCAGTGTGAAATAGATGGTGCCATGAAAACTTCCTTTATATAAATGTTAATTGTGTACCAATGTTTAAAGCTCACATTTTAATGTTCGGGATATTTAAAAGTATTATTCCTTTCAATTCATATAATCTCTCTAGGAAATAGATGGTGCTATTCGAACCCCTTCTGCAATTCCTCACCTTATATAAATTTCTGCTTATTTTGTGCAAGGCATTGTAAAAATTATGTCCAAATTTTGTGACATTCTGTCCCACATTTTATGATTTGAATGTTCGTGATATTTGGAATTGCTTCCAATCGGTCTCTATCTCTGATATAGATGATGCCGTGAATACTGCTTTATATAAATTTGAATTTGCATTACCTTTCCGTCCGATGATATTATATTAATATTCTTTTCCTACCGATTCAGGATCCTGACCAATCTTCAGGTTCCTACCATTACCTCTGGCGTATGTCCAATAAAGATTATAGTTCAAACAAGCATTCAACTGAGGATTTTGCTCTCGCGTGAAGCCGACACATCAGTTTTGATAAATGGTAATGCTCAGCTAGTCCTCTGCGTTCAAATGTGATTTATGGAAAGTGCCAAATAGTGCATCGGCAAACATTTAACGCCTTGCCATAGCTGATAATACCCCGCGTGCAGTTAGTCTTCACTTGCAACATTTAGATTAATGAATGATTCTTTATAGGAATTAGAAAGAGGCTCATTGAGGAGGGAATTCGGGTATTCTAAGTATAATTATTCTGGGAAATAATTGGGAGCTTCTGCCTTCTCATCTTTGATGCATCATTTCCTGATCAGGGCTCCCTGTCAATTTGCTAGTAAGTTACCATGCACGTAGTCAATGGCCCTTTCGTGCGTTACACGTACATTTTTTGATTGAAGTGCTCCGAGTAATACTGAAATTTAAAAAATAAATATTTTGGATAAATGTTTACAATACAATGAACTAATCATCGTAGGGGTTCACACGCATATATCCTCTCTGCAACCTGCAGTCTTTCCAGTACGATGTATGCAGTCAGTCTAATCAATTTTGACCTTGACCAATAGAATCTTTCATAGTATTCCATCAACCAGCATTTGTCGTCATGACTCCCTGTCAATTTACAAGTAAATTACAATGCATGCAGTCAATGGCCCTTTGCATTACACGTGCATTTTCATAAACAGAAGTGTTAGTCGAAATTAAAAACCAGATATTGCGGATAAATTCATTCAGTACAATGCATTAATCATCTAAGGGGTTCAGACGTATATATCGGTTCTGCAACCATGATTTTAACCAATTTTGACCTTGACCAACAGAATCTTTTATAGGATTCTATCAGCCAACAGATGTCATTAGAGCTCCCTGTCAATTTAGGAGTAAGTTACAGAGCACACAGTCAATGACCCTTCGCTGCGTTACTCATGCAGTTCCATAGACAGAAGTGTTATGAGTATAAACTAAAAGTAAAAACCAAATATTGAGGATAAACTCATACAATACAATGAATTAATCATGTGAGGGGTTCGCACACATATTAGTTCTTCAACCTGCATTCTTCCTTTGTAGGATTTATAAGCAGTTTTTACCTTGACCAATAGAATCTTTCATAGGATTCTATCAAACAACAAATGCCATCAGTCATGGCGCCCCGTCAATTCCCGGAGAGAATTCCGAAATAGTCAATTGAAGACAAGCCAAAATGAGGTTGATCTATATTGGTATAGTTTGTCGTTCTAAGGTAATTATTTTGCTATACGGGACAGAATGAGGAAGGATGTTTGAGGATTTTGATACCAGAAGCTCAAGATGGGGGGGGGATATATTCTAAATATTCTAAATGCAAAGCTTCCATCGAAAAATTCAAATTGATGCTACTGTACTTAATGAGAAGAATTTATGAAACATTTAAATATAGAAAAATAACCCTGAGTAACAAGACAGAGCTGTAAAATTGAATCTGGAGTGAACTATTTTCATATAACATAAACTAAGATCTGTTAAAATAGCTCAGATATATGAATCAACATGAAAAAGCAGTAAAACGACAATTCTTCTAAAAGCGAAGCAAGTAGCGAAAATGATATAATAGAAATCCATGAGAGGATATGTAAATTGAAATATGATTGAATATTAAGAGCATCGAATATTCTAGATGAAAGCAGCTTTCCAAGAAATCATTTTACAAAGTTCTACAAATCACCATGCCATATGACTTAACAAATCGAGAAAACAGTATATTGAGATTTGAAGAGATATATTGTGTAAAAACCACCCCGGTTTCATATAAACTGAATTTGATCTCCCTGTTAAAACCACGAGGTAGGATGCAGCCCTTGAAAATAAAAGAATTGCTAAAACTATCATGAATATAAAAAATATTTTTAAATCTTTATAACTCGAGATTCCTAGAAACGTGGTAGAACAAAGCAATGACCTTCATAGTCGAGAGATCTTGAGCACAAGAGAAATAACGGCCAGTTTTTTTCTGTCAGTTTTGCTGAAGATATACTACATGAATGAATAATCAATACATTGTGTTTCAAAACAACATTACAAACATTTTATTGAGGTATGAACACAAAATTAAAATGTATTCAATATGGATGTATGGAACATACGACCAGGATGTGTAGAAGATACATTAATGTGTAGAAATGAAAGACAGCAAATATGTGAACAACATTATCAGTAGCGCTAATTTTACAGTTTGACAGTAACTATACACTTACAGTTTTACAGAATATGTTCCAAGTTATGACCATCGCAAAGTTATATACGTCTGACAACATCGAATCATGGATTGTATTGGGTCATCCAGAAAGTTCTGCGGTTTTTTATGGTAAATACCAACGAAGTAGTACAAAAACTTAAGAAAATGTTTGAATCACATAAGCACCATTTCGTTCTATGACTTTTTGCCATCTTTTCGGCAGCTGGAAAATTCCTTTTTTAAAAAGTTATTAGGCTTATTTGTAAAGAAGTTATCGAGATGCTGTTTGACAGTCTAAAAAGAATTGAACTCCAGGCCGTTCAGAGAATTTTGAAGTGACCTGAAGAGGGGAAAATCTGAGGGGGCAAGGTTTGGTATATATGAGGGTGACACAGAACATCTCAGTCATACTCAATAAGTCTTTGTCTCACATTCATTTCACGCTGGAAGACAACACCTCGACGATTGGTCAGTTCTGGCCGCTTTGCTTCAATTTCTGCTTTTAATACTGCCATTTGAGAACAGTATTTTTCCGAATTTATTGTCT
The DNA here is from genome assembly GCA_933210815.1 of Meta bourneti. NCBI lineage: Eukaryota > Metazoa > Arthropoda > Arachnida > Araneae > Tetragnathidae > Meta > Meta bourneti. The sequence goes on from OW119934.1 coordinate 37,666,501, forward strand.
GATTTTGGGGCAACAATTCATGATGAACAATTCCTTTGTAGTCCCACCAACACAAAACATTACTTTTTTGGGATGCAGCCACTTCTTGGTGTTACTTGGGGAGGTTCATTTGGCTTACTCATCTTTTTCTTGTAACATTATTGTATAGTATCCACTTCTTGTCTCCAGTAATGAGCCGTTTCAAAAAAGGAGCTTCTTCATTTCGTTTCAGCAAAGAATCACATGCCGAAATTCGAGCAAGCATATTCTGTTGTGTTAAAGTATGGGGTACCCAAACATCGTAACGGCTTACATACCCAATCTTCAGATGATCATAAACTGTACTTTTTGGAATATTTAGTCTGTGTGATAGTTCCTGAACTGTGTAACGTGGATTTTCAGCGATGGCATCTTTTAATAGGTCCTCGTTTACAGAGGATGGTCGTCCAGAGCAGGCATCATCTTCGAGGCTGAAATTTCCGCGCTTAAATTTATCAAACCACCTTCAAACTGTGTCTTAAAAAACAGCACTTTGTCCATATACAGCACAAATTTTACGAGAAGTCTGACTAGCATTTTTTTCTTCCTTGCAATAAAAGAGCATAATATGACGAAATTGAACTTTTTGGTTCTCCATTCTTAACACTGCAGTGAAACAAAAATTGTGCCACAACACAAGCTAGAATTATGCAGTGATAGCAGAAAAGACCGAATTTACACATCTGCTTCAATCAAGGTCACTACTTATCAGCGATAGCAAAATAGTAATTAGGAAGCGCGCTTCGATTTGAAACACCGCAGAACTTTCCGGATGACCCAATACAAACTTTCCAACTGGCGCATCCTTTAGCAAATCCATCCAGGCGGCGCTTGCGAAGATATACCGCTATGTAAATGCGGATTAGGGGTAGATTCAACTGGAGCATGATCGATTACTTCGATTGACAGAAAGCTATACGATCGAACCGTATTTTTGTAGTCATCTTCTCTTTTAAACATGATCAAGGTTGATAGGGTTACCACTGAAGTAAGGTGATTGCTTATTGTAGGAGGCGCTGGAAATGTCCAATGAGATTGAGTGGAGCACACAGCAAAGGCATTCAATCATCCCGAACATGTATGCGCGAGTACTTAGTACAGAAGAAAAAGACGAGAACACTTTGCTATCTGTTGCCGCATGTTTATATATCCTATGGTGTTGTAATAAAGATGATATTAAAGGTGTACTTGGAGAAGGAGTTGAAAATCCTCGAGCAGTAAATCGAGATGGCACGATCGAGCCGTTGGAGTTACATGGAAACATTAGCGTTAAGCTCCGCCCAATCCAATTTCAAGTCGAAATGATAGGGAAATATTGCAGTTGAATCTGCACATTAATTCTGTGCTCGCTACATCCGCTTAAAGTTTGCACTGGATGTGTTGAAACATCCTGCAGAATCGTTCCATTAACCAAATGGGATTCGTTGAAAGTACACTATTCAGCTTCAAACTCAATAAGGTTCCATTCCACCCTAGGTGTATTTCTCTCTTCTGTGACAGCTTTCCTCGTGCGTTTACTTGTCGTTATTTGGCTCGGCTTGACGAAATAGGGTCCTTGAGCCGTAAAACCAAAACCAACAATCAAACACAGCAGACACAATAGAGAATGGAATTAAAACAATTTAAAGAAACAAGGGGAATAATACTAGATGTTTCTAGACTAGATTCAGAGACATAACTTTTTGACTGTTGATAGTAGCCCAACTAATTAAAGCGAAAATTCTCTCAAGGAAATCTTTCACAATATACTTAAGGAATATCTGTATAGTTAAATACTCACGCATAACTCCGGGATAAATGCATACACGAGTTACATTGCCCTTTAAAAGCCAAGCACGGGGCAGTAAATCAGACATAATTTATTAAGCTCTGTTCTGATATATTCCAAATTTCACAGGAAAATTGATGTTAGTCATACAAACTTTAATGAAACAACATGAATATTGAAGGGCTTTTTAACTTTCAAGTTGCTATTACAGAATGATATATAAGGAGGTAAAGTTTCCAAATGTTGCATAGAAGGGCCAATACATGCTTAATATAGAATGCGGGACCTTACGTGAGTAGAACCTGATATAGGATTATCACTGATGATTTATCTCTCGATCGAGTAATGAAGATTTGTCATTTCTGTATTAGTCATTTACAGTTTATAGAGGTTAATGGGAAGGGGTCGGAAATAGGAAGTTTTAGAATGATGATACAAAAGGAAGATTTATATACTGAATATTTCCAATGGTATCTGCAACTATGATTTCGTATATTCACTTTATCAATCATTCATTACTAAATCATGGGAAATTTCCTAAATATTGTAAGATTGTTTAACGAATACCGATGTTGATGTTCAGAAGCACAGGTCAATTTAATTTAACTTTTCCTCTGATATGAATTAAAATAATCCGAAAATTGATGAAACATATAAGATTTAAAATGAATTAACCCTCTGAGTGTCACGAGATTTTCGAGTACTGTATTGCTTTTCCCACAAAACACACAGGGCCGCGGTGGCCCGGTTGGAAGAGCAACGGACTAGCAACCGAAGGGTTGCGAGTTCGAATCCAGCCAAATACCGTCGTGTACAAAGGGGGCTGGTGCACGTTAAATCTGTCGTGGCCTCAAATGTCCTCACGTTGGCGTGGTGTGGAAGTTTGGAGAGTGGGGTGCCAGCTCAGGTGTTGCCTCGTCATCTGACCGTGGTTCAAAATTACGTGGTGTTGTCCTCGGATCTTTCCCTTTGGGATTGATCCCGGACCGTCACCAATAGCCCATTGTGTTGCTCCAGTGTGACGTTAATTGAAATACCCCCCCCCCCCCCACAAAACACACATAATGACTAAATAACCATATCTGTTGGTTGAGGGAATCACAGGAACGATTCTATTGGTCAAATAGGTTAAAACTAGTTAGAATAAAAATGCATGAAACAAGTCGGGTTTTTTACGATTGTAGGTGATATATGGTCACATCTTTTTATTCAAAATATAATGTTATTCAAGTATAATTCAAAATATCAAAAATCCGATACTCGGTGTTTAAGAAAGGGTCTATGAGTACATTAAAAATAAAAATTTTAAACATTTGAAGACTTGTAGGAAGAGATAAATTTAAAAATTGTTTAACTAGCCCCTCGACAAACTAAAGTGAAAGCTGAAAAGTAATTCCTGCCCCGTAGCTTCTTCATCTCAGGGTCAGCTACACAGCAGCGCCCAATGCCAAAGACCAGTCGGTTTGTACCACTATCTTGAATTTCCAATCTACACACATATTTAGACCTCACCATACCTGTATATAACCATGCTCCATACCAATACTACATATCACATGAAATGTTCACGAACTTAGTGCCTGTATGATCAGTGTAAAACTGAAATTAGATTTGCATACGGTATCTTTATTCGATGTAATGAAAATCTTCTGTATATATGTAATAACACCACCTTAAAACTCCCCAAATAATCTAACTTCACCCTAACCATCCCTGTGTGACCGAAACCACCATACGTAAAATCACCCCAATGACAGGGTAATATGATGCGCCCGTGTCTACTTTTGTGACCGAAGTCCTCAGATACCATCTTTATATGGAATGCTGTAAGGAATCCGTTATTGTGTTTAATAAATACTACTCATTTGGATTAACGTGTCTATCTGTGGTTCTCGATCACGATTGCTAAATAGTAATCTCCTGTTTTCTGGGGCTACTGCATTTTTTGTATGTGCATAATTCCAAATGATTAAATAAATTGACATCTAAATTTAAAACGCATTGTACGCCTCTAGCACCTAAGACAAAGCAGAAACATGAAGAACGTGAAAAAATTACCAAAATGGTACCTTAAAATCTCAAAATTGACCTAAAAACAGTATATATCTCGAATCAGAACGTTGCAAACGGAATTTTAACTATATGGCATGATACACGAAGTGTTAAAAAAGTGACACCAATAAAATTCGGGACCTTAAGAAACCTGATTAAATGATTTGTAACTTTAAAATAAATCATCTTACATTTCCCAGGCCCCTCAGGTCGAGGGACCTGAGAGAATGCGATGCCCCCATATTGGGAGTCTGAGACCCTTCTACCTAGATCACATAACAGAGACTACTTTTCAAAATATGATGCCTAACAAGACTCCAAGATCCAGCCGACGTTACCTAACGCTGGCCGTTGTTCAAATACAATGGTGAAATTCCACGTTATCGATTGAAGTTCATCAGTTGTTCACGTGCATCTCGGAGCAATAGATGAGGAGCCGTAAATGAAATGTGATACGAGATCAAAGATCCCCACCGTTTATTGTGTCTCGTGGTTTCGAATAAGTAAGTGCTGCCTTTCCTGCTGCAGCTTCGCTTACATCTCCTCCCGGCGTAGCTGGTTAGGGAGTGCATTGCTCCAATATCGAGTGACGCACTTCAAATTCGCTGGATATAATTCCTCGCTGCGTAGGAAGTACGTGCTGCAAGGCCAGCGAAGAATTCCAACCGAGTATTTGACTGCTTTGAGGGTGAAGTTGCTTATGACCTGCAGTCTCTACTTTAAAGAAAATAAGCCTTTTCATTTCATTCATTAAAAAACTAACTGCTTTTGCAGCACCGTAGTACAAAATTGGTAACTGAGGATGCCGCGATACGAGAGAAATCAACAAAAATTCTTTTGTTTGGCTTTAAGCAACCTTATACGTAAACGCCATTCGCACTTGTTTCTTTTCCTCAAAGACAATACTATGCAAATAACTTTTTGCCCTAAGTTGACCCTACAAGTGGTTTCGACGAGATATCTCGTTCATCTTATGACGCAATTTTTGAAGACAACGCGATATGTCGTCATCAAAATATTACCGATCTTTTGATGATGATGACGAGATTAAGATCTGGTTAGTTTTGTTCTGACGAGATATCTCGTTCATCAAGATCTGGTCAGTTTTGATAACGATTGCGTTTTTGATGAGATACTTCGTCGAGACAACCACTAGGAGGGTTAACCTTCCTTGTGGTTGTCTCAACGAGGTATCTCACCACCCACCAGGAGGGTTAACCCTCCTGGTGGTTGTCTCAATGAGGTATCTCGTCCTTAGCAAAACTGACCAGATCTTGATGGACGTGATATCTCGTCATTGAAGGAAAATTGACAAGATCTTGATCCCGTCATCATAAAAAAATCGGTAATATCTTGATGACGAGATATCTCGTTATTAGCAAAATTGGTCAGATCGTGATGGGCGAGATATCTCAACGAAACTACTGGGAGGGTTAAGAAAAGAGTTCAAAGGTGCAATTGCTCCAATATCGAGTGACGCACTTCAAATTCCCTGGATATAATTGCACGCTGCGCAGGAAGTACGTGCTGCAAGGCCAGTGAAGAATTCCGGCCTGGGTTAAAGAGGAGGAGACCGGACTTGGAGGCACGACTGTATATGTAATTGATCTGAAGTCTCAGTCTTTTGAATATAGTCTCAAGTAGACTTCACAGGCAGAGACGGCAGATAGGCTTCCGAAAATGTCTGCCAATTTTAAAGATCATCAAGACAATGTGGAAGTTAAGCGATCTTTTAGTCACTTCTGACAGAAAGTCACTGAGTTCATTTTGGCAGTCTGGCAAAAAGAATGGGAAACACTGGACTCCCGCTCCATAAAATTCTACCCGAAATTAGAAGCAAACCACTACTCCATGATACTAAGGCTGAGAAAGAGCGCTGCAGTTCTTCACAGGCCATGGGCTTTTACAAGTTTACTGAAGGGCACATGGACATATGCATGTGGACTGGAAGGCACTTCTCTCCACTAAGCCCTTCACATCAGACATCCTCCATGTCATCGGGACCTGGAGTGAAGAAGACTTATCTTCAGACAAAGATTGCTTAACCCTTCTTGTGGTTGTCTCGGCGAGGTATCTTGTCATTAGCAAACCATTAGCAGACCTTGATGGACGAGATGTTTCGTCAATAGAAGAAAACTACCTAAATCTGATGGACAAGATATCTCGTCATTAAACGAAAACTGACCAGATCTTGATCTAGTCATCATAAAAAGTGATGAGATGAGATACCTCGTCATTAGAAAAATTGGTCAGATCTTGATGGACGAGGTATCTCAACGAAACCACTTGGAGGGTCAAGGCATATAGGTCAACTACAGGACTTCCTATATAGCCATGGCCACGAGATGGAAGTAGCACATGAACCAAGACTTCCCAGGTGGAAGGGCCCTCCTGCGAAAGGGCCAGTGATACTACAATGCACCCATTAAATTTCCTTTTGTAGCAGCTCGCTTTCCCTCTCTTATTTATTTTTTCCTTTATTTTCTAATAAAATCTCAGGGGTGCCTACTAAACTGTATGATCCTTTTATAGGGCAGATACTACTGGAGTTAGGATATATATTTAGGGATTTAATGAGGACAATCCATCTAATTTGGTACTAAATTTCATCATCAAAGTACTGGGTTAGAAATGGAGATATGGGAGTCTGTAACATAAAATCATATTTGTCACAAGTTGCGAAGACGTCATCTATCTCTTTCAACAGCGATCAACTACTCACTGCGTTTTTTTTTTGTGTCAGACGTCACGCTGGCAAATTCGTTTCGACTGGAAATTCTTTCTGCAGCTCGACGCCTATAGATGTTACAATAGAATGTAGGCCAGAAGGTGAGAGAAGCTGACTTTGTTCAGAGAGATATATCTTTTAGTACATATGTGTTCATGGGTTTTATACAAATGTTCAAAACTTAAGGATAATGCTATTCGGATCCCATTCAAGTACCTGAAATGACAAATGAATGTTTCACAAACTATGTGGAATAAAATAAGAGCACCTATATGCCAAGTGGTGCTACTGGGAACTATAGAGATGAAATAAAAATGCTTAAGTGAATATGTATGTTGTAGCGAAAATTCGTTTTTTTTATTCTGTTAAAAGCTATTTAACCCTTCTGATGGTTGTCTCGACTAGGTTTCTCGTCATTAGCATAGCTGACTAGATCTTCAAGGACGAGATATCTCGTCAATAGAAGAAAACGGATCAGGTCTCGATCTCGTCATGATAAAAAAAGTCTGCAGCACCTTGATGACGAGATATCTCATCATTATCAAGTGAAACTGGTCAAATCTTGATGACGAGATATCTCTTCATTAGCAAGCGAAATTGGTCAGATCTTGATGGACGAGCTATCTCGTCATTAGAAGAAAACGGACCAGGTCTTAATCTCGTCATGATAAAAAAATCTGCAACACCTTGATGACGAGATATCTCATCATTATCAAGTGAAATCAGTCAGATCTTGATAGCCGAGCTATCTCATAATTAGCAAGTAAAATTGATAAGATATTGACGGACGAGATATCTCGTCGAAACCACTTGGAGAATTAATAAAGAATGTGATGACCACTGTACCCAATGCAGGCCTTCCAACTTGCAGACATGATTTCCACAATGCTGGTAAAGACTTTCTGTGACAAGGTGTCCCATTCTTTTTCTAGGTAACATCTTTGCTCATGTGCGGTCCTTGGTGATGTAGTGTAGGCTGCAATGTGCGACGTCCGAGAGCATGCTTGGGATGCTCTATTATATTGTGATCGGGTGACATTGCTTGATATTAATTTAGTATTATCCGTAATTTTTGAACATGCATGTATTTCAGGAGGTACTATTCAGCTGTAAGATGACCACTAACTCACTCACTGAAGACTCAAGCAGCGGAAAATTAATATTTGTAGTCAAGAAAAGGTGTAACTATACAACATACAACATGTTAAGAAATATAATTATTTGGCTTTAATAACATGGACAATTGCTTTCAGATATTTGTTTTGCGCCTATAAGTGAATTTAGTGAAGCGATATAAGTATTCAGTGATAGATAATTGGAAACTGCCCCAACGGTGGCCAAGCGGTTAAAGGCGTCGTCTAAAGAAAGGGTTTGACTAAGTGAAATACTAGTTCGAATTTCGTATGGTGCCGAAGTTGGGTTGGCTGTTTGAAGTGTTCTGATTTCTTCAAGATAATACTTTAATGCAGACTTGATTTCCTAACGTCCTTCAGGAAGGCATGTCTCCCCCAGTTCAGGATGGGTGCGAGGTGACAACACTTCCATGATTCCTTGGGTCAACACTGAGACTTCCATGTTCTCCCGAACGGAATGTGCTTTAAGGACTCTACGACAATAAATTGGCATTGGAGAAAAATATTAGTAAGAAAATAGTGCAGGCAGACCACTTTGTAGAAATTCAAAAAAGTATTTTGTGGAGATATGTGAATTTAACGTATTTTTGCATTGTAATAATTTCATTCTAGTACAAAGATCAAAATAGGGTTTTGGATGCAAGGGCCAAATTTGGCAAAGCTGCTCCAAAAGCAAAACAGACAACATCAAGTAATGAAGACACAAACACATGGAACGTTTTACTTGTACAGAAGAGAGAAATACAAAGTAAGTTACAGGAACTTAACCTATCAAAATATGCAGCTAGTTAGGTAGTTGAATTTACGCCGCACTGGAGCAACACAAGGTTCTATTGGCAACTGCCCGCAATCAATTCCGAAGGGAAAGATCTGAGAACACCACCTCGTGATTTTGAATCACGGTCAGATTACAAGGTCAACATCTCGATCAAGATAGGATTGGCTCAAATTTAGGCTTGGTATCTGAGAAATAGTTTTCCAAAACGATTGCTGGCCATGGTAGCTCGTTTGGAAGAGTAGCGGAATAGCAACCTGGAAGGTTGCACGTTCGAAACTCGATCCAACCAATGGCCGTCGTGTTCATGCGGCTAGAGCAAGTTAAATCTGCCGTGGCCTCAAATGTCTTCATGTTGACACGATGCGGAAATTTGGAGAGTGGGGTGCCAGTTCATCGTCATCTAACTGTGCTTCAAGATCGTTCCCTTCGAGATTGAACCCAGACGGTCGCCAATAGCCGTATTGTTACAGTGTGAGGTCAATTCAACTGCCTAGCGTAACGATTACTGTTATATTCACCGTTCACTTAAGAGTTATCCAAGAAACTTCAGGTTTAATGTGGAATAATTCCTGAATAGGCACATAATACACTGCTGGCCACCCAAATTGCAACACCAAGAAAGACAAGAGATATCACAACAAAATTTATTTTGTAGATAACATGTTGACCAAGTATCAAATGATTAAATTTATAGACTTCTGTGAAGTGTGGTTCCTGCCAAAATCAGTAGCCAGAGTAGCCGCCATTGTTGGAGATCACCGCTGCCACACGCCTCGGCATTGATTCAAAGAGACTTTGGATGTGTTCTTGGGGTACAGCAGACCAAGCAGCTTCCACACGTTGCCAAAGTTGATCTGGTGTGGCAGCTGGGGATGTATTCTGGGTCAATCGTTGAGCAACCATGGACCACATGTTTTCTATCGGCGAAAGATCCGGAGAGCGAGCTGGCCAGGGAAGCAATTCAATCTGGCGATTGACGAAGAACCCTTGGACAATGCGTGCCACGTGTGGTCGTGCATTATCCTGTTGAAATATGGCTGTGGGAAAGCCCTGAAGGTAAGGAAGGACAACTGGCTCCAACACCTCGGAGATGTAGCGCTGGCTGTTTAAAGTACCGGCAATGCGTACTAGAGGAGTGCGAGAGTGATATCCAATACCGCTCCATACCATAATACCCGGTGCAGGACCAGTGTGGCGGTGCATAACGCAGCTGTTCAGCATCCTCTCTCCACGGTGTCTCCAGACTCGAATCCGACCATCGTGGTGTTGCAGACAGAAGCGTGACTCGTCAGTAAAGACAATTTCATTCCATTCTGCCGTCCACATCCTTCTTTCATCGCACCATTGGCGGCGGAAACGTCTGTGGTTCTGCGTCAAGGGTAGACGAAGCAATGGACGTCTTGCGGACAGACCACTCTGCTGTAAACGGCGTCGAATGGTACGCGCAGACACTGGATGATGCGGTACAGACTGAATGTGCTGTGCTATGGTTCGTGATGTGGCTGAGCGATCCGTCACTGCCATACGCACAATATGCCTGTCATCACGTGAAGTGGTGCACTGAGGTGGATGCGATCGAACACGTCGGTCCGTCGTACCCTCCTGCATCCAACGATCACATATCCGCATTACAGTTGTTTGGTTTCGTCCAACACGACTACCTATTTCCCTGAAAGATAATCCACAATCTCGGTAGGCCACTATCCTTCCTCTGTCGAACTCGGATACTTGATCAAAAGATGATCGCTGTTTTCTACGAGGCATAATTGATCGTTTTTTTGAAAAAACCACAAGAAAAACACAATTGCCGTACTTGAAATCGTCGAAATCTCCAAGCCTTAAATAGCGCTTTGAAGTGGCGCCACAGGCGCGTGTGATGTGCGTCTGCGCTGAAATTCTAATCATTTGCATATCTCACCTCCGCTAATGCATGTTGTAAATTTCATATTATTTGCATGCTTCCTTCAGGGTGTTGCATTTACGGTGGCCAGCAGTGTATATATACTTATCACATGCAGAATTAACAACATAATGCTTGAGTGAGCTATACAAATTAATTGATATAAAAAATACAAGATAATGAAATTTTTAGAGTTTAGGAACCTTGGACTCAATATTAACTGATAATTTGTGTGGTGGTAATGATACCGTGTATTTTTAATGTTTTGATCTCGAGATGTTTAAGGTAGAAAAAAGCTAGTTCTAACTTAAAAAGAGTAATTTCCTAAAATTAAATAGATTACAAGAAAGTTTATGGTTTGACCGAGTTTGATATGCGAGTGAGTGTTTGCATTTTACTATTACAATTAATAAGCGTAACACTTCTTTGCTTCTTTTAAAATTTTAAGAATATTCTCGACATGAAGAATAAATAAAATAAATAGCATTCGTTTAGTATTCTTAAAATTTTAAACCAGTAAAGAGGAACTTTAACATGGTAAAATAAGTTCTAATTATTGTTTCATAAAAATAAATATCTCATAAGTAATCATTGCTTGTTCTTTAACAGTTTTATTTTAAATTGAATTAAAAGCATTAAAACATATCTCAGCTTCTAGAAGATTTATAAACCACAAAGATATTTGAAGTGCATAAATGAAAATAATGACTTCTTGTGTATTTAAATTTTAAATTCCATCGTGTACTGATTGAAATTTAATTAAATCAGAGCAATCAGACGAAAAAGACATGTGGCAAAAGCTAATTAAAATTTTTATGCAGTATAGTGTTTAAATTAGCATTTTTCTATATTTCATAATCATATTCTACATGGGATGACATCCTTATGTAGTTCCTTTCTCACAGACAAGCTCTTCTCACTAATGATTATGGGAACCAATTAAAATAATAAAAGCCAATAATAATTGATTCAGAATAATACATTTGATGAAAGAAGGTATTTCATATATTTCATAAAAGCTTTCAACTCTCCATCCTTTGACCCCAATTTAAGACAGAAAACTATATTTTAAACCCTACCTGAAAAATATGTCTCTGCCCCAAAATAAGTGTCACATTTAAAACTTGAATTTTGTTCCAAAATAGTTCTCACATTTGTTAAAAAAAATTGGGAAAAAAGATTTAATTATAAATTAAAAGGTTTATTCTTCTAATGTGGTTAAACATGGCAGATTAAGACCGGTTTGACTTTTAGTATAGCTTCAAGATTACAACTAATATTACATGGAAGGCGATTTTCCTTGTTTCAATCTTTCTTAATGCATAAAATTTTGTATGTATTGCTTTCAGACGATACCATTTCATTTTCCATACATGTTTGCATTGTTAACAAAATATATTCTAACTTTAAATGTTTACTAATGGGCGCACGTTTAAAAATGTTCATTTTTTCGATTTTGTCCAGTCTTTGTTTACAGTTAAAAAGATTATCGATGGCATTCTTAAGTTGCCTTATACCATTAACAAATCGTCGGTGTTATGTAAAAAGGGCGAATCAACCAATTCAGCATTTTTCAGAAAAGCAGTTTGAAATTAACGTTAAAAAATTAAAAAATACTTTTCAAAATTTATGGAACTTTTAATTTAGATTAACACCTTTTTGAAAGTCTTCACCAAGTTTTAAATATGTACGCAATGAAATGTTAAACATTTCAAACTGCGTTCCTGAAAATGCTGAATTGGTTGATTCGCCCTTTTTACATAACACCGACGAAATGTTGCCCTCATTGGTACAGTTCACTACAAAATTAAAGAAAACTATTAATATTCGAAACAAAAATGTACGAATAGGACTCTTATTCCGGAACAGAAGTCCCCAAAAATTACGAGTGCCATAAACATGAATGTGACACTTCATATTTAAAAAAACGGCCGGACTCTAACGGATCCTACTGCAGAAACACAGTGCATAAGCTCAATGATTATGTGATTAATGACCAAAGAGAAGGGAGCACAGAATGGAGCATTGCAGCATGTCTTGGCTGACAAAACACGATTAATCCATTGCAAGATTGGACTCAAGCGGGCGATTCCGAATCGAGTGATGCTCCAATCAAATTAAGGTCTAATCTTTATAGCCGAATAAATTGTTTGGATAGAATATCCATTAACCTGTTCTGAGATAATGTAAATCATAGTTTCCCAAAGTGGGCGATACCGCCCCCTGTAGGCGCTGAAAGAATCTTGGGGACAATACTGGACATAGGGAATATAGGGGGCTTTTTAGACAAACGCTTATCCACTTGACCATACAGACACTTATTAGAGTGATGCATTGCCATTGATTCTTTCAATCCTCCTAGTGGTTTCCACGAGATATCTCGTCCATCAAGATCTGACCAATTTTTCTAATAGTGAGATATCTCGTCATCAAGATATTGTCGATCTTTTTTAAGATGACGAGATCAAGATTTGGTCAGTTTTCTTCTAATGACGAGATATCTCGTCCATTAAGATCTGGTCAGTTTTGATAGTGATAACATATCTCGTCGAGACAACCACCAGGAAGGTAAACTGAAGAGAGGAACCGACTGCAAATATTAAACCGTGGATAATATCTGTGGAGATTTAACCTTCCTGGGTGTCGTCTAGACGAGGTATCTCGTCTTTAGTGAAACTGAATATGTATCGATCTCGTCATCATAAAAAATTGGCAGTATCTTGATGACGAATATTTCGTCATTGACAATATTTGTCAGATCTTTGGACGAGATATCTCGTCGAAACCACTTGGAGAGTTATCGATGCTATTGATGAAAATAAAGCCTAATACAGAAAAAACTAATTTGTACAATATCAGGGAAAGATTCTTCTCATTAGGTGATTATTTTTAGTTTTAATGATTCGATTTATTTTCATTATTAAAAATAATGATCAGTCTAGTGTATTTATCTAAAGTTATTTTGTTGTTTCATTTTAATTAATAATTTCAGTTTCTAGCTGTTTTTTTATTTCTAAATTAGCTTTCTCGAATTTCTTTTCCATCATATTTTTCTTGAAAATTCCATTTAGCGGCACTTGCTATAGCAAAGAAACTCTTTTGAACTTGAATATCTAGAAAGTCGTATTACCAATTTTCAAAAATTGTAAGACGATATAACAGCGTTATTTTAAAAGCACGCTTTTCAACTAAGTTATAACAGGTATAAAATGCTTAATAGCTTCAATTGCTAAAATAGGAAATCGCGACCTTTTGTCATTGCGACGAAGAATTTTTAATGTTTCAAAGTTCTTATTCGGATATTTTCTTACATTAATATTCTTCCAATGTCGAAGTTTCATTCGAAGTTCGATTTACTCTAACTTACATACAGTTTTAAATCGAATCTTTAAGGAAAATTTATAGTGTTATTTAGCTTACTTGTTACCATTTCAATTTTATAATCGATTTTTTACCGAATTCCCGACGTTCAATCGACATGAAACTGCATATTTAACTGATCCTGATGACAAATACAATATCCAGAAGAAATCAAACTTGAGTTGACTCTTCCCTAGATTTTTACATTATCAGAAAAACCCAGCAATATGTGTAAATATGAAAAGGCTTCAGTGAGTAGAGTTAAATTTTTTAATTGTTTCCCACCAAACGCATGTAATGTGTCAAGGATTGAATGGTATTGAGGTGTTTAAAAACGTGATGCTGATGTCGTTGACTTCCAATGTCAAAGTTGCAGTCAACGCGTTAAGGACTGAATGGCAAGGGGTATTCAGGTAGGAAGTTGAATTATTTCATCTATGAAGTTTCCTTTAAAAAATTCCAATTAAGAAGAATGGACTGATTTAAAATTCACAAAATTGCTACCAAACTTTTAAATTTAAATCAAATTTTAGTGTAAATTATAATTTGGAACTCATTTATTTCTTACACTAATTTTACTTCTCGTTTACTGAAATAAAGTCAAACGACAGATTATTAATACACAAATTACATTCTGGTAGGTAGGTATTTTAATTAACGTTACATTGGTGCAACACAACGGGCTATTAAATTACATTCTGGATTGCGGAATGTTTGTAAAACCACTGAAATCTCGAATTTGATGAAGTTTTCCTTTGGTAAATCTCTTTTGAGTCATTTCAAAATTTGTTGTATAGATCTGGCAACAATTTAATGCTTTTTATGAAACTGTTCTAGGTTCTAAGCTCGACTAAATTTAACTCAAGTAATTATACAGTTTTGATTTAGTATGATTAAATATGTATGATACCCACTAAAGTTTAACTATTTTTTCATTTTCTTGAGGTGGAAAAGGATGGAGTAAACTATTGTAATTATATTTAAAAACTCCATAACTATCCTCTGAACAGGATTAAGTTGAAAACAACAATCTGATTAGTTTGAAATTTTCTAGACGTTGATACAATTGGAATTATGAATATTTGTCATTGAATTCCCCAATTAGAGGCAAAATAAAACGGGTTCAAGTGTAATCCTAAACTCTTTTACTTAAGATACCGCTTTCACACACACGCATATTAGCCAGCAATATGTGGTTAATATGAAAGCGGTATCTTAAGTAATCCTATCTATATTACGAATTGGATTAAGTTTTGTTCAACATCTGTTACTGTGAAGTGAAACCGATTTAATATTAAGAAACCTCTACCACCTGAATAGGTAGGTAGTTGAATTAACGTCTCAACTGGAGCAACACAACGGGCAATTGGCGACGGTCCGGGATCAATCCTGAAGATCCTAAGACAGCATAATCTATAATAAGAAGATAAAGATCCTAAGACAACACTTCGTCATTTTGAACAACGGTCGGATGAGGTCACATCTGAGCTGGTATTTCACTCTCCATACTTCCACATCACGCCAACAGTACATTTGACTCCACAACAGATTTAACGTGCACCAGCCCCCACGTACATGACAGGTTGGATCGAGTTTCGAACTAGCAACCTTTCGATTCCTAATTCGCTACTCTTCGGGTATACCGGGGCCCTAAGGAGGTGTTCAACATTACCAAGTCATTAGCATTGCACCCGAAGCATTGCATCGGGGCCCCTCAGTTATCATTAAACCCCCAGGTGGCTGTCTCGACGAGGCATCTCATAATTAACAAAACTGACCAGATCTTGATGGACGAGATATCTCGTCATTAGAAGAAAACTGACCAGATCTTGATGGACGAGATATCTCGTCATTAGAAGAAAACTGGCCAGATCTTGATCTCGTCATTATGAAATAATAGATGATGAGGTATCTCGTCAGAAGCAAAATTGGACGAGATATCTCGTCGAAACCACTTGGAGGGTTAAGATCCTTTGTCCTCTTTTGGTTTTTAGCCTAAGGTGTTTCATTTCTATGTTAATGATGTTCCTATTATTAACATCAAATTCCATACCCGATGATGTCATGAATGTAATACTATATGCCCAAAACCTGAACCGAGCTTCCTGGTTGGAGCATCACCAACACGAAAATGAAAAATTTTGGACCAAAAGTGTAAAGTGAAATATGTAAAGGGGTAGTTGATTTTTCGTCGAATTGGCGACGATCCGGGATCAATCCCGAAGGGAAAGATTCGTGGAGAACAGCTCGTTATTTTAAACCACTGTCAGATGACGAGGTCAACACCTGAGCTGGCAACCTACCCTCCAAACTTCCACACTACGCCAACGTGAGGACATTTGAGGTCACGACAGATTTAATGTGCACCAGACCCCTCGTATACGACGCTCTTTGGTTGGATCGAGTTTTGAATTTGCAACCCTCCGGTTTTTAATCCGCGACTCTATCGATTGGGTTACCGCGGCCACGTAAAATAAGATCAAGAACTTTTAAAAATATGCATTTATTTCAAAATTTATTAAAAATAGAAAATAAAATTATCTTCTGCATCCGAAAAAGTTTCATGCACATTTGAATTAAAAATTAAAACGTGGGCGCTTTTCAATATATTTATCTCAACTTCTCATATCTTAACTTATGTATTCCCCATCGTTGTCTTCCAATTAATTATCTTAGAAGTTCTGAAATTTACTATGGATGGATTCTTTAATGAATATTCCAGGATATAAGTTTCCAAATAATGAAGTTTAATTAAAAAATCACTCATGCCTTAATTTTAGTCATGTGTGTATTAAAATATTTGGGCACTGAAAGAAAATTATTTTCTACTTTTGAAAAAGTGTTTTATAAAAGAGTATTTTGAAATATATTTCCATCAATTCACAGATTACGTTTCTAAATGGAAACAAAGTACTTGTTCAGAATGAGAAGGATAATGTTACTTGCCTTTTGAGTGCAGCTTTCAATTAGATCAAGTTATTTCATTTGAAACTTGGAAAACAATTTAAGTTCAATCGTTTTGTAAGGGAAACCTGTCGAAGTTGAAGAATAGTTTGAACAATTACAAATATGATAGCTGCCAGTTTATTTTTAAAAGGTTTTGAAATGCGTTTTACTTCTTTTCATAAAATGCAATTAAACAACCACGTGTGTTAAACCAAGGACTTTTTAAGAAAATTGATTGAAATATACATGTGCCGTCAGAAATTGAACACACCTATTTAACAATATGGACACAAAACAAATATTGTAACAAGTAGACGTGAATAAATTATGCAAAATTAAATGTTTTTCTCTTTATATTTTGTGTCTCAAATATTCGGAATTTTGCAAAGAAAAAATAAGCTCAAAATATGTAAAGTATTAGAATTTAAATTCTGTAAATATAACTTTTTGGAAAATAATTGCTGTTCCAGTCGTACTGATGAAACAATCTTAGTTTCAACCGCAATCGCAATATATTTACGAAGTTAAAATATATTTTGTAAAACATATAGCACTTAATGAAAATATACTAAATTAATTTCATATGATATTTTTACAAGCATAAAAACAGACTTAAAATAGGAAGACAGATACATGCAGTGAAATTCAGTCAATACATTATTGTCAGTACTCAAAGTAAACAAAATTTCATCAGGACGTAATGTGGGCGCACACATACAGACAGATAGACAGACATGAAAAACAGAAACAACATATTTGTCATTGAAATGTCCCCAAATGGATAAATAACTTGAAATATTCAATGTACAAACAAGCACTCCGTTTCTATTTATACAGATTATTTCTTTTGGGTATTTTAAGAAATAGTGTGTGAGTGATTGGGTTAGTCGCTTTATGTTCATATTTCTCAACACGAAGATCTAATAAAATATGGAAAAACTTATTTATGAATTATTTTTAGTAGGAAATAACATTGCTATTATGAAGCAATATACAGAAAGGGCGGAAGAGAGAGAGAAAGTGGGTTGATAACCGACAAATAATATTTTCTCAGAAATTTGATGCCAACGTTGATTAAATTAGGGCAAAATGAAATACATTTATTATCAAAGCAGAGCTTTCGTGGAAAATATACTTATCTTGTAAGTGGAATTGAAATTAATCCAAATCCAATTATATACAATTATTTATACCAATTTCATGCATCCCTTACAGCCAAGGCAAATACGAAATTTGAATTAATTGCCGAAACTTGAAACAGCACTTTGTGTTAAGTAATTATCAATTCCCCGTAAAAATGGATTCTATTCTAAGGGGGTTGAGTTTAATGTATTAATCTTTAGCCATCGTCAAACGAGTGCTAGGTCCTCAGTTTCTTCATGTGTGAAATCTGTAATTTATTTAATAACGATGCCTAATGAGGCGCATCACTTAGCATGTTTATTAAAAGTTCTCTAATAATTTCAAACTTTGAACAACCTTCAACACTAAGTGATTATGAGGAGGCATCCTTTTGCAGTAAGAGTATAAACTTGTAATTAGCGTGCTTTAAATATTTTAAACTTCTCTTTCATCAGGCTAGAAAGTGTTTAGAATTTGTTTTCATTGCCTTGCCAAGCCACGGCGAGGAAAGTTCTAGGAAACTCCAGCTAATCGAAGGCTAGCAAAACAACAACAAAAGAGCGAAACTCGTATAGTGTATAGTTTTAAATTTTTCATTCGAAATATATATTACTGGAAAAAATTAAACTGACTCGGACTAGTTTTAACTAAGTGCAGTCTTTAATTAAAAATGGTTGCAGTTAATTTTAACCAAACTCGCTGGTGAGAACTTGAATTGTAGAGCTAATGAATTAACTGGCTAACTAGATTGAAACTAGCTCCAGCGAGATGGATGTTAGTTATGAGTCTTCCTTTAAAGCTAAATATAGATGGTGGTAGTGTTGTGGGAGAAAATAATATTTCCTGCTTCGTTCCGGAAGTGACATAACTTGGAATGTTATCGAATGCAGTTTCAGTATACCTCTTATAGAATTAAAATGAATGTAATAGTGTTTTTATTTAACTGAAAACATGTCCAATGCGTGTGTTTCAAATGGCTTCTGAAAAGTAACGCCAAATGTCACCAAGACGGACATAAATAAAATGCTGATAATAGCTCTTAACCAGATTTTTCCTCCTGGTAATTTATTTATTTACGCTGAAAAACTCTATTAAGTAGAAATAAAAACATTGATCTTGCATATGGATATGGGAAGAAACTGAGACCTGTTTCAAAAATGTGTTGATTCCACAAATATAAAATACTCCGAAATTTCGACACGTAAAGCGTACAAATCAAGGGCCTGCAATATACACTAAAACAATTTTAAGCTATTTGGTTCAACGTTCTGCCAATGTCAAGCCTTCTATTCGTTTAATTAATAAAATTTATTAAAACGACAAACTCCCATGAAGCTGTTTTTAATAAAAAAATATAACTATACATCCAAAATTTCCAGCTATATTTAACTCTCCAAGTGGTTTCGACGAGATATCTCGTCCATCAAGATCTGAGCAATTTTGCTAATGACGAGAGATCTCCATCAAAATATTGCCGATTTTTTTATAATGATGAGATTAAAATCTGGTCAGTTTTCATCAAATGACGAGATATCTCCTTCATCATGATCTGGTCACCTTTGCTAATGACGAGGCACCTCTTCGAGATAACCACCAGGAGGCTTAACAATGTGTGAAAGCTTCTAAATTTAAGTAAGTTGTATGAACACTGAACCGGAGAAGTTTAAGAAAAAGTCCTAAGAGTATAAAATTTTCATTTACTCCTCTAATACCAACATTTTTTAGTGTGGAGAAGTCGGAGGTACTGTCAGTTCTAGAGTCTTCAATTACAGTCACTACGAAGAGATACTAATGAATTATTTAATGCACTAGAAAGAAATATTACCAGCCATTACCACATAATTTAACAGCCTTCTGTAGGTGGAAGTAGATTCTATATCCAGCAGTGGCGTAGCGTTCATGGAAGCATAGAAGTCTAGCATCTCCTACTAAAAAATATAACAAACGCTAAAACCTGAAATAAAATCGACGATCTTTAACGTTAATCTGTGCGAGGGTCAGTTTCTACATAAATTCTTAACATTTTCAAAACGTCAAAAAAATTATCAGTTTGAATTGAACTTCCAGTTAATTTCAGTTAATTTTTTCGAATTATCATCTAAAATTCTGTACTTAGATTAGCATAAGATTGCCCTATTCAACTATATTTTAGATCTTATCTCTGAGCATCGTAAGATTTCCGAGTAGTACACTATTGCTTTTTCTCACAACATACGTAATGACTATATAACCCCATCTATTAGTTGAAAGAATCCCAGAAAGGATTCTATTGATCAAGATCGAAACTGGTTAAACGTCATACCAAGAAAACGGCAGGTTGCACAACGGGTATATGCGTCTGAACCCTTCAGAGGGTGAACATTAAAATGCAAATCTGGAAATTGTCAATTATTGTGAAAAAGCAGACGCATTCAAAGAATGTTAAGACAAACTGAAATCGAAATTTTAGATATTTTTTAACTATTTGAAGCAGACTCAACAAATCGACTAAACAATACATTCTAAATAGGAATCAACTAATGTCAACTATCTGGCCATGGAGTCAATATCGTACATTCAGAACAATTGCGGTACAGCATAAATAACACTCACACAGAAACGTGCTAATTTGAAATGTTCATTGCGTCATTAATCATTCAGTTTGCTCGGATGGTGCAGCAAAGCAGAATATGTTGTGAAGCTTTTGCGACTTCGAATACTATTATCAGCTGAGGTGCAAAATTAATGATTATGAAAACGAGACAGACCAGTACTCTCTGGACCTTTCTAACTCAATAGTCATAATACCGGATAGCAATGCAAATATACTAGCTCTCAATTGATTAGTAAGTAGAATGCAGATGCTCACTCAATAGAGTAATCACCTCGAATATGTCCCTATAACTGTCACCTAGCTTTGTATCAGTGATCAATAGGATTAATAATAGAGGTTCTTACATGGTGAAGCAAGGTATAATGTATTCTGGTTCGTTTTATCTGAGTATTGGTTTTCAAATAGGATGGTCTCAAATTATTTCTCTCAATTCTGAGAGTAAACAATTCAATCAATAGCATTAACAACAGAGGTTCTTGGTAGAGCAGGGTGTAATGTATTATGGTTCGTTTTATCTGCGTATTGGTTTTCAAATAAGATGATCTCAAGTTATTTCTCTCAATTCTAAAATAAAATAGAGGATAAATAATTCAATGAATAGGATTAATAATAGAGGTTTTTACATAATAGAGCAGGGTGTAATGTATTTTGGTTCGTTTTCATCTGCGTATTGGTTTTCAAATAGGATGATCTCAAAAATATCTTCCCACAATTCTAAGAGTAACGAATTTAATCAATAGTATTTATAATAGAGATTCTTAAAAGGTATAGAGCACGAGAAGAGAGAGAGGTTGGAAATTTAATAAATTTATTAATTGAATTAAATCAAAATTAATAGTTGAATGTAATTTTCGAGAGTATAAAATTATATATAATACATCTCTCGGTATTGCAAACACAACGAAGAATTAATAAAAAAATTCAGTTTTGAGTTTTTTTTTTCGTTTTGTGTATAAGAGGTAAATACACACACACACACACAACATATAGCTATATAAAATTCTCGCATTGGTTATACAACATAAAATGAAAATTATGTAATAAATAATTCGTTTTTATAATTGAAGTAATGTATAAATTTTTAATTTCAAAATTTGAAATCGAGATTCCATACTCACAAAAGGAAATAAAAAACAAGAAAACCCAATTGAGATGTCTGTTATATACTTAACATACTATTTTATACTTTAACAACACTCCCGCATTCAGTTTTAATAGTTATTTTTCCAAACAGAGTAGGATAATATGCAACATTTATGCAACTAAAGAATTGCAGCGTGAAAACCTTAAGCACCCAAAACAAAAATGTAAATAAATCTATACTCCCCAGAGATTTGAAAAATAAAATAAAAAATATTCTAGGTGAGGATAAAGTCCAAATACTTTTTCCGCATATTTTTATTTATGTTTCTTTTTTCTCCTCAACTTATTTCAAAACTTTGATGTACGAAGTCATTCCCGAGAGTATTAAGGTAGAGAAAAAGCAAGAATTGAATTTTTATGGGATTTTTTGCTGCTCGTTTCGTTTCCGAAGAGCATTTTCTTTCCGCAAAAATACTCATTTAAAATATTTCGTATTTCTTTGTCGAGACGCCGACTTCATGAATATTTGGAAGTGGGACGAAATGAAAGGGAAGATTACTCCTCTATTACTTGCTCCTTTATCTTGTTTAGAACATCCTGCTTAACAGTATGGATGAATTTAAATAAAAGATAACTTCTCGCGATGAAGTGTGCGCTGCTCGGAGAGGTGGATGGTCGAAAGGAATTAAAGCATCGGAATCCAGAAGAATGCCGGTCTTAAATATGTATGCGTGTGTGTATTGTGACGTTTTCATGGGCTTTCACGGTTCTTTCATTCGGGGTTTTCTCACAATATGGGAGATTCAGGCAGAATGATATGCATTGGTACGCAATAATCAAAAATATAAACAAGTATAAATATATTTAAGGTGCTCTATTAATAATTGATTTTTATTTTATACAAGTGTATGGAAAATAAACTTCCCTTTATCTTGTTTAGAATTCCTGTTTAACAGTATAATGGATGAATTGATATAAAATATAACTTCGCGCAATGAAGTGTGTGCTGCTTGGAGAGATGGTCGATAGGAATTAAAGCATCAGAATGCAGAATGCCGGTCATAAATACGTATGCGTGTGTGTATTGTGACTTTTTCATGTGCTTTCACGGTTCTTCCATTTTGGTTACCTCGCAATTTGAGAAATTCAGTTAGAGTAATACATTGGTGAGGGAACAAATAAATAAAAATGCAAACAAGCATAAATATTTGAGGTGCTCTATTGGTAATAAATGGTTTTTATTTCACACAAGTATGGAAAAATAAACTTTCCTTTATCTTGTTAGAAATATATCTGTGTAGTTTTGAAAAGTTTGAAGCCGATTTTTACAGGCATAAAAAGTAATAAAAAATACAATATCGTAAACAAGAAAATACTGTAACTTTTCTAAATCTCGCATTGTTGATAGTACGTATGTCCTATTTAAATGAATAAGGCATTGGCCTTGTGATTAACCCTTCAACGGGTACGACGAGATATTTTATTATCAAGGTATTTTCGACTTTTTTCTGATAACGAGATCACGATCTTGTCAGTTTTCGTCAAATGACGAGGCATCTCGTCGGTCAAGATCTGGTCAGTTTTGCTAATGACAATATACTCCGTCAAGGCAACCATCAGGAGGGTTAAAGATTTAAGAGCTGATTTATTAATGTGAAAAACAAATCCTTATGAAGGCGAAGTGAAAATACCGGTCCCGAAGTGGGACATAAGAGCTGACTGGTAGATAAAATCACAAGTGTGAGAAAAGTATGTGCGAAACGACAAAAAGAGCGTGGAAATGGTGCATAATCGTGAAATTTAGAGGATGGTTCAGTCTTCTGAAACGGAAATGAAACCATATTGAACTAATGAGTCAATGCCTAGACAATTTATCGAGAAATTAAAAGTTATTGTGAATAGAATTATCAGAGATATATAATATTTAAAAGAAACTGTCATTGTCGAAAGTGGTAGAAGATTGGAAAGGTGATTTATTAGAGAAATTGAGGATTATGGAACCAGGAGTGACACGTCTAAATTGCATGAAATCGATTGCGATGGGACAGACAGGGTTTGGAACGTTGTAAGATCATTAGAAAGTTTAGGTTAGAGTCTTTTGAAACAGGAATGCAATGATGTCGAATTAATGTGTCTATGTCTGGAACTCGATGGAGAAATAAAACGCCGTTAGAAGTAGGATGTGTTTAGTATTTTCTGATTTTGCTACATTAGACGTGAAAGAATATTTGAATATTTTAATATGTTACTAAATTCGTATGTTTGTTATCTAAACTAAAAGAAGTAACCCAAATGTGCAAATTATTCGTTATTATTTGTTAGATTCAAAATTATTCGTAGTTAATTGTTCAAAGGCATTTACCTTGAATTTTGAGATGCCTTCAATAGATTGGACCGAAAAGATTCTGGTAGGTAGGTAGTCAATTAACATCGCACTGGAGCAACACAACGGGCTATTGGCGACGGTCGGGATCAATCCCAGAGGAAAAGATCCGAGGACAACACGTAATTTTGAACCACGGTCAGATGACGTGGTCAACACTTGAGATGGTGCCCCACTCTCCAAACTTCCACACCGGGCCAAAGTGAGGTCGTTTGAAATCGCGACAGATTTAATGTAGACCAGCCCCTGCGTACACTACGGTATTTGGTAGGATAGAGCTTCGAACTCGCAACCCTCAGTTTGCTAATCCGCAACTCTACCAACTGGGTTACATCGTTCTGAGCGATAGAGAAGGAAGGAGATAGAGTCAGAGAAATAGACAAAGAGATTGAAAGAAAGAGAGAAAGAAGATTGAGAGTCAGAGAAAGAGATAAAGAGATTGAAAGAAAGAGAGAAAGAAGATTGAGAGTCAGAGAAAGAGATAAGAGATAGGGGGAATAAATGTATCAAATTCGGTGAAATTGTAAAGGTTTAATTATCAGTACCGTTATTATATTTAATATGAATGAAATTTTTCTGCTGTATATTCCAATAACAAGGATGTATATCTGGTAGGTAGAATATGATTGAAAATAAAGAAAAAGGTATTAAACAATGTATTTCATATCAAATTGAGATTTGCTTAAAAGAGCGAATTCAACTAAAAATAAAAGTTGTATTAAAATTTATCAGATGCAAATCCTTTGTAATACATATTTGCTGACAATAATTATGCAAGCGTCAAGTAAACTCCCGTATTTTCATTTACCGGAGTTATAAGATTTCCAAGTGATACGTTAATGGAGCTTTATTACAGCAATGTTTATTTAAGTTGGAATTAATTACATGTACTTTGGCCAAGAAAATTAATTCATCTTCGTATCTCATTGCATCTTCAAGGAAACTTTCTTGTTAATGACACGAGATTTGAAACAGATAAAGCAGCACATTTTTAGACTCATGTAATCATAAGACTTATTTTTATCTAAGTAATTAGATTCGTAACGGTTTGGTTACTGACTTAGCGATCCGTTATAAGCAATGGAGCTGTAAATTTATCTAAAGCATTGAGTATTCCTTTTGATTGAAAATCAGAAAAACGTGTTCAGCTTATAACTGAATTAATTAAATGGGCTGCTGTGATTTACGATACCGATTTTAAAAATGTGCCTGAGAGCGAAATTTTATTTTGTGGAAATAATGTTCGGTAAAGCGGGTTTACCTCATTGTTGATAAAAATTGAGACTTACCCAAAGAATTGGTAGAAATTCGTTGGAAACACTGGAAAGAAATATCTTTATTTACTGTACATGATTTGGTTTGCCGCTCTATGATAATTTTTCCCTTCCCGAAATCTTAGTAATTGGAGTAGATTGCGAATGAATTAATTATTTTTCTCTAACTAGTGTATATGTAATAATTATATAAAAAATCGCAACACAAGTTTATGATTTTCTAGTTTTTCTCATGTTAGTTTAGTTTGTTAGTTTATTTATGTTTGTAGTTTATTCATGAATGTTGATCCTTAGTATAATTATTGTGGTGATATTTGAACATTTATTGTACTTATAATGGTTGTTTAATTAACTCATGTCAGTCTGTTAGTATAATTATTGCAATACTCTGTGTTGTGTTTGTATAATTATTGAACTATTCTGTGTTGTGCTCTAAAATTCTAAAGTGGATTTGTTATTGCATACAAATTTACATACAGTACGTTAAAAATGTTAAATACATATCATACATTTAAAAAACGAAAAAGAAAACCATCCTGAGAGCAGCATCCAGTTTGCGGACTGGTTAGACCTATTCGGAGGGCCGTATCTGGTCTACGGACTGATTAGACCTATTCGGAGGACTATATCTGGTCTGCCGACTGGTTTGACTTATTCAGAGGGCCGTATCTTGTCTGCACACCGGGTAAACCTACTCACCTACTCAGAGGATCGCATCTGATCTGCAGACCTGGTAAACATATTGGGAAGGTCGTATCTGGTCTCGTGGCTTAATAAACCTATTCGAAGGACCATGCGGTTTTGACTTTAAGTCATTTGGTTCACGTGTAGCAAAAATGACCATAGAGCGACTAAATCAAATCCAATTATTTGGTTAAAACGGCTTTGAGAAAGTGCAATCTTGTATTGCTACGATACATCAACAGCAGTCATAACAGCATTCTTCAAAAATACCTCAAAATAACTTCAGAAATAGTTTAAAGTTAGAAGAGCACACAAAGATATTTTATTTTTACAGCAAAATTGAAAACCAATCAAAATTGCGATTTGCTTGGAGTCACCCCTCCCCTTTTAAATGCGCGCGCATTCCACAGATGAAGAAAATAGAACTGAAATATTAAAAATTCGCTTTCAAATCTGAGCAATCGAGCTTTTCTCAGCCATAAGAATATTCAATAGATCGCCCTAATGAGTTCTATGGTCTCCTTACAGGCGGAGATTATGAGATCATCCATTTACTGAACATTTCACTAGATTCTATAAAGATCCTTTGTTCCGTACACATCATTTCCCACTTAAAAGAACCTTAATAGCATGCCCAAGTCAACCTTTCCACCTTGTGTAACATGTAATCTCTTTTCATGCTAAGTTACACGCAATTTCATAGTCAGTCAGTCGCCTCATTATTTTTACGGATTTCACCTTTAATTTCCTGCAACGCAGCTGCGTTGTTTTCGAGAGAATATGCGGCGTTCACTTTCTAAAAGAATATGTTACGGATATTCCTACAATATGTTTCTAGTTTTATTCCTATACATTCAACGGCATTTTCTTTTTATCCTTTCCATCCCTACATTCTGTTTCGTTCTGGGGGCGCAAGCAGTTTTGCCAGGGAAATTTGTTTGGAATAGCATCTCCTTTTATGTTCTCTAATGCGGATTTGGATGTCTCGGGTTGTTTCATCTATGTAGTGCATCTTTTTGTTTTATCTCTTTCATTTCCTACAAATATATCATGGTTCCTCTTTTTAGCTACTTATCTAAAAGGATTTTGAATCAGCTCTTTCTAAACTTTTTCAACTCGAGGCACACTCTAGCACTTATTGCAGTTTTTCGAGAACATTCGTGCGTATCTTCAGTTTTATATCGCAGGGGGAAGATTATTACTAGTTATATTCTTGATGCGAATTCTAATGCTTTCCCCTCTACTCTGCTCAAAATTCGCTTGCTTTTTTTATTTCCACAGAAGATTTTATGGTCACTTGTTTATTTGTGAGATTCAAAGCAATGCTTCGGAAGTAATTTTTAAACATTGTTGTTGGAATATGTATTGTTAAAATAACCTAGGATTGCGTCGGATCAATGATTCTTGAAAATTTGTTTCAAGCAGATGGGAAGTTAAGGCCTTTTCAGTTTTTACTCAACATGCTATTCTTACAAAACCATACGTAGGTGCTAAGATTTTTTTTTTAATAACCCTCCAAGTGGTTTCGACGAGATATCTCGTCCATGAAGATCTGACAAATTCTGCTAAGGACAAGCTACCTCGTCATCAAGATAGTGGAGATTTTTATATGATGACGAGACCAAAATCTGGTGATTTTTTTTAATGACGCGATATCTCGTCCACCAAGATTGGTCAGTTTTGCTAATGACGAGATACGTCATTGAGACAACCACCAGGAGAATTAATTGAGAAAACTGTTTTTATTTAACCCTCCAGGTGGTTTTGACGAGATATGTCGTCCAAAAAGATCTGTAGAATTTCACCAATAACGAGATATTTTGTCATCAAGATATTACCGATTTTTTTTCTTGACGTGATCAAAATCTGGTCAATTTTCTTCTAATGACGAGATATCTCGTCCATTAAGATCTGGTCAGTTTTCTTCTAATGATAAGATAACTCTCCGAGATAACCACCAGGAGGGTTTATGCAAAATTGTGAGTCAAATTTTATGTTTTTAAGCCAAAGGAAACTGAAATATTCATATACTTCCGATAAATTATCTTTGATGTTTGTATTTGGGTATAACAACCAATTTCCAATATTTGTCACTTTTTGGATTTTTCTCAGCACCCCATTAAAAGTGTTTCTCATTTTGATGGCAAAGATTTTATCAATTCTATAACTGTAGAAAAACAGAAAAAAATTGAGTTCCCTTATTATATCTTAGTTGTGGTGATTTCTTCTTTCAAAACTTTTTCTATTAAAACATATATTGCGCTGAAGTGTTCAGTAAATGTTTATAAAATATGTATAAAAAATCAATAGTAAAAGCTTTTGCTGGGAAAATGCACTTGCGAAAATATCTTAATCAGCGTTTCTGTTTTCGAAATAAAATTGTTTAAAGCTTAAATGAATTAAATAGTTTAATTTGAAGTTTAAATGGATGGAGTAAGGTACCTTTGTGACTGAAGATGATCTAATGATTTAGATCTTTATACAGAAATTGATTTGGTGTTTAATTTCTATATAAAGATTTCTGGCTATTATTCTTATAGTACCATAAGAATCTGCGATAAGGATTCATTAATTCGTGGAATGCTATTCCTATAGCTTCATTAGCATTTTTATTCCATATACGTATTTATCACTAAGTGGAACTAACGAAGTGGGCGTATACTGTGCGCTAATAAGGGAAGTATTACATTTTGAAATTTTATTTGAAGTTTAAATGGATGGTGTAAGGTAATTAGACAACCTTGTGTGATTGAAGATGAACTAATGAGCTAAATCTTATCTGAAAATTGATTTGGTGTTTAGAGAGATTCCCACTTACTCTACTTCTTTATTCCCTTCTGATGAGGATTCATTAATTTGTAGTATGCTATTCACATAGCTTCATTAGCCTTTTTTAGTTCATACATGTATTTATCACTAAGCGGAGTTAATAAAGTATACTTATAGGGTGTAATAAGGAAAGTAATACACACACATTTTAAAGCTTAAATGAATGGCTTAATGCAAAAAGGCTACCTCCTTTGATTGAAGATGAAATAACGAGTTAAATATTTACCTAAAAATTGATTTGGAGTTTAAACTATAGTATTCTAGTTAACTCTAGTTCCATATTTTTTGACAATACGGTAGGGTATGGTATGGCATTTTAATTAACGTCACATTGGAGCAATACAACGGGCTATTCTGACAGTACGAATCCATAAATTTGAAGTATACTATTCCTATAGATGTGCAGTAGTCTTTTTAGTCCAAATATGTATTTATCACCAAGCAGAATTAACAAAGTGTACTTTTATTGTGTAATAAGGAAAGTAATACATTTTGAATTTTAAATGGATGGCGTAGTGCAAAAAGGCAACCTTGTTTGATTGAAGATGAAGTAATGAGTTAAATCTTTAACTGAAATTGATTTGGTGTTTAAACTATAGTATTCTAGTTAGCTCTACTTCCATATTTTCTGACAATATGGATCCATAAATTTGAAGTATACTATTCCTATAGCTGCAGTAGTTTTTTTATTCCATGCACGTATTTATCACTAAGCGGATTTAACAAAGTATACTTTTAGGGTGTAATAAGGAAAGTAATACATTTTGAATTTTAAATGGATAGAGTAGTGCAAAAAGACAACCTTGTTTGATTGAAGATGAAGTAATGAGTTGAATCTTTACCTAAAATTGATTTGATGTTTAAACTGTAGATAACTCTAGTTCCATATTTTCTGCCAATACGGATTCCTAAATTTGAAGCATACTATTCCTGTAGCTGCATTAGCCTTTTTAGTCCATATATGTATTTATCACCAAGCGGAGCTAACGAAGTGAACTTTTACTTCGATAATAAGGGAAAGTATATTTTTAAACTCTGAGAGGATATACGATCTTCAAAAAGGGGCAAAACGATTTCTTAGCACTTTTCGCAAACCGATTGCTAAGCACTTTTCTCGACTTCTTTGGAAGTTCATAAATTCGTTACCATCGTCTCAAATTTCCGAAAAGAACATCGAAAAAATTTAGTACAGAGAGCAATTTAGCAGAATCATTTAAAATTAATTCCAACCTCATCGTTGGTTGTTAGTGCATGAATAATGAATGCTAGATTTCAAGGGTTGAAATTGGATAAAAAGAAATCTAACACCTTTGAAATTCAAAGACGAATTTAAGGATTAGATTTTATGGTTTGGTTATTTTGGGAATTTGCTTTTAAGGGGCTCTAATATGGTGAACTGACTTTCAACACACCAAAAAAAAATATTTTAGCTGACAACATCAATAATTTAAGTTTTAAAGTAGTTTTCCAGCATTATACACATGCGATGATAAATTGTATGTAACATAAAATGCTATTTTTCTTCAAAGCTACTGGATGGGAACCACATTTATGCCTTGTATATATACAAAGATTTTTATATTACTTTAATTATTTATGCGTAAATAAAATTACTATTGGACGACTGTATGCAACAAGGTGTTAAACCACTATTCATCATTTTTGCACAAGAGCCGTTCTAAAGTAGGTAATCAGTGAAATGTTAATTTAGCAAAACATAACGATAATAAACAACGTTAACACAATAATATAAGAAGGGGCAATGTTTATTTCAATTAAAGCATGAACATCAATCTATATTTTGATATTTGTGTTTGTGGAGGATTAGCGTTTGGTTGTATAAGACCTTCCATATATTAAGCTTTTGTTTTTATACCAACTTTCCGAGTGATTTCAACTAGATATCTCCTCCATCAAGATATGATCAATTTTGCTAATGACGAGAAATACCTCTTCGAGACAACGACCAGGAGGTTTAAGCTCTCAATATAATGCAGTAAATATAAATTAACTCTAAGGAAATACTCTCAGTAAGAATTTATCGTTTATACGCTCAAATTTCAAACTAAAGTAGGTGAAATACTGCTGGATTTCTAATGCGCTTTATTGGAGGGAACTCCACTTTTTACTAATCTCTAGTGATAACAAGGTAAATATATCAATGTAAGTTTTGTATTTAACCTTCCTGCTGGTTGTCTCGAGAAGGTATCTCGTTATTAGCAAAACTGACCAGATCTTGATGAACGAGATATCTCGTCATTACAAGAAAACTGATCAGGTCTTGATTTTTTTATCAAAAAATGGACAGTATTTTGATGACGAGATATTTCGTCATTAACAAAATTGGTCAGATCTTGATGGACGAGATATCTCGTCTTGGAGGGTCAAGGGGACTCGTCATAAGATGAGAATTGTTTTGAATTTCATACAAAATCTTATTTGAATATCTAGTGAATTAAATACATAAATGTTTTAATTAAGTGAGTGGTTTCCTAACCTACTTTTCTGTCTAGACAAGCTAGACCAAGTCCGTGAGTTCGTGCACTTTCAAAGAGTCCAAGACTAACACAGGATTAGAAACAGATCCTTCCTCGACAGCCCCAGACAAGCAGAGGTGACCAGGCGAGACATGCTCCATATTGCATTTCAGACAGGTCGGATATTTATTAACCCATGATCAAATTAAATTGGTCTCAAATGTCTACTGGCCAATCTTGAGATGGCAGTCTGCTCACCTCTATCACATCCGAATTTGAGGGCTCCTTCGGGATGTTTTTTATGGTTCCAGCTACGAGTGGTTTTGTTGGTTGGTTGCATTGAGTTTGAGTTTTATGGCGCAAGGGCTATATTTGGCCAAGCTGCGCCAAACACAAGAAAAAGAACGTCAAGCAGTGGATAAACACACACAATGAAAATTTTTCTGATACAGAAGAGAGAAATACACCCAGGGAGGAATCGGACATGATCCGCCTACAACTCACAAGTCAGCTACGAGTGGAATGGATTTCCCAAGAGATACTGTTCAAAAGTTTCTCGCAAAAGTTACGTAATAAGTAAGAGAAATATTTGATTTTAATGACTCAGATACACTCCTTCACCAAGATGTCTGCTATTTCTTTTCCTCTGAGGCCCACATAGTAAGGGATCCATTATAAATGCATCTAATGGAGCACTAACAATTGCCTAAGTTTATCTAGAATATCAACTATCTCCGATCTCGTTCCAGCTTTTTTTTTGAGTAGGATTAATTAACACCAGCGCATGCTCCCGTACCTAGCACTGAATGGCACTGAATC
This sequence comes from Meta bourneti, assembly GCA_933210815.1. Classification (NCBI taxonomy): domain Eukaryota; kingdom Metazoa; phylum Arthropoda; class Arachnida; order Araneae; family Tetragnathidae; genus Meta; species Meta bourneti. The sequence continues at coordinate 37,698,448 of OW119934.1, forward strand.
CGCTGTTTATTTTAAAAAATTGATTTCCTAAACAATCTCCTACATATTTCATCACATTCAAATATATAACTTCATTCCATCTATCACAGTTATGACTGCAATAGCAAGACCCCAGCAATTGTAACTAACTTAATATATAGTTGACAATTGGCTAATAAAATGACAAACGTTAACAGTTTACTTTAACCCTCCATTTGTCGCAGATCTTTTTAACAACTGAGATCGCCGTGCAACAGTCAGGCGCTCGACGTTTTCTTTTCAAGTTACAGGGGCCATGATAGCCCGGTTGGAGGAGTAGCAGATTAGCAACCGGGGGTTGTGAGTTCGAAATTCGATCCAACCAAAGACCTCCTGTACGTGGGGACTAGTGCGTTGAATCTGTCATGACTTCAAATGCCCTCACGTTGGCGTGGTTCAAAAGATTGGCGAGTGAGGTGCCAACTCAGGTGTGGACCTCGTCATCTGAGCGTGGTTCAAAATGACGAGGTGTTCCTCGGAACCCGGTGAACTCGGACTGATCCCGGACCGTCGTTAATAGCCCGTTGTGTTGCTCCCCCCCAGTGCGACGTTAATTCAATTACCTTACCTTACCTTTCCGAGTTACACACAACAAGCATTAATTATTAATTTAACAAAAATACATAGCATATTTTAGAACACACGAAAAGATAAATAATTGTAAGAATTTATCATTTGGGGAATGTGAATGAACCAAATGCCAGCACTTAACTTCACGTCATTTGCTATCTGACTTCCCAATAATTCTGTACTCTATTACTAAGTGCAGTGCACGTGTCTATGTGTTGAACCGTCATAAGTTATTACATAAAATACAGTCAAAAGAGTAAATTCCTTGGTAAATAATTGTAAACATTTATCATTTAAATGTGAATGAAACAAATGCCAGCACTTAAGTTCACGTCATTTGCCATATGGCTTCCCAATACTTCTGTACTCTACTGTAAAGTGCAGTGCACGTGTTTAAGTGTTGAACCGTCATAAGTTATATAAAATACAGTCAAGAGAGTCGACAATATCACAATAAAATAAATGTGCACGCAGACAGTCATCCTCAGTCACGAAACGAAACTCGGCAACTTAAGCCTTCCTTGGAGAGTCTGGGAAGAAGTCACTGGAGAAAAGGAGGGGAGTAATATGGCAGGCTATTCGTTGTGCACCCTGGATTACGCTGAATCTAACACGATTCTTTCTGCTTCCTAATACAGCTATCACTACTGGTATTAATTTTGGCATTGTTTTACTATGACAAGAAGACGCCGTTTTCAAAAGGCGCGTCGAAATCTCTTCGAGTCTTGCAATGGAACACTGACGGATTATCTCCAAAATGGTTAGAACTCTTATAGTTACTCTTAAAAGTCAAAATTGTCTATCTTTGAAGCAAACATGTTGACTGTCAGTCTCATTTAAATGATTTGACGATTATTCTTTTCACTGCGCAACATTGAAAACCCTTGAAAAAAAGTCGCCTTTAACCTGTATAGACAGTGCGGAGGTGGTTAATTTAGTTTCAATTTTTCTGATTCAAGTCTGATTAATTGAAGTTCTGAACTTGAGAGTAATATTCAGGAATCTTTTTTCTAAAATTGGGCAAATTTCGAGTTTAATAATTTATACCTCACTCAATTACATCACTCAAAATACATAATATCCAGTTTGGAGCATTGCAATTACAGAGATTTCCATCAAAAAATCCCATTTGGTAGCAGGTTTCAATAGAAACATTTATAGCTAGGAATTAAACGTATTAACAGTCTAAATTATTCACACATTTCAAATCATGCTTATAACTGTGTTCAATGAAATGATTAAACACTTTAAAACTCTCCTTGGTTCTCTCCAGGTGGTTGTTTCGACAAGATATCTTGTTATATTAACAAAACTGACTAGATTTTGATGGACGAGAGATCTTCATCTCGTCATCCTAAAAACAATCGGCAATATCCTGATGACGAGATATCTCGTCATGAGAAAAATTGGTTGACGAGATATCTCGTCGAAACCACTGAGGGCTTAGCAATAACTTGGAAATGTAATAGGTAGATACGAATACTTATCAGATGGAGTTTAAAAGAATATTACTGCTAGCTTGTCTTAATCGACGAAAACGAATGTTGCGTGGACGCAAAATAATTTTGTAACCAGAGACCTGTTGGTTGACATTGATAAATTAGTTTGGATGAAGAATTACCAAATTAGGACATGACTTCCATAATATTAGATGCAGTATGTTCTTGTTAATAATTTACTTTCCATCTAAACAGCAAATTATAACTGATAGCTTGCAAATCTAAATTTTCTATTTTTCAAATTACACACCTTATTTTTCATACATATTTTTTAGAAGGAAACACATCAAACTGATATCAATTCACGTCTATTGTATAGACTTTAACAGCGTTAGGTTATATCTATGTTTACCTGATGGCAGAGTGGTTAGTCCATTAACCCTCTGTTCAATAGGCTCTGAGTTTAAATTCCAATCTAGGCATGGTTGTTCAGTAGCTGTTCTGAATCCAATTTAAACCTAAGCCCCAGTTTAATTAGCCATCGTATCGTAAAATGATGGTAGAGTGGCAGACACAAGTTAAAAGTTCTATCTTCATAATCCTTATTCAGTACTTACCTTATTGATCAATGAACTTTCGATTTATTTTGCTCCTTGAGTGTTCCTCAATGTCATTTTTAAATACTTTCGAAGAAAAGGCTTATGATTGCTTCATATATAGTGGGTTGTGCTAAAAGTATTAGTTTAGTATATAAATTATGCCTGCTGTTTTTAGCAAATGTGAGTATTCAAGTTATAATTATGACATAAAAATAGTTTAATCGCAATTATAGTAGACGAGAACTGAAATAATTTATTACATTTTACATTTTTTGTAATATTAAATATTGAGTTGCATCTGAGTGTAGGCTTAAATTTATCATAAACGTCGAATTCCATTTATCAATTCAATGAGTATGAAAGGAAATTAAACATAAAAAATTTAGTTATTAGTATAATTTTTTGTCTTTTTATAAATCATCTTACCATGAAATTGGAGCCTGAGGAAATTATGCCTTCGAGGAGCTGATGATTTTGATTTCGGTGTTTCAAATAAAAAACAAAATTATATCAAAGTAAGGAAGGGAAATCTTTTAGACCAGGGGTTATGCGAAAAATAATTGTAAATTCTACAACTTCTTGTATTAGGTATACAGTTTTTACTCACTTGAAGTTAAGGTTCAACTAAGAACGCGACATGGATAAAAACAAAAAGCTGAAATTCTAAAATTATTGAGTTCTGTTATCAGTGTAAATAAGCATTACTAAAACGTTACTCTGTATTAAGCTTGTTATGGGAAACACCATACTGTAAACATTTGCAGGATAAAATAATAAATGAACAGTATAAAATGTTTGGTAGTAAAATATTTGTCCTCTGAATTGTAGAGTATTCAAAAAGCACCAATTGAGGGTGATTTTAGAATGTAAAACACATTTTTATAAGACTTGATATAGCTTGCACGTGGAGAGCCTCACCTCCCAAACTGTCCTTAATCTCGCCTCTTGATACCTAACAAACAAAACAGAATATTGCCATGGTAGGTAGGTAGTCAAATTAACGTCGCACTGCATCAACTCAACGGTCTATTGGCGACAGTCCGGGATCCATCCTCAAGAGAAAGAACCGAGGACACCTCGTAATTTTGAACCGATATCAGATGACGAGGGCAACAACTGAGCTGGCATCCCACTCTCCAAGCTTCCACACTACGCTGACGGAGGATATTTGAAGCAACGACAGATTTGACGTGCACCACCCCCACGTACACGACCGTCTTTGGTTGGATGGAGTTTCGAACACGAAACTCTCCGGTTTCTAATCCACTACTTTTCCAACCGGGCTACCGCGGTTCTAGTATTGCCATGGATTTATGTTATAAAGTGTATTGAGTGAGAAATTCCAACTATTTACTGAATAACTTGGAAAATCCTTTGTTGTTCGAATAGAACATCGAAAAGAACATAGTTAATGATAAAGATTTATAAAAGTTGTGCTCTTTGTTATTTATCTTGAGAATTAACTGCAAACACAAAATCAACACGTTGAACGAAGTTATCTGAGAAATTTACTCGTTAATATCGTCGTAAAGTAAATATTATTCTGCTATCTATGCTTCATTGTTTGAACTAACCAAAGCAACGAACACTTTTATTTAACATTTCCCGTTTTAATTAAACTTCTTGCCTACAGTTTGCGATCTAAATGTGTTTTCAAAAATGTCTCGAAACAATATTCGAGTAACTTGCTTATAACACAGATGTGTGTATGGTGAACGGCAACAAACGAATTTACACATTCGTAGGAAAAATAAAAGATTTCTGGTATTAGTTAAAGAACAAATTTGGTGTCTACATACTTGAGGGGAAGATTAGATTACATTATTATAGAAGTTTTCCTAAGCAAAATATCTTTGTGTTCTTGTTTCATGCGTTTTTATACCGTTAAATACCCAATATAAATGTCTTCAGTCATGTAATTAATTTTTTCCAGAGAAAAATATATAGCATACATTGTTAAATGAAGTACATTTCTTCTCTTTTGCTTAGATATTGGATTTTTAACAATATGATAACTTTCCATTTTAAAAATTGTGCATTCATCACTTAATGTTTGTTTTTCAATTTATCCCATTTTGCACCGTATAAGAATATAATCTAACAAGTAACTGTAAGTCCTAAAAGGCATTATGACACGCATTTAATTAATCCATAAGATTTTAATATCCATTACATTTTACCCGTATTAAAATAAACATTTAAGTTATTTTTACGAGGAACAGAGAATGGGATACTTAATTTGTTTTCCTAGGTAAGGAAGACAAAAGATGCATCCAATTTTCATTACTATCTTTGTTAAATTAGGAACCCTAACGCGAACTCGTTTACAGCAAAAATTCGAAACTTTTTCAATACGAGCTAAATATTTCCAATGAAAAATAACGTAATATATAATGCGTACGTAATAACGCAACGGAAAGAATGTGTAAGTAACGTCATGAATACATTTTACCCGTACTAAAATAAACATTCAACTTGTTTCTTACGAGGAATGGAGAATGTTATATTTAATTGTTTTCCTAGAAGACAAAAGATTATTCCAATTTGCATTGCGGTCGTTGTTAAATTGAGAACACGAACGTCGACCTAATTTGTAACAGAAATTCGATACGTTTTCAATACGTGATAAATATTTCCGATTGAAAGTAACTTAATATATAATACGTAACGTTAGCAACGGAAGGTACGAGTAAGTAAAATAACATATCCACTCTGAATACATTTTACCCGTACTAAAATAAACATTCAACTTATTTTTACGAGAAATGGAGAACGAAATATTTAATTGTTTTCCAATTTAAGAAAGACAAAAGATGCCTCCAACTTTCATTACAGTCGTTCTTAAATTGGGAACCCGAATACTACCTGATGTATAACAAAAATTCGATACATTTTCAATACGTGCTAAATATTTCCGATGGAAAGTAACTTAATATATAATACGTAAGTAACGGAAAGAACTGGTGAGTAACGTAACATATCCACACTCATACATACATTTTACCCGTACTAAAATAATCATTCAACTTATTTTTACGAGCAATGGAGAATGGAATATTTAATTGTTTTCCTAGGTAAAGACAAATGATGAATCCAATTTTCATTACTGTCTGATAAATAAGGAACCCATTTACAGCAAATATTCGAAACATTTTCAATTTTTTCGATGGAAAGTAATATACGATACGTAATATATAATGCGTAAAGTGATAACGTAATTTAGAAATGTACGGATAAGTAACGTACCATATCCACTTATAAATATATTTTACCCGTACTAAAATAAACATTCAAATTATTTCACGAGGAATGAAGAATGGAATAGTTAATTGTTTTCCTAGAGTACAAAGGATGCCTGCAGTTTTCATTACTGTCGTTGTTAAATTGGGAACCCGAACGGCAACCTCGTTTATAACAGAAATTCGATACCTTTTCAATACGCGCTAAACATTTCCGATGGAAAGTAACGTAAACCGTTTTCAATTTTCGTGACAAAATTGGTTTATTGAATAAAATATTTTCGCTCCGTTCCATTAGTCGGAAAGAAACAATCAGTTGTTTAATAATAACAAACTGTTCGACTTAAACAAAACAATAAAGAATTCCATTAGGGTTTCGAAAATTGAACTTATTTTTTCAGGTAAAAACCCACTCTGACTGCCAAATAAATTGAACGGTCAGCTTTCAACTCTGTCTCACATTCGTTCCCACATATTTTCCGTTTAAATAAAACTATTATCGCTCTCAATCTATAATGAGTGAAAACCTGGAAAAGAGGAAAACATATTTTCCTTCTCCTCTGTTCCAATGAAGAGGAAAGTTGAATTTCATGAGTTTTATCATGTATTATCCTTGGCCATCTTATAGGATTTCTGTTTATCTATTGGTTTATGCCGGTATTTCTGCAGTTGAAATGTTTTTCACATGTTTTTAATATCAAAGGGCAAGGCATTTCTTTGTCATGAAATAGTAAATAAATCATTTTTATTTTGTGAAGATGCTCTTTTCGTTTGGGCTTAGACGAATATTCCCGGATTCTTCGAATTTTTATTTCACTATGCTCCGGCTTTGTATTTTTGCATTTTTAACAATACCTTTGCTTTTCTGTTTAGTTGAAGTTTTGAACTATGCAATTCTTTGTTTTTCACTTGGGTTTCGGCAACAAACCAGTTTGAAACAAAATTAATCTCATATTTAAATATTCTGTAGATTTGGTAATTTTTGTTGCAAGCGATCAGAATAAAATTTAAAATGTATATTCAGTATCCATTTTAATATTTGTGGAGTTCAAAACGCTATCCAACCAAAGAACGTCGTGTATGCGGGGGATGGTACACGGTAAATCTCTCGCGGCCTCAAACTTCATCATGCTGGCGTGGTGTGAAAATTTGGAGAGTGGGGTGCCAGTTCAGGTGTTGACTTCATCATCTGACCGTGGTTCAAAAATACGAGATGATGTTCTCGGATTTGGGATTGATCTCGGACCGTCGCCAATATCCAGTTGTGTTGCTCCAGTGCGACGTAAATTCAACTACCACACACAATTGCCTACCTTAAATATTTATTACTTGCACAACCTTGTAACGTATTATCAATGACTGAATAAAAACAATAATGTTATGAAGAATTGCAATTAGAGTCTAAAAATATTTAGTAACATTACCAAAACTTAGTAATTGTATATTATAATGGTAGAAAATAAGAGGGTTGTAAAGTTTGAATTTCCTAATGCAGTTAATTCAACTACCTATCTACCTTTAATATTTATATTGACCGAACCTTATAACATATTATCAATAATTGAATAAAAATAATAATGTTATGGAGAACTGCAATTAGACCTTAAAATAGTAATTAGTAGCAGTACCAAAACATAATAGTATACTACAATGTTAGAAAATGAGAGGTTAAAATATAGATGGTAAAATTTGAATTCTCTATTTTGCTAATTATTTAACAATTGCCTTTTTTAATCTTGAGACCTATTTGTTTAATGTTAGTCAAGGATAAATCTATATTATGTGCTGTCAACTGAGGCGACTTAACCCACTTTTCTACTTTGAGCTTAAAACTGAACTTCCTGGATGATTTTTTAAAGAATATTTTTGCATTATCTGGTTGAGTGCTAGAAGAGTCGATTCAATATATTTATATTTCTTTTGTTCAACTCTTTCTAGTTAAAAAATCAAACACCGAATGGGCAAAGTTACCTGGAAAATAGGGGTGACTTTTGCCCAGTTCAGATTTTCCCTCTTTAGTTTTGTTGCCCTGTTCAGTTTCATAAATTTGAAGAAAAGCATCAATGAAATAATATATTTTGTAATATTAGATGTAAATTGTAACAAAAGATAGAAACATATACGAAACGACTCACATATTTATTTAGCGAATCGTTGCAATTCAGATCTGCAGCAGAGAGAGATTGTACTGATACTTCGTGGTGCTTTGGGTGGACTAAACTCTGAAATTCCTAGGCTAGGACAGAAGCATGTTGCTCACTCTTCTATGTGTTTGTTATTCATTCTGTAATGCAGCACCTGGGATTCGTTGTAAGATTGCATTTCTATGGAGAGAGATAATCTTCACTTATTGAAGCAGTTAGGTTTATTGCCACATAGTGACATAAGATGAATATAAAACCCAAAACAGGACTAGTATTGTCAATAGAGTCATTAAACATAAGATAAATAATTATATTGAGGCTAAAAATTTGGTGGGAAAAGTCACCCCTAAGGGTCTTATTTTTTCCGATGGGATTTTAACCCTCCAAGTGGTTTTGATGGTATATCTGGTGCAAGATCTGGTCAATTTTGCTAATGACGTGATATCTTGTCCACCAAGAACTGGTTGGGTTTGCTAAGGATGAGTTACCTCGTCGAGACAAAACTGGGCCGTTCATTACAACCCCGAGTTACCCGAGTGATTTATCTTCCCTTCTGATTTACAATCGTCTACCCTTCTGTTTTTTGTCGTCCCTCGTTGCTGTCTTGTGTTTGAAGCAGCTAGGCCAAATGTGGTCCTTGCGCCATAAATCCCAAAACCATCCAACCAACCGTTGTATGGTCGGGATATAATATACCACTGGATAATTTGTACACGAGCTATTCTTTAGCAAAAGTTAATGTTGTTTTGACAAGATCTGGCCAACTTTGCTAATGACGGGACACCTCGTTGAGACAAAATTTCCTTATTGCTCCAAGGGGAATGAAGATCTAAGTAGGAAAGTCCCCTTTCCTAGAACTGGTGACAATTTGGAACAGGTTTTTGTATCAGAGGCTGGCAACTACGGGACAATCTTTGATGCAAATATAAGCCACCAGGAGGGTTAATTTAGTTTTATCAATACCAAAAAAATTAGCGAACATATTGCTGAACTGGTGTCAATAAATTCTGGGTACCCACATCTACATTCCGGGTTCCAGTACCAAGTTAGATAATGGATCCCAAAACAAATTAGATGATCCTTATGAAATAAAAATACCTATGTATCAAGTATCTTGCAGCATATCGATTTGTTTTATTCTTTTCCTTTATAAACTGTACACTATTGTTGTCAAAAGCATAAATCTATCTATAACCTTTTGGTTTGAAAAACACTATCTTAACAATGCAAATTTTTCAAATTTTCCTCCCAAAAATTTCAAATTTTTGGGAGGAATGTTAGATCTCTGGTTTAGGTACTATGGTATTTGGTACAAATTCTATAGGGGCTGAAAAATCCTATAATCAGGTTTTTGCAGTGATTGTCGTTGTATAATTAAGCCTTGAAATCTAATGTTCCAAACTGAAAAGGCAGGGCTCATGACTGTGAGAATAATTTCTCAACAGTTTGAGTCAGAAAACAGATAGGGCATCTGAATCCACACATACTACATGACATACTATTATTTAAAATACTTTCTATTCAACGTAAAAGTGAAAACATAACCCATCACTTTACAGCTTGCTCAAATGTATTTATCTTTTCTTCTTTCCATTGTACAATTATACATCTTTAGTATTAGAAGCATAATGAACAGATTAATATCTTTTTGAACCTAGACAACAAACTCACATTGCATTACGAAAACTTTACACATTTTCCAGTTGACCTCTTAATACCTAGGCATAGAAAGTACCATGGTATCCCGGTACCATGGTACTTTCTATGAGTATGACCTGATAAATCCCATAACTATATTTTCCGTCATTGTTGTATAAGTTGAGGCTTGACATCCAATGACCCAAATTCAAAAGGCAGGACTCATGAATCATAAGTATTGAGAGAATAATTGCTCAATGGTTCGATTCGGAAAACAGAAAGGGAGTCTGAATCCACACACATATGACAAATTACGTATTTAAAATATCTTCTATTTAACGTAAAAATAAAAACTTAACTCAGTTGTTTTACGTATTTATCACTCAAATGTATAATTTTTATTCTTTTCGATTGTACAGTTGCACACCTTTACTATCAATCAATGTCGTTTACTATTAGATTGTCATCGTATAAATTGAGCCTTGAAATCCAATACCCAAACTTAAAAGGCAGGACTCTTGAATCATAAGTATTCAGATAATAATTGCTCAATGGTTCGAGTCAGAAAACTGGAAGGACATCTGAATCCACACGCATCACGACACACAACATATTTAAAATATCTTCTATTTAAAGTAAAAGTTCAATTCACTTAACTCAGTAGCTTTATAGATAACTCAAACGTATTATCATTTTTATTCTTTCCGATTGTACAGTTGTTCACATTTACTATCAGTCAATGTCGTCTACTAGCAGATTGTCGTATAAATTCAGCCTTGAAATTCAATGATCCAAACAGAAAAGGCAGGACTCATGAATCATAAGTATTGAGAAAATAATGGCCCAATGGTTCGAGTCAGCGAACAAAAAGAGTCCTCTGAATCTACGCACACGACATAGTTAAAATATCTTCCATTCAGCGTAAAAGCAGAAAAACTTAAGCCATAACTTTCCGACATATCCTAGATTTCGTTGCCTAGTGATTCATCGTCATCGATAACGGCGCAAGTTCCCAAACATTCATAAATCCAGGAAAAGTTAAAGCCCGACTTGAGAAGAAAAAACCAAGCGCGTTTACTACTTGCAAAATATTTTAAGACAATTTCACAAGGCTTACTAGATTCCGCATGCAAACGCACATCCCTCTGCTTTGAGTCTATTTTATCTACGATCCGTTTATCACGAAAAAATTTATGTCGGGAGCTCAGAGAGCATTTTTCAGAATAGATAGGAGGATTATCATCATAGAGCGTTCGGGGGACAGCGAATGCACATTTAGGATTAGACAATACAAACAAGGCTAGCAGGGATTAGCCTTTCCTCACCATGATACTTATGTTTTAATCCCCGCTTATACCTTACGATCGAAAAAGTTTTGTTTTGGTCGCAGTTTGGGAGTGAGAAAGACCCTTTTTATAGCTCTTTCCAGAGAAGAATCATACTTAAGTTCACTGCTCCGTTCTGGGGTAATTATCGGGAAAAAGAGCAACCGACTCGCATTTATTAGCCATTAATGATCTTCTTAATGATTGCAAAGATAAGAAAAGTTAAGCTGAAGAGATTTTTGGATGCATATGGGCATCTCTAAAATGCAATTACAGAGGTTCGAATAGGTCTCCTGAGATTCCGAAATCTGTTCCAATTCTCTGCTTGGAGGGCCGTTCGGGCCGTTGCATATACTTTGGGAGTTAACATTAAGTAGAATGATTTTTTTTCTGAATCTGCAGGGAGCGTTTCAAAAATGCCAGCCAATTTATGTTTAGATTTTTTCTGGAGTCGCTTTTAGAAAATGTCGGAGATGGAAATAAATGTACATTGTTTAAAAACGATTCACCGTGTAAAGTTAATGTGCAGGGACCTCGATAAAAATGAATTACGTCTTCGTGTAGTTTGATTTCGTGAAAATGAGGGTTTATAACGGTTATGTATTTGGAGTTGATCAGCGTGCAATACTTAACTTTTGAGAAACATGTAATTACAATTATTTCTGAGGATTAGTTAAAGAAATTGAATCGCTAAATTTTGAGATGAGAAATTAATTTTAAGCCAACATACTTTTGTGTTCATATGTATTTTAGAGTCGCTCTTTAAATGCCTAATTGCTGCAGTAGCCCGGTTGGAAGAGTCGCAGATTAGCAACCGAAGGGTTGGACTGGTTGAACCGAAGTTTGAAACTGGATCCAACCAAAGACCGTCGTGCAAGTAAGGGCTGGTGTACGTTAAATTGGTCGTGGCCTTAAATAGACACACTCTGGTGGGTTTGAAAGTTTGGAGAGTGGTATGCCAGCTCAGTTGTTTACCTCGTCATCTAACTGTGGATCAAAATTACGAGGTGTTGTCTTCGTATCTTTCCCTTCGGGATTGATCCCGGACTATCGCCAATATTCAGCTGTGTTACTCCAATGCGATATTAATGGCGTTTTGACAAATTAATAAAAAATATAAATTTTCTACACAACCCTCTTTTTGATCAGGCCTGTAGTTAAATTAATACATTAAGTGTAGACAAATTAATGTTAGACAAAATTTTCCTACACAAGTCTTTTCGTAAATTTAATATAAATGCCTACTGATCTACATAGATGGTACTACATAATTCAATGCAGACATATAATTTTAAACCCCCTATTTAAAACATTCAAAATTAATTCCAATAAAATGCTTAATTTTACATTTTCCTTCCGAAATCATTGTTCTTTTCAATTGTTAAAATTCCAGTTAATTAACTTTATAAATAGCAGTTCAATTTCAGGCATTAGATATTTCCTAAAAATGTAAATACAGAATACAATGCTTATGGCAGTAAATGGAAAGCTATCGATTTTCTCGAAGTCAATACAATAGTTTAATAGTAGCTACTCGAAAGATCAATACCAAATCGAAATCATAAGCTGTCAGTTAAATTGTCCACTCGGGATTCATGCAAAATTACCTCTATCAATAGGAAAGTTAAAAGGAGATCGCTAACTGACTGTTTTCCATGGATAAAGAAATCCTTTGCATGGAAATTTCAATACCAGGAGTGTCTAAGAATATATGATTTAATATGTTTTGAAATGAGAATAAAATTTCACAAGTCTTCTTGTTTAGATATACACAGAAAATAATCTTATTCTTCAATCTCGTCTTTTTTAGCATATAAGATCAGAGAAAATATATTCATGGCTAGATATGAACGGATTCAGAATTTTCGAAATATTTATGAGGTCTATTAATGCATTAGATATAACTATCCAGCTCCAGGTTTGAATAACAAAATTTTTGAATCTCTTTTACCTTAGATCAGGTTACTCCTCACAATGAAGGTATTTTAAACTTTTTTTACTAGTGTTAAAATATTTGAATGCTGAGAAGTCTTTGTGGTTTGTCAAATCGAGAAATTTTCAACAAACCGGTAATTTTTAGATGTGCAAATTAGTATGCTGGTTTGTAAAAATAAACTACAAGTAGCAAAAACATGTTTGAAAAGTTTTAACTCCAAATTTATGCATCATGTTTCTTAGCTATGACGGCCTATTTTTAAAACACGAACAGAAAAAAATTATGAAAAAATATAATTTCAGAGTAATTTCATAAAATTTTTAATTCATCTGGCTTATTTAGATAGAGCGTACATTTCAGAAACAAGAATGTTTTTGCATATATAGGTATAAAATGATGTATTAATCAAATTATTTAAAGATCTTCAAATACTCTAAGAAATTGAAAAAAAATCAATGAATGTGGAAGACAATTAATTTCAAAACCTAAAACTATGCATCCTCTTTGAGTGAACCATTCTCTTTCAACCCTGTTTATATTTATCTAACCTAGTATCGAGGCCTTCATCTAATCTGGTACCGGTACCCGTCATCTAACATCGTATCCCAACCCGTCATCTTATCTGGTTCCAGGACCCTCCATCTAAATTCATACCGGGATCCGGCATTTCACCTAGTACCGGAGTGCGTCACTTAACCTGTTACTGGGTCCCATTATCATATATGGTATTGAGACCGATCATCTAACCTCCACCTGTCATCTTATCTGGTACTGGGATCTTATCTGGTTATCTAACCACGTATAGGAGCCCTTCATCTAGCCTCATACCGGGATCCGTCATCTATCCTTGTACTTCTGGCAGTCATCTCATCCGGCACGGGATGCGTCATCTAACTAGTTACTGACCGTCATTATATCGAGATCGATCATGCAACCTGGTACAGCTTCCCTTTCATCGTATCTGGTACTAGGACCCGTTATCCTATTTGGTACAATGTCCCGCCATCTAATCTGGTACAGGGACCCATCATCTAAGCTCTTACCGGAACCAGTCATTTAACCTGGTACCGGTGTCAGTCATCTTATCTGGTACTGGGATCCTAAATGCAGATGCAGGGCTTGTCCTTACAAAATCCCACTGGGCCATCCAAAGTCACCATTGGTACATTGCCAATTCCCATGAGCTATGAAAACTGGAATGACTAAACGAATAAGTTAATCCTAAGGGGAAATCAAAAATTTAATAAATACAGTTTTCTTAAGAGATTGGTTCTGAGTGTCCAATAGTCTGCAACCGAAACCAATAAAAGCCACATATCCCACTGAGATTTGTTCTATATTTTTCTGATCTCGAGAATCGATATCTGATATACTAACCATCAAACGATGGCATCTTTATACAATTTATTGTCTTTCTTTAACGTAAGAACCCTAGAATGATAATCCAACATTTTCTCTAAGAGCTTTAAGTTTATACGCGTGTTTTAAAATATGTTTGAGATATGCGATTCTTAAATTGATTTTTAAATGACAAAAATGAATACTATTTGATTCCTATAACAATTATTTTAAAATATTCTGATTAAATATTTTTAACATTTATTGTTGAGAAATTATCGTATAAAAATTTTCATTTTCTACATACAAAATTAAATCGTATTCACAGAGGGATGAATGTGCTAAGATGCTAAAACTACTACCACACTAGCTGCAGAAATGAAAGGATTTTTACTAGCCCTAATTTTACGGGTTGACAATAGTTGTACATTTAAAGGTTAATAGTAGGGGATAAAATGTTACGACTGCCAACAGTAAAGCACGCCTGAAAGCGTTGTCGCATGGATTACATACAGACATACCCATACAGACTGGCCAACTGCCGGTCTGCCAAACAGCTCTGTTTGGAGAAACCAGGTGAGGATGTGGATATCCATCCCTATGTAAATACGGTTTGATTTTGTGTTCCACACCTGGCCTTAAAGTTTTTACGGGATATTTTGAAATTCCCCGAAACAATTTTGTGCTTTCAAAAATGCATTATGAGAAGGATATTCTGTTTTTGCAAATGATCAGAAACGAAGATTTTACTTCCGATTATCCAATGCTCTTGCTCGGTAGATAAAAGGGGGTAGTTAGTTGAATTAACGTCACACTGGAGAAACAGAACGGGCTATTGGCGACGGTCTTGGAGCAATTCCGAAGTGAAAGATCCGAAGACTACACCTAGTAATTGTAAACCACGGTCAGATGACGATCGGTAGATAAAGGTAATGGTAATTGTAAATAATTAACGTCGCACTGCAGCAACACAATGGGCTATTGGTGACGATCTGGGATCAATCCCCGAGGGAAAGATCAGAGGACAACACCACGTAATTTTGAACCTTACACTTAGTTGGGGGCGCAGCCCCATCTGCACCCGACAATTGCCACAACAGATTGACAGGGGAGGCCCCAGGGGTGGTTGGCGTGTGGTCTCTCTGAGCAAGAGCGAGACTCGAGTCAAGGTCTTAACGACAGTCGACGGTACTCCTTAATGGGCAGGAGTTTTAGTCGTACTCTACTTCAGAACTTTATGGAGGGTAGAGTGGGCTCTTGTCCCCCTCCTCCTCTCAATTCAGCACGTCAGGAGAACAACTTGTGGCTGCACGAGGTGGTCACGCGCAGGTCAGATGACGAGGATAACACTTGAGCTGGCAGCCCACTCTCCAAACTTCCACACCACGCCAACGTGAGAACATTTGAGGCCACGGCAGAAATAACGTGCAGCAGCCTCCGTGTGCACGAAAGTCTTTGGTTGGACCGAGTTTCGAACTCACTAATTGATAATCCGTTACTCTTCCAACAGGGCTACCTGGGATAAAGAAGTTACTTTAAAATGTTGCCAAGTGATGTCGTGAGGAAGCAAGTTCTACCACAAAAGGGCACTTGCACCATCTACATATAACTTTACCGAAAAACTTCTCATAAAAATAAAGGGCCGTGGTACGCTGCGGAAGTTTGGAGAGTGGGAATTCAGCTCAGGTGTTGAGCTCCACATCTGAACCGTGGTCCAAAATGGCGGGGTATTTTCCTCGGTTCTTTTCATTCGCAATGGATCCCTAACCAATAACCGTTGTGTTGCTCTAGTGCGACGCAAATTCAACTTCCATCCACAAAAATTATAATAATGCTGATTAGAACGGGCGGCAATTTAAGCTGCATTTACAGGTTGAACATTCATCGTTTCGCAACTCTGTCCTTTATTTAAAGACAGCAGGTAAAATAGAATATATCTGATAATCTTTATACAAACGGATGAAATTTCATTAGATTAGATGCGATGGTGTATCCTGGTATTAAAGTCTTTTTCAGAATCACTTCACGAGTTGTTTCGAGCTTTAAAATAAATTTGAATCACAATTTTCAACTATATCAGTTCCTATTCAGAAATATCAGTTCCTCAATTTCGGAGCTTTTTAAATCTAACACTTCTGCAAGTGAAGCGCCTCTTTCGTTTTCTGAGCATATCAAATTCTGAATAAAGAATCTTTGTCTCTAATATTCTACATTGCATAGCAGCAGTTGTTTAACTGATTAATAGGATTAAAATTTTAACTGATTAAAGTGCGAGAATGAGCATTGTTCAAGTGAATAGAAATGTGTTCCTTAAAACTACCTTTGTTAGGGAACTTTCATGTCCTTTTGGTGTGTTATAGGGGCTTACAATGGTTGTAAATTTAGATATTAATTTATTTGATCATTTGAAATTATGCATAGGCTTATCATTACATCGAATAAATCTGAATTGAGTTTCACACTGATAATGCAAGCACTAAGTTCGTAAACATTTTATGTAATTTATGATATTGGTGTGGACGTAGCATTTTGTTTATTTACAGGTATGGGTGATGGGTCAGATGTATAGATAGGAAGTTCAAGAGAGTGATACTCACCAACTGGTCTTTGGTATTGGGTATTAGGTGACATTAATGCAGGGCATGCGGAGATGAGGACGAAGCTACGGGGCTAGGTATCACTTTTTAACTTTCACTTTGGTTTGTCGAAGAGCTCGTTCTTATCGCGTTATCCCCTTTCAGCAATTTTCAGATGTCTGGTGCTCCTCCGAGACTCAGTTTTCTTCTTTGTCGGTAGTTCCACCCTCAATAAAATCCAGCTTCATACTCAATGCTCTGACCAATACCAGCAAGTCCACTTGTCCCATATTCAATCACTGCGGCTGCTTGACTCTTCCTAATTCACTATACTGTAAGTAGTTGTTTGTTGCTTTTCAACTTGCCATACTATGGTGACACTGATTTTTCACAACTGGATTACATTTCGATTTTTCAGAAATGGCACTTTTTTGACCATTTAACAGTCAACCAAGTTTTTTGGTCATTTAACTCAGGGGGCTTGGCACACATCTATCCATTCCTACAGATTTTCTTGCATGACTTCCAACCAGTTTGGATATTTTTGACCAACAGCATGTTTCCTAGTATTCTTTCTATCAATCGATGTAGATATTAAGTCATTGTGTGTCATAGAGAAAAAACGATGTTGCAGTACTCGGAAATCTCTTAACGCCTAGAGGGCTAAGGAATTTTCTGTTTTTGAGTCATTATTTGCATATTCTGGTGGTATATTCTTTTCTTTTTATCTATATTCTTTTGTATATTCGTTTCAGGTAGAGGACATTTTTGGATCAATTTCCTTAAAAGCTCCATTTTCCCTTTGTCAAGGAAAGCTTTACCCTTGGTGAAATTTCATGAGCTGAATAAAGTGACATAGTTTATTTAAAGTGTGCTCTCGTGATTTCAGTACGGGTGAAAAGAAGATTTTTAATGTGCAAATCCTTCTCTTTTGAAAAAATCTGTACTGGTATTTTCTTTGAAATTCTAGACTGATGTGAAATACAAATATCACAAACTAAAAAAATATTACAAATTTTTGTTGGGAAATTCAAGTTATCAACTTGGCACAAGAACTGTAAAAATATAAGTTTCATTTGTACTTTTTTCCTTTTTACCTTTTCTATTGCATATTTTTCATTAACAAAATAGTCTCATTTTGGCAGGGAAATAATTAAAAATTTGCTTTTTACGGGTATTCTTTATCGTATAGAAGTTGTTTAGAACTGTCGTATAAAACTGTACAGACGACAGGAAATCATTCTGGGGTTAATATACACATAGTTATTTTTTTGCGATTTTGGATTGATAAAACACGAATACTGCAAACTACTAAAAATATTCAATCCAAAAGTTTTGTTGGAAAATTCAAATTTTTAATTTGGCACAAGAACTGTCAGAGAATGTAAGCTGCATTGTTAAATGTATTTTTCTTGTTTTACAGGGCATATTTCTCTTTAACAAGATAAACTTTAAGTTTGTGATAGGGAAAATATATAACAAATTGAATTTTTAAATTTAGGAAATGTTTAGATTCTTTTTATTGGCTGTTGTTTCATAAATTCTTTTAACAAAAGTCGTACACAAATTATAATTTAGGTATTTTTTGTTCTTTTGTAGTTCATGAGTCATGTGCGCATTTTGAATTGGGCATTTCAGAAACAACTTTTAGATTATCAAAATCTTAGACCTACAAATCGGGAATTGGTTATTTGTTATAAGTTGGTTAACCACTTGGGCGATGCACTTTGAGAAACACTAGTGATCGCTACTGTTTTAAGCAGTCTGTTCAAAAATAACACTTCAGATATATCATTCGAAGGAAATATAATATTTTCATAGTTTTTAAGTGGAAAAAATTTGGTTTCTCTGAATTGCACATATTTAAGCAGTGATGTTAAAGAGTTTGCTCCGTGACAAACAAAATCAAGTTTATCTAGCATTAATATTTGCCCTAACTTTTCACAATTTTACTAATAAAAACTCCTTTAAATTATCTTAGATGCCTTAGGAGATGTGATTTTATGGAAGGTGATGCAATCTTACAAAAGTATAATTTAATTTGCGTCTTCACTTTCAGACCGGTATCTAGAAGAAAATTTATTTTCAAGATTGAAAAAATATGTTGATTCAAGGTGGTCTAAAATGTACCTGTATGCAAAATATTATTCCATTCCAAGATGCTGTGAGTTGCATCCCCTTTGTCTGAATTTGAATAGATAAACCCTAGTACAGATTATTAAGACTATTCTAAAAGTCAGCAAGAGCGGAGATGACATCTCTAGGACCAATTCCAAACAAATAGCGACGTTTTTACGTAAAACGTGAGAGAAATGCTTACAGTGTGATAGACAACGGGTTAACCTCACATCAAGGTGTTAGTTTGTTGATCAAGGTATTGTTTACCAGAAGCAATAGCATTAATGGGTTGTATTACATTGATGAGAGTGGAGAAAACTAGTTCAAGACTCTAGAGAACTTCCTTCGCCTCTTTTCTTTCTTTAATTATTGAGCAGCAAGAGATTAAAGTGAGGAGCTACTTTGCCCTGATTGTTTGTGGAAGATTCACTCCTTAGAAACTGTATCTTATTATAGACACTTCCAATATGTTCCTTAGAGACAGGGTACCTGGGTATTTGTGTTTCTGTAAAAACTGGTAGATTATTTCCAGACTAAAATGTCTGAAGATTGGTGTTGGAAAAAGGGTTCACCAGAACAGCGGGAATCTATTGTGTAATCCGGGGAGACTAAATAAGAATTGATCATGATTACCCAGTTTGCTGCATCCTGTTTACATTATATGTTACATACTTTACTCTGTGAAAGATTCATTCCTTAGAAATTGCATCTTATCATAGATAATTGCAATATGTTCCTTATATACAGAGTACCTGGGTATTAGTGGTTCTATAAAAACTAGTGGATTATTTCCAGATTGATATGTCTGAAGACTGGTGTTGGAAAAAGGTTCAGCAGAACTACGGGAATCTATCGTGTAATCCGGACAGACTAAATAAAAATTGAAAGAGGATTGATCATGATATCCCAGCATCTGCTTCTTGTTTACATTACATGCTACATATTTTGCCCTGTTTGTAGAACTTCTTAGAAACTATCTTATTTTATATCCTTCCTGTCGGGGGCTCATATGTTTGATAAGGCTTATTTTGTTTTATATTGTGTGTATTAACGTGTTTTAATACACATTTTAAATGATGATTAGGCTGTTTATTTGATATTTTAACCTTCCTGGTGTTTGTGGTTTTGACGAGGTATCTCGAGGTAGAAGAACTTACCAGATCTTGATCTCGTCATCATCAAAAAGTCGACAATATCTTGATGACGATATATTTCGTTAATAGCAAAATTGGTCGCATCTTAATGGACGAGATATCTCGTCAAAATCACTTGGAGGATTATTATGCCTTTTTTTCAATTTTATCTGGACTTGCATGGCTTGTCGGTTTTTTTGGAACTATATATATATATATATATATACATACATACACACATATACAGGGTGTTATCAAAATAATGGAAACACACTGGATTTACTAATATGGCGTAGGATCGCCTTTGGCATGTAATACAGCTTGGATTCGCCTGGGAATCGAATCATACAAGTGCTGAATAGTGTTTAGAGGAATATTGTACCATTCTTCATGGAGATATTGTAAAAGTTCCGGGAGAGATGCAGGTGGAGGATATCGATTCCGGATTGAACGCTCTAAAATAGACCATAACAGTTCGATTATATTGAGGTCGGGGGACTGTGCTGGCCAAGGTAGATGTTTCAGTTCATCCTCGTGTTCATCAAACCATGATTAGACCAGTCCCGCTGCATGAATAGGAGCATTATCATCCTGGAAAATTCCATCTCCTGCAGGAAACAAAGTTTGCATCATAGGATGGACCTGGTCAGCTAAAACTTCTCTATACTTCTCCCCAGTGATCCTTCCTTTCAGGGTTACGATTGGGCCAGCAGAAAACCACGACATGGCTGCCCATACCATGACAGATCCACCTCCATGCTTGACAGTTGGAAGGAGACAATCACGATCATACGCTTGTGCAGGTGTCCTCCAAACGTGCACCCGTCCTGTTGTGGGGAAAAGTGTGAAAGATGATTCGTCTGACCATATAACTGTCATCCACTTATCAATCGACCAGGTTTTGTGGTTATGGCACCACTGTAGACGACGTTTGGCATTAACATCCGTGACAAGTGGCTTGGGAATTGCTACTCTGCCGTAAATGTTCTGTTTATGAAGGTGCCTCCTAACTGTAATTATTGACACTGGAGAATCCAGATGCTAATTGAGCTCTGCGGTCACTTTGGCTGCAGTTGTTTTCTTTTTAGACATTACAATCCGCTTCAATATCCGTCGGTCTCTTTCACTCAGCTTCTCCTTCCGTCCACTATTTTGCTTTGCCGAGCTTGTCTTGCCGCGCTGTGTGTACGCTGTCATGACTTTAGACACCGTACATCTAGAAACGCCTAAAAGCTGGGATGTTTCGGTGACAGTTGCTCCAACTAGTCGGCCTCCTACAATTTGGCCTCTTTGAAAGTCTGTGAGGTCTGACATTTTACGCTTTTGACAAAAATCCACGACGTATACAACTTCACTAAAGCTACCTCATACTACCATGATATATAGTACTTTTTATATTAAAAAACTGGTAGCTAGGATTATATTTTAATGCTTACGAAGCGCATTCTTAAATGTCACTTTTATTCACAGGTGTTTCCATTATTTTGATAACCACCTGTATATATATAATATATATGTATTAATTAAGCTAGAAATATTAGACCGGCGGCTAGTTTATTGTCAGCTATAGTGGTAGAAATCGATTCTAGAGGTTTCTGTGCTTGACATATATTGTGAAAATACCCCCTCCCCCTTGTGCATATTTTTAGAAATCTAGGAGTCTGAATTTTTTGTGTTTCAATGAAAGGAGAAAATAGCTGATCAATAATTCAATATTGTCTGAAACAAGACCGTATCGAGAAAAGGATAGGCTGAAATTCATCAAGCGAGCATCGGGTTTGCATGGCATGGAGCCTTGCTTACACAGTCGCAGTGAGACATGCTA
The DNA here is from genome assembly GCA_933210815.1 of Meta bourneti. NCBI lineage: Eukaryota > Metazoa > Arthropoda > Arachnida > Araneae > Tetragnathidae > Meta > Meta bourneti. The sequence goes on from OW119934.1 coordinate 37,720,346, forward strand.
GGGAACTCGATATTAAGACCCTTTTTCTAACTTCCGAGCTTTAATACACTTTGTTATAAACATTTAATTTTAAGGCAACGAAACACAGGAAACGTTGATTGAGAGAAGGAGATAGAGGCACTCGAACTGAGTGTAATAAGCACAAGAGGAAGAGAGAAAGAGAGTGCAAGTAGGCAAGACGCGAACTGCGTTAAAAGTATTTGGAAAGTCAAAAAAAGAGTAAAAATTAGAGAAAAAGGGAAAGGACTGGGTGATTGACAGTAAAGAGTGAGACAGTAAAGAATAAAAGAAGGCAAGGAAACTAAAAAAGATTGATAGAGGACAGAAGAATTTTTGAAGCATTCTTCGCAAAAATAAGAAACCTGTAAACACTTACTTTATAAAAATAAACGTCTCCCAATTTTCTGAAGACTAATATACCAAAAATAGGAAAAATGTGTCATTTATGAAAATTTGGAGCAAAAAATATATTAATAGGTTTGAAGCAGACATTTTGAAAAGAATTAATGAACGGAATCACAATTTTTTCTCCCTATTTGTATAGACGTAGGCTTCTAATACTTCACCAATTACGCTGCTTGAGTCTAAGAGAAGCTAAAAAATTGTCTAACAAATCACATACTGAAGCGTGAAAAGCAATTTTTTGCATTTTAAATTTTTTCTCATTTTGTTTACTTGAAAGAAGCAAACAAAAATCACCCAGGGCTTAACGACGTCGTTTTTATACTTTTAATTTGGAGTCGCGTGATCGGAAGAAAAATAAAAACAAATGCTGTGTACAAAATTTGAAAAATTGTAGACTACTTTTTCACAGGTAACCTGAGTTGAACAAAAGAAAGGTGTTCGACGCTTCTCCAAAGGATAAACACACGAACTTGATGTACGTGTCGTTCACTTTTTTATATCTTGATTACGTGTAAAAATTCTTTTCGTTGAATGAAAAATGTGTCGGCGCTTACGTTTTTTCGATCTGTAAGCTTAGAATTAAGCTCAACTAAGTACGCTGTAGTATTGACATATAAATTCCAATTTTGTTAGTCATTTATTAGCTTAGAATTTTTATAAAACTTTATAGCCTATAATCCCTTTCCTTTTACTTTTTCAGAACTTACAACTTAATTTCTAGATTTATCTGAGACACTAGTAGGAATTTGTCTAGTAAAATACATGATGTTTTAACAAGAATAAATTACATTATAATAGCTACGGCATAGAAAAATATCCCAAATAAATAAATTAAAGTTCAGTAACTAGGTTAATAATATACGCATGCAAAGAAAACTCAGTTAAATAACTGGGTATTTAAAACATTCACATAAATGCATGATGAATTTTGAAACTTTCACAAACTTGCATGACATTTACATCGAATGATTGCAGGAATAAATTTATATTTTCCCCAAGATTTAAAAATATTTTCCCTTGAGCTTCGCAAAAAACAACTTCGATCTTATTACTAACCAATAGCTCAAAGTACCTTTAGATAGTACATCTGGTTAAAACTATTTATGAATTACACTCTTTGGCCATGTATTACAAAGTTTGAAAACTTCACAAGGTGTTCCCATTGACATTACAAAACTCTAAAAAAGTTTTCATTTCTCCTAATGAATACTTATTTTCTTATACCATTTTGCAAATGAAAAAATAAGTTTTATTACTATACAGATGCAGTAGAATACCTGACTGGTACCTAATTCCTTAATGCATGATTCACAAAATTGCCGTACAATTAAATGTTTTGGTTAACAAATATTGTGAAATAAAATTTATATAACAGTGATGAACGCTTTATAGAGCAACGCTTTTTTTAATATAAACTTTATTATGGATATACGTATATATTTATTGGAAATCATGTATGCGAATATACCATTGCAATAATATTAAATAATATGAAATGTTGAATGAATACCATCCCAATGATATGAAAACCATATTCTTGTTGGTGTGCCTTACCATTAAGTTATTCAGGACATGCATATGCACATATAATCATGTCTGCATTTCTAGAAAGTAAAAGAAAAACTTCAAAAGATTGAAAAGCATAAGTCCAGAAATCAAATAACTAATACAAAATAGTTAAAAAGATTGACAGAAAACTATAAAAAAAGAATTAATACAAATGTCTAAAATTACCACAAAAGAACAAAATGCCACAATAGCTGTAAATACACCCATAAACAATTATTTTTCATTTTTTAAACTTTTAATTTGAGGTGAATTTTTATACACTTGAAGATTTTTTAAATTTTGACTTCAAAAGTTCAGTTTCTTGACAATGGGTTATTGGTTTGTGTTTAAAAATTTCAGTGTGAAAACATCTGATTAAGCTAATCATTAATCATCGAATTAAAGATATAATTAACTAATTAGCATATTTTTGAACAGCGATATCTCAAATTCTAATTTGTTCAGAAAGATAACCACCTGTTGGAAGTTATTACTATATATTATTCTTCATGTTTTAGCCTTCCATCAAGTTGCTAGAAGAAATAGGTTTTCTACAATTTTTAGCACCAAGGAAAATTCAAGATTTTTCAGAAATTTAAAATTTATAAATAAACTAAAATTTCAATTCTTACTTAACTCTGATTGATGGTCAAAGCGTCCAATGTATTATATAGATTATAATGATACAAAAATTATATTAGATCAATTTGTTGAATTATCACCGTTTGAACAAAGCATCATATTGCAAAAACACAGCTTTTCTGAAATTGAGTTTAAAGTTTCGGAAACATGTTTGTACATGTTGACAGTACCCAAAGAAAATCCCTTGTAACTAGAAAAATATTCCGAATATTTACAAGATCTTGGTACCATTTAAAAGCGTAGGAGCTGGAAAATATTTTGTAGCAATAAAAAAATCGATTTTCGTGATTTCTAGTGTATATATACACCTAAACAAAACTATATAATTTCCAGAATATAGCGAGGAAGCTTTGCTTTACAGAAAGACTTCTTCACTTTCTGAAAATACAAGTGATGCGATAAATTTATCAAATGCGAAATGATTGAGAGCAGTATTTTCAAATATTTTTTCTAGTTTATGCCCTAAAAATAAGCAAATGGCATATCTGGAGATTAATGTTCGTAGAACTGTTATTTCTTCTAAGTCTTCAAAGATGAGAGATTTGATGAATTGAGACTTCAGTCCCAGGGAGATTCAGTTCAAAAAATTAAAATAGAATTCGTTACTTTTTCGTTCAATATCAAATCAGCTGGAGACCAAGATTAAGAATCAAACCATAAAATAGAAGGCAGATCTGTCTCGTGTGATAAATCTAGGAAAATTTTACCCTACATTAACATTAATCTATCATTAAAATACTTGATAGCTCTTAGGATATTTTTACGAGTCTCTCTAAAGATATTGGAGCATTTTACTTTAGAGCGGTAATGTGAAAATGGTGCGCTTATTATTTAAATATTAAATCCTCATGCTATTAAATATTAATAGCTTGAGTAAAACGCATTTTTAATGGAAGCTAGGAATCATTTGAATTTGTTAATATCCAGAACCATCAAATTCAATTATTTGAAGTCTTAAATCTATGAGTTCGTAGATTTCAAACACAAATTTGCTCAAAAATATGAGTTTTATATGCCTGAGGGCTTTTAAAATTATTCATGAAACGTAGTTGTGTATAACGTAACAAGTATAAGAAAATATAATATAAATTTCATTTCATATTTTCGATTGCAAAGTAGATGCTCTTCTCATTAATATTCAGCAATTACGTCAATACTATAATTTAAAAATGCAGTGCTACTGTCTGACTCACGTGCAGCAATTCAATCTATTACCTCTATGGGAGACCCAATTCCATATGAGGTTCACCAATGCCAGGAGTTCCTGTAGACCCAGGAGTCTAAAAATAAAAATATTTTCTTTCAATGGATACCTGGACATTGCGATATTTTTGGCAATGAGCGGGCAGATCCTGCCAAAAAAGGAACATCTTACTATAACACTCAGGTTCTACGACTTTCCTCCACTTGGCAAAACTATCCTTGGGACATCAAGTGACTTCGAACTACCAACGAGAACATAAAGGTAGAATACCTACAAAACATTGGACTACCAGTTGTTTAAAAATGGTGCCTGACAAATCATGGCGGGATGCAATGGCAACCTTTAGTTTTCTGGGCATGATTGTCTTGCCACCCACCTGCACAGAATTGACATTGTTGCCCAGCTTTTCTGCCCACTTTGTAAACAACCTGAACTTATGGACTGATACCACCTGCTTAGCTGCAAACCAATTGATGAAGACTGAGATTTCAGGATATTGGAGATGGAGAGAATTTTTAGGATATAACTCCTGTTACATATATTTTTTGTATTTTCTCTTTTAGGTTACGATGCAGAACACGTCTGTGTTGAATTGTAGTAGTGTATTTCTTTTGTTTCTATCTTGCCCAGGCCATTGGAATAAAAAAACATGCATTTCATACCTATACAGTTGATTCGTAATGCAGATCTGTTAGCTGTATAAGAGAGTTTAATAGTTTATTATTTATACTTAGGGTCTATTTGACTATCAGACTTTTCTCATGAACGTAATGCATCCATGTATTGACCAATAGTATATGTAATCTATAGAATACTAACTAGAAAACAGGCTTTGATTGAATTCGCGTATTTGAAAGGAACGAACTATAAGATTCGAAATTTAAAATTGGTTTTATTTAATCAATAACTTAAGAAATGAAAGCTTTACAAAATTTACCACCAAATTTGAAAATCTACATGTAAGAGAACACATACGTTTCATTATTGTAGGATTCGGAATGTATCTAAATCAAAGTAACATACGCCCTCAGGGGAACATCTACTTTAGGTGTGGACGGGTTTCACGGACCCAGGTACTCAAGTGATCTTATTTTTTCCCATGGGGTTTACTGTCTGTAGTAAACACGGGAGTCGCGCTTAAGGAATACCTAAGCGATATTTTCCTGCTTTCATCCAACTATATTTTGTTCCCCAATCCCTCTTTTTCACCTTTCACTACTTTTTTTACTTGACGTAATCTTGTGTTTTGCACAGCTCGGCCGAATATGCGCTTTGTGCGATAAAAACACCAAAACAACCACCCAACCAAAGTAATATACATAAACTTCTAAGGATGAGATATCTCGTCCATCTAGATTTGGTCAGTTTTGCTAACGAGAGACGAGGTACCTCGTCGAGACAAAGCTGCCCTATTACTCTAAGGGGAATGGAGAACAAATAGTCCCTTGCCTTAACTGGTGACAGTTTGGAACCGGTTTGGGGGCCAGAGGCTGGCCACTACAGCTTTCTACGCGAAGATAAACCACCAGGAGGGTTAACCCTCCTGGTGGTTGTCTCGGCGAGGTATCTCGTCATCAGCAAAACTGACGAGATCTTGATGGACGAGACATCTTCATTAGAAAACTTACCTAATCTTGATCTCGTTAGCATCGAAAACGGTAATATCATCATTCGGTATTCAATCGGCATTCTTGATGATGAGATATCTCGTCAAAACCACTTGGATGGTTAAAGAGCGATTCTGTGCATCTGCTGTCATTTTACACACCTGTAAATTTTTAACTCCCAACTTATTGCACTTTTCAAGTAAGGATGACAAAAATCCAGTAAAACGCTGATTTCAATTCGGAGACTACTTCGCTCGTGGATGATAAAATTAACTTACGTCTTTCGAAAAATGTTTTCATATTTTGAAATCTAATCTGCTTTTCTACTCATTTGTCAAGTTCATAAAATCTTGTAATTTCAGTTAAATTGTTTTCCACTGTTTCTTTGTTAAATCAACTTACTTCTGTAAGCCCCGTGTTGTACTTCTGTGGTGCACGTGGAGTTTGCATTTGTTCAATAAAAAAAAGGATCCATACATTTCCCAGACATTCAATTGACGCAAAACTACATTAAGTACATTTAGCACTGTACTCCATACATTTTTAAGTTCCTTCAGAGATGCAAGTAATGACGCATTTCTTCTCCAGTTAGAGCTATTTACACCAATTCCCCTCGATAAAAGTACATTGGATGTGAAATTTAATCATATAAATTCAACATATCTAAATTCGTCTTTCTGTGAAAAGCTTCCATTCTGTTTCTCCTATGCCTGAATAAGAACTGTTAATTTAGCTTGGCAACTGTATTTAGCTTCGTATGAAATTCAGACTTCAATTTATTGTTATTTTTAATAAACTTCATGTAGAGATCTAAGAAAGGACTTATTTATTCACCCGTTAAAAATATTTACACCGATTCCCCTTGATAAAAGTGTCTTAGGATGTGAAACTCAATCAACATATATAATAAACTCCACAAATATAAATTTTCCTTTCCCCTAAAGAAAATCTTCATTTTGTTCATACTCTGCCTGAATGAAAAGCTGTTAATCTAGCTAAGTTTTTAAGTTCCTAAGTCTAGCTTCGTGTGAAATTCCGACTTCTATTTATTGTTACTGATATTAAAGGTCATGTAGAGATCTAAGAAACGACTCATTTCTTCACCAGTTGAAACATTTACACCGATTCTCCTCGATAAAAGTGTCTTGAATGGGAAACTTAATCAACATATATTATAAACTTGACAAATACAAATTTTCATCTCACGAGAAGCTTCATTTTGTTCCTACTCTGCCTGAATGAAAAGCAGTTAATCTAGCTTGGTAACTGCACCTAGCTTCGTATGAAATTCTGACTTCTATTTATTTAAGCATTAGTGTTGAAGCTTAATTTATCTCATAACTTTCTTTTAGAAACCTAATTAGCAAGGAATGTCAACGCAAGGGCATAAATTGCAAGTCCAATCTGTTTTCAGAGGAGGGAGGACTTAAAGCTGCACTTAGTGGAAAATAAATGTAAACTATATTAAGACAAACAATTGGCGGACTCGATTTCTTTAGAAGTTGAGAATGGTATTAAGCTACCTATATGGAACTCGAATGATTATAATTAAAAGGTAAGCGCAAAAATTTAAAAGGAAAGGGAAATCGAATCCCGAGCAGTTGCTTGGAGAAGCGTAGTTTAAATGTTGGTATAGGCGGAAAGTGTTGTGTGTGTGAGAAGGGGCCGCCTCAAAATTAAATTCATAAAAGTGTAGGAGTTGTGTATACTTGCAATGTAATAACTTAACGAAATCTAAATTTTTGATTCGTTCAAACCTTCCACGTTATGGATGTTTTCCCGTGTCAATTCCATATTTCAAAAGAATGTTCTTCGCACTGATGGAATTTAAGTGAGTCTTATTTAAGTCATTAAAATGTGATGTTTTCGAAATTTATTCAAGTAATTACCAGAAGATGCGTTTTCAAAGTGAATTTAGAAGAGTCTTTAGCGTATCCGTAAGATTTAGTTCCTTGAAATAAATTATATTGGAAGAACAGCGTTTACATGAGAAATTTCAGACTTAGCATTGTAGTTCAGTCTATTTTACATGCTCGAATTATATCCGTAAAATGAGAATAAAACATACGAAAAAATAGGTATGAAAAGCTAAATGCATTTAAAACTTCAATCCGCATTGGACATGCAAAACATATAATTTATATTTAGTTTACAGAAAGAGATAAAAGTTTTAAATATAAATAATACAGCGAGCTAGGATATTTTATGATCGATTTTGACCTCTGGTTGTTGAGATTCCAAGAAAAATAGCTAACTGAAGAACATGACTATTATGACTCTCGATTTGTTTGACCGTTGTGTGGCATGATCATGCCAGCCGTTGTGCACACAAATCAAATTAATATTGCTCAGAATTTGAACATAAGAGATGCATTAATAGTCTTGCTTAAGATCATTTTTAATATCGCATGTTCTTTTGTTTTGTTATTTGTTATTTCAATTAACGTCACACTGGAGCAACACAACGGGCTATTGGTGACGGTCCGGGATCAATCCCAAAGGGAAAGATCCGAGGACAACACCACGTAATTTTGAACCACGGTCAGATGACGAGGCAACACCTGAGCTGGCACCCCACTCTCCAAACTTCCACACCACGCCAACGTGAGGACATTTGAGGCCACGACAGATTTAACGTGCACCAGCCCCCTTTGTACACGACGGTGTTTGGCTGGATTCGAACTCGCAACCCTTCGGTTGCTAGTCCGTTACTCTTCCAACCGGGCCACCGCGGCCCTTATCGCATGTTCAACAAAGTATTATAATAGCAGTTATTAGGATGAGCCTTTTCCAACAAATGGAAGATATTGCCCCAAATACATTTAATCAGGAGACTTAAATATCTTATGTTTGAAACTTTTATGTAAGGTATTTATAATGATGCAAATAAAACATGAATGAAAAGTAAATTATTAGACTTTCAGACAAATCAGTCTACATATTTTTCAAAATTATATTAACATTTAGCTTGAAATTTATTATTTTTTACACATAAGGTAGGAAAACTTTGCCATTTTGTGAGACAACAGTTTTCTTACATGACAATTTTGTACAAGGATTCACATTATGTAGGTAGGCTATTGATGACGGTGCGGGATCCGAGGAAAAGATCTCATTTAGAACCTCGATCTGATGATGAGGTCAACACCTGAGCCGCACCCCACTCTTCTCCAAACTTCACACCACGCCAACGTGAGTACATTTGACAAACAGACACACAATCTACAGATTTAACGTGCACCAGCCCCCTCATAAACGGCGATCTTTGGTTGGATGGAGTTTCGAACTCGCAACCCTCCGGTTCATAATCCACGACTCTACCAATTGGGCTACCGTGTTCCCAAAGTATATCAGGTAGCTGCTAACCAGTCACAATTTTGTAAGAGCTTATAACTGACATTTCTCTGGTGTATGTCGTAAGAAATCACTAAACCACAACGACGTTAGCAATCATCACAACAATAACCTAAGGACCAACAGTTTCCTTTCATGACAATTTCGTACAAGGATGTATTTCAAGTAATTGCTCATCAGTCAGAATTTTGAGAGAGCTTATAACTAACATTTCTCTTATTCAGGACGTGAGAAATCACTAAATCACAACGATATTAGTAATCATTGCTAAACCTATTGATTTAGATTACCCGAAAAATTATATAAAATTTTTAAGGAACTGTCAGGTTAACGTTTATAGCATAAAAGGATTATGCTGTAAATGTAATAATAAAGTTGTTTAAATCCCTGACTTTCTCTGTTTGTGAGAAGGAGAGTGTCATGACCAAGGGGTGACCAGACATCACGTGTCATGCTTTGTATTCCACATTCTTCGTCTCTATCCCTCCATTACATCTGTGTGCTATAAGAAAATTATAACTGGACTTGGACTGGATATTTTCCATACCGCCATGTCTCATAATAGGTTTTATTCTTTTTACGATGCCCCAGATTTGATTGCATTTATGATAGACCAAAAAGATGTGAAGCTGACAAAATAGCAGATTTCTTTGATAGTTTCAATACGAATTGTCAAAATGCTTACACTGTTGGAAAATATACGACCATTCAAGAAAGGTTTGAACAATTCCTCGTGTATATGTGCATTATATAACTAAGGCATTTAAACATATATATATTAAACATATATATATTAGTCATAACTAAGAGACCTAATAAATAAGGAATAAAATCGCACTAGTTGAGGAGCGAGCTTTTTATGCTCTGCTACTTTGCAAATAGAAATTATACAGAACAGAAACCTTATGATCACTTTAAAATTAGAAATTCTGCAATTGATATTGTAACAAGACTGTTGTATGGGCCCTCAGGGACACATCTTCTTTAGGTGTGTATGGGCATCGCAACCCCGAGTTACCCGAGTGTTTTATCCTACCTTCTGTTTTACCTTCGTCTATCCTTCTGTTTTTTTTGTCGTCCCGCGTTGTTGTCTTATGTTTAGCAGTTGTTTAGGGTTGTCTTCTTGCAGCTAGGCAAAATGTGGCCCTTGCTCCACAAATTCCAAACCAATCCAACCAGCCGTTGTATGGTCGGGCTATAATATACCACTGGATAATTGGTATACGTGAGCTATTTTCATTAGCAAAACATAATTTAATCCTCCAAGTGGTTTTGACGTTCAAGGTAGATATGTCGTCCAAGATCTGGTCAACTTTGTTAATGACGAGACACCTCGTCGAGACAATGTTTCCTTATTATTCCAAGGGGAATGAAGATACAAGTAGGAAAAACAAATTAACCCTTGCCTAGAACTGGTTGACAGTTGGGAACAAGTTTTTGTATCAGAAGCTGGTCACTACAGGACAGTTTTCGACTCGAAGATAAATACCACCGAAAGGGTAAAGCTAATAAATGTAAATTATTTCAATCAGAAGTAATAATAACATGTTTAATTCTTGTCGAATAACATCAGAAGTAAGTTTAGTCAAGAAAAGACTTGTTTTATACGTAGTAAGTAAATCATACCTGTTGGGTGACAGCACATCATACAAGGGCTAGCGTAAGGAAACACAGCTCGAGTTCTAACGAGTTAACCCTCCTGGTGGTTTATCTTCGACCTGAAAACTGCCCTGTTGTGGTTAGCCTGTGGTGCAAGCACCTGTTCCAAACTGCCACAAGTTCTGGGCAAGAGAGACTGATTTACCTACTTGAATCTTCACACCCTTGAAGTAATAGGGCAGTTTTGAAGATATCTTGTCCTTAGCAAAATTGACATATGTTGTGCCAGATATCTCATTGAAAGACTTGAAGGGTTAATAATCAAAAGAAAACATTGTGAATGCTAGATTTTTGTGAAGATCAAAGTACTGACGTGTATTGAAGTTTAAAATAACTTTCCAATTCTATCTATAAAATGACTCAGATAGAAATTTCAATATGTCCGAACAAAAATAATTCTTACATCCAATATACAAAATTATAAATAGAGCAAAAATTATTTATGGTAAATATATAATATCACGCATCTTCAGCCTAATTCAAGTGAGCTATTTATGAGGGATTGGCTTTAACAGATCTAAAATACCAAAAAGAATATATCTAAAATAACCATTTTTCATAAACCAGAAAGATAAATTGACTAGACTCTGTTTACCAAGTGCAAGGTATAATGTTACACTTCGGTTATTTTTTAGCTTGATGACAACTGATAGACAGCAAATTTTATGCAGTTATCTGCCATGTGAGCCTAAATCATGATTTATATCTTAAAAATAGCTGTAATAAATTATTTCCCTATCTACTAGAATTTGGCAGCTTTCCTAACAAATATATACGGTGAATAAAATAGAATGAGCCATAGAGTGATGTGAATGTAAAATTTTGAAATATTTTCTCTTAGGTATAAACCCTTAGGGGAGAATATATCAAGACTACTCTGTGTTTTGATTGCTTCTATATATATGCAAATGTAATTCTAGGCACAAGTCTTTCATGTCTCAATAGAAGTCACCATTGAGTTACCAGATTATCAAGGGTTACTGAATTCGCGCATTTAAAAGTATTCATGGGAAAATTACTAGAATTTCTACGGATCTAAAAGAACTACGTGTTTAAAATTTAATTTAATTTTGTATGAAACATGATTATCGCTGAAAGAAAACAATTAATTCTTTAAAACAGATAAAGCGGAATGCTGATGTTATTACAAAATGAAACCGATGCATTATATATAACTCCTTTCTCTGCTTAGTAAAGAGATGCGTTTTTAAATGAAATTTATTGCATCAAAAGTGAAATGTATAAACATACATTTTAAAACATGCTTTTAGTTGCAATGTTTTCTAAAAATAACTTGTTTGCCCTCAAATCTTTGAAATATGGTGTCTAAACTTTTCACGCAAGATGAAATTAACATAAATTATTTGCCATTTGCATTTATATTTTAATTTACAAATGAATATAACTTGTATTCCCACACGTATCCAAACTTATTTTCTTATGCATTATCCAATAATCAAATACATAATTCAAAACAATATCAGAAATAGGGCAATTTATGTTTTAATTCAAAATAAACTCTAAAAACAAACTTTCTATGGAAACAGAGGTATAGGTTAGGAAAGGGGCAGCTTACTTTAATCGCACTATACCAAACACTCAAGTTTGCATTGACGTTAACAAATTTCATAATTTCGGAACTTTTTCCCTGCAATTAATTTTGGCTCTTCGAGGTTTACTTCCTATTCATGTCTTTTGTTTGTCTATTCTTATCAAAACCTTTCTTGGAAGTATGGAACTGGTGAAAAGACAAGATTATCTATAGGGAGCCTATTTCTAGAAATGTAGTAAGCTCGTTAGGGAAATGTTCTGCCGTAAGCATAAACACGTATATCTATCACCATATGGGATTACTTTCGCTAACGTGTTATCACTTCTGGAGCTTCCGAGATCACACAATAAACTCGGGACTACAATACACGCTAAATACGCCAACTGTGGAAACGAATTGTTACGTTTTACTTGCCCCAAATTGAACGAATAGATTAAATCAAAACCACAAGATGCTAACTCACCAGAGTCGGATATGCCTTAAGAGATATCAAATATTGCTGTTTCGACTGTTCTGTGTTTTGCGCATCTTCGTCAAATATGGCCTTTGCATCATAAAAACCAACTAACCAACACAGCTGTTTACTGTAAAACTTACCTAGATAATGGCAGTAACATAAAAAAACGCCCATATACTTGAATTATACTTCCCTTCATCCATTAATATTTCAATGGCCTGTTGCATTGCTAAAGTGGGATGTTAGTTAACTATTTACTTTTAATATTTAAGATATTCAGAGTTTCAGTCGAGATCGAAGTTTAGAGCATATCGAAGAGTATCAGTTTCCAGATTGTTCACCTTATTTTTTGTGCACATATTTAAGAAAACGGTTTATGTTTAGCCTGCCCCATTTACTTAATGAATAAACTTGAGTAGATGACATGTCTCAAGTGACAACTCACCATAGTTGTACTACACAAATGCGACTCTATAAGAAGCAAATGACTTGGAAAATTCACTTCTAGAAAGATAGTAAACTCTCATCAGACTTGCTTGTTAAAACCCAACTGTGGAAACGAATTATTTACGGTTTATCTACCCAAATCAAACAAATTATTCAAACCCAAGTGATTCGAATGCCAACTTGACAATCTCACTATACTTGAAGAGATATCCAACACTGATGTACACTGAAAAACTTACGTCGGTCATGCTAGTATCATGAAAATTTCCCAGATAAGTGAATTATTTTCTCTTCATTATTTAATATTTCAGGTAGTGAAATGTGTATCCTTTTCTCCCACTTTGTCCTTGACTCTAGATATGCCCAGCGACTTAGAATATAAATTTAATGCTTTCTTCAATCCATCTGTAAATAATTTCCATTGATAGTTCACCTTCACTTTTACATTGCCATAACAAACTTTTTATGAAGAAGTAACTAGTTCGTAGCTTCTATTTCGTGCAAAACACAGTAAAAACCATTCAACTGAAAATTACAGTCAACCTTTCAAAGAAAATAATATGGAACAAAACTTTTCCATCCTATCATAACTACAAAATTCTGATTAAATACTTTATTTTAAACTAGTTTGGTTACCATTTGACTTTCATATTTTACTGTACGAAGTCTAATTAGACCCTTTTAAACTAATTAGACATGTTTTCTCATACTGTTTCTTGTGAGGCTACTTTCTACAAATCCCCTGACGGTAAATATTTTCATGTTGGTTATATAGGTTTGGTTAGGTTTCCAGTTCTATAGCACATTGGCTAATTAGACTGTTTTAAACTAGTTAGACGAGCTTTCTCATACTGTTTCTTGTAAGGCTACTTTCCTACGAATTCCCTGATAGCCAATATTTTCCATGTTGATTGTATAGGTTTGGTTAAGTTTGCAGCTATATATAGGATCTAATAGATCTCTCATCTTTTTTGCTACATTAGGATCTAGTAGACTACTAACTAGACCGGGACCTACATGAAGTACATCGCTTATATTATTAAAACCACTTATTTTGATATTTTTGTTCCAACATTTGAATAATTTACGATTTTGTTCCTTTATCAGTTGGTTCTGCGTAAAAATAACATATCATTCTGTAACGCTTTTCTGATCTGTGCTAATTCGTAACTCTATATATACTTCTGCAATAAAGAGTAACAGCGAGTATATTCTAATTTCATGTATTGCAAGGCTTCCTGTTTAGTAATTTTTTTATTTATAAAAGGAATATTACGTTTTCAAAATTAAAAATATCGAATTAATGATACTTCGAGGATGTTCAGATATTAAAAACATAATATAAAATATAATTTTAACTGTCTTACGATCAGAGCTACATTTTCTTAACATAATTTGATCTATGTTTATCATATCTATACTGAATATGAATGAAACCAATATTTCATAAAAGTCATAAAGTTTAAGTTACAGTTGATGACAACTATTCTAATTCATTTAAACAATCTATAATTTTAAATTTAATGAACAGCAAGTAATAAAAATTTAATCCAATAATAGAAATTCATTCTACAATAACAAGAATATATTGCCCAAGTGAAGGCAAAGCAATCTCAATTTATTCTTCCTCCTTTTGATTAGGACGTTGTTCAATAGATTTTGTTAAAAAAAAGACATTCTTGATGATTGTATTTAAATTCTGAAATAAGAAACTTCTGTTTCAATAAAAATTTAATAGCAGTGACTTTAGTTTTGACAGTAATTAAAAGGTTAAGATAAGGGGAGGCATAAAAAATGCAGAGTACGAAATTAACTTTTTCATATTCTTTACGAAAAAACAAAACTATACGGAGAATCAGTTAAACAAATAATCATTTCTCAATAAGACACCATAAAAATTAGAGTAGTTTTTGAAATGCCATTATTTTGGATCAAAAAGATTCTCTTTTTTTCACTTTGTCCTTTAAAAGAAGTTTTGCTGTATGTACTTTTATTATGTCAGGTGATTTTTATTCAAGGGGAATTTTTTTCCTGGATCTAAGAGATAGGGATTTTTTTGGATGATTGCTTTTCAGAAAGAATTACCATATTAATTTGCGATATCTTTCTAAAAACAGTCCGACACTCTTTGAAGCTATTAAAGACATAAATATATAATTTAACATATTGCTTTTATGTTATTTATCTTCGACACCGATTACTATGTTTTATTGATAAAAAATTTAGTTTTTATGATTTTTCTATTATCAAGGTAATGTAGCAGGAGATCCAATTAGACTCTTGAATTAAAATAGACAACACCAGAATCGTCTTGGAAATTTTTTATTGCAAAGCTTTAAAGACTTGGAAATCTAAAGATTAAAATACTCCAGTACTAATCATATAAAAGAGCTGAGTAAATTCCATCTAGTACGGAAACATTTTAGCATATTCAAAAAGTAAAATATCACATTCAGAAGATTTACACCATAGAAACATGATATTAAATAATATAAACGATTCGTTTGATAATCAAATTCAAGGAATTTTTCGAAAAATGTCTTCTTTATATCGATTCACTAAACTTGTTTAATGAAAAATACTAGAATTTGATTACATAGCATAATATAATATTTATCTTTCAACAAAATTTAACTAAAGTATTACTGAACAGTGATATATAGATGTGGAGGAGCAAAGCATACAGCTTCGATCTCATTTTATTTAATAAAGTTACTTTTTCATACTTTAAGCTTAAGTTATATGAGAGTATATATATATATATTCCCCCTCCCCCTACTATATTGTCCTTATTAGAGTACTTTTATCCTAATATACTTACATTTTATGAGAGAAATTGATAGTTAAACGAACTGTGATTTATTCCATGGTATACATATGCATGATGGAACGTATGAAGTTAGGTAACTACGTTTCATATTTAGAGTAGGATATCCGTTGTTAATGAAAGGGATAATTGAAATGCATAATCAGTAAATATTTCATTCCATTGTATTATCATCCATTTCAAGCAAAACAAGCTTAATCTCTTAATCCACCTAGTGGTTTCGACGAGATATCTCGTCATCAACATACTACCGATATTTTTTGTGATGGCGACATCAAGATCTGGTCAATTTTCTTCTAATGGCGAGATATCTCGTTCATCAAGATCGGGTCAATTTTGCTAATGACTAGATGCCTCTTCGAGACAATCACCAGGAGGGTAAAAATTTTTAATTAATACTGACCCTACTAGAAGTCGTCGGACTGTAGAAACGAAAGAACAATAAAAGATTTTCAAGTTCAAAACTCGCTGATGGACTTTTCGTTCCAATATTTTTCAATATTTTTTAAAAATAAAACTTGGGTTTGTGGGAATGGCAACAGAGAAACGAATTCTAGAAACAATCTATGTACTGTGTTTGATTATCGGACGTATGTACACTATGTATATCTAGAATTATTTGTATACACAATTTCTACCTTTTTCATCCCTTATATCGCAATATAAATTAACTAAAATTCTGCGGCACATCAAAATATGAATTAGATTTTTTGCCGATCTGACAAAAAATAGATAAATCTTTTAAATGGATTTTTAGCAATTACCTATCCTTTTTGCTCTAAAGTGGCTCTTAAAAAAATCTTTCTTTAAGCAATTTATTTGATACTTTGTAATAAAAGATAATATTCAAAATTATTTACACGGGTATTGTTTAAACTGGTACTACTTGAAATCACATAGAACGTACTTGTCAAAGTTCAAAACTAAACCTTTGAAATTAAATAAATATTAGACAAATTTAGTTTCACCATCCATATGGCACACGAGTTGAACATCGTATATCATATGAGAGGGTTTTTCTGAAAAGTTAAATATAGAGTGCGCTAGTGTTTCTTCTTTCATTTCGGAAATGATGTTGCGTTTTCTTATGTTCTGAAAGCGACGTCGTTGAAAATTCTAGTGTTTTTTTCAATTTTTAACTGAAAGAATGCTCTCTGAAGTCAGCAAAATTTTTATGCACCTAAAATTTTGTGTCGAAGTAAATTAGCGCCAAATGTCGCCATAAATGCGATAACTGAAATGAAGTTTTAACAGCATTTTCCACTGAAAAAATTCATAGGGTTTTTTTATATTTAACTGAAAGGGTGCCAAATGCATGTGTTGTAAGTGGCTGCCCCATAAAGACTTGCAAAATGTTACACACATATTTTAGTGTCGGAGGAAATAAGCGGTAAACATCGCAAAAAAAGGGATTTAACATTATAACATTATTTAAGTTTTAACATTATTGTTTGCACTGAAAAACTTTCTCATATTGTATTCTAAAAACCTTTAAATTTTGCATCGCCTTTTAAATTTTCTACGCTGTCATTTAATTAGCGAATTACCTCGTGTCTATTTAGCGTTATTTTACGAGCTCGGCGTAAGGTTACATGCAAATGATTAACAGGACCAATTCCACGGAGTTCATTTTATTTATAAAATATGAGAACAGTCCCTGAAGGCAAAACAATGGTTATTGGATATCCATCGAGTTTTGAAGCTGCAATTACTCGGTTTACTGGTGGTAAAGGAAATCGTTGGCAGAAAGCAAAATTAAGAGTATTCCGTAGATAGTGATTCACTTACTCACATAAACGCCGGGTGGGCTCTACTTTTTATAGAGTAATATTTGTCTCTTTCCTGCGACCGGTGAAGGCTTTTTTTGAATTTTGATCGATTTTCATTTCATCGATTGTTTTTCGTTAGCTAAGTGAAGCGCTATTTAATCATGTGAGTTTGGGAAAGTTTTCTTCCTCAGCTGAGTGGAAGAAACTCGGCCGCAACTTTTGGGAGTTTATAAATTGGATCACAAACACAGCTGGAC
This sequence comes from Meta bourneti, assembly GCA_933210815.1. NCBI lineage: Eukaryota > Metazoa > Arthropoda > Arachnida > Araneae > Tetragnathidae > Meta > Meta bourneti. Next base: position 37,738,074 of record OW119934.1, read on the forward strand.
GCGGTATATCGGAGACGCGAAAAAAGTGGATTCTTCCCGAAATTGAATCGATCGCCTCCTGGCATTTGTGCCGGAATTTGTCTTTAATAATAACTCGCTGCCGTTTAATTCATTTACTTTAGCGGAAGCGCTTTCGGAGGCAGAAATATTTAGCTTATGAATAGTGGGTGTGGAATTAGGAATAGTGAGTATTGGAATATTAAAAAGTCAAACAAGAACATTAAGTCATGACAGTGGACCTTATTTTGTAGATAACTGGTGCGGATATATCATTTACTCCAGCGGAAGCGAAGACAGAAATTTTTAGCTTATGGAAGCGGGAGTGGAATTAGGAATAATGAGTATTGAAAAGATTAACCCTTCAAGTTATTTTGAGGAGGTATATCGGCTATAAAGATCTGATCAATTTTACTAATGACGAGATATCTCGTCCATTGAGATTGGTTAGTTTTGCTAATGATGAGATACCTCGTCAAGACAACCAACAGGAGGGTTAAAAAGTAAAACAAGAACATTAAGTCACACTTGTGGACCTTATTTGTAGATAACCGCTGCAGATATATCATGTACTTTAGCGGAAGCGCTTTCGGAGGCAGAAATATTTAGCTTATGAATAGTGGATGTGGAGTTATGAATACTGAGTATTGGAATATTAAAACGTCAAGCAAGAACATAACGTCACGAGAGTGAACCTTATTTTGTAGATAACTGGTGAGGATATATCCATTACTCTAGCAGAAGCGCTTTCCGAGGTAGAAATATTTAGCTTGTGTGGAGTTAGGAATAGTAAGTATTGGGAATATTAAAAATTCAAACGAAAACATTAAGTCACATTAGTGGACTTTATTTTGCAGAAAACCGGGGCGAATATATCATTTACTCAAGCGGAAGCAGAAATATTTAACATATGAATAGCGGGTGTGGAATTAGGTAGGTAGTTGCATTAACGTTGCACTGGAGCGACACAATTGGCAATTGGCTATTTGCGAAGGTCCGGGATGAGAGGTCTTCATCATCATGTTACTCGCACCTGGGAAATGATAAAAGTTTTCTCGTACTGTAATGTTCAGCCTGCTTTCTAATTTTGAAAACTACAACTATTTTTATTGCGTTAGCATGAAATTTTAAGTATACTGAAGCATACAGGCGTATACAGACGAACCTATGCACAATGCATAACACAGCCGGATATGCACGTCAATTTTTGCGTCAATCAGTGCATACAAAAACCGATATACATATATAGAAACATCTAGAGCTGTTTCAGCTGTGAGAATAGCAAGTTATCTTGGTTTAAGGGATTTTCAAAGGGGTTTAAAAGTTGAAGCTCGTGAGATGTCATTTCGGAGGTATAGAAGTTTGGATTTTTATGTACTACCATTTCAAGGGTGTACGGTGACTGCAAGAATTCTGGCAAAACATGTAACTTACAACAGCAATGTGACCGTAAAAAGACTCGCGGTGAATATGACCACCGCCAGATGGCAAAAATCGTTCCACGCAATAGATACGCAACACTGCCTCAAATAACATCGGGATTCAATGCTGGGCCCTCAACAAGCACCGGACTGTGTGTCGTTCCCTCTAAGGTATGGGCTTTAGTACCCTTGATGAATGCTAGACACAGCTATGCGCCTCACCTGGGTTGGGGAACACCACCACTGGACACTTTATGACTGGAAACGAATAGCCTGGTCATATGAGTCAAGTTTACAACGGTTTTGGGCAGATAAAAGGATTCATGTGTGGAGAAACCCCATAAAGCCATGGATGGATCTCGTGGGTTAACTGGGAATTGTATAGGCTGGTGGTGGCTCCGTAATGGTATGGGGTTTGTGTAGCTGTCATTCAGTGGGGACCCCTGGTATATCTGCAAACGTCTCTGTAGGTTGGCTCTACGTGTGCATCCTTTCTCTCGATCTACATCCGTTCATATCCTGCGTTCATTCTGATGGGTTTGGTCTAGACATAGAAGTCTAGATAGGCCAAATTATGGTTAGAGGAACACTCATGTGAGTTTGGGGATCTTGTCGTTGCCACATAAGTCACCAAATCTAAACACATTTGGGATGTCATGCAATGTGCTGCGGGACACAGAAGTCCTACACCTCGGAGCGCAACAGAAATGTGGACAGCTCTTCAGGTGTTTAATACCTACATAATACTTCCGCAAGCTCGTGGAGTCCGTCGTATTTCTGGTCTTACTCTCCCGTGGGAGGCCTACCAAGTATTGAACTCGTGTACCAGTTTTTCTGGTAGTTGAGTGTATGTCCAAATCAAAAGAAAAATTTGCATGTGCAAGTTAACCCTCCTGGTTGTCTCGACGAGGTATTTTAGAATTAATAAAACTGACCAGATCTTGAAGGACGAGATCTTTCGTCATTAGAAGAAAACTGACTCGATCTTCATCCGGTCATCATCAAAAATTCGGTAATAACTTGATGACGAGACATTTCGTCATTAACAAAATTGGTCAGAACTTGGTAGACGAGATATCTCGTCGAAACCACTTGGAGGGTTAAACACTGAGTATCTGGAACAAATGTTTCTGCATTTCATGTGGGTTATATCACTCAATTTGGTACCGCCAATTTGGTATTGCCAATTTGGTATTGCCAATTTGGTATTGCCAATTTGGTATTGCCAATTTGGTATTGCCAATTTGGTATCGCCAATTTGGTATCCCCAATTTGGTATCGCCGGAGTGAGAAAGGGGCGAGTCCACATCTGCACTAGAAATAGAGAAACTTTGAGATAAATCGAAGTAAGATTTCCGAAAACTTAGAACCAGGTTTAAGATTAAGGTATCGGTGAAAACTTACCTTAATGTATCATCGTTTATTTCCAATCAATTAACTTTCACTACCCCCATATAAGTATGTTTGAGCCTAAATTTGGAAAAGGACATTCCAGCATATTATTAGACATACCCAGTCATGCAGGAAATATGCTTAGGTTCCCAAAATATATAGTTTAGGAAGTTTGGGAACAAGTTTCATAATGTCCTAGTTCCTGTTGAAATTGTGACCACGTATAGCAATTTCAATTAAGCTATTCTACACATTATTGTAATTCATAATGATCCATAATGTATATGCGTAAGCACATAAGCTTAGAGTTCATAATGTGTATACTACGGATATGCCTTTCTAATATGTGTAGGCAAATATTTAATGTAGTGAAAGGTATTAAATATTTATATATAGACACAAACATAGATATTATTAGATTGGAGGGAAGACAACACAATCGATTGATTGCTTGTCACATAACATTCTTTTACATACTGGGAAAATGTAATCAAGGTCTTGTCAACCCAAATCAAATTAAATGTTATTCGTCAAAATGAAATTTTCTTCCTTTGGTATTCGACTATGTTGATTGACTCTGAACTCAACATGACAACCAACTAACTTCGTTGCGAAAGGTAGAGGAATAAGTAGATGTAAATGAAAGGTTTTTCATATTTCTTAATTTAATAGTTGTGGTATCAATTTAATGAAAATGAAAAAACGGAAGATAAAAATACAAATATATTATAGACCAGTGATACGTTTATTCTAAATTAATTTAAGGCAGTTATTTTCATTTTTTTTTATCTCAGGGCATATGTAAAATAATTACGAAAATTCTGCTGCACAAAGCATATTATAGTTTTTGCCGATCTGACAAAAAATAGGTATAATGATGCTTGAGTTACAAAAAAGTAACAGTAACTACCCACCCCTTTTGTTCTAGAGTGGCTTCAGAAATCTTACTGAAACAAGTTATTTATGATGCTTTGTAATAAGAAAAGTAATACCAAAATTATTTGCATGGGTATTGCTTGAAATTATTGGTCCCCTGTCAAAAGGTACATGTCAATAGTTCAAAACTAAGACGTTGATAGTTGAAATAAATCTTATACAATTTCAACTGTTTCTTTATCCCTAAGTCACAGGGGCAGCAATAGCCTTGCTGTAAATGTCTAATTGTAGCGGTAGCCCGATTGGAAGAGTTGCGGATTAGCAACAGGAGGACTGCGAGTTGAAAACTCGATCCAACCAAAGACCGTCGTATACGTGGGGGCTGGTGCATGTTAAATCTGTCGCGGCCTCAGGTCCTCACGTTGGCGTGGTGTTTAAGTTTGGGGAGTGGGTGTCAGCTCAGGTGTTAACTCGTCATCTGACCATGGTTCAAAATTACGATGTATCGTCCTCGGATCTTTACCTGCGGGATCGATCCCGGAAAGTCGCCAATAGTCCGTTGTGTTGCTCCAGTGTTACGTTAACTCAACCCTCCCCTTAGGGCACATTAGTGCCATTCTGGCTGCACACGGGTCGAAAATGGCTAATTTAAAGTAGTCCAAATAAAAGATGAAAATGAAAGATTCATGTTGCGAAGGTTAAAATATGGCGAAAATAATCTGTAAGCCGCTTCGGCACTTTTTTCGACTTTAGTAATCTTGTAATGCACATTGTATTGACCATTCAGGATGAAATTTCAGTTATATATAATTTAGGCAGTCATTTATTTTCCGAAGCCTTATTTGTTTTCATGAAATATTTTTTTCAAACCGACCGCATTCTATTGGCGAAAATTCACAAGCAGTAATGGATGTGTTAAAATATCGATTCCGAAAAATCAATTTTAAACTATCAATATTGATTTGGCTGAACAAATATTTCTTTCTCAAACGGGTAGTGCAATTTGAGCCCGATATAGTTTTGTGGAGAGTATTGCGAAGACATTCTGAATGATGAGTGCTGCGAAGATTTTGAAACATTGCAACATAAAATTTGAATGAGCCCTGTGTTTCAAAATTCTATTTAGACTTCAAATAAAGTTCTTTAAACAATGAACTCGAGCTACTTTTCCCAACCAGAAAATCTACGTGCACTGTTACGGTTGTGTTGAATTATCGATTTACGATACTTGATCAACCCTGTAAACAAAGACTTCCTTTAAAACTAATTTCAGCTCAAGAACGAAAAAATGCTTATTATAGGAACATTCTAGGAAGACTAAATTACGAAACTGAGGAAGAGGAGTTTAATCGGGTACTTTCGGATATAAAACCCCTAGATACCTTAACACCTAGTCCAGGTTTCCTGCAACCTATTTTATTTATATATTTTAAAAAACGATGATCACAAGAGAATGTCAAGTGTTAACACTGAATTTAATAACGACAGGTACGGGTACTTGAAAGATTTTATCTTAGACAGACACAGAAAAAAGACATGAAATGAGACAAAAGCATACCTGATAACGAGTAAAATCGTGACTCATTCAGGATGTCTTTTCATCCAAATTAATATGAGACTAATAATAAAAATACATTAAACCTTTCATTTAATTCCAGAAATATAGATTTAAATAAAATCTATCGGAGCTTTCATTTAAAGCATACAAAGGAACTTTTGTCTTTTAACTATAGTGCTTTAAAAATCTCTGGTTGAATAGTCAACATTCTTGGGCAGGGTTTATCGCCAACTGTTTTCCTCAAAACTGTAGGGGCCACCGTGATTCAGAAGGTTTACCCGCTACGCTAACAACCTGTTAGTTGTAGGTGCGCAAGTTCGATTCCTGTACCTTACCCTAGGTAACAGGGTATTTCTCTTATGTATTAGTAAAACTTTATTCGTGCTGTGTGTATATATCCGTTACTTGACGTCTTCTGTCTTGTAATTGTTGCAGCCAAATTTGTCCCTTGCGCTATAAACCCTGTGTTCTTACACTCTTAAATTAATCAAATTAGAGGATTTTACTAACCCTCCTAGAGGTTTCGCCGAGATATCTCGTCCATCAAGATCTGACCAATTTTGCTAATGACAACATATCTCGTCATAAATAATGCCGATTGTTTGGAATGATGAAGATAATGCCGTTTTTTGATTATGACGAGCTGAAGATCATGTCAGTTTTTCTAAAGACGAGATATCTCGTTCATCAAGATCAGGTCACTTTTTACTAAAAATGAGATATCTCGTCCATCAAGATACGGTCAGTTTTGCTAATGCCGAGATGTCTCGTCACGACAACCACCAGAAAGGTTAAGAATAAAATTAAACTAAACTCGATCATAAGGTTGCATCAAACATTATTTTATTGCTTTGAATACTGATGGAACTCAAGCATTCGATCGTTATCACATAAGACACTAAGATTTAAAAGTTCTCCAAATTTGTTGGAAGAGGAAAAACTAAAGCAATAAAAGAAACGATAGCTCCATGCAGTGCCCAGAATAAATAATTACAATCGCAAGTTCACCAAATGAAGCGTTATCAAATATTCCGAATTTCACCCAAGAGTACTTCGATAAGCGTTCGATGATTGCGAGACAGACCACCCACGTGTTCTATAACAAAACACTTCTCACTGTTTTGTGGATGTTTGAAATCGATATGAGAGAAAATAACGCGGAAAATATTGGAATATTGATAAATAATATATCTTAGTGTCAGGTGCATGAGGAAGAAGCTATATTTTATCAATTTTTACTGTAAAAATAAAAAGAAACAAAGTAAAATAAGCTCCTTTTCTCGCAGAGGCATTTTGTGGAGATCGGATCCCCGTTGCTAAAAAATTCAGGAAAATGTCTCTCTTTAGAAAATTAACCCTCCAAGTCTTTCGACGACATATCTCGTCCAAGATATGGTAAATTTTGCTTTGGACGAGATTTCTCGTCGAAACAAAACTGCTCTATTACTCCAAGGGAGAATAAAGATCCAAGTAGGAAAAGCAAATTGTCTCTTGTCCATCGCTGGTGACAGTTTGGAACAAGTTTTTGCACCAGAGGCTGGCCACTACAGGGCGGTTTTCGACGCGAAGATAAACCACCAGGAAGGTTAAAATGAGAATAAACTCAATCAAATATTCTTGATCTACTCATGTCAAGTCAAGTTTGATGGTATTTAAGATTACATTATCTCTTAAAATTTAGAAACTTCCATAGTTTATAGCTTTAGTTAATAATAAAGAAAAGCCTGAAACCCATTGCAGCAATGGCTACAGCTCTGACGAGAGTGATGGTTTCGAGGGTTCTTTTAAAATGGGTGAAACGGTCAGCAAGCCACATTTTTGGTCAAATTAAACCAACACTGCTACATGTTTGCTATCACATGTAGCAGTGTTGTGCGTTACAATCTTCTGTAATGAATTTCTTTAAAATGCCAATAGACAGCCAGACGGTGCCACATTTCTTCTTTTTACCCTGAATCATTCTAGAAGTGCACGCTGGTGTGGTGTGAAAGTTTGGAGAGTGGGGTGCCAGTTCAGGTGTGACCTCGTCATCTCACCGTGGTTCAAAATTACCTGGTGTTGTCCTCGGTCTTTCCCTGCGGGCTTGATCCCGGACCACCGCCAATAGCCCGTTGTGTTGCTCCAGTGCGACGCTAATTAAATACCTACCTACATACCTATATCCTAGAAGTGACAAGATAGTATTAAGCATCAATAATTAGAGGTTGGACTATGGTAAGCATGAGGTGACTGCAATTTGGTAACGAATCAAAAGATTTGTCTGTAAATGAAGATTTGCATCCTGATGATCTACTTATATATATTGATATTGAAACCATTCAAAGTGAGGATGAAGTGTTCCGTGGCATTATTTTTATCCCAAAATATCAGTTTTCAAAGTTGGTCAGGTTATATTTAGTTCTTTTGTTTATAATAATCATTTACGAAAGTAGTTTCACTCTCATTCACAGAATTCTTACGTTTTTCAAGAGAACTGCTTTATTTGTGTGTCATCTAGTTTTAATCACTTTCAATGGTTGTAGTTTCAGTCAAGCCAAGTTTTTGTGGCGTTATTTTTTCAAAACTCAATAACCAATGCAATCCGCTTGTCTACGATCCTGCGGGTTGAAAAAATATCATATATGATTATGATCAGAATTTTTTTATGTATACAACATTGAACAGAATGTCTATTTGATATCCGAATGTATCATTTTATAGAACAGAAGAATGGACTGTTAAATTATACGAGACGTGAGCAAGGGTGCTACATTAGTCGTCAAGTCACAAGCTATATGTTTCTGTTTTTAGGAACAAAACTCTTGGGCTAGGAAACAAATCTCACATGACTACTGAATTTGAGAAATACGAGACACACGGAAGATAGGAGTACAAGTTCTATGATCTCAAACAGAAATACGATGTGCCGTCTAAAATAAAGATAAATAAAACTCAGATCCTAAAACTTCTTGACTCCACTCCACCAAATTACCTATAAATACAAAAACGATCCTTAATCCTGAGGAAACAGAAATTGAGATGACACGAACCAAATATGCACTCTTTAAGTGTGGCTTAGATATTGTGTGTTCCTCTTTGGCATTTTCGCTATTGCTCTAAAAGCATTATGACTGTTTTGAAAGTGAAAATATGATTCATTTTCAGAAACAATAATGGAAAACTAGATTGTTTTATTATCGGTAGAAAATACTTTACATATTTTATAAGGAGGGAGGTATTTAATTAACGTCCCACTGGAGCATCACAACGGGCTATTGGTGACGGTACGGGATCAATCCCAAAGGAGGACAACACCTCGTAATTTTGAACCACGATCAGATGACGAGGCAGCACCTGAGCTGGCACCCCACTCTCCAAACTTCCACACCACGCCAACGTGAGGACATTTGAGGCCACGACAGATTTAACATGCACCAGATCCTTTGTACACGACGGTCTTTGGCTGGATTCGAACTCGTAACCCTCCGGTTGCTAGCCGTTACTCTTCCAACCGGGCTACCCGCGGCCCTATTAATGATAAAGTGGTAAACAAACTTCATTTCATTCAATGTGATTTGAAGATTTGATGAAACTTTCAAATTGTTATATCTCAAAGGATAAAAAATGGACCTTGACCACGATACGAAAACGTGCCCAGACCCTCTTAAATACGATTGAAATTAACATTATAAATAAGTTTAAGCTGTCTTGATCCAGTTCATTTTTAAAAACATACTCCCCAGAATACCATCCTCACAATAGCCTAAAACGCTTTCAACGCCGACTTTCTTCAGAAACCCGATCCTTTCAACTCCGTACCTTGTAACATTCCCCCAAAGACGAACTTTACAGTTAACTGTGAAAGAAGCCTGCCCATTATCAATAAAACAAAGCAAGCATCAGATAGCCGCCTTCATTCTGCCGTTTAGTCTCCTCATTAAAGCATTTCGCGTTTAATTCAGATTCATTTCTGGATCGCGACGTTATTTTTAACATCAAGCGTTTCATGTGGGCGGCGTCATTTGGAAATAAAATAAAAATTGAATGCGATGAATAAATTATAATTATGTTTGTGTGGTTTGTTTTGGAAAACTCGTTTTTTTAGGGGAGTTAGGGGAGGGGGAAACCGTCAGAAGTTCAGCCCTAAAATATTTAAATTCAGCTTTGCATGATAACTGCTGTGATCTGCTTTTAATGGTACATACCAGAGATAAATTGGACGTTGATATTTTGTGCTAGTATTAGATACAGGCGGTTGCTAATATCGGATTATTCCCTATGTCCCACAGTTAGATCCAGAAATTAACGCCTGGACAACGAAAACGTGCTTTATTCTCATTAAGTTAACAGTTGTCTCTCATGCTTTTTTGTCTCCATAAACATTTATCACCCGCCTGTATGACATTCATTACTAGAGAAATATATTAAACGCTATCTGAAAATGTTTAACTCCGCTTTAACTTTTTTTGGAAATATTTGCTTCAGACCGGCGTAAATTATGATATTTAACAGAAATCTCGTCTATCATACCGTAAAAACATTATTTGCTTATCTCCTAAATATGACTACCGTGTCTGGCTTAACTCCTAAGCTTGTTAACTCATAAATTTTTGATATTATTATTGTGTTTGCATGTAATTGATGATGTTGAAATACTTTAATATGGAAGAATGCGATGCTACAATAACTTTGTTCCTAATTTTCATAATAATAATTATATTTTCTTATATTCGCTTATTTCGTTATTCATTTATCTATAGTTTCCTGGCAGAGATATTTTTTAATCAAAATATATTTGTATATTTTGTGAAAGATAAGTGGTTCTGAGTGAGGTTAACCCAGACTTTTACTTTTCTCTTGAACTAGAAGTTTTCGAACTGCGTGTCGTAATTCACAATGAAGCTGCATCTACCCACCAGGGAAGCTATGAATCCTCTGCTGATAGTGGTTTGCTGATGGCTTGGCTTATTATTACGGTGATTTTATGCTACACGATTGTTGTTGATGAGAATATTTCATAAAATACTGCGTTTGGGTTACGAAGCTAAGGTTATTGGTTAAGATCACACTCATAATAATGTCAAAGCTGGTAACAGTCAAGACTCCAGCCTTGAAGTATTGAAGATGTATTGGTTCCTTTTTGACACTTGTGTGGGACAGGGTTTTCAGAAGTCATCAAATAAATACACATCGAGTTACTTGTCGCAAGACATGCTAATCGTAGTTTTCAAATTTGGTTCCCGAGTGCTAAAGTAATAAGCTCATGATTCTCATTGGCTCTTTCTAGAAAAAGACCATCTATTTGCAGTTTGACCGATTCCATGGCGATTATCCACTGTCAACAACTACACACATCAAGCGGTTATTTTTTTCCGAATTAAAGAAATGAAAATCTTATCTATGAATTGAGATAAGTATGTCCCTTTGCAGTGGATTTCCTCCCACTGTGAAGCCCATGGCAACGAAATGGCAGACAAATTGGCCAAATTGTCTTCAAAACCGATTCCAGTTCCTTTCCCTTGGTTGTTACTCATAAGGAGCCTAAGGAGGATCAAAACCGATTTCTGATAAGTTTGGTGTGACACCTGGAAAAGTAGTGGTACGAGTCGATACCTCCTTTGTTATCAACAGGAGTACAATGGCCGTGTCTATTTTAAAGAGGTCCCTCGCATTGTATCCACATTTGCAGCGAAGGCCAGAATTGGTCATTGCCGAACTTATCTGCACAGGTCCCATCGTGTGGATTCGGACGAATACCTTGTTTGCTCAAAGGAAGAGGAGACACTTGAGCATATATTATTTTCCTGCAACGAAGAGAACTTTTACAGAAGACATTTGATAAGATTGTGCAATTCATCATCTATTGTCTCTATTTTATCCAAGTCTTATTTTGTATCCTTCTCGCTGACTCAAAAATGTTAACAACAAAATTGAGATTTTAACTGTTGGCCCTAAGAGCTGTATTTTTATATTATGATTTTATTTTTCTGTCATTTTTGTTCCACGTAATTTGTTGGCCTGTGTTCCTGTACATTGGGCAACAAATTGGGCAGTAGTTTGTATTGTTGTACAATTGTATTGTTTTCTTTTATTGTTTGTCTGTTGCATGTTCTATACTTCTCATCTCTCGCTGTCATACAATCATATTAATCTGACAGTCTATAAAAAGTGAATAAATAATGCACTTTTTTTTTAAAGAGAGTTCATTAAAATTTATTACGTAAAATTAAAATATAATTCATTCAATGAATTAAATGATGGCATCAATTAAAATTTAGTTTAAATGTTATTATTTAAGTATATTCTTTAATTCAAAAGCAATTCCTTTACATAAAGGAAACGCTAATTTTTACATAAACTTTGCTTAAACCTTCTGGTGGTTGCCTCTATGAGGTATCTCGTCATTAGCAAAACTGACCAGATCTTGATGGACGAAATATTTCGTCATTAGGAGAAAAAAAATCAAAAAATCTTGATCTCGTCATCATAAAAAAAATCAATATCTTGCATGTAGAGATATCTCGTCATTAGCAGAATTGGTCAGATCTTGATGAACGAGATATCTCGTCTAAACCACTTGGAGGGTTTAATATTACTAATTTTACTATAATATTAAGTAAAGGAAGCCTCGAGTACCAGAAAGTTTTGAAGCAGGTTGCATTAAACTAAAATAGAGAAGCGAAAAATATGTTGGAACGTGTTTGGTGTAAGTAATATATGAATCAATTGTTTATGCATACGTTTTGTTTCTTGGAAAAATTATCTCGAAGAGAAAATATTTATTTTGAGAAAATCGATTTAAAAGTTCAAAATATGATTCCATTTTCAGTTGTATATGTATATTTTTTAAACTTCTAATAGGATAATTTATATGAAGAGTATAAAATCTTTTTTCCAAATCTCTAAAAATCTCAGTATTGATATTTTTGAAACTTTTGGGGTTCCCAATTCTTCTTAAAGAAATATTATATTATATTATATTTCTATATACAATATATCGTACGATTTACATAAGCATCGTTTGTATAGAATTCCTCAGTACGCCTTTTCAAGTGTGCCATTACTATTAAACCGGTAGAAATAAATAAGAAATAGTCTATACTTGAAAGTTTTAAAGAATATATTCTTTAATATCACATTAATTAATTGACTATAATAAATTTACACTTTAATTTTTGACTTAATTTGATTAATTAAAATCTTGTTTTAAAAGGATCTATTCAGACCAAATTTAAGTGTGTCTATTAGATTTTCAAATCAAACATTCCAACATATAGTCGAACCAATTTAGTAGTAGTGTAGTAGACAGAAAACGCATTACTGCTTTCAAGGACTTAGCTTCGGAGAAATTTCAAGAGATAAAGAGATAGCGCACTTTAGCTAATACTACTGGAAAGCACTCTTAAGTGATTTAGCGTATTTAATTAATGACATAAAGGTAAATGCAAGCTATCAATGCTCCACCGTCTTTATCTGTCACGTTCTATCTCAAAAATAGTTAAAACACGTTAGTATTTAGGTTGTTTGGCAGTGAGAGATTTTAAGAATAAAAATAAGAGCGGGACAATGTTGCAAATAAAACTGTAAAAGGCGATAAATATTTAGTCCAAATATAAATTCAAAATTTATTGCTTCTACAATTTATTCTCTCAGAAAGCGCTTACATTAATAGATTAAAACATATTTCTCCTTAAAATGTATGTAGTTTAAGCATGTTTTATGAAGATCTGAAGATTTGTGTAATGATCATTTTTTGTTTAACAGAATAATACATTATTCCTTTTCTTGCCATAGTCCTAAATCTGTCTCTAAATAACTCAGAAAAAAATTAAACGAATTATATATACTATCTTATTTCTAATATTTCTATTGATAAAAGTCCATGGATAACTAAAAATGTTGGTAATGTTTAGGAACGTATTTGTATATTTCCTGCGAAAAGAAAATACATTTTTATATTATTTAAATGCCTTTCTCAGTGCATTTGACGTTATTTTGAATATTTTATTTTCAGCTATAATATCGAATATTTGCGAACTATTCTTCATTTCCGGGATGAACGGTTTAAAAATACAAGTTTCTCCGTCATTTCTAGAAGTTCAATCAATAACGCATAACGTGCAAAAGGAGAGAAAACTGCTGCATTCAAAACACTCCAACTTCAAAGTTCAAAGGAATACATCTGTGATCACTGAAACATCACTATGTGGTACTTATGGACACGACTGCATAAAAATTGGGGATATGTAATTAAATACTACTTCCTTTAAGTTCTCAGACACGTAATTGAATTCTAGGCGTGGGATAACATAGAATAGTAGTAGCCTGCCAAATTTCCTCCTACACACAATTGAATACTAATGAACAGCAACTTATCTCGTAAACTAGTAGTGTATATTATAGCAGTGGGATAATATAGAATAGTAGTAACTTACAAAATTTACTCCTACTTATAATTGGATACTAAAGAACAGCAACTTGTCTCGTAAATTATTAGTAAGTGAGGGTTTGTACTTTGCCTCTTACACCAACATTATTAAATATATTTGATGATTTACTAGAGCTATTTTAGAAATAACTGTTCTCGTGGGATGAAGTTTAAACAGCCGTCACATAAAAATCGTACACCCAAGATATAGGACTTTACGAGTAAAATAAATCAATTGTAGCGAATAGATTGATCTCAAGTCCTCTAAATATTTTTTTATCAAACCCGCAGTTCAGATACGGCCCTTCAAATATTTTCATCAGGCTCGCAGATCGTATACGGATCTCCAAATATTTTTATCAAGCCCGCAGACCAGATATGGCCTTCTAAATATTTTTATAAGGCCTGCAGCCCATATACGGCCCAGCAAATAGGTATACCCTGCGCTCAAGCCAGATACGGATACCACATATTCCTAGAGTATACTTCATTAAAAAGCAAATTTTAAGGAAGTAACAAAAATTGGAGCCTAGCGTTATTTCGCAAATAACTACGCTGAAATTTTCGCAAGCGAATTTCATTTTATTTCCTCGTTCCTTCATTTTATCACACACGATAAATAAATGGTGTTTGATGAAACCTTTTTTAATTCCAATAAAATTCAAATTGTCAATTAAATAATTTTTAATTTTTAAAACTACTAAACTACGCAGGGCATACAGTTAGATTAAGAGTCCGTGACAACCGCATTCAACAGTATAGGTCTAAGGACGTTTGCAGGCATCTGCATTAGAAATTAAAAAAAAAAATAACACCAAATCGTATCACGGAGTAATGACCTATAGTAGATCACGTTGGCGTGGTGTGGAAGTTTTTAGAGTGGGGTGCCAGCACAGGTGTTGACCTCGTCATCTGACCGTAGTTCAAAATTACGAAGTGTCGTCCTTGATCTTTCCCTTCTAACTTGATCCTGCTAATTGCCCATTGTATTGCTCCAGTGTGACGTATAGGTACTCTTCATAGGTTGGTTGGTTTAATTTTAATGTCGCAAGGTCCAGTAATGGACAAACTGCGCAAGACGCAAGTTTAAATGAAATTTTAAAGTTGTTTTTTGAAGAATACAAATCAATATAGACAACCAAATCAACATTAAAAATTGATTAATATATAATTATGTAACATATGGAATAATTAAAATGCATGGATGAAATCAAAATAAATTCAAAATGGACCATATCGATCAACGACATATGGACAGAACTAGAAAATGAAAATGATTTAAAATATGCTGATCAACAGCATGATGCATAGCAAGTATGAGTTATTTATTTAAAAGTCATGAGATGGTAAAATATTATACGACATGTAAAAAGCCAATAGCATTTAAAAAAGGAAAAATATTTGGATGGGGATTTTCATCTACCAAATCTTTCAAGTTCAAAATTGAATTATTAAAAATCTGTTGCGATGAGTGTTAAAAACAGGACATGTAATTAAAATGTGGTAAACAGTAAAAGGTACTACACACACGTCACACACAAGGGCTCTATCCCCTAAGAAAAGATGCATGTGTGTAAAACGCGTGTGTCCGATTCGAAGGCGTGTTAAAATCACGTCTAATCAACGAATCGTTAAGCAGGGTTGGATAGAGATAGTTGGTTGGATAGTACTCTTCATAACCCAATAATATCAGCATCTATATATAAAAACTAGAAAAGGTAACTGTATTATATTTGGAAATGAAAGTATAAAAATGGACTAAAAATACACGAAATACTTCTTTGATGTTAAATTATCCCAAAATGTCAAGTATTTTAAAAATAAAAAGCTAGTCGAATTAAATTGGAAAAAGTATTTCTATTTCGTATTATTCTGTGTGAGAATTACTTTAGATCAATATACTATAACATCACATTTAATATAGAGTGGCCACAAAATAACTTTCACTCTTTGGAGGCATCTGTGGGCCGGAGTAGCCCGGTTGGAAGAGTAACGGATTAGCAACTGGAGGGTTGTGAGTTCGAATCCAACCAAAGACCGTCGTGTACAAAGGAGCTGGTGCATGTTAAATCTTCTGTGGCCTCAAATGTCCTCACGTTGGCGCGGTGTGGAAGTTTGGAGAGTGGGGTGCCAGCGCAGGTGTTGCCTCGTCATCTGACCGTGATTACATCTGAGGATTGATCAGGGACCTTTGCCAATAGCCCGTTGTGTTACTCCAGTTCGATGTTAATTAAAATACCTCCCTACCTACCTTGGAGGCATCTGTAACTAAATCGAATAAACGGAATTGAGCCAAATTTAGTACTGAGACTTTTGAAGGCACGGTGAGATTTTTTTGAGACATGGGGTACACCACAAAAATAGTACCAAAAGTCACCGCTAGGGGCAAATTTGGCGCTGTTGAAGTCGAAAACAGTCAAACATTTTCATTAAACGCAGCTAAAATGGATTATGCGAGTTTAGATTGCGTACGTGACAGTAGCACCACTAATACTACCTAAAAAGGGAATGGGAATTTGAACATTCAACACGACATATTACGCTCAGCTGTAAAGCATGCCACACACCGGGTGCAGTTTGTTGTACACAAGAAAGGTCAACTCATTGATTTGGTTCATGTGGTCATCTGGTGAATAAAAAATTATTTATTGTGAGTTGAATATATTAATGTGTGTGTCTATTGCCAGTTTTTTAATTGCAACACGCCGCCATATGCAGTTAGAATTAGTGGCATGGTTGTTGCTTAGGCAGTCGAAACGTTGCATACATAAATGATTGTTTCTTGTGAGTTGAATTTCTAAATTAATGTGTGTTTATTGCCAGTTTTTTAATTGTAACATGCCACATATCCTGCTGGAATTAGCGGCATTGTTGTTGCTTAGGCAGTCGAAACGTTGCATACATAAATGATTGTTTCTTGTGAGTTGAATCTCTAAATTAATGTGTGTCTATTGTCAGCTTTTTTAATTGCAATGTGCCACATATCCTGCTGGAATTATTAGCATGGCTGCTGCTTAGGCAGTCGAAACGTTGCATGCATAAAAGATTGTTTCTTGTTATTTGAATCTCTATATTAATGTGTGTTTATTGCCAGCTTTTTTAATTGAAACCCGCCACATATTCAGCTTGAATTAGTGGCATTGTTGTTGCTTAGGTAGTCGAAACATTGCATAATCCATTTTATCTGCCTTTAATGCCAATGTTCTACTGTTTTCGACTCAGACAGCGCCAAACTTGCCCCTATCGGAGAATTTTTGATACCAGTTTTTTTTTGGAATACATCTCCCCATATCTTCAAAAGTCTCGATAACAAATTTGATTCTATTCCGTCTATTCGATTTAGATACAGATGCCTCCAAAGAGTGGAAGTTATTTTATTTCCACTCTGCACATCATTAATGTCTCTGTTAACCCTTTGAGGGGAGTGGAGACGTCTGACATCCAACTTACTCGAAATAGTTAAGGCTAAGTATATAAGTATTCTGAGTATATCAAAGCATTGGTAAGTTATGTGTTCTCTAATTTGATATTCGGATGTCTGGGAGTGCTCTAGATTGGCGGTGTAAGATAAGAGAATCCACCTCCTCATAAGGAGACACACAGTACCCTTTGAATAATTGTTTTTGATTTTACATTCACAAGAAATTGCACTTATTTCCAATACACATGAAGTATGCATTACAAAAGAAAAACATTCTTACATTAACAGTAATTAATAGGTTCTGCCCTTTTTCGAAATATGTCAATATTTTAAAATTCCTACTCCTGCACATTTTAATTTTTTTCCAAGATTTTTCTTTATTTTACTTAAAATGAGTCTCATAGTTTTGTGCATGGGTATGCATATATTACTGTTATTTATTTTTCACAAATATATTTATAACAGGTACTATGAAAATTAGTAAAAACCAGTCATACTAATTGATTTGTATCAAATTTTTTGGAAATTTACTATTTTTCTAAATCTTCATTCCACAAGCAAAAAGTTATCAAATCATAAAAAACATAAAAGTTTCAAATCTCTACATTAATTCCAAAAACAGGTCTTAGAATTTTAAATATATTGTAGTCATAAAAACAGAAAGCTGAGAAAAAGAACTTTACAGTTTAAACTAATACATACTTGACAATAAGACAGAAAAACTTTAATAGGTGGAAAAGTAATAGCTACAGCTATGAAATTTCTCACCCACATTTTTCAGGTCTGTTTAATAAATATAAGACAATCAAGCAATTGGAAGTTTTGGTCATTGTTATGGTACGTGTCCCCTTAAGAAATGGGTGATAAGTCTTCACACAAACTTTTTCTGAAAAACCTTTTTTTAGCACAATGCCCTTCAAAATCTTCTAATTCATCTGTATTTATTTGCCTAATTATAAGGAATGTTTTTCTTGAGTCTAAGTTGAATGGTTTGTCTACTTTTAACAGGAACATTGATTTACATGGTTCTAACAGGAGTAGCATTTTAAACAACTCATACAATCTTTAAATCTGTCAAAGTTTGATTGATTGAGCGCATACCACTCTTATGGGGAACATTTCTGAGATCTGATCAGTATAACTTACCATTTGGTTCAAACATTTTCTAGCAAAAACCGGTTTTAGCACAGTGCCCTTCAGAAGCTTATCTGCATTTATTTGCCTAGTTTTAAGGAATGTTTTTACATGATTAAATGATGAGTCTATTGTATGGTTTGTCTGTTAACAGAAACACTTGTTTACATGATTTTAACCGGATTTAACCGGAATAACATTTTGAACTCGTACAATCTTTAAATCAGTGAACATATTTTGATTGTATGTTGAATGGTTTGTCTGCTGTTAACAGAAACACTAATTTACATTGTTTTAACTGAAATAATGTTTTAAACAATTCAATTACAATCTTTAAATCCGTCAACGTCTTATTTATTGTCTGTTGATTGGTTTGTCTGCTATTAACAGAAACGCTGATTTGCATGATTTTTACCGGAAAAACATTTTAAATAACTCATACAATCTTTCCATTTGTCAAAGCATTGATTTAATGCTTAATATTTGTACATGATTAAATGATGAGTCTATTTGCTTTATGATTTTTCTGCTGCTAACAGAAAAACTAGTTTGTATGGTTTTACCCGGAATAACATTTTAAACAACTCATATACAATCTTTAAATCCGTCAACGTCTTATTGATTGAGCGTATAACAGTCTTCAGGGGAACATTTCTGAGATCTAATCAGTATAACTTACCATTGGTTCAACTAATTGAATGTGCTCCAATCGCGTCGCTCATACAGCTAGCACGCGGCCATGCGAGTAGTCGTTAAAGCTTTAGAAAATGAGTGAGCTTATCGCAGCTGGAACCTCAAGTCTGAAATATCCAATGAGAGGCAGTGGGCTCGTGAGCTTCCCTAAGCTAATTTATGACTCTCTGAGGCGCCGTAGAGACACGAACAGAGAAAAAAAATACCCTTTAAAACTGTTGTCAGCTTACCCTTCCAGAGTTTGCCCCATATCTCAAGGGATCCATTCTCCTGAAAATTGTTAAGGATTAGCTCTTTTAGTGGAGATTGGAATGGTCGCCTCAACCTCCTGGAAGGGAATTTTATTCACGAATTCAATGAAAATAAAAATCTTAAAATTTCCCCATCCCGCTAATTTATTAGTAAATGCCTTTCTGTGGCTGTATTGAGTTACAATCTAAAACCAGTTGGACCTAGATAAAACATCTTAGTTCAAGGTTCGGTCTCTGGACCAAATAACCCAGCTCTCAAACCGTAGGAACACAGAAGACCATAAGGTAGGTCGACAATAAAAGTTTTAAATTCTTCAAAACGTCTATTTCATCACGCCAAACGAACCTTAACAGAACAGAAGAAACAAGGTCATAAGGTATTGCGATAATAAAAAGCTTTAAATACTTCAAAATATCTATTTTATCACGCCTAGAAAACCTTAATAAAACAGAAGAGTCATAGGAGAGCGTGATAGTAAAGACAATTTGCATGCCTCAAAATGTTTATTTTATAACGCCAAGAAAAACCGTAACAGAACCAAAGAGTCATAATCTAATGCGATAATAAAAAGCTTTAGATCCTTCAAAATTTCAATTTCATCACGCCAAGAAAAACCAAACATAAATTTAATGTAAGCAACCTGAATATAAGGGATTGTAGGAGTATCTAATTTTAAGCAACACAGCAGCATACGTCCTAATTCCATTTGAGACTGCAATATCCGTAAAACTGGATTTTCAGTCCTTATGTCTATGAAGTTCAAATATGATTCAAGACGTAACCAAAGACTGTGAGTTCTTTCTTCTGGTTTTGTATCCAATTTGAGAAACTGTGCTAAGAGGCAAACCCATGAATCAAGTGACTTGATACCTTGTTCGTTTCTGAAACATTGGTCAAATTAAAGTGTAGTTAAATTTTTAAGACTTGGTTTTCGCATTTAATTTTAATTTCATGTTTGACGTTATTTTGTTACCATAACTTTAGTAGTTGTTTTCTTATAAATGTACAATTGTGATAGAGTTAAATCCTCAGTCAAACTTTACTGAGTCACTGTATTTGAGGATTTGAAGGTGGGTTCCAAGGAAAATGATTGAGAACCGTGGCCCTATATCATGTTACTGACAAAACTGATAACCGATGCACTTCAAAGTAAAGAACTCGTCTAGTTATATTGGGTAATGAAAAGGAATATTTATATAAGGCACTTAAATAGTTTTCTTATAATCCTTAATGTAACTCAGGAGGCCACATTTTGTCAATGGATCTAAACAGAGCTTTTACCATTCTTAAGTGAATTGTAGAAGCTGTAAACTGTTTTCTTCATCCTTTCAGAGTCTGAATCAATAGTGCCAGTTTTACCTATATTTTAAGGACAATGAAAACGTTTTCATTCCTGCTCTCTGTAGATCAAACTCGCACCAGTTGTATCAATCTTATCAGTAGTCTAACGAAAATATTGAAATGTAGTTATGTCCAACTCAGCTGCAGCACTGTTAACTCCGCAGGTACATAAAATCTAGTTCAAATTACTAATGTTTCTGAAATGAAATTAATCTTCGTATTCATTCATACCTCTCAGAACACCACATATTTGTTAATTTATGTAAATTAAGTTCTTATCCTTCTTTAATGAATCGAAGCAGCTGCAGCTAAAAAGTATATCTAGTTCATTCTGTCAGAGCCCTAAACTTGTATTAAAGAAATAAATCATTTTCTAAATTGAATCGTATTAAAATATTACGATTTAATTAAGTCCGACAAGCTACAGTATTGTTACTCCCTACAGATACATAAAATCCCGTTCAAAGTGCATCAAATGTCTCAGAAATGCACTTGGAATAATTTGCATTAAAATCTTTCATATTACATTAGTTTGCTAACTGATCGAAACAAAGTATTTAGCATTATTTAATAAAATAAAAAAGTTGAAAACTTATTTGATTCATATCCATAAATCAGAAGTCTCAGTTGCCTACACTTTAAAGAGAAGAAATCGTTTTCTGTTCTCTGAACCTCAAGCTCGCGCCAATTGCATCAATCTTCTCAGGTGAGTCTAATTAAAACATTGCGACTTAATTAAATCCAACTCGGCTGCAACACTGTTACACTTCACAGATATATAAAATCCTTGACAAATGTCTCGGAATAATGCACTTAAAATATTTTTATTATAATTTTTTTATAACGCATTACAGTTTGCTAACTAATCGAAACAGCGTATTTAGCATTATTTAATCAAATAAAAAGTTAAAAATGTATTTAGTTCAGATCCTTAAATCAGTTGTCTCAGTTGCCTACACTTTAAGGAGAAGAAAACGTTTCCCCGTTGTTCTCAAGCTCTCTCCAATTGCATCAATCTTCTCAGGTGAGTCTAATTAAAAAATATTGCGACTCAATTAAATCCAACTAGCTGCATAGACTTCCCCCACAGATATATAAAATTACTTTCAAAACGTATCAAAATCCTTGACAAATGTCTCGGAAAAATGCACTTAAAATATTTTATTATAAATTTTTATAACGCATTAGTTTGCTAACTGATCGAAACAACGTCTTCAGCATTATTTAATAAAATCAAAAAGTTAATAACGTAATTAATTCATATCCCTAAATCAGAAGTCTCACTTGCCTATCCTTTAAAGAGAAGAAAACGTTCCCCGTTGTTCTCTGAACTTCAAGCTCGCACCAATTGCATCAATCTTCTTAGGTGAGTCTAATTAAAATATTGCGACTTAATTAAATCCAACTCAGCTGCAACACTGTTACTCTCCACACACACACACAGATATATAAAATCTCTTTCAAAACGTATCCTAATCACTGACAAGTGTCTCGGAAATGCTTAACTAAGCCGAGATATTTTGGGCGATTAGAATCAGCATATTTACGCTTCATTAATTTGAGCGTGTTCCGAGAGATAGGGCTCAGTTCTAATGTTATTCGTGTTCCTAATGCGGTAACCACCGAATTCCGAGACTTTGGAATTGCGTCGCGCCACTGCTTGTCCGTGATTGTGAAATGTGCGAGAGATCTATCCGTAGGTATTGATCTAATGCAGACGGCTGCAGCTGTCGCCAGAGTACAATCGTACCGTGTGATATGTGCGTAAGCTCCGTCGGTTCTTTTATCTCTTTTCGAATAATTCCCTCTCGGCCATATTACCACGGCCTGACAGCTGGGAGGAGGTTGGAGCACGCTGTTAATTCCATTCGTCCCATTTTGAAATCTCTTTGATATAAATGGAAGGGAAATATGCGGAATGAAGGGGATTGAAAACTCAGGTGATGAGGATGATTTTTTAATGATCACTATCTTTACTTACCCTCTAGTCATCAGGTATCTAGTTGTCAGGCATGATATAAATGGAAGGGGAGTATGCGGGGTGAAGGGGATGGGAAATTCAGGTGATGAGGGTTATTTTTCAATTATCTTTATTTTTACCTAGGCTTTAATCATCAGGCATTTCCTTTCTATTTTCTATTCGAATAATTCCCTCTCGGCCGTATTAGGATCATGCTGTCAATTCCATTCGTCCTATTTTGAAATCTCTTTGATAGAAGTGGAAGGGAAGTATGAGGGATGAAGAGGTTGAAAACTCAGGTGAAGAATCATTTTTAATGATCTCTATTTTTACTTACTCTCTAGTTACTAGGAATGATTTTAAGTGGAAAGGGAAGTATGCGAGATGATGATGGATGAAAATTAAGGTGACGAAGGCGATTTTTCAATGATCTCTATTTTTACTTAAGCTCTAGTCATCAGGCATCTATTTTCTAGTAATCAGGCATATTATTAAGCGGAAGAAGTATATCAGATGATTATGATTGAAAATTTAGGTGACGATGGAGATTTTTCAATAATCTCTATTTTGATCTGCTCTTTAGTCATCAGACATCTACTTTCTAGTTACCAGGCATGATATTTTTTTGAAGTATGCTAGATCGTGGCGATTGACGATTCAGGTGACGAGGGTGATTTTTTAATTATCTCTATTTTTACCTACTCTCTAGTCATCAGGCATCTGCTCTCGCATTATCAGGCATGGTATTAAATTAAAGGGGACGAAGCAGGATGGAGATGATTGGGAATTCATGTGCCAAGGGTTAATTTCGGTCATCTCTATTTTTACTTCTCTAATCATCAGGCATCCGTTTTTAACTGTCCACTCAAGGAAATCCTATACTGCAGTACTGAAATTTCTATTTTCACTAAAATTGTACATACGATTATGACCTTTTACCTCTTTGAAGGGCACTGTGCTGAAACTGTCTTTTTAACTTGCTTAACTTGAATGCATTACTTTATATGAATGTATTATGCACACTACAAAAATTATGTCGTTTTATTTTATTTTTTTAATAGAGGGGTATACAGAGAGGTCAAATGACATGTTTTTCAAGCTTAGATAGTTTCCTAAACTTTTATAAAGGTATTTCATGAATAATATCGTAAGTAACAAAAAATAATGAAGTATGAAACTGATGATGATACTTCATTGAACGTGTCATGCTTCCTTTTCTTTTATAGGTACAAAAATTTTCTTTCGTAAACTTCCTAAAATAAGTAAAAATAAAATGTGTCACGCTTAGTTAACACATAAAATAAGAAAAACTAAAGGAGTCTAACATTTTGAAAGGGTTGTATAAAGAAAAACTGATTTGGGGGAAAACAATCTTTTATAAATCTAAAATGCGTCAGAAACTATCAAGCGTCATTAAAACAATCTGATAGTTTTATCAGAAAGAAAATACGCCCAAATCTAATGTTTATACTGGACTGTACCGAAAGAATTTCTTTACCTTTTAGAAAAAAAAATCATATTTGACAATTTTGTCAGTTTGGAACGAGTGTGAAACCCCTTAAAATAAAGAATTGAAAAGAAAATATGTCATATTACAAATAAAGAGCACTTAACACTGGCCTACATTAGGTGCGAATATCGAAATTGCTTTTTAACATATCTATGGTATTTACTTGTGTTTTTCTTTTTTTGAAATTGAGTAAAAAGTAACGAGATTTTTTTCAAATATACAAGTATAGTTTTTTTGCAATTGATGTTACAAAAAGATTTATTTTGGTCACCAAAACTATTCAGATGGTATCAGGATGTTTTAGAATCAAACAGGGGGTTATCCCTTTAGCATCTATTCCCCTGAATAAGATAGCAAATTTTGGGAATCGAATAATCATCTAGTTGACTTAAAATTGTCTTGTAGGGCAAAGGAATTACCGTCATTATGCAAAAACTATCCAGATGAGGTGAAAGTAGGTAGGTATTTTAATTAACTTCGCACCGGAGCAGCACAACGGACTATTGGTGACGGCCCTGAATCAATCTCGAAGGGAAAGATACGAGGACAACATCTCTTAATTTTGAACCACAGTCAGATGACGAGAATACCACCTGAGCTTTCACCCCACTCTCCAAACTTCCACACTACTCCAACGTGAGGACATTTGAGTCCATGACAGATTTAATATGTACAAGCCCTCGCGTACGCGACGGTCTTTGGTTAGACCGAGTTTCGAACTCTCGATCCTCCAGTTGCTATTCCGTTACTCTTCCAACTAGGCTAAGGCGGCCCTGTGAGATGAAGATGGTTAAAGAATCATGTAGAATTATTCAGCTGAGTTGAGGATGGTTACAGAATCATGAAATTTCCGTCAGTGGGCAAAAACTATCCGGCTGAGATAAGGTTGGTTTCAGAATCACTCAAAGTTATCATCTTAGCATCCATTCCACCTCTGAATAAGGTAGAGGCAAATTTCGGGAACAGAATCACCTAGTTGACAAAAAATGGCTCTTTTGGTGGGCCACGGTATTACGGTCAGCGGGAAAAAACTATCCAGCTGAGATAGGGATGGTTGCAAAATTATGGAATTACCGTCAGTGGGCAAGAGCTTTCCATCTGAGATAAGGACGGCTTCCAAATCAATCAAAAATTGTCATCTTTGCATACATCCCTCCCCTCTGAATTGGATAGCGGCAAATTTTGAGAAAACAATAGTCATCTAGTTGACATAAAATTGTTGTCTTGTCAGGCCACGGAGTTAACATTAGCGGGCAAAAACTATCCAGCTGAGATGAGGTTGGTTACAGAATCACGCAAAGTTATCCCTTTGGCAATCATTCCTATAGGATAGCTGAAAATTTTGTTAATAAAATAATCACCTAGTTGACATAAAAGGACTGTCTTGGTGGACCACAAAATTACCGTCAGTGGGCCACAAATAGTCCGCTGGCTACTAGTTGTCGACTCTTACTCTGAAGTAAACATACACTGAGGGTAATGTTAAGTATCTTCACAACTTCATTCATCTGAATTAAAAGACTACATACAAGGACAGACGTTTAATCGCATCGTCGTAAATATGATACTTTTTAATTGGTTGCTTTTGCAAACTTGATCATTCTCAACAAAACCGAGATAGCGTGTTAACGCGATCTTCATTTGCTGAAGAACGTACTCTTAAAGCACTTGAATTCCTATCAGTGCTTTAATTAATTATAATGATTCTTCGATTACCAATTTTTCTCTTCTTAATGGGACTCTTAAAGAACTTCTCTCATTATTTATTATTCTTTAATAATTCTTTGAAAAGTCCATATTTTTAATTTTTACAACAAATTGATCTCCAACTATGATTTCAAACAACAATTACTCATTATTTTAAACAATGCTTTCTAATGGCGTTCCAATTCATGGTTCGCTGGCATGAATCGGAAAGTAATTGGCGAAAGAGCAGAAATGAGTTGCTTACACTGAGCGAAATATTATCCACTTCTGATTACAAGACGAAACTCATTACCTACGCCATCCATAAAATGCCTCAACTAGTCTTTAATGAGTTTAATTTAGAATATCTTCAGTAATAATTTCCGCTATTTTTATTCTTCGAGAACCACTCAGAAAAGTAATTCAAGAACAATAGAAGCTTCTTGATGAAGCGCAGAGGATTCATTTTTCTTTTTCGACTAAAATTTAGATTTGTTTCCACTGCCCTTCCCCGTGGGGTACAAAATCTTGATCAATCAATCATCTTGGAAACGGGTTAAACTTCCAAGTGAACAAAAGTAGAGTGAGGTTTGCATTTTCCAATTTTGACAGTTGCGATATCAACACTAATTTGGAATAAAATTCACACGCTTAAAATATGCACCAAAATTGAAATATTAATTTTTTAAGCATTCTGTTTTCAGAAGGGATTAAGCAGAAGTATATACACGTCCATCAATTAAAACACGTATTCATTTTTAATTCCAAAGACCGATCCAGTTTATAGACGATACCCAGTACCAGGTTAGATGAAGGACTTCAATACCAGGTTACATGAAGGACATCAAAACCAGGTTAAATCACGGGCGCCTGCACCAGTTCAAATGACGGGCGCTAGTGTACGAGTTAATAGACGAGCCCCAGTAGCAGTTGATAGATAAACTACAGTATTAATTAAGTTGATGGTCCCCAGTAACAGGTTAGATGGAGGACATCACTACCAGGTTAGATGGCGAGTGCATACTACAATTCAAATGACGGTTTATAGTACTAGTTAATAGACGAGCTCTAGTACCAGTTAAGAGAGCTATCCCAGTACCAGATTAGATTTAAGATATCAGTATCAGGTTAGACGACGGGTGCCTGCACCAGTTCAAATGACGAGATCCAGTATTAGACTAGATGACGGTCGCCAGTGCTAGTTCAAAAGGCGGACTTCAGTACGAGCTAGTAGACTAGACCCGGTAGCAGTTAATAGATGAGCTCCAGTATTAATTAGGTTCACGGTCTCCAGGTCTGCGTTAGATGAAGGAAATCAGTTCCAGGTTAGATGACGGACGCCTGCACTAACTAAATGACGATCTCCAGAACGAGATTAGATGACTGGAGCCAGCAAAAGTTGAAATCATGAGTCCTAGTACGAGCTAATAGACGAGTTCCAGTATTAATTAAGTTCACGGTCCCCAGTACCAGTATATAAAGGACATCAGTATCATATTAGATGAGGGACCTGTATCCTTTCAAATGGCGCCATCAGTATGAGGTTTGATAATGGGCACCTGCACAAGTTGAAATGACGGTCCCCAATACCAGGTTAGGTGACTGTCCTCTTATTAACTTTAAAATGCAAATTTTATGTATTAATTTGTTAACTTGTGAAATGAAAATATTTGTTTTCTTTTGTGTGCACATTGAAAAATTTTACTATAAGTGCAAATAACTAATTATAAATTTTATACTGCACATTACAATACAAAACAATTTTACATTATCCTAACTCCCAAAGCCCCCACGCCTCGTTACCATGGTACCCTATGTGGGAGCCTTGAATACATTCTCAACACAATCATAAATATAGCCTAAAAATTGGTATTATAACTATGGATAATAATAACCAATACCATAATGAGGATGATTTCATTTCAAGCCTTTGTATCATTCTCTATTGTTGAACTTTAATCTGTCATGCAACATCAATATACAGTAATATCAAAATACATTACGTAAATATTGCTTGTTAAATTTTTTACTATTCCCTTTCTAAAATAGAGACTGATGTTATAAAAGATAATTTTAAACAATGTTAAATAAGAAAAATATTCCAATAACGTATCTCGAAAATATGATTAAGCTCACTTAAATAGTTCTACCGCATCCAGATATCCTGAATGACGTTTCCAAAGAATTTCAATTATGATTAAACGATATTAAGGTAAAAGTTTGTTTATATTGTTCGCTTTCCGTAATGCATTTTTCAAAAAATGAAGAACAGCTTTCTATAAGATATTTGACAGCTTGAAAAATCGCATATTTCGCTTAATATCTCTTCGAGGTATGTATTTACAGGGTGAAGGGCTTATGTTGAATAAATTGCTTTGTAAGCAAATTTGCAAACTATTCTTTTTCAACTTAAGAAAGCAATTTTACAGTGATTTTACAAACCACTGTTTACTCTCGGGCATCTTCCCTCTAGAAACGACAGCTGTGGCTGTCTTCATCATCAAAATATATTACTTCGTTGTTTGCTCTTTCTAATAAAGAAAAAGAATTCGAAATACTTTTTCTGCACAGAAGCCTCAAATAGGTTTATTTAAGACTTGGCAAATGTATTCAACGAATATTTATCCTTCTGGGATTATATAAGGCCAATTTTCTTTAGTCTTTTTTTGATGTTCATGGTTCCTATGTTTATTCATGTCTCTGTGTGTGAAGAATTATTAATTTAACCCGAAGTTTACCCTCATCCCCATTGTTTCCCATGTTAAAATAAGTAATACTTTATGTACCTTTTTCAAAATCTAATTATCATAGGCGCTATGTTTTTTTACGATACATTCATTGGGCAAGTTGGTTGTTTTTTGGTTTTATGACGCAAGGGGCCATATTTGGCCAAGCTGCTCGAAACACAAGACAGAGTTAAATAAAAAATGTCATAAAAGGGGAAAAAGAGAGGCTTGGGAATAGAGTAGTGGAAGGAAAGCAGAAAAAGATGGCTTGGGTATCCAGGGAGAGTGACCCTCGTGTTTACTAAAAACAATAAACCCCATGGGAAAGAAAAGATCACTAGAGCACCTCTTCTCCGTGAAACCTGTACACACCTAAAGGAGATGTGCTCTTGAGGTCTTCATTGGGTAGTTCTAGATATTTTAACTTTATTGATAACTTTTTCTCTGCTGATATAGTTAAACCATGTCAAGTTTATTTTTCATTATACATAATGTCTATCTACCATGATAACTGCTCCAGACAGGAAGTCTGTGCCTGTCTGTGATAGTCAATTTCTATAGAGGATTCTTGAAGCATTCGAACTTGTCGAATTGAAACAAATAGTGACAATTGGCTCTAAAGGAGTTTATGAGACATTCACCATTCCGTTGTTAAGCTACCCACATCTAAATTTGCCAAAATTTCCATGTAATAATTACGTAAAAATGTCAGTTTTCGCGTCAACTGATCATTTAGTTGTTCTTCCCATCACAAGAGCTTTGTAGCTGAGTTGGTAGAGTCACTGGTTTTAATGTCAGCAACTCAAATTCACACAAACCCCGCTTTTCTTCGTCATCTGACCGGGTTAAAAATTACGTGGTGTTGTCCTTGGATCTTTCCCTTCGGGATTGATCCCGGACCGTCACCAATACCCCGTTGTGGTGCTCCAGTACGACGTTAATTGAAATACCTATCAACCTACCCACTTTTTATCCCCTACAATTTAAATGCCTTAAAAAATTCTATTAAACTAAACTTAAACCTGGTGATTGTCTCGACGAGGAATTTCGTCATTAGCAAACTTGTCCAGGCCTTGAACGCGTTATCTCGTCAAAATCACTTGGAGAATTGATTTCAAGGATAAATCTATCATTTAAACATAACTTTTAAATTTTCTCTTCCCTGCTGATGAGTTTTTTTCTTTCTAAGCCCTTGATCGTTATCTAACCATGGTTCAAAATTACGAGGCGTTGTCCTTGGATCTTTCAATTTGGGATCGGTCCCGTATCGTCGCTAATAGCCCGACGTGTTTCCTCAATGCGACGCTAATTAATTACCTACCTACCTACCTTCTAAGCCCTTAATTCCTTTTCTCAAAGTCAAAGAATTTTTCTCAATAGTCTAATGCGGAGTAAAAACATTTTTGATGCTGTGTTCTTCAAAATTATGTAATATAAGAATTGCGGTATTTGAAATATTTGCTTAAAATGTAGGAAAAACTGAATACCTTTCATAAATCCAGGGATAATTGAGGTTCTATCTTTGAAGCAAATAAAAAGAAAATTTTAAATTTACATGAGATAACAAACACACATAATGGAAGTTGATAGAAAAATATATGCATTGCTCACAGATATCATACTCTAACAGAAACAAATAGTTTTGGATCTCTTCCGGAGTCACGCATTGGGGCAAAACGGAATGCTGGTTTATTTTTTACTCCAGTTCACTTATCTCACCCGACTAATCAATATAACATTGTTGAAGTTAAAATATCAAAACAAGTAGAACTAATTTCAGTGAAGTTTTCCTGCAATTTTACTCTGACTCTCAAAAACAAACATTTCTAATCGCAACTTTTCGACTTTCCGAATCCAACCTCGATTAAGTTTTAAGCTTCGGTACACGTAATTTATTTTTTAATGATTAATGTCCTTTCAAACATCAGCTTTTAATCTCTGAATCTTAAGTGCATTCTCGATACAGTGTCTGAGTTCAGTACGTACTTCTAGGAAAGTAAACAATTTGATTACAGTCAGCTAGTCCTGAATAAATATTGTCCATGTGTTCTTACTGCTAGGTAATATTTTTCTGTAGTGGCGGCTTGTTAAGATTAAACTTGTGTTGGAAGTTTTTCATTTGTATGTCAAACATTGAAGCAGCTTCATCCATAAATGCATCTTATAGATAAGAAAGGGATAAGGTAAAACAAAATTGGAACTTATTTCTGAAATTGCTTAGAGTAGACACTATTTGGTTCCTTGTTAAAAATATACGTAAATATTGACAGCATCTTCAGCAGTTACTATTCTGAAATGCGGTAAATATTTACTACTCTGAAATACGGTAAACATTTACTATTCTTAAAATAAATTGCTTATATACATCAGATGGAGAAACATTTTATGTTTATGGAATAACAAATATTATCTCACAGCAAAATACTAACTTTATGTTCCAAAATTTAATACACAATGCTCCTTTAACAAGATAGAATAAATTTTGACTCGTACAGCTAATCTAGAGAAATTCTTAACTTAACTTATAGAATCTTCAAATGAACATCACTGAACATTCATTCGTGTTTTATTGATTTGTTAACGATTAATGTAAACATATTTTCCCATTTACTACATAGATAGAAGTATAGTTCTACCAATTGTCAAAATAAAAATAAATATTGAAATTTTTATATTTCAACTAGTAGTTTTACCATAGACTGCTTATAAACGATAAAACGAAAAGATGTCTTAATATTACTTTGAAATAATCTTCTAACAAAACTATACATTGTTTACTAATTTACGCTATATTACAATTTTTTTATTTTATCATACATAGTCTCGATGGTTACTCTAAATATAATTTATTTGAAATGATCATTTTTGATCACAGTTTGAGGGTTAATGTTTAAATCGTGATCTAAAGCAATTTGAGCCATTCATACTCTTTGGAAACTTGACGTTCATTGCGGGTTCTGGAATGAAGTTGCCGACTTGAAACATGTCTTCTAAATGCATCCCCAGACATGTTGACTATAATTCAAATTTGGAGAATATGGTGGGCTTGATATAGGCTGAATATATTCACTCTCTCGGTACTAATAGACAAGAAAAGGCCTATATGAACGGACGCTGTCCATGAAAACGAATTCAGAATCAATAGCACCCCGAAAACGTTCCGTAAAGTGTTTCAAAATCTCATTTCTGTGATGACATGCATTCACAAATCTGCTAGACAAAAACATACAGGGGCGTTTATCTATTTGACATGGATATCTTCCCATTTCATTGTATTATTACCATCACAATGACTCACTTCATACACGTAAAAGGTTATAACACGTTCAAGGTTCTCTCCACGTGATAGTATGTCGAGGATCTCTTTGTCAGCTTGATCATCGTAGAAGAGGACATCACTTGTTTAGACTCCAAGTTCTGTCCTCTCTATACCATAACAATCTGATCTCCTTTGACTGGAGTTCATTGGTGTTATATTGCACAGCTTCGAAAGAGTCCTTGATCATGAAGTCTTCTTTAAATGGTTTAAAAGTAAGAGATGAAGTCATTCGTTAAATTAAGTATAAAGTTTAAAGTAGGATTATACTTTGATAGACAAGTAAAAATTAAATTGAAAATTCAGTAGTTAACTGAAAAAAATCAAATTAAATCACCGAACTACAAAGAATCCATGTAGATTATGTTTAGTTAGTCTCTGATATTGTAGATATATTGAGTGATATAATATACCACGAAAGGCTTAATAAGCTATCATTTTTAAACAGAAGATCCAATTTTCAAGCCTGTTGACAAAGATGTAGGAATTTATGGTAAATAGTTTATTCCAAACACTCATGAAAAGTCATACATCATCCTGACAGTTTGAAGTGCGTAAGGAAGCCGTGAGAAGCGAAATATATTCATTATTGGCACATAAATTCTAAGACGGAACTCTCAAGTGATAAAATCAAAAGATGTATACATTAAAAGATGTATACATTAAAAGATGTATGCATTAAAAGATGTATACACCTGTGTATTAAGATGAGTTCGGAAAATTCAAATGAGTTATATGAAGCAAGACATGTCTACATTATACTATTCGCAGGGTATTTTCACTAGTACTGAAAACATACAGTTTCAAAGTCTAATTTCATATTCATAATTGGTAGGAACCTATTTTGTCGTTGAAACTCCTTTTTTTCTGAAAACTTACAGAAAGTATTTGAATGAATACATTTGATCCTCTAAAGTTTGGCTTCAAATCTTACAAGTTTGAAAGGAATCTTAAAAAGAAATAAAGTCAAGTATATGAAGCAGGAAATCGAATCCTAAGAAATTTCAATAAGAAATAAGTAATTCATTGATCCTCCCCTTATGATAGATATGACACAGCTTGTCCGTTTTTGGACCTTTTGCAATAAAATCAATCCTAATGATATACATAGGTATAAAGGAAATAAACTAGAGGTTATTTGTTTAAAATTCAATCCAGCATACTCATACTCATTAAAACATGCCTTCATCTAAAGCAGCAATTTTCAACCTTTTTCATCCCGTGGCTCACATAAAATAATTAAAATTCTGCGGCACATCAAAAATTATATTATATTTTTACAAAAAAATAACAGTATTTACCTGTCCTTTTTGGTCCGAAGTGACTTTTAAAACAATTCGTTTATGCTTTGTAATAAAAAATATTATTCAAAATTATTTAAAACAATTTTTATTTATTATTTTCCTCTAACTTACTTGCATTTAATATTTAATAATACATATGAGCTCTACGGGAGGGTGCTTTAGAATGTCTTTAGTGTGAGGTTGACAGGTATATTCTTAAATCTTCTTCCTGTCCAACCATGATCTATTTTTGTTCTCAATATTGCGAACAAGCTTCATTGGCACAATATGACATTGTTTCTATGGTTTTTTCGTAATATCGGAAAATTCACTTTTAAGATATAACCTAAAAATGAAGTATAGCTGTTGAATGTTTAAGTTTTAAATGCGAACTAATTGCACACAATGACTATCTTGTCCGAAGTTAAAAATTAAACCGCTGAAATATATTACACAATTTCACTACCCGTCAGGCATCCCAGGGTGCCGCGGCACACATCTCTGATCTAGAGGCTTAAAGATACCCCTAACTTATACTTTTAAAATACGCTTCCTAAACATTTCAATAAGTTCTATTTCCAGATTCTATGCACCAAACGCATTATCAATTTCAGAATAACATGAAAACAATTTTTTTCTCTTAAAAGTTTTAAACGATACTTTCCATAATTTTTAAATACACATGCGTAATACTGATCTCAAGGGTCATTATTAAATATTAACTGATTCAGAGATGTTTTAACAAAACCTTTTATGGCAATACAGAACACAACGTATAAATTTATCTAAATGCCTTATAGTAATAATTTAAATATGTTTTATAATTTAAATATAATAGTGCTTATAATACTCTCCTTTTCATGTGTTTTTTCAGTTTCGTTTTTATAAATTTTAAATAAACTAATTTGGCTATAGGTAATAAATAAAAGAATATATTTAAATCATATATATAAATAAATATTTTGACTAGTGTGATTTTTATCAGAAAAAGGATTCCTACATTTCTTTACATAAGTACTGCGTCCATATTTTGCAAGTTCATAATTTGCAATGAATAAAAGAATAAATTTTGGTAACAAAATAAATATTTTAACTAGTGTAATTTTTGTCTCCTGAAAATAATTCTTACCTTCACACAAGTACAGCGCAGACTATTTATCTATAATTGTTATCCAAATATAATTGCATTAATTTACAGATCTACTTACTGTTAAAATAAAAATGAAACGATGTTAAATCAAAGGAATCGAATAAAAAAATAATAATTTTTAGAAATCAAAAACATTTCTAAAAAGAAATTTTTCAATTTTACTTGATAAAGTTTAAAACTGTTTCAGATTGAAGGAACTTTTCGTTTGGTTACAAATACTAAAGTGATCAAGCAGCAAACTGGAAAAGGCTTAACTTAGTTCCCTTTTTATTGTGTTTACATCGAATCAAATAATCAGGCCTATGCTTTGCCAGTTTTCTTTATCCACCAAATAAATGGCCTCATAATAAAAAAGGTCTACTGAATTTTGTCACGGACTACCTCTTTACAACACGTTAACGGTATGTCCCGGATCAGCTTAGGTGCTCAATAAATTCTTGCAACAGATGGGTTTCCCATTAGTTGTTAGACGAAGACAGGAAAAGCATTCGATTGCATTTAAGGTCGTAACGCAGGACAATCTATAGTTTAGCAATGTTCTAAGATTAGGATCACAATCTGCGCGGTATTGAGTTCAAGCGCAGTAAGGTACAGCATTAAATCTTGAACCTGAAGTAATTTTCACAAGCTGCGTTCTTGGAAGAGGAAATATAGATTAGAAGATCGTTGGAATTGGTCTGAAAATCTGTGGCACAGACACAGGTAAAAAGGGCCATATGGTGACGATACACGGGTTTATATATCATGCTTGACCCTCCTGGTGGTTGTCTTGACGAGATATCTCGTCATTAGCAAAACTTACCAGATCTTTATGAACGAAATATCTCGTCATCATGAGTCTCTTGTCATTAGAAAGAAAACTGACTAGATACTGATCTCGTCATAAAACAATCAGCAATATCTTGATGGCGAGATATCTTGTCATAAGCAAAGTTGGTCACATCTTGATGGACGAAATATCTCTTCGAAACCACTTGAAGGGTTAAAAACAAGACATGACTTAATTAAAACTATCATTTCATTTTCTGTGATAAATTTCCAGTCTTGAATGGAATTGTTGGTTCAAGCCCCATTACAGGAAGCAGTTTGACTTTAAGCTCAATCTGATGGCCACGGCCAGAAGAAAAATATCTTCAAGATGTGCCTACAGTGTTGAAAATATTTACTGGGAAAGTTTTTACAATTAGCACTGTGACAGCGATATTCAGAGGAAGAGTGAGAAAGGAAACGAAAGGCGAAATTAATATAATACTAAGTGAATTACGTTGAAATAAAATAGAAAGATTTTAAGCATTACATATATGTATAGTGATTTTCTATGTATAATTTGGTTGAGATTAGATTCGTAACAATACTGGAAGTATCTCGAGTTCAGACGATGTTTAAATCTTTCGTTTCATGGTGTTAATATAATGATATGAATAGCGTTAATAATTGAATTTAGTTTTTAAATGACTCTTAGATGTAAATTGTAAGATATATAGCCCTTTATACACTCCCCAACCAAACTCAAGACATCTGCAGTCTTGTTGCTCGCCTAATCGCAGT
Organism: Meta bourneti; assembly: GCA_933210815.1. Classification (NCBI taxonomy): domain Eukaryota; kingdom Metazoa; phylum Arthropoda; class Arachnida; order Araneae; family Tetragnathidae; genus Meta; species Meta bourneti. The sequence continues at coordinate 37,773,745 of OW119934.1, forward strand.
GAAAGTTGTTGAGAGGGTTTTTCTGAACATCTAAATATAGAGGGCGCTAGTGTTTGGGCCTATTTATGAAGTTCCTGTTACCTAACTTGTGACGTAGCTTGGCATGTTACTCGAATTCAATTTGAGAATGTCGCTTATGGAATGATTCTCAATGAGCTCGGGGCTAAAGGTTTTTTGGACCTGATCTAGCTCAGACTAGACCAAGTAGGATTTGTAAGGTCATAAAAATTAACGTCAAACAACGCCAAAGTGGAGGTAAATCACATTGATTCTCAACCAAAAGTATTTTTCTTTCTTCCAGTAATTTTTTACATTTACGTTAAAAACTTCTCATACTTCTACGTATTAACATACATACACTATAGTACTTCTTCACATGTACCACACAGCACGTTTTACACACAGATTGTCTGCCAAATGTTTGGAGATTGATTCCGACAGAGTATATGTGTGTGTGTTCTGGTCTTAAATATGTTTACTGTGATGTACTTTTTTCAAAACAACTATTGTTTTTCATTTTGAATTTATTATTTTACCATCCTCTACAAGACAGATGAAATTTCAGAGTTAAATTGCTCTGCTGTTTCTGAATGCAGGGAATTTTTCCTACAAAAGGATAGGGAGTAATAATTCTTTAATCATACAGATATATAGTATATATTTTATCACTACCATTTCTACACTATTATCACACATCCTATACCCATTATAAAAGCGCAAGGGTACAATAAAAATCGAGGAAGCAGTGACCATTTAAATAACAACCTTCTATGTATTTAATTTAATTCTTTCAATTCATGACTTTTCTTTCGTTATATAGAAGGTTTGAAGAGCCGGAATTTATATAAGGATTTGAATGCCGTTTTGTCTTAAACAAAAGCATGGGAAATAATAATTGTTTTATCATAGATAAAATATTTTAATTCGGATACTATTTCTAGAATATTTAAAACAGCTTATACCCATTATAAAAACGTACAGTTACAATCACATCGAGAAAACAGTAACTTTTTAACCACTCTGCATAGCATAGCGTTATTTATTTTCAATTCAAGTTTTTCAATTCCAACATTTTCTATCATTACATAGTTCTTGGAATTTAATTTAAGTTTTTCAATTCATACTTTTCTTTCATTATGTAAAAGCTTTGAAGAGCCGGAACTTATTCGGGAGTCTGAATGCCGTTCTGCTTCACACAATTCAAATAATATTTCAAAATATTTAAAACTCTTCTTAAATGTAAGGGTCCAATCACCCCCATTCAAATGCTCTAAACCATTTGGTGAGCAGGGGTGGCGAGGGTCTGGAAGTGTCCAATCACATTGCGAAAGTAGTGACCATTTTAATAACAACATTCTTTGTATCTAATTTAAGCTTTCCAATTCATAACTTTCTTTCATCATGTAAAAGCTTTGAAAAGCCGATGGTCTGAATGCCGTTTTGTTTCAATTCAAATACAACTTCTAGAATATTTAGAACCCTTCATAAAACGTAAGGGTACAATCACATTGCGAAAGTAATGACCATTTAAATAACAACGTTCTTTGTATCTAATTTAAGTTTTTCAATTCAAACGCTTCTTTCATTATGCAGAAGCTTTGAAGAGCCCGAACTTACCCGATGGTCTGAATGCCGTTTTGTTTCTATTCAAATAGTTATTTATATTTACAACCCTTCATAAAACATAAGGTTCAATCAAATCGCGAAAGTAGTGACTATTTGAATAATAACGTTCTTTGAATCTAATTTAAGTTTTTTAATCCATAACTTTTCTTTCATTATTGTTGAAACTTTGATGAGCCGATGGTCTGAATGCCGTTTTATTTCAATTCAAATGCTATATTTAGAATATTTAGAACCTTTCATAAACATAAGGGTACAATCAAATCGCGAAAGTAGTGACCATTTAAATAACAACGTTCTTTGTATCTAATAATTTAAGTTTTTCAATTCATAACTCTTCTTTCATTATGCAGAAACTTTGAAGAGCCGGAACTTACTCGAGGGCCTGAATGCCGTTTCGTCTGAATTGCAGCGAACAGAACTCACTGCCGAGAATGGATGACCGCTTCATCCCAGGCCCATTCATTTCGACTTTCGTTCATGAGCCGTTGAGTCCGCCTTAATGCAGCCGTATCTCCAGCAGAACAGAATCAAGAAAAGATAAGAGGTTGTTAGAAATGTTTCACAGATTACAGTTTCAAATGACGCGGAAACTTCCGGACGAAGAGTTTTCGTCAAGAGCAACTTTGTCATTCCACTTCCCTCGCTGGGCAAGGAACCATTTCCAGCAAGACTGTGCCAGACCTCGTCATTTCCCATTTCTTCCTCTCCGCGTTTATGAAAGGTATTTTTCATTTACCAACTCCGGGTTCGGAGTTTGTACATGAAAAATTCCTTTAATAAATGACGGGCGGGAGTTTTGTTTTCGCCTCCCAACTCAAAGCCTTCGGTATTCTTAGTGAGGTGAACGTTTAATTATGAATCGTCAGAAGAGCATAAGAGGCAATAAATAAAGCCCGCTCGCTTGAAATAGTTGTAGTCCTTTATTTAGAGCTTAGTATTCGCGGAAACTTGTATAAGAAATTGAATATCAGCAGCTGCATTTATATAATTGTTTCGTGGAAAACTTTGCGGAATGTTGGAGCTCTCGTGATATTTATAAATTTTAGATATTTACTACGAGATACTTTTGGTCTCATTTATTGAAAAGGAAATAGAGGCGAAATGCAATTATTATTAACACTCTGAGCGTCACGAGATTTCCGAGTAGAGTAGCTTTTACCCCATAACACACATAGTGATTAAATAACCACGTCCATTGGATGAAGGAATCCTAAGAAATATTCCATTGGTCAAGAAGGTCAAAACTGGTTAAAAGTCATGCAAGTTGCAGAATGGATATATGCGTATGAACCCCTCAGAGGTTTAATCCTCCTAGTGGTCGAGTCGACCAGGTATCTTCGCCTTAGCAAAAGTGACCAAATCTTGATGGACATCTCAATAGAAGAAAATTGCCGCCCAGATCTTGATGGACGAGATATCTTATATATTAGGAAACTGACCAGATCTTGATCTTGTCATCGTCAAACAATTGGCAATTTTGTGATGACGAGGTGTCTAGTCATTAAGCAAAATTATTCTGATCTTGATGGACGAGATATCTTGTCGAAACCACTTGGAGGTTTAACTCTGTTATGACACTCAAATAGAATTTCGGATATGCAGGGACTGGTATAAACATTACAAATAGAGCAGATATACGATGATTTCATAAATGACTTTGCAGAAAGTAGGAATTTTATGATATTTCTAAATTTTAAAATTCTTTAATATACAGAGTATTTATCTTTTATTAGATAAAGCCTTCACCTAACTTCACACATATAATAGATACACATGCTTATTTTAAAACACAAAACAAATACATTTCTGAACATGGATTCTTTGTTTTGTAACATATTTAGTGTGAATACCAAAACGTACTTTTTCAAGTTTTCAAAAGCATTACATGATATTAATATTTCCTTTACAGTTAATAACCAAGAAAGATTTTAACTTTAAAGGATACAGCACATCCCCTAGTAGGGGTACGAGGTAGCTTGGCAGAACAGTAATATGTCCCACAGATCCTAAACCTATTGCTTTGCCTTTCATGTCACATGTCTAAGAGACTGTATAGCAGCACGATAAAACGTGACCTCGCCTCTGTAGTGTTGAAATCCTTCCTTGGCAGGCGAGATACTTCTTATGTCTCCCATTGAGCATGTCTCGGATATGCTAGACCATGAATTACTCCACGCCTGAAAAGGCCCCTGTATCCCGGTTGGAAGAGTAACGGATAAGCAACAGGAGGGTTGCGAGTTTGAATCGAACCAAAGACCGTCCTGTACAAGGGGACTAGTCCACGTCAAATCTGTCGTGGTCTCAAATGCCCTCACGTTACCTTGGTGCGGAAGTTTGGAGAGTAGGGCACCAGCTCAGGTATGACCTCGTCATCTGACCGTGGTTCAAAATTAAGTGGTGTCGTCCTCGAATCTTTCCCTTCGGGTTTGATCCCGGACCGTCGCCAATAGCCCATTGTGTTGTTCCAGTGTGACGTTAATTAAATATCTACCTAGCTCCACGCCTGAAAATAAGAAATCTAGAGCAGAAGCTGCAGAATGGTTGGCATGATTTACCCCAGGATAGCATACGGTTTTTTTTACTCTGTGAATGGCCTATATCGGCATTTTTAGAGTGGCTTTAAAACGTACTAATTTATGACCTTTCTGACGTAATTCTACAATTAATTCTCTAGATTTGATATTATGATAATTTTGTTATTTCTTCATTTAGGCTGCTTTAGGGTGGTTCGATTTTTTCGGCACAAAGTTTTATATATTTTGACTGCAACAAAATTATTTTAGAAGAAAAATCTAGCACGATTAAGCTCAATTTATAAACGTGCTTAATCGCGTCCACTGTTTAATGTGTCATGGGGACACAGGGGACAAATCACCGTTTCTTAAATTCTTACATCTTACTGTGTATAATGAATTTTGGATTCATTAGAAAAAGAAATCCCCCTTTCATTTTCCTTACAGTACACCAGACACTTTCTGAGAAAAATGTTTCAGTTTCCATAGAACATCAACAGTTAATAATCTGTGAGGATTTAATAACGAATAAATTATCAGAGAACTCAGGAAACTAGCTTAAATTCGTAATGAACTCTGTGGCTTTTAACAAACCTACACTAAGTTTTATACAATATTGTTACATATTCCTGGAAACTTTTCCCTCTTAATCCGATTATGATTTAATCCTTAAATATCAATTCAATGGCTAAAAGCATATTATGAAGGAAAAGTAACGCACTGTTTATAATGCGTTTTAATTATTCATTAGGGAACGAACTAATGAGTCTAACATATATTTGATGTAAAATATTCTGCATGAATTAATCTATATCTATAAATTATGTTTTTTTAAATATCACACAAAAAAATAAGTATAGATTATTTGAACTTGAGCCTAAAGAATCGTTCACATATGGAAAAAGGTCCTACGATATTAATATATATATATATATATATATATATTAATATCGAACCTTTATACAGACCTACGGTATTACTATATATATATATATATAGTAATACCGTAAAGGTGGTATGGTATGGAAAAAGGTCGTACGATATTAATATATATATATATATATATATATATATATTAATATCGAACCTTTATACAGAAATATATATATATATATATTTATATATATTAATATCGCAGGACCTTTATATATATACACAAATATTTAAAACATACAAACATACAAAACATTTAAACGTAGAGTACCAACAAAAAGCCAGAAGGCCAAGAATACAGACAAGCATAAAGCAAAAAGGCTAAAGAGCCAAAATACCGGGGTATAAACATAGTCAACCAGAAGCCAGAAAACAGAATCTAGAAAACAGTACTGTCCATGTATGCGCGTTGAAGCCACAGACAGCATGGCGAGCAATATAATTCAGTAATACAAAACAAAGAGAAATTTAGGAATTTAAATATAAGAGTACCAGGGAAAAAATGAAGAAGATTTCTACTTATGGTGTTTGGAGGGGTGTGTGGGCTAATTTTGGCGAACTGCTGCCCACACGCACAAAACACCATATTGTGTTGACTTGATCAGGCTCCTACCTGATATATATATATATATATATATATATATATATTGGAATCCCTCTCTGATGACACCACTTGCCTCTTTAAAATCTCCTAGTTGAATATAAATATTAAAGTATTCATAAAGTAATATTTAATAATTTATATTTCAAGAAATCTTTTTAATCATAGAGCAATCACGCGTTATCCTAATTAGCAAAGACTGCTGCATATTTTAATACAAAAAGCTATTTTATATTGGATTAAAATGTCTTCATTTTTATGGTGATAAAATATTCTCTTAAAATTTTGTTTTCCAATCCGTACTCAGTTCAAAATTGCATAAATTAAAATACATTTCATTAAAATTTATCATTCATAAAAATTAGATTCAAGGTTTATGAAACGAAATTAAATCAAGAAATCGAGCAAAATATACTGTCACCATATTATATTCCTACAAATTGCAACCAGAGAGATATGCAAGCATTGGATTCTGAAAAGAAACATTAATTACTATCACGTCTATATTTTCCGGTAGTTATATCATTAAGTTTCGTTTCAAAGTAAATATAAGTAATTATGTGTGTGAACGATCAAGAAAATTTTCAATTTAATTCCTAAATTAAACTTCAATATTTGGAGTTAAAACATTCAGTGTATGTCTTTCAACTCTTATACAAATACTCTCCTGAGGGACTTTTGGAGCTGTAATGATGTTTCGTAATTCCCTTATAACGTTTTTATTTTAACACTAATCACCTCGAGATTTTCGTTTAATATAATGTTGCTATTACTCACAAGACACTATTGCTGAATAACCACATCTTTCTAAAGAATCTATGGATTGTTTCAACCTTTAGAAAGATTTTATTAATCTTTTCATTAGAATGTAATCTTTCTTTGGAACGGTTTTATTGGCGCTTTCATCAAATAGACTAAGCTCTTTTAACATTTCTATTGACCCATTCTGTATAATAAAATCCTTTGGAAATATTCTATTGCTCATTTGCTTAGAATAGAATACTTTGAAGATAATCTATTTTGGTCCTTTCTTGAGATAGAATTTTTTTGGAACAATTCTCTTGGCCCATTCTGTAGAACTGAATCCTTTGTAAATACTCTATTGCTCATTTGTTTAGAATAGAATCCTTTGGATAGATTCTATTACTATTTGATTGGAATAGAATTCTTTGGAAAGATTCTATTGGTCCTTTCTTTAGAATAGAACCTTTCTTTGGAACCTTTTATTGGTGCCTTTCTTGAAATAGAATCTTTCTTTGCAACGATGCTATCGACCCATTCTGTATAATGGAACAATTTGGAGAGATTATATTGCTCATTTGCTTAGAATATAATGCTTTAGAAAGATTCTATTGCTCATTTGCTTAGAATAGAATCCTTTGGAAAGATTCTATTGGTCAAAAAGTTCAAAACTTGTTAGAAGTCATGCAGGGGAAAATTGCAGGTTGCAAGGTGTAATTATGCGTGTTAACCCCTCAGAGGTTTATTGATTTTATTTTAATGCCCATACTATCCTCGGAGTTAGACATAGTCCAAAGTCAAAATAATAATTTGTGTTTTACTAAATGAATCTTGATAAAAAATTATCTAAAAAAGTTAGATAGTTATCCAAACTGGACTGGCACGACAAATTTGAATGTAAAAAAGTGAGCCGGAGGTACTATAAATTTGGAAACCACTTCCTCGAAACAGAGAAAAAATCAACCGACTGTGTAGCTCTTACTTAACTCCTACTCAGCAAGAACAGACTTTTCTGTAAGTGATACAAATTTCTTTCAATTTTTACTTCTCTGAAAAAACACATTTCTCTTCGTATCCTCTAGAAGAAATATCTCCTCGAATGATCGCCTACAGGAATTCTCTATCTGAAAAGGAAGTCTCAAAAATCCTCCTTCCTCCCGTAACAAATAGAATCCAGATGATGAACCAGACTTTCAATACTCACAATTTATTGTAACCGTAAGAAGGAAGAAATATATATATGGTATATAGCAGATACCTCAAGCCGTTTGAAAGTTTTGACAGTTGACAAAGGCGTGACCTGTCACATTCTGTTATCACTTTGACAGGCTCGACTAAGCAGGGAAAGTCCGCAAAGTTACTGATTTTATTTTTCGTTCTGTGTTATTGGTTATTTAGGAAATAAAAATATCGGATTTTTTGTCACGGATACATCTGCACTTCAATAAAAACTAACGTGATTTTTGAGAGTAAGTCTACCCGACTTCCAACTAATTATTAAACCTCCTGGTGGTTGTCTCGACGATGCATCTCGTCATTAGAAGAAAACTAACCGAATCTTGATGGACGAGATATCTCGTCATTAAAAGAAAACTGACCACACCTTGATTGACGAGATATCTCGTCATTAGAAGAAAACTGACCAGATCTTGATGAATGAGATATTCCCCAGTCATTAGGAGAAAACCAGATCTTGATCTGGTCAGACGACGTCATCATCAGATCGGCATTATCTTGACGAGATTTCACGTGATTAGCAAAATTGGCCAGACCTTGATGGACACGATATCTCGTCAATAGGAAATTGGTCAGACCTTGATGGACGAGATTTCTCGTCATTAGAAAAAACAGATCTTGATCTGGTCAGACGTCATCATCAGATCGGTATTATCTTGAAGACGAGATACCTCGTGATTAGCAAAATTGGTCAGATCTTGATGGACAAGGTAACTCGTCATTAGCAAAATTGGTTAGATCTTGGTGGACGAGATAATTCGTCATTAGCAAATTTGGTCTTTCTTGATGGATGAGATATCTGGTCGAAACCAGTTGTGGGTAATCAAAACCCAACTTCAGTTGAAGATTATTTGGTTTAAGCCATATTTTCAGCAATTTTTCAATTAAGTGAAAGTCAAGATATAGATGTGAGTTTGTATCTCTATTTTCAGAGATGAATCTCCGATTTGTTTAATGATGTAAATATCATTTTGGAAATACAATGACGTTCGTTGTTAAATAGAGCAATAGATTTTTTAAAGTTTTCGACATTTTAGTGCAGTGTTTTCCCCAACCTTTTTTGGCTCAACGCCCCCATTTCAAATACAATTTGTTACTGTGTCCCGTATGAAGAACTTAATCTCCATTGTAAGAAATTGCAAGTGATTCTGTACCTAAAAATTTTGAATTTCACCAAAATATTTATATAGGTGTGTGAAATTTTAGAATTTCAAAAAGTTCGTTGGAAAATGAAACAATTTGGAACTGAAATTGTACAGATATTTATTAAAATGAAGTAACAAGAAATAGCTTGCACACAAACACGTTAGATTTATCACTATTATATTGGCAATTAACTTGAATAAAATCACCAAATTAAAAATAAAAAAATCACTATGAAAAGGATGAGCCTCTGCTGTGCTACCAATTTCTTTATATTAAGCTCTATTTTTGCTAGCAGTCTGCTTAACCCTCCTGGTGGTTGTCTCGACGAGGTATCTCGTCATTAGCAAGTTTGACCAAACCTTGATGGACGAGATATTTCGTCATTACGAGAAGACTGACCAGATCTTGGTCTCTCCTCATCAAAAAATCGTCAATTTCACGATGACAAGATATTTCGTAATTAGCAAAATTGGTCAGATATTGATGGACGAGATATCTCGTCGAAACCACTTGGAGGGTTAAATCTCCACGGTCAACTATATTCAGCCGGATCCTTAAGAATAAACGACACTGCATCTCTGTGATGAGTGTATCTGAGGGTCAATGTGCTTAAAACATTTTTAATCTACGTTTTTTTAGAATCCCTCTATTGCCCACTGGCCGCTGTACCCCGGTTGGGTGAGTAAAGGACTAGCAACCGGAGGTTTGCGAGTTCAAATCCAACCAAAGACCATCGTGTACAAAGGGGGATCGTGGACGTTAAATCTGTCGTGGCCCCAAATGTCCTCACGTTGGCATGGTGTGGAAATTTGGAGAGTGGGGTGCCAGCTCAGGTGTGACTTCGTCATCTGATCGTGGTTCAAATTTACGTGGTGTTGCCCTCGGATCTTTCGCTTCGAGGATTGAACCCCGACCATCGCCAATAGCCCGTTGTGTTGCTCCATTGCGACGTTAATTAAAATACCTACCATCCTATTGCCCACTCTTGCCCCTCAACACTCCTATTTTCCTAGGTTCAGCATTCATTCAGTGCCCACAGGGGGTTGTAGCGCTTACTTTAGGAAAATGTTTTAGTAAATATTAGACGTTTTCATTGTGTCTTATGCTGATAAATTCAGCCGAAGGAATAAACTCCTGAGAATTGAACTATAGCACCATAAATTAACCTTCCAAGTGGTTTCGACGAGATATTTCGTCTACAAGATCTGACCAATTTTGTTAATGACGAGATATTTCGTCATCTAGATATTGCCGACTCTTTTTATACTGGGGAGATCAAGATCTGGTTAATTTTTTTAAAGATGAGATATCACGGTTTGGACAATTTTCTTCTAATGACAAAATATTAACAATATTGACGATTAGTAGACAAAATATTGACAATTAGTGGAGAGAACCACCGGGAGGGTTAATGTTTGAATGATTTTACCCTCGGTTTAGAGCAGAAAGTCATTAATTGACATTTTTAGAGATTGAATGCTTATTTTGAGGATGATGAGAAATACATAGCCACATAGTGATCTGTTTTTAAAGATATATTACATCAAAATACTTATAATTTTTTTACCTAAAATCTAAGGTTTTAAGTAGTTGTACAGTATAAACATTTTTTAGTCAGGTAGTTTCTGCTCTAAGCCGAAGTTACGGGGATTATGAGTAGAACGAACTTGTATACTTTTCCTTGAAAAACTGGAAAACATCTGGATTATTAAGATAACACTTTAACCCTTTGAAAAGCACTATGGTAAAAATAATTTTTAAACCTTTATGGATGAAGTATTTTGCATGTAAAAATGTAGTTATTTTTATTTTTAAGGCATGGTGAGTCCCCTTAAGAAATTAGTCCTTTTAGTAAAAATAAAACCAAAAATAAAACCAACCAACGTTTATAATTTTTAAGGGAAGGGGAATACGGTATGACCTACCACACATCTCTTAGACATCAGGATATCAAATGAAAAAATGTTTATATGCCTTACCATACCAAGAATATTTATATGTGTTAGCTGTCCCGTTTGATATAATAGGTTCAAATAAGTAGACTGTATAGTTAAAACCTATTTATTTACAAAATTCTATGTAAATTAATAGAGGCCATGACTCTGAAATGATTCCATGAGAATCGCTTCTACGCGTTCGTACAAAATTTGCGGTAAAGCACAGCTAGTCTAGTAATTCTTATCACGAACAGTTCTAACGATAACACGAACAGTTCTAACGATAACACGAACAATTCTAACGATAACACGAACAGTTCTAACGATAACGCGAACACTGTTTTAAATGTTGCCATAACTGGTGTCTAAAGAATAAAAATAATTTAAATGAAAACGATTCTTCGAGAACCAAGATATTAATGCGCGAACTCTTTCTTTGCATTTACGTAAACGATAATTAGCCGTAACCTTTCCAGAGGCTGTTGCGACGCTACAAGTCCCACTACTCCAGGAAAGGTTAACCTGGATGCAGTGCGTAACCCTAGAAATTGTACAGACTTATATGTTGATTGTACACGTGGTGACATAATGATCAATCGGTGGTCATGAAAACCTGCAACTCCCTTTCTTAACAGTCACAGTTCAACACGATAAAATTATACAGCCACATTAGGTGCACGCAACGAGTTATTCCTATAGGACCAGCAACTAGTAATCAGGTGGGAGGAATATTATCACTAGACATTGATTGGGTGAGTTTTTGTTTAGCAGTAGACAGTAGATATGAGGTTTCTACCTATCACTTTTGTTCTATCACTGTCAAGGTGAACCACTTTGTTAAATGACTGGCGAAGAGAGAGATTAGGTTCATTCTTCTCTTAACCCTCGTGGTGGTTGTCTCGACTAGGTATCTGGTCATTTTCAAAACTGACAAGATCTTGAAGGACGAAATATCTCTTCCTTTGAAGAAAACTGATCAGATCTGGATCTCGTCGCCATGAAAAAATTGGCAATATTTTTATGACGAGATATGTCATCAGAAAAATTTGGTCAGATCTTGAAGGGCAAGGTACCTCGTCTAAATGACTTGGAGGGTTTAGAGCAGGTAGTATACATACTATGTTTCAGATCTTTTGATTTATACATTTTGAAGTAGAAAATAGATTAAAATTTCTTTTCGTTATTCCTAGTGCCTGGCAATTGAAACTAAATTGCGGACTTTGGAATAATTCCCTCTAAGTTTTTAAAATAGCGCGTAAAAATTGCCTTCCAAAGTATCTCAGTCAGGTAGGTAGGTAGTTGGATTTACGTCGCAATGGAGCAACGCATCGGGGGACGTCCCGGGCACCCAATCTCGAAAGAAATAACAACTCGTAATTTTGAACCACGGTCAGATGACGAGGCCAACTCCTGAGCTGGCACCTCACTCTCCAAACTTCCACACCACACCAACGCGAGGATAATGAAGGTCACGACGGATTTAATATTCACCAGCCCTCACGTATACGACGGTATTTGGCTGGATCGATTTTCGAACCTTACAATCTGGCAATCGATCCCATGACCTAGTTGGCAGACTGACTGCCATAACTTCTTTAGCAGTTAGACGGCTAAATTAAATACGGCAACTACAAAATTACATAATTTGTATAGGTATAAAACAATGAACCCACAGAATATATGGCATTTAAATGTTATGTCATTTTCATATATAATTTTTCCGTTTTGTAAAGAGGCCGTTGTAGCCCGGTTGGACGAGTAGCGGATTAGCAACAAGGAGGTTGCAAGTTCGATAGTCGATCCAATCGAAGCATGTCGTGTATACAGGGGCTGGTGCACCTTAAATCGGTCGTGGCCTCAAATGTCCTCCCGTTGGCGTGTGTGGAAGTTTGGAGAGTGGGATGCCAGCTCAGGCGTCGTCAACGTCATCTGAAGTTCAAAATTAAGTGGTATTGTCTTAGGATCTTTCCCTTCGGGACTAATCCCGGACTGTCGTCAATAACCCAGTGTACTAAACCAGTGCGATGCCCCTTTCTTTAAAATTATTTTTTTCGTGTTTGAGCACACGTTTTATAACAAATATTTGAGCTGAAATTTTACGTTGCATAAAATTATTTCAATTGAACAAAAATCATTCCAAATTTTTCATTTTAAACGAGTATAACCAAACTCATGTGAACAATTAACACTTTTAAACGATGTGTTTACATAAATAGAAAATTGCAAATGTATGTTTCATTTTTTCAAAATACAGGGAACATTAGTGCTACGATAACTCTTAAAAGCAGATAAATTAGCATTGAATATGTAAATGAATAATCACATATAATGTGAATAATCATGACTGATTTAGCACTGTGAAATTCTGCACTGGAACAATCTGCATTGAAATCGATTTACTTTTGATCTTGGGGTAACTTTAGATTTTCGTATAAATAAGCTGAAAAATATTTACCAAACCTTTAATACAAAAAGAAATTTCATATAGAAAATACTATAGTTTCTTAATTAAAAAGGTGAAGCAATCACTTAAAATTAAATTTATTATGACGGAAATGAGATTCGGTTAAATGTTTTTAAATGTAGTGGACAAACTGATTAGAAAAATTCTTAGATTTAAAAAGATCATCTGATTTAACTATTTCAGCCTTCGAAGTTTTTCTATCTGTTTACTATTAAGTCCCCAATTAAGGAACAAATTGTGAATATAAAAGAAAACATATTGAAAAACAGTAAAAGCTTAGTTTTAACGAACTTTTAAATTAAATTTGTTTCCAACTCCAATAATTACAGTTTTGAAAAATGACACAAATACATGCTTCCCCTATACGACCCATCATTATTTTTAATCGAGATCAATAAATTAAGACAAGATAAAAATTATTTCTTCGAAGACCATTGGAACTAGCTGTCAGACAGAAAGGACTGAAATAAATTTAATTATATTCAGAAGAAATGTTAAAGCGTCAAATTATTCAGTGCAATTTAACTTCTGTTTTCAGGTCATTATTTGCCCTGAATTGCTCTGAGCTTTCTTAGAAGCGAGAGAAGGAACAATTTTTCTCCAACATTGAATTCATTTTAATTGCAACATCTTTAATTCGTCGTTTGAAAGGAAAATATTGAAAAATGTCTGTAAAATTGGAGGAAAAATCCACGTGCACTAATAGTTTTGTACAAGTTATTAAATTTTAAAGTATACTAATAAATGTAATAGGTTTGATAAAAAAAGTTTCTGACTTTTTTATTTTTATTGCGTTAACTAGATGCAGCTGCCTCTTATATGGAACGGCATATATTCGTATATATTACTGTACAGCCAAATATAGAGAGCGTTAATGTTTTTGCGGTAGTACGTACTTCCAGTTTCTTTTCTCTCTTTTCGGAAGTGACGTAACTTGACATGTTACTCGAATCCATTTCTCGAATCAGCATGTCGCTTATGAGAGAAATTTCCATGTAAACAAACAAACCAGACGTTCTGCGAACATTTTACTTCTACTATCCAAATGTTCTGTCATAATACATATTGGGGTTACCTTAAGCTTATCACCGAAGAGACAGAAGACGTAGCCAAAGAAACACTGCTGCCACCTATATTTAGCTTGACAGAAAATGCCTCATGGTAGTAGTCATAAAATTAATAGATTTTAGAACTTTCTTTTTCATTTAACTGAAAACATCTCTAATACGTGTGTTGCAGATGTCTGCTCCATAAATTCTGGCTCAATAAAATTTAATGTCGGAAGGAACTAACGTCATATCATCAAAACAGCGATAAATCAAATTAGTTCTGAACCTGCAGTATTTTATTCGTCTCGGTTTAAGTTGGTACTGAAAAACTCTCAAACTGTGGTGCTAGTCAAGAAGTAACAAGTTTGTTTGTTACATGGTAATTATGCAACATAATTTGAGTTCGTTAAAGGCAGATAGGTTGTTGAATTCACGTAGCACTGGAACACCACAACGAGCTATTAACGACGGTCCGGGATCAATCCCGAAGACAACACCTCGTAATTTTGAATCCAGGTCAGATGACGGGGTGAACGCCTGAGCTGGCTCCCCGCTCTCCAAACTTGAACACTAAGCCAGATTTAACATGCACCAGCTCCCAGGTACGCGACGATCTTTGGTTTCGATAAAGTTTCGAACTTCACAAACCGGAAATCGAACCCACGACTTACTAGGTGGCAGACAACTCTATAATCACTATACCAGTCAGACGGCTAGGTTAAAATATGGCACCATACTCGCATCCCTACGCTTGAAAATCCTCGACTCTACCAACTGATTTACCGTGGTCCATTTAGGATACGGCGTACAGCGGGAGGCCGAGAAGTCATTTACGTAACTACAACCCTTACACAGTCGCCCATAGACAAATTGATATCAGAATGATTTGACTCATAATATGCTGCGTATGTAAATATCTGATACTTGTCAACACTAGATAACTATAATCACTCAACCAACAGTTGTATAGAGTGTGCTCTATTTTCAAGCGTTTTGAAGCAATAAATAATTTTATATGTAGCATTTAACAGCCATTAGCCCCAAGGTCAAAACATGGAGATACAATTTTCTTGATTTTTGCGACAATGTACACAATAGTCTTATTTCTCTTACACGTAATTTCAAACTGTAGCAAAACACTTATTTCAGGCTTAGTTGCATTAGTAAGCACACGAAGAGAAAATAATCAGCTTCTTTCGTTTTGGAACTAAAATCGTGTGCTGATTAAATGTTTATGCAAGATAAAATATAACTAGAAACCATAGTTTCCAAATTATAATGAGATGATGCTTTTTCAAGTATTTTAAGACTTATTTACAAAACTACCTTTGAAAACATATTGTAAACTCACTAATTTCGTAGAAGTGTGTTCGAGTTATGAATCTTTACTTGAGAAACAGGACATTTTGAACTTATCACGATACAGTTATTACGTAACAATATTTCTGGAGCGTTGAGGTTTTTATTCAGGGTGGCCATAAAATAATTTTCCCTCTTTGAGGGCATCTGTAGCTAAATCGAATAAACAGAATGGAACCAAATTTGGTATTGAGACCAAACTAGATTTGGTCAGGTGACTTTGCTTGATATGAATTCAGAATTACCCCTTATTCTTTGGGGCCACGGCAGCCCAGTTGGAAGAGCAACGGATTAGCAACCGGAAGACTGCGAGTTCGAAATTAGGTCCAACCAAAGATCGTCGCGTAGGCTGGTGCAAGTTAAATCTGTCGTGGTATCAAATGTCCTCACGTTGGCATGGTGTGAAAGTTTGGAGAGTGGGGTGACAGCTCAGGTGTTGCCTCGTCATCTGGCCGTGGTTCAAAATTAAGTGATGTTGTCCACGAATTTTTCCCTTCGGGATTGATCCAGAACATCGCCAATAGCCCATTGCGTTGCTCCAGTGCTACGTTAATTACCTACCTACCTTTATTTTTGAACATGCGTGTATTTCCTACTTTGATATCAGTATTTCAGGAGACCGAAAACAAAACGTTTTCCTTATTATTAAACAGCTGAGTAGTTTATCATGGCTAAAGTATCCATGGCTATCCATGGTTATCCATGGCTATCCATAAAGTCTCCATGGTTATCCATGGCTATCTATAAAGTCTCCATGGTTATCCATGGCTAAAGTCTCACTTCGATTGCATTTTATGATTTTAAGGAACTGGCTTGGATTAAGAACCCCTTTGAAAATGATCCCCCATTCATACTTGCTTACGTTGAAAGGACCTGTTTTTGCAACAAGTTATCACGAAAGTTTCGAAAGAGTTTATTGAATGAAACTTTTATCAATTTTGGGGCTTAACAAGGATCAGCGGGAGAAGCAGCCTAACTACCGTTGTATCACGCGTGATGCTCCCCATAAAGCCCCTCTGAATAAACACTGAAGGGAAAATAAACTGAAAAGTTCTTTATTTTCTAAGCAAAAAGGACCCCCAGGGGGAGTCAGGGGCGGATTCACCCCATAGGAATAAACATGCCCACCGTCTATCAGATCGATTTGCGGTGCGTAACTCCGAGGGCTTACAACGCTTCAGTGAACAAAAGTCATGCCTTGTTTTCTTAAAGATATATTATTTGGGGCTTCCCCCGAAAAAGCTAACACAAGGGATTTCAGGGCAGGATTTAGGAGCCAAGGTGGCGTAAAATAGAAAGGTTTTTTCCCTTGGCCTCAAATGGAAGCGATTCAGAATTGACCTATCCCAACTTTTGTAGCTGCTCTATATAAACTTAGAATTGTTCGAATTTTTTTTAAGCTTTTGAGCTTTTTGGAATCGAAATATATAAAGATATGGTCTCAATTTTAGTCCTAGCGATGCCTTTTCGTAGGGACCGGAAATGTTTAAAATCTTTGATCCTCACCATTGGTATAGCTTACATTGATAGTATAAAGTACTTTTCTGCTCTCAGAAGTGTGATAGAAAGAATCCCATTAAAGGCTATCGAACTTTTATATTAAGATCCTTTTATAGCTTTTTGAGTAAAAGTTGTTTTAAAGCACTTGTTTCTTTCCCTGGTGTTTAAAAGTGGCACACTTCATTCAATTTTTATGCTACTAAGGAAATCATATTGCGTATATATCTTTTGATTTGCAATGTCATTGTGCGATATTAAAGGTTTCTTAATTACCCATTAAAATCACTGCACCAAAATTTTAGATTATTCTACAAAATTAAAAAAGAATTACAACAATCCTTAGAGTACGAAGGCTCATAATTCGAATCCCGGTCTTGGCATGGATGTTCGTGTGGTTCGGAATCATCTTCATAAGCCGTAGATTCCTGTTAAATTAGCCCTTGTGAAGGAAAATATGACCGTAGAGCAACCTAACCGAACCTTATATAACTACAAAATAAAATTAAATAATCAACTGTTCGGCAAGCCACACATTGACAGGACATCCGACAAAACATCCAACATGCTCCATTTCCATACAGAAATGTCGATTCGTATGCGTATTTCAGCTTATTTAGTATCTTTGGACTGATATTGGAGCAATGTGTGGCTTGCATCAAACTCATCCTTAACATATTTACAAAATAAGCCATAACTTCCCAACCCTGGTAATTTTACAAAATAAGTCACAACTTAAACATTGGTTATTTTACAAAATAAGTCACAACTGAAACCTTGGTTATTTTACAACGCAAACATTATAACTGGAATCTTAGGTATTTAAAAAATATATAGAATGTAACTTAAATCATGATATTGGTTGACAATAAGATATAATGCTGAGAACTACAGCTTATTAGTGTCTGTAATCGCTCATACAAAAGTCATTACATTATCCTCCCAAAGAATCTGACACCATATAAGTTTAGACATAAGCATTTAAGTTTAGACATTTTTATAAGGCACAATATTATAGAAACTAACCACCTAAGCATTCTGTTTAATTTCTTATTAAAATAAATTATGCATACAAATGCAATATACCTGCTCATATTTCATTCTTCAATACTTATATTTAGGACAGTATTTTACACCAAAACATATTTCTCTAAGCACGTTTATTTTAAATAACTGTTCAAATAAGTTAATAATATAAATCTTGTTTTGTTTCTGAATAAATGTGATTCTTTCATTTGACAGTTTTAGCACCTGACAAAGTTCTTCGAAGTCATTATTTACTGCCAATTTAAATTAATAGGATCATCCAGAACTCTCCATCAATTTCTTCATTTCATAAATAGTAATGACGATCCCTTCTTCTAAGAACCTCCTCCTAAATGTATTTGAACTTCTAAGCTTTAGTATCGTTCATTTTTATCGTAAATATATTTTATAAAATAGATTTATCTGAAACGAACCAAGTATTCGTAATAAAATATATTAGCTTTTCACAAATTGCAAATCATTTGATTTTATTATTTTGGATTTTGTTTCTACGATGAAACGTTAATGTAGATTTAGAAACCATGGTTTTGGTTACGTTATTACTTTTTCTTAGCAAAAAGCAATTAAAATACTAGGCATTCGTAATTATATTTACCTAGGTAGAATATCTAGTCTTGTAATCTAACCAAGCTTTCATCCGAAAATCCAATTTTATTTCATCTAAAAAAGTTTAAAAAATTCTTTCATTTTTTTTAAATTCATTTATTCCATTAATTCAGTAATTTCAATTTACAAGGCTGAGCTAATAGGAAATATTTATGAGAATTGGCTTCAAATTGATATTATTGACTAAAAAGTTTAAATTTAAGTAAGCAATTTATATTGTATTAAAGTTTGAGGAGGAAGTTTTGAAATACTCATTACTATCATTCGTAGAAAACTATTGTTTAGTAAAATGTGCAATGTGGATAGCATGATTGTCCTACTGAAACACGTAGTTTGGTCCATCGAATATGTCTAAACATGGGATTAAATAATGTTCTAACAAGCATTGTTGATTTAAAGAAGCATCGTATGATTCTGAAATAAATACAATTTCTAAGCCTTTATTATATCCAAAGAAAGCCCGAACCGCCTGAGATTCATCTGCAATTTATCGACTGAAGAATCTTCATATTACTCGCTATTTATATGAAACATAGGTTTGCAAAATCAATGAGCACATTGTAGAATCCCTTTACGTAAAGTTCATAATGGTGCTATCCTTTGCAATGTTTTCGTTGCGTCAGCAATTCGAGCGATATAAGGAAGTGTTGCAAGTATTAAATAGTAGATAACTATTTCCACAGACCTTATAACTCAGCATTTCCCAACTTAATAACGCATGATGTGATAATTGTAATGCTTATAACAGTCTTGCCATTCGCAACCATAGCTGATAGCAATAAGTATGAACTACATGTGTGATTTTTGAAAATGAAAGTATCTTAGTTAACACAATTTCTAATTGCAGCGTATAGTAGCACAATTATATAAATGACTGAATTACTGATTATATTCAATGCAGAATTTAGTTAGAGATCTTTTCATATATCAAATGCAACAGTAGAAATACGAGCTATAAGACTATAAAATAAAATTTTCTCTATCTCTAAAAATTATATTTTCTCTATCAGTATCTATTTCTATATCTATCGGTATTTCTAGAGTCCCTTGGAATTTTAACGTTCTGCATCACTCTACTTAAACAATCTATACAATAAAGTACTGTATAAACATAATTCTTTTGGTAAAAACATTAGTGCAAATAACAGTGAGGTTAGTGAACAAACAGTAGCGAATGATAATTCTTTTATATATACCAAATGCAAGAATGCAGAATTTTTTTCAGTTCTAGTCTAAAGACCGCTATTCAAACAAAACTTTTGCAAGCATGGTAATTAGTTAAGCATTGATCTCAAATTCCAGCTTATATCTCGTAAATTCATCATTTATTTAGCACGCTAAAATAATTCCACTGGTTTTCATTGACACGCAACTAAACAACATAAATGCTTCTGCGAAAAGTTGTGAAGTGGAGTTTTCAATTTTAATGTTAACAAAAATGTTCCTGTTAACTGAAGCATTTATTTAAGCTTGGTTGACTGCAATAATTGAAATGAATGACTCGTGGTTGGAAAAAGAGAAACTAGCTTGCGTACACTGAAATTCAATTCTGCAGGATATTGTTTGGTTGGTAAGAATTTCAATTAGGGAACAACCACCAGACAGTTTCCAGTGTAGTTAAGCAATGCTTCTATACTACAGAAATTGTATTAAATTAACTAGAATATAGCTATGCTTTTCTCCTGGGACACTGGGGAATGGTAATTGGATCTGCCCTTCTCAAAACTAAATTTTAAGTAACTGAAATCCACTCTGACTTATTTTGGTATCGCTATAATCTGTTCCCAAATGGTTGTTGTCTTTCACATAAACCTAGCAGATGACAAAATCCTTTAGAGGATCAAGTTTAATATTACGAGTGTTAGATAAATATGTTCGCCAAACTCAAATTTATTCCTATTTTTGCATCTAATCTTATATTCTATTTCATTATTTGCCGTTCTGTCGTTTCGCATAATCAATTTTGAAAACATTGTCTTGCAAGAAATGGTTATCTTTCACTTAAACCTAACAGAGGACAAAAGACTTCAGAGGTTCAAGTTCAATATTACGAATCATAGTTATCCAAACTCAAATTTATTCCTATTTTTGCAACAAATTCTATGTTCTATTTCATTATTTGCAGTTCTGACGTTTCAAATAATCAATTTTGAAAGCATTGCCATGTAACAAATGTCACAAATGGTTATTATCTTTCACATAAACTTAACAGACCACAAAAGACTTCAGAGGTTCAAGTTTAATATTACGTGTCCTAGGTAAATATGTTCTCCAAACTCAAATTTATTCATATTTTTACAACGAATTCTATGTTCTATTTCATTATTTGCCGCTTTTACGTTTCAAATTTGAAAACATTGTCATGCAAGAGATGGAAAAATTATGTTTCGCGCAGATTGACCAATTTCAATAAATGTCTTGAGATTCTGAATCTATTTCTTTTATGACTAACACCGGATGTAAGAGGATTTTTACGTAGGACTTAAAACAATAGTACCATCTTCACAACCGTCTAAAAAGATGTAATCGGTTTTGTTTTATTAAAAGCGCAGAATTACCTGGCTTTGCTCAGGTTGAATTTATTGTAATTGATCGTAATATTAATGTTATTGCTATGGGGAAGATTTGATTTGATTTTATCCCCACATCTGCAGACCCAGTATAAATCCCCAAAAGGGGGTTAATATATAGCCTATGTTTCCCTTAGGATTCTAAAGCATAAGTGCTCCAAATATGATGTGAATTGGTGAAATAGTGATAGTAATAATACTCAGTGTTATTCCTTGGCTATTTCGAATTGCTTTTAGCTCTCTGCACACTTAGGACAAATCGTACCTTTCATTTTTACCCTAGCTGCCCTTCTACTTTTTGCTTTTTCTTCTCTCACTGCATTATATGTCTTATGTTTAGCCAAATATGGTCCTTGCGCCATAAGACCCGAAAACAACCAACCAAATCAGGACAAATTCAACGTTAATATGCAGCCTACGTTTCTCGCAGGGTTCTAAAGAATGAGAGTACCGAATTTGGTGTGTGTTAGTCAAGCGGTGTAGATTTGTAGAGTACAGAAAGACGCCAACTCTGCTTTATATACAAGATGTTTTGAAAATATCTGGATAAATTGTAGAGGGTGGAAGAGGAGCCCAAAATAAACATTTTTGTCAAAGAATGTGTGTCCGAAAATGCCTCGTTTAGGTGGTAGAGGGCACTGTTTAAGTCAGTCGAATGCATCGCTTCTGTGGCATAAGGTGTCATTCCCCTCTGGGATTTTCAACGGCATACATCGCTACACGATTTCGCAGCTTGCCGTTGAAAATACGAGCTGGGAATGACGCCTACTCCACAGAAACGATGTTCTAGACACTCTTCGACAAAAAATGTTCATTTTGTCCCTCTAATACCCTTTACAAGTTAACCAGATAGTTTCCAAACCCACCCTGTACTATATATATATTTAACTCTTTAAAGGGAGTTATACAGAGAAAATGTTGTTATTAAGACTCCCTTATATGATGTATTTTGCACTTGACAAATTTTTTTTATAAATTTTTCAAGGGTTGGTGGTGGGACTTTTGTTTCACCATCCATCTAGAGTACTCCAAGACATCAGTTTATTAAATTCGAAAATGTTTGTACGCCTTGCCAGTATGAATATGCCTAGAATATTTATGTCCCTTAACCATTTCGAGGACACTAGACATCCTACCACCCTTGTAGGGGTTAATTTGAAGAAATTACTGCAACTAATGTACACATTTCAATTCAAAACATTCAATACGATCTAATTATTTCAAAGAATTGTGTTTTCTACGACGTATCTTAGCTTCTCAGAAATGATAACTGTATCTATCTCTTAACCCTCCAAGTGGTTTCGACGAGATATCTCGTCCGTCAAGATCTAACCAATCTTACCAATGACGAGATATCTCGTCATAAAGATATTGCCGATTTTTTATGAAGAGATCAAGATCAGGTCAGTTTTCTCCTAATGACGAGATACCTCGTTGAGACAACCTTTAGGAGGGTTAAAATTAAGAAATAACTATCTCTGTCTTTTAAGATGAAGAATTGACTATCTCTATTTATCAGAAATGATGAAAGAAAACCTCACATTACACACAATCCAAAACTCATACATGACACCGTTCAATGTGTTTCGGGAAATAAATGGAATATATGTATATAAATATATATAGATGGATGAATCTTTTTTAACTTTTATCATGCCATTAATTAAATTGCTATAAAAAGTACTCAACGAAAGGTATAATACCCTAGGATGAGACTAAAGTAAACTTATTGTTCGTAATGGTCTTATTAATTTAGCCTGTCTCTCCGAAGATTATTTTCTTTTAACCAGGCCTCTAGATATATCGTATCGATGCTTCAGAGTTCTCAGTAAATGAAAAAACCTAAATTGCTTATTTCTAAGCAATAAATCTAAATCTAAAGAAATAGATCCACGTGTAGCAGTTCTAAAAAGGAAGGTAGAAAATATAATCTGTGTTCACTTCCTGAAAAGTGCTGATAAGGTAACCGAGTTTAATCCTTAATTTATTTTGGGACTTGGATGCTAAAATAAGAAATGAGATTCTCTGGCATTAGCGATTAATCCTTTTATCCGAGTAATCAGTTTCGTTCAAAGTTTGAAGACAGCTTCAGATATACCATTTTATCGGCCAAGAAGAAAAAATGCGTGCATGAAGTTTTAAAAATTAGCTTCATAGATCTCTGTTGGTTACTTCCAAGGCTTTTACTCTTGATGTTTGTATGATATACTTATTAAGGGAACAATGGACTTTCAAAACAAACTTTTGCAGTTATGATCCGATTGTTATGAAATTTGCAGACTGTTTTTTTACTAAAAGGCTTATATTTTCTTTGTCGTTTGGTCTAAATACATTAAGTGATTCGGAAGTTATTATTTAAAACGTGGACAAACATTTAGATAAATTAACAAAAATTAAGAGATAGGTATTTCAATTAACGTCGCACTGGAGCAACACAACGGGCTATTCAAATATTAATAGGTCCCATGTGCATTAATTTTTCATGTATTGTCAAAATTTTGATGCTCTAATAGTTTGCATACATATAAATCAAATTAACCCTATTTGGTAAGTATATCACTCAATTGTAAAGCAAAAAATAATTTTATGACGAAATGCCTAAAATTTTGAAAAGAAGCATAGGTTAAGCAACATATTAAAATTTGGAAGCACACATGATAAAGTTTTTAGTTGTATTTAGACAGTTACAACAGATTTCAAGGATTATCCAAAAAATTTCAAGTAAATCAAGTAAAATAAGATGCGTAGGGTGCATTTTGAAATTAGAAGAATGTGAAAAAATCTCAATCGGGGAAAACATTTTTGTAATAGACTTACCATATTTAACTATCTATTTGATGTTGTACACGTAACTCAGTCAAACATTATCGTAATTGAAAAATTATTTTTGTTATCCACAGAAATCGATATCAATTAATTTTCTACGCTAAAATAAAAAAAATAGGGTTTTCGATTGATTTTGGTAGGTAGGTATTTAATTAACTTCGCAATGGAGAAACACAAGAGGCTATTGGCGACGGTCCGGTATCAATCCTCCAAGGGAAAGATCCGAGGACAATACATAATTTTGAACCACGGTCAGATGACGAGATAACACCTAAGCTGGCACCTCACTCTCCAAACTTCCATACCACGCCAACGTGAGGACATTTGGGGCCACAATAGATTTAGACAATAGACCAGTCCTCTTTGTACACGACGGTCTTTGGTTGGATTCGAACTCGCAACCCTCCGGTTGCAAATCCGTTACTCTTCCAACCGTGCTTTGATTATGGTAATTTTGAAAGCGTACTTTCCCCTGTAACACGGCCGAATGGTGGGCCAAAAGAACACGACGACACAGCCAAAATTACAAATAGACTATTTATTTCTTTTAACATATAGTATCCACACTATATGCAATCAGGGATATGTGTCCCTTGTCATGGACGCTGCAAACTGGGAAAAATGGGATTTACTCAAACGGCCGGCTCGAACGATCATACAAAAACACCTCTGCTCAGCTCGAGCTCTGCAATAGTTCTCCGTCTTGTCGCGCAAGTTTTTCTGGGAGACAGTTCAATCCCAGGGGGCGCCATGCACCCCTAAGCACCATCTGGACGGCAATTAGACCACCGTGGAAGACCACCCCGATAGATGTTTCGGCATTTACGGCCGGAAGTCAGTAGTGTTGATCTCTGATCTGTTGCTATGGACGTTACACTCCTTAAGAGATTTTAGGGGATTTACACTATCATGAATTCAAAAATGAATATTGTTTGATATAAATTTAATGGGGGACCACACAAATATGACGTGCTATCATATTATCTAGACTTGCAGTTACTTTGTCGTATAACTTTCCGAAATAATTAGTATGCAGAGCACTGGGGAGTGTGAAGTTAATTCATCAGAGATTTTAACGAAAAGAAGTAAAATGAATTTATGAAAGATTGAAAAAATAAGTAAAGCGAACTATCAAAGTTACTGAGAGAAAGAAGTAAAGCAAACTGATCACGTTGAGATCAAGAGGTGAAGCAATTTGATCGAGGATGATGATGAAAAAGAAGTGACGAGAATTGATCAAAAAAATTGAGAAAAAGAAGTAAAGCGAACTGATGTAGTTGAATTAGAAGTAAAGCGAACTGATCAAGTTGAGAAAATTGAAGCGAATTAATCAATGGTGTTCATAAATAGTGAAGCTAAAGGATCAAAGATGTTGCGAAATAAAGTAAAAATGATCAAAGGTATTGGGAAAAGAAATAAAGCCAATGGATCATGTTGAGAAAAAGAAGTGAAGCGATCTGATCGAAGAAGTTGATAAAAAGGAAATGAAGAGAACTGATAGAAAAAGTTGAGAAAATAATTGAAACAATCTAATTTAGTTCTAAGCTTTTTATTGGAAGTCTTTTCTCTAACTGTAGCTGTAGTTTTATGCTGTAGTTGCTTTCTTGTTATGTTATAATTAAACTTTGTTATTTTTTACTAAAATAGTTATTCCTCTTAAATCCTTCTGCTACTGGCAACAAGTTTACTTAGTTATAAGCCGTCTTCGACATTCCCAAAGTATCTATGTTAAGCATTGCACTGCTTAAGTGAACTCTATATTTGATTATGCAACAACTGAAATATGATTGCCGAAAATTTGTGTGCACAAAGTACAGCGAACGATCAAAGATATGGAGAAAAAATAAAGCGAACTGATTATGTTAAGAAAGATGAGTAAAGCGATATATCTTAGGTCTGTTTAAACATAAGACATGAAATAGGAACACAAATTTCAGCTTCTATATCAAACCCGCTGCTATTGTTCAACTCAATATCGGAAAGATTTGGGAAATTAAAAACAATTTGATGAGAGCTAAAAATTGCTTTAAAGAGAAATATTCCTTTAAGATTATACAGAGAAATATATAGAGAAATATTCATTTAAGATATTACATAGAGAAATATGCAGAAGAAATATTAATTTATATAGAGGGTTTATATAGAGAAATATTCATTAAGTGAAATACTGATTATTGATCCATAAATCAATTTTTTAGTAAAATGCAGAGAAAATTGTAACATTTTGTACTTAAATATTCGTAACAAGTTATTTGTGAAGCATATCTAAACAATATTAAATTTCTTACATAAAATTGGCCAGAAACCGATACAAAATCTTTGCCTAAAGTATTGAACTTGTAAAAGAGTTAAATTTTTCAGTATCGAAAAGTATTAAAGTATTTTTAGTTACTCACTACCAATATATTTAACCTTTGCGTCTAAAATGGGAGGCTGAAAATCCAGTCTTCAATTGAAACAATGCAGTAATCTCTTTTATGCTCTCAATTGTTTTTAGGCTATTTACTTTTCTGAGTTGTTTCATTTACTGCTTCACTGAAAATTTCAGTACATGAAAAAGGCTAAATATAGCTCAATACGTTTCGAATTTTCAACGCATGTTTCGAGTTTAAGTGAGTATGATTTTATGGACATTTTATTGTTGCTTTCTTTGTATTGTTTTTAACACGCTCCCATATTTTAATCCCCCATGCACTCTCAAACTAGATTTTTAACTTCTAAACAAACATACATTTTATTCCAGTTGATTGATAAATATGGAGATTTAAATAATAGAAATTGTATTTCTTCAACAAAAAAGCTTTTCGTAGAGCTTCTACCTATTTCATACTATTTTTCTTTCATTTCGAATATATTTTTAGATTCAAAAGGAAAGAAAAGGTGTTTTCAAGAAACAAAGAGATCGGGAACATAGTAAAAGAAAAACGAAGTTTGCCTGTTGGAAAATAAAATATTTTACTCCCTTTCTTTCTTTATGGGATTTGTTTAAAAATATTACTAAAATGGTTTTTATAAAGTTTCTTAAATATCTATAGTTAGATACAATTTGCGCGAAGTGATCCAACAAACAACTCAACAGTGTTGAGAAAAGTTTGATCTGACTAATGATTGAAAACTAATGACTAAAAATTAATCATGACAAATGAGTACCGATTGATTAGCGTTAGTCCTTCCATGCTCACTAATGATTGATATAGGTTTAGTTTTAAACCTCCTGGTGGTTATCTCGACGAGGCATCTCGTCATGAGCATATCTGACCAGATCTTGGTAGACGAGATATCTCATCGAAATCACTCGGATGGTTAATCAAGTAATCATGAGTAAAAATTATGATTGGAATTGTGTGCGTCCTTTAACGTTTTTAATCTAGTTAAAATAGTATGTGCCTGTGAGAAAAATTGTAATATCTACTTGCCTAATACCTACGAATACCTAGCTTTTCATTGAAGAAATATCTACTTACATGTTGAAGGGGAAACTTTTAATAAAATTTAAAAGGGGATATCAAAATGAAATTATTTATTGATTATTTTGCAGAATACTAAAATTCACTTAACACAGCAAAAAATAAAATTTCAAAAATTAACCAAGTAAAGGGTCATATGTTGGTTAAATCAGCCTTTTCATAGTAAAAAAAATTCTTGAATCAATTCACGATTCGAGAAAATCATGCAAATTGAGAGTAAAAAATATTACCAAAAAGGAATAAAGTATATCTGTACTACAGGGATACAGTTAACGTATTCGTGACTAAACCTAAAGATTGAATGGTTAATGACGGACTGATTTATTATGACTATGACTAATATTTCACTCATGATAAACTTAATCATAATTGAAATTTTAATTAACTGATCAATCGATTGAAAAAATTAGTTTATTTCGTTCAACACTGCAACTTAAGTAACTAATGGTAGGTAGTTGAATTAACATCGCACTGGAAGCAACACAACTGGCTATTGGTGACGGTCCGGGATCAATCCAGAAGGGAATGATCCGAGGACAGCACCTAGTAATTTTGAACCAGGGTCAGATTACGAGGTCACACCTAAGCTGGCATCCCACTCTCCAAACTTCCACACCACGCCAACGTGAGGACACTTGAGGCCACGACAGATTTAACATGCATCAGCCCCCACTAAGCGACGGTCTTTGGTTGCATTGAATTTCGAATTCGCAACTCTCTGTTTGTTAAATCGTTACTCTTCCAGCCGGGGTACCGCAGCCCATTTTAAGTTACTGATAAATTATACCTTGATATTTAAGAACAAAGTTTCGTTTTGCAAAGTGAACTTTTATCTAGGAAATTATAAAAAGTTAAAGATTGATCCATAACACTGCCATATAAATTTTAGTATAACTGAATAGTCATTGCCAATTTTTTTGATGTGAAGTAAAAATAGGACGACGGCTATTCCCTACGTCTCATGGCCCTATTGGTAAAGGTGAGACAGTGAAGTAAATTCTAAAGGTCGAATGACTTGTGGACAAATGGACACAATAGTTCATTTTGTGGAGCACGGATCGGGAAATAAAATCTTTTTTCGGTTGAAAATTAAAACCTTTTGGAGCATCCCTCTACGGATTTGCTTATGACATTATTGAAACAGTTTTCAAAATTCATAAAATATCTCCTTTTAAATACCATTTTCACTAGATGTGCCAGCTGTGATGTAAATAACAAATGACTCACAGTTTCAACTTGTGAAATGAGATTTTATCTAGGAGAATATACGTTCAGACAAAACTTGGGCTGGAACACTAACACATAAATTCCAATAAATCGCACTATAGCAACTATATTGTCATTACCAATTTCATTGAATGTTGAACAAGACAAATCTAAGGAAACGGCCCAAATGATTGGTGCACTTTGTCCTATTCTGACCTTCAACCAACTCCAATGTGTTTGTCGCTATTTTTCTTATTTTGGACTTTGTACCATAAAATCGATCAATCCGTGACAATGGTAGTGACTTGACGGAGCGAAAGTGAGACGTGAATTTAAGTGAGACTGCTAGAACAACGTTGCTATCAGTCACATGACATATGGACACGCTGACCAGTTCCCAAAGGGAAGCACTGAATTAAGTCAGAAATGTCGATAGATCATTATCACCCTGACATTTGACTAAGAGGTTAAGATGGTTAAATTCTTAATAAATACAGACAAACAAACAAGGCATCAGTTATTAACCCTCCTGGTGGTTGTCTCAACGAGGTATCTCGTCATTAGCAAAACTAACAAGACCGTGATGGAGGAGATATCTCGTCCATAGAGATCTCGATTTCTCTCGTCGTTAGAAGAAAACTGACCAAATCTTGATCTCGTCATCATAAAAATCGACATATCCTGATGACGAGATATCTCGTCATTAGCAAAATTGGTCAGATCATGATGGACGAGATATCTCATCGAAAGAACTTGGAGGGTTAATGGAAGTACCGATTTAATTTATTAAAATATACTTAAATTTTACTACAAATGTTTCACTACCAGAAAAAGTGCACCTCATCCGGACAATTTTTCAAAAAATCGCAAATTATTAAAAATAAAAAACATATTGGTAATCAAATCTGGCATTATATTGTTATTTTCGAATTAAAATTAAAATTCTATCCAAAGACACCTGCCTGGGTGCAGCCCCCACGAAACAGCCCCAGCCTCAGAGCTTAATGTTTTATGTAAAAAAATGACGTCGCTGCTTTTTTGAAGGGTGTATTTTTAGTAAAGTGTCACATTCCTGATAAAGGATTTTGCAGAGCAAACATCCGAGCGCTGCAGATAAGAGGCGAAGAAATATTTGCCGTTAGCCAAGCAATTCTTTAATGCCCATGAAAAGGCACAGGAGTGGCATCACCCGCAACAAGATGGCGTAAGCTTATTAAATATAATGGCATGGCGTCTTAACATCTCATCTTGACATGGGGAGAGAGGCGAACTATCAAGAGACACACGGGCGAAAGAATGCATCGCGCAAATTATCCTCAGAATGATTTATTCTTTTCAGTAAAGCAAGTAACAAAACTCGGTGAACAGTGCGCCTAGTTTTGTATAGTGTTGTCATTTATCAATGACACTGAGAGTTGTTTGGGGAACCCGCAACGTAATTTCCATGCAGCGTTTTTAGGTGCGTGAGACCACTTGGGCGAGACTAACGGAGAGTGTTATTGGAATTGTAGGGAAGTAGATTGTACATTGATTTATTTGGGGTGCGAAAAAGGGAGAGTTTTCCGATGTGGGGTATTTAATTTTTCCTCGAATATCGGAAACACTTGCAGTTGGACTTGGTGAAAAGCGATGTGGACAAACCTATCGAGATATCAATGAGGAACCGAGTTTTGATTTATCTAACTTGTAGAACACAACTTATTCATAATTTCTCTAACTTAGTGCAGTAAACCATACAAAGCAGACATAACCTAGTGCAGTAAACCATACAAAACAGACATAACCTAGTGTAGTAAACCATACAAAACAGACATAACCTAGTGCAGTATACCAAAGGGGCCGTGGTAGCCAAGTTGGAAGAGCAACGGATTAGCAACCGGAGGGTTGCGAACTCGAAACTCGATAAAGCCAAAGACCGTCGTGCACACGGGGTTTGGTGCACATTAAATCTGTCGTGGCATCAAATGTCCTCACGTCGGTGTGGTGTGGAAGTTTGGACAGTGGGGTACCAGATAAGGTGTTGACCTCGTCATCTGACCGTTGTTCAAAGTGACGAGGTGTCCTTGAAAATTTCCCATCGGGATTGACCGTCTCCAATGCCCGTTGTGTTGCTCCAGTGTGACGTTAATTAACTACCTACCTACGTACCTAGTAAAGTAAGAAATATTTCAATGCAATACAACCTTATTTCATGATTCCAGAGTATCTAGCACCGATTTTACTGCGTCTTTTATACACATGAAAATCAATGATCATAAAATAAAAATTAGACAAAATAGAAACAATAGACTGAATTGCACAATCTTGTCAAATGTCCTCTGTAAAAATTCTCTGTGGCGGAAGAAACCAAAAAATGCACCAATGTCTCCTTTTCCATTGAGTAAAAAAAGAAGTTTGTTCATATAAGATTGGGTGACTATAACTAATTCTAATCTTGACTGCAAATGTGGTGAGGGACCTTCGTAAAATATACAAGGTCATTAGACATCGTGATGCGATAAGGAAAAAACTGATCAGATTTTGATCTCGTCATCATAAAGAAATCGGCAACATCTTGACGACGAGATATCTCATCATTAGAAAACAACTGACCCTTGATCTCGTCATCATAAAAGAATCGGCAATACCTTCAAGAAAACGGGCATTGGTATCCCTGTTCGAAAAGTAACATATTAGCAATCGTAGGGTTGCGAGTTCGAAACTTGGTCCAACCAAAGACCGTCGTGTACACGTCGGCTGGTGCACGCCAAATCTGTCGTGGCCTCAAATGTCCTCACGTTGGAGTGGTGTGGAAGTTTGGAGAGTGGGGTGCCAGCTCAGGTGCTAATCTCGTCATCTGACTGATCGGGAACCGTCGCCAGTAGCCCGTTGTGTTGATCTAGAACGACGTTAATTAATTACCTTGAAGAAATATCTCTTCATTAACAAAATTGGTCAGATCGTGATTGACGAGATATCAAGTCTAAACCACTTGGAGGGCATCTAAGAATCATGCACGATAAATAAAATATGGTGGTTTCGAACATTCAAATAGGGGCGAGGAAAAATCGAAGTACCTTCATCCATTACTTTCAATCTGATGCAAATATCAACAAACTCATTTCGTTAGTTCTATGGATCTAGGTTGAAAATATATTCGATTGTGTAATTTCCTAAAAAAAAAGATAAATAAAAGTAAAAGATAAATAAAAGTTGCGTTATTTCAGTGCAAGGTAAATTCAACTACCTACCTAAATAAAAAATAAACGTAAATGGGTTAGAACTTTCTTTGAATAAATTTTAAAATATACTTTTAGTGAGTCTCGTTTCTTTATACTAAAAGTACATTACTAGTCGTACATAAATAATAAGTGTGTTCTTAAACATTTCTGAAAAAGATTGTGACTCAATCTTTATTTGTAACGAGCACTGATAAAATATTTTAGTTTAAGTTTTATGTATCTACATAAAAAGCTTTCCAATTGAAACTTATTGCTTATTGATGAAGAGAAACTCAAATCAAGTACCGTTTGCAACGAATCAAATCGTGACACACTGATAAAAATATTTTAGTTGGAGGTAGTATATATCTACATAAGTATTTTTTCCATTGTAACTTCCAGTTTTTGCTTATTGATGAAGAGAAATTCAAATCAAGTACATTTAAAAATGAACACTAAATTAACCTAGAGGATCAAATGACCCTTTTTAAAATGTTGACTTAAAATTACGTTTTAAATTTGATCGCCTTTTCCTCAATTGACTTTACGACTTTTCCTGTAATGTTTATTAAATTAATTTAGTGGTATATATTTCTCCTCCCTCTCCTTGCATCCGCCATAAGTATGAAGTATACTTATTTTTACTATGACGGGTCATTTGACAGGTTTAGTATTTTATGTGTTTTTACAACATTGCAATCTCTAAAATCGTTCCGGATACACTGCTGTGAAAAATTATATGCACACACACACCTCTATAAAGAAAAAGGGACCTTTTTAGGCAAAAGCATTGGCAAGCTCAAGCAAAGTTACTAAAGTGCGAAAAAAGTGCCAAATAAGATATTGCCATGAAAATAAAGCCACTAAAATCTACTCTCTGTACAAGAAATATGTTTGAGAAAGCGTTTGGCAGTGCAACCTCGGTCTGTAAAAATACGAAAAATGAATTCAGATTTCATTATCGAATACTCAAAGAAAGTGAAATAGAATAAAAAGTAAAAATACAATCTTGCTTATGATTATTTAATTTTCGTTATTTTGTTTATAAGTATTAAAGTATTATTTAAAGATACTGTTTATTATTTTAAACACTAACTGCACTGTGACCAGCATCCATATGGAAAATGATCATTTAACCCGATTTGTTAACTATAGTTATTTACAAAAGGTCGGTAAATTAGTGTTAATATACAAGTTGATGAAAATGTGAAATCTCCCCTAGGCAGCATTGCTCCTGAGCCTTTTGTTGTAGAATCGATAATTTAAAGACGCCTTCATTAGCGCCCCTAAGATTAGATATATTCATTAAATCTTTCACGAGGATTATACGGTAGAGCGATCTACTAATCTTTTAATTTTCTCTGTCTTCCAGTAATCCATCCACTCACCTTAATTTAGGTTTACATAGGTAATATTATATCCTTCAATTTCTTGAAGATTTCGAACAAAATGTTGATACTACAATTTAATGTCATGGTCAACCCAGTTTAATAGGCAATTTCGAAAAGTAATTTTAATGAGACTATTTTAAATAAATGTCGGTTAAATTTGTCGGCGGCTACATTTTGTTTCTCTCAAGGCATTAATCAATTCCTTTAAAATATTTAATATGTATATATATGTTGATTTTTCCATTTATATATTAATAGGATTTCCTCGTAAAATAGGAAATATATTTCTTAGTAGCACTCATACGCAAGTATAATGCTAATTTGTAGTTCTTAATAATTTGTGTAAATACATATAAACTACCTGATCCTCGGTTCAATAGATTCCAAGTACGAATCCCGGTATAAGCACTGATGCTCGTAGTAGTTCGGGATCCCATTTAAACAGTAGGTCTTATTAACCCTCGTGTGTAAAAATTGATGGCGGACAAATCAAACCATAAAAGTATTAAATTCAAGATACGTTGATATTGTCAAGTATCACTAGATTTTTAACCTTGTACATTATTTATTATTGTGTAAACACCCTTTGTGTTCGTAAATACGTTTTAAAATTTTAAAGTAAAGAAATAATGTTTTGCCATAAGCAAATATTTGCACAATATACACATTTATATGAAAACATTGACTTAAAAATAGTTTTATAAAATATTTAATGTTTCCATACTTTTTGCTTTATACGTAATTAAAAATGAAATTGAAAGCAAATCGTTATTTAAGTCGCTTATACAAACACGAAATATTACAGTATTTATATTTGCTAAACAAACGTCGTAATTCACCGTTCGGACAATCAAACAATTGCATAGAAAATAGCTTTTCACGACTATAGTGCTTAGAAATTTATTTGAAAACACCTGTAAAATTCAAAATTTCGTTACATGC
This sequence comes from Meta bourneti, assembly GCA_933210815.1. NCBI lineage: Eukaryota > Metazoa > Arthropoda > Arachnida > Araneae > Tetragnathidae > Meta > Meta bourneti. Next base: position 37,808,102 of record OW119934.1, read on the forward strand.
AGTTAGGAAATTGTTATCTAATTACAAAATAGTAGTTTATTTCACATGGAGTACTAACCAGCAAAGCAGAAATATTAAAAAAACCGCGCCTACCACAATCAAATCTCATTCTTTATGTATGGCTGAATTGCAATAAATGCCATTTCTGCTCCGTAAAACAGAAAACTTACACAAATTGAAAGCTTAAATTTGAAAGAACTTTCATTAAGCGTAGTGAGAGCTCCATTGAAATCATATCTCCCGGGCTGCTTTACGCTAGAAAACTTCCGAATTTTTTTTTATTATGGATCCGTGGAAGTCTTATGTGGTCCCGTAACATATTTCACATCACTTCTGAAGCGTGTATAATTCGTTTTTATCGCTCTGTAAACCGAAGAATCCAGTAGCTACATATTTCTTTAGTTTGCTTCATGGAAGTTAAATTGCACGAATTGCTTTTGCTTCTTTTCTTCTTAGGAGATACTTGGTAAAGGAAACAGTTTTCGTAAATGAAACATTTCGGGAATACGATTAAGATGAATAAAAGTTCAATGACTTTTGCCTTTCTTTCCTACAGTACAACAAAATATTGCAATGAATAATAAATATTGTGCAATAGAGAATGCAGAAAGTGATTTTGTACTTTATTAAATACAAAATCTAATTTTTCTTCTATTCAAATTTGGATGCGATGTATTAAAGTGAAATTTAAGATGTTCAATTAATGTTAGTTCTCAAAAAATATCTTTAAATCCACACTTACATCGCATAACTCTAAATAATAAAAGTGGTTTGATCACAATTACACTTATACGGTACAGTCATAGCGTTGTGTTACAATCATACGAAATGTATTGGGTGCTTTGCATAAAAATAATAAAAATTAGCTGAGTATTTACAAATGACGTGAATGTGAAATTCGGAAACTAATTGAGCTCACAGACTCTTCGATATTCGTGTCACCGCATAGAAATAAAATAAAAATTAACTGAAAACTAACAAATGACGTGAATAACAAATTTCAGGAACTATTGAGTTTACAGAATCTTGAATAACTATTCGATATTCGTGTCTTTTCATAGAAATAATAAAAATGAATTCAATATTTACAAATGACGTGAATATAAAACACAGGAAATATTAAGCTAACGACTCTTTATCGTGTTCATCCTGTTTTCGTATATAAGTCGCTGTTTAAAAACAATTAAAACAAAAGAACTTCAATTGTAAAATATACATGAGTTTTTCATGTGCAGCACAGCCCATCTCCCTTAGATAAATGTATTTTATGGGTTTCCTAAGATGAGCCCTCATTAATGGGTATCTCTCAATAACTAAACAAACATGCACGATTTTTAATTTTTCATGAGTTTTAAGTACAATAACGCACAAATATGAACACATCTGTACATAAAACTCAGATCTTTGAGTTCACGGGCCCTTTTATATAAATCCAACCTGTCTTTAATAAAGACGTCACCTGTTTAAAGGCAATTAAACAAAACTATAATGGACAAATACATGTGTACTTTTAAATATCAACCCTTATGTGTAATCCTATCTTGCTTATAGAATTATCTACTATGGGTGATACAATTGATGAGTTAAGAAGAGATTTCTTAGAAATAACGAAACTAACATGCCGTGCAAAAAGATAACACGAGCTTAGCGTGTTATAACACACATCTGCAACGTAAAACTCAGATCATTGTGTTCACGGGGCCCTATAATCGGTGTCCACCTTATAAATACAGGCGACACTGTTTAAAGGATATCAAGCAAAACAGCTACAATGGAAAAAATACACGTATAATTATAAGTCTCATGATAAATGTTTAATCACATCGTGTTTGTAGAATTCTATTATTTCGGTGTACCCATTAATGGTTGTATAAACTTAGAAATAATTAAAATGCACGTGCTTAATTATTTGATGAGTTTAACGTAGAATAACACTTGCACGTAAAACTCGGATCATTGAATGTACGAGCCCTTTAATATATGTCCAACTTATAAATACAGGCGACGACACTGTTTAAAGGCAACAAAGTAAAATTGCTGCAATAGAAAAATACACGTAAACTTTCTAAAGTCTCATAGCATGTTTAATCCCATCTTGTTTATAGAATTCTATTATTTGGGTGTCCCCATTAATGGGCATATCTACTAAGAAATAATTAAAATGCCCACGTTTAAATATTTGATGAGTTTAACGCACAATAATATATGCACGTGAAACTCTGATCATTGAGTCCACCCTGTTATAAATATGCACGCCACTGTTTAAAGGCAATTAAACCAAACATCTGCAATGGAAAAATGCACGTATACTTCTAAATCTCATGACGTGTTCAATCTCATCTTGCTTATAGAATTCTATTATTTGGGTGTCCCTATTAATGGGTATCTCTTCTTATAAATAATTAAAATGTACGTGTTAAAATATTTGATGAGTAACGTGCAACATTTGTACGTAAATTGCGTCCCACCTTGTTATAAATATACGCGCCACTGTTTAAAGGCAATTAAATAAAACAGATGCAACTGAAAAATGCCCAAAACTCCAGGTCACACTTAAAGATAATGAATTAGATTAAACACGTAAACCATAACCTCGCAGGACATTCCGAGTCATCAAAAGGCTGCGTGATGGAAATAATTTCAACAATGAAGTAAATACACCTCCGACCTATTCGTTATGGGATGCAATTGGAATGAATTCGGGTTGCCTCGAAGCGAGCAGAGTTTTCTCCTCATTTCAGTTTCTAAAAATCATTATTGCTACCGTATGAGTTCTGTTGGAACTCGATGAGTTCCTTCTCGCGAGTTCTCTCGCATTATGTCGTCCCACCCAGCTTTTCAATCGGTTCATCGAGCGCATGGGAAACATAAAGCTTCGCGAAATTATAGAAACGCCCACACGGCTTCAGCCGCTAAATACACATGGGAGAGCTAAATCTAGATGAACGCTACGTGCAAATGCTTGTAATGTCTGAATTACACTTTTCGGCCTTTAGTAATTATTTGAAACACGGAATATTGAGGAATTACGAATGCAGTAATCCGTTATGGATAGCCAGAGTGGAAGATTGATGGGCAGGTTAAGTCATTATTTGAGCTTGTAAATATATACGATTAAATGCATACATACTTTCCTTTCTTTTCGACTCTGCATTTTGTATAAATGTACTATAGACTGTATGCAATGTAGGAATAAATATTTTGATAATATCCAAATTATATTCTTTTTGGGGCTTTAGTAATTATTTGAAGCACGGAATATTGAGGAATTACTAATGCAGTAATCCGTTATGGATAGCTAGAAAGAGAAATTGATGGGAAGGTTAGGTCATTATTTGTGCTTGTGAAATATGATTAAATGCATATATACTTTCCTTTCTTTTTTGATTAGGAATAAATATTTTGGTTATGTCAAAATTACTCTTTTCTCGTCTTTAGTAATTATTTGAAACACGGAATGTTGAGGAATTACGAATGCAGTAACAGTTATGGATAGCTAGAGAGATTGATGGGAAGGTTAGGTCATTATGTATAATGCTTGTGCAATGTATAATGATTAAATGCATACATACTTTCTTTTTTTTTTAACTGAATAAATAAATATTTTGGTAATGTCAAAATTACGCTCTTCTTGGTTTTAGTAATTATTTCAAACACGGAATATTGAGGAATTACAAATGCAGTAACCAGTTAAGGATTGCCAGAGTGTTAGATTGATGGGGGAAAGTTAGGTCATTATTGTGCGTGCGAAATATAATGACTAAATGCATACATACTTACCTTTCTTTTTGACAGTAGGAATAAATATTTTGCTAATGATAAAATTACGCTTTATTAATTATTTGAAACATGGAATATTGAGGAACTATTAATAGAGTAATCCGTTGTGGATAGCCAGCATGAGATAGATAGTTGAATCAACATCGCACTGGAGCAACACAACGGGATATTGGCGACTTTTCCCTACGGGATCAATCCAGAACGGAAAAGATCCGAGGACAACACGTCGTAATTTTGAACCGCGGTCAGATGACGAGGTCAACACTTTAGCTGGCAATCTACTCTCCCAATTTCCTCACCACGCCAACTTGAGGACATATTTGAGGCCATCACAGATTTAACGTGCACCAGCCCCCACGTATACGACGGTCTTTGGTTGGATTGAGTTTCGAACTCGCCACATTCCAATTCTAATCTGCTACTCTTCCAACCACTACGGTCTAGTCAGAATGAGAGATTGATTGGAATGTTAGATTATTACTTGAGATTGTGAAATTTTTCATGATTACATGCATATATACTTTCCTTTCTGTTTTTGACAGACAGTAGGAATAAATACTTCCACGGTGTCAGAATTACGTTTCTCGAGTTTTAGTATTTATTTGAAACACAAAACATTGAGGAATTACGAATACAGTACCTGTTATGGATGGCTAGAACGGAAGAATAATATTGAGGTTGGGTCATTTTATTTGTACTTGATGTGAAATATATAATGATTAAATGCATACTTACCTTCCTTTTTTTATTGACAGTAAGAATAAATACTTCGACAAAATCCCTATTCCTCCCATTTAAATTCAATTTCCATTCAAAGATACGTATATCGTAATATTGAATGTCTTATCGATGAACAATATTAAATGCAAATCCTTCAGTTTCTGAGCATCAACAAATTTAATAAAAAAGCGAACACTTACTTTATTTATATGATTTATTAAAAAATCCAACAGTTTTTATGGAGGAATAAGAAATTATCGATTATGGTAACTGCAATGAAATATTCATGTGTGCAGTCAATATCGCTCGATTGGTGGTCTGTGAGAAGTAGCGTCGTTTTAACTATAGATATGTAAATATCAGAGATATTTTTATCTTTGCTTATTTATAAACTCCAATATTCTGTCAATTTAGAGATACCTGAGCAGTACATTAAGTTATTTTTGTTTTACAAAGTCCTTACATTTTTAGTTCGGTTTTATTAACCGTCGGAAAGTCATAAATGAGAAACAAAACCATATTTTTGTTTAAACAGTCCACCGTCGATGTAAATTATCAAATGTAAAGCTATTGCTTCATTGAAAACCTTTCATCATTAGGTTTTGATTACGAAATGCTGAATAATAAAACTGACGCTAGTTTCTAATTGATTAAATTACACTCAATAAATGTAAAAGTTACATAAACATTTATTAGAAGGAAAATGGGTGATAATGTGACATTCTGATGCTCTTAAGCTGTAATCTTCTACCGTTTTTGAACAAATTCATATTCATGCCGTCAATCGATCAAAGTTTAAATATTATAGTTTTTAAACGTTGTCACTCTGATATTAAATCAATACACTAACTTAACCCTCCTGGTGGTTGTTTCAACGAGATAAGAAAATTGACCAGATCCTGATCTCGTCATCATCAAAACATCAGCAATATCTTGAAGATCTAGATGCTTTCAGGGATGTCTATAGCTTTGTATATGCACTGGCAAACGAACCAATGACGTACATTAATGGAGTTGTTATGTATTTTTCATACGTTCGTCCGTACCAGTTTTTTCTGGCACTTCAGGGTACATACATTCGGTAACATACAATTTTCCCTCCATGACTTCTGACCAAGTTTGACATCCTTGACCAGCAGAATATTTCCTAGGACTCTTTCCGGCAACAATATAGATGTGATTATTTGGTCATCACATGTAATGTATGGCAAAAGCAATATTACACTACTCGGAAATCTTGTTGCATCAGTTAATACTCTATTAAGACAAACTAAGTTTTTCTCATTTTGCTCAGGCAGAGGTAGACTAGTTGGAAGAGTAACGGACTAGCAACCGGAGTGTTGCGAGTTCGAATCCAACCAAAGACCGTCGTGTACAAAGGGGGATGGAACACGTTAAATCTGTCGTGGCCTCAAATGTCCTCACGTTGGCGTGGTGTGAAAGTTTGGTGAGTGGGGTGCCAGATCAGGCTGTGATCTCGTCATCTGAAAGGGGTTCAAAATTACTTGGTGTTATCCTCGGATCTCTCCCTTCGGGGGTTGATCCCGGGCAGTCGCCAATCGTCTTTGTTTTGCTTCAGTGCGAAATTAATTAAATACCTACCTACTTACCCATTTTGCTCATTTTTAATTTAATTACTTCAACTGAGAAAAACAAACCACATTAAAGAAATCATGATTCCATATCAAAATATTATATGTGGCCATCTGAGAATCACACATACCAGTACATATTCACTGTGGGTGAACCTAAAAAAGATTCTTTTATTTCACGCATTTACAGATTAGAGTGCTTTTCTGCAAGGTTAAGCTAATCTGTAATCAGAAAATTGCAGGTTTCTACTCTAGAACTAAGTGTAGTGAGCTACTCTAGAACTAAAGTTAGAAACATTCTGAAATTTGATTTTTTTCTGAATACTTATTCACAGTTATGATATAACCATTCCTTAAGAAATTGCTTTCAGTGAGCGCACTTTCCAAAAACCTGCACTTTTGTTCAGTAAAAAATTTGAAAAGCAGACCCCGTATACTTAGTTCCGTAAGCAATGCTCACACATCTTTGCATGATTCGTCCTTATAAACAATAAAAACGCAAGCCCTTACAGCATTTGCAAATCCATCTACTTGTTCAAACTACTGTTCCTCTCAGTAAGCAACTCAAAAGCAAAAAAGAAACACAATTTCTTAAGAGATACGAGCCCTTCCCCTCCCTTTCCCCCTCGTAACTCAGTAGGCAATATTGTTAGGAACTTCCTATGTAAATCCTGCACGATAAACTAGGTTTACTTGCGAACACAATGCAGGCACTGATTTCTTCTTTTGTTCTTTGCCCAAGAAGTTTAGGACAAACACATACTAAGTCGATTAAACTTAAAAAGAACTCCGTGCTTTACAGCTGAAAATTGCCGTATTTTCCCCCGATAATTTTCCTGACGGTGAATTTTTTATCGAAAATATGTGCTTAACTTTCGCGGAAAAAAGTTATTAATAATCTTAAAAGAGGATATTTAGTCCGTATATTTTATGCGTTTATTTACGGCTTCTTCGAGTAATAATTGTTTTTATCTATGAAAAAACCTCTAAGAAGCAAACAGGGGTGCACCTTTTTTGGAATTATATAAGCCGCACAAAATGAGGTAAAATTATGTAGGGTAGTTAAAGAGCTTTTCGCTTGTAATTCGGTATCAAATGGCGACTAAAGTAATTTACTTTCATAATCAAAGCAATTTTTGTTTTGTAAAACAAGCGATAAGTATCAACAAATAATTGATTAAGCCGGAGTATTTTCTTCTTTTAAAAAGGCGATATTCACTCTTTCATCTAAGATATTACTATTTTTGTAGATTATTTGAACCACTTTTTGAATATTTGTGAAACTTTGTAATTTTTGTAATTAAATTTTGTAATTAAAATTTGAAAAACATAATTTTAATTATTTTTATTTTAATTACGTATTTATTTTAATCACAAATTCTACTCTTTTCACGAAGCTATGAGGATATTTTTAAAGTTACAGTTTTACCGTACTAGAGGTTATCATGAGTTGAGCTAATATTAGGACATGTTTTTACAAGCCGATCTTTGGAAATAAATAATTCTTTTTTCCTTGTCTGCGAATTGTAAAGAAATTAACTCTCCAAGTGATTTCGACGAGATATCTCGTCCCTCAAGACCTGACCAATTCTGCTAATGACGAGATATCTCGTCATCAAGATATAGCCGATTCTTTTATGATGACGAGATCAAGATCTGGTCAGTTTTGTTTATGACGTGATACCTCGGCGCGACAACTACCAGAAGGGTTAAATGTACGAAAATATAAAATCATTTCAAAATATTAGTGAAACTGTTATCCAGAATGATTTATTTTTACCATACCAACCATGAACAATAACTTAACATTTCCAACCATAAACAATAACTTAACAGCGAACGCCCCGAAAAAACCTTGGTTCAACACGGGATAGAGGCAAATGTATCAAACTGTTAAAAAGACTTATCAGTTTTACCTTACTGAAGGTTATCGTGTGAGTTAAGCTAATATCAAAACACGATTTACAAGCCAAATTTTTTAAATGAATAATTATTTTCGTTTTGGCTGTGAATAGTAAATTAATGTACGAAAATATAAAATCATTTCAAAATATGAGTAAAACTATCATCTAGAATGATTTATTTTTATTATACCAATTCAAGAGTATGAATCTGCAAAAAATCTTGCACCAACAGCTTTGGATGTCTGAGAAAGGCTTATTCGGTTATTCTACTTCCCTCGCCATAAGCACAAAAGAAATTATATCGAGCACCATAAACAAATGGATTCCTCAACCGAGCATGAACAATAACTTAAAGGCGAACGCCCCGAAAAAACCTTGGTTCAACACCGGATTGAGGCAAATGTATCAAACTATTTCAAAAGCAAACGGACGTCGGTGATTCGTTCAGCAACCCAAACAACACGCAGAAATGCCCCATTTCAAGAAATTATATCGAGCGTTTAGTTTCTTCGGAAAGACCCCCGAAACATTCTTCACACTTCAGAGGGCTTCAGTGAAAAATACTTTTGCATAAAAGGCATCTTTTGGCAGCTGTCACGGAGATTTTGGATTTGAAAACAGCACTGAGACGTCCTGCCTTCTCGCAGTGAAAGGAAACCACAGATAAATATAAAAAAAGTAGGTAAAAACGAAGGAATCTCTTTCAAAAAAGCGCTATACGTGTTCAGTGAATCGAGCGCAGACAATAAGTAATGTTTATGTACGTCTAAAAACGTTTAGATAGGAGAAAAATGTGTCAACATGACATACGTCAGTTTCAGATGGAGGGGTGTGCTATCGTCCAAAATAAATCGTTGGGAATTCCAAATTTGTTCCCTCTCGGTTTAAAGGAGAAAATAATGAGATTTTTCTCGCCTTAAATTTTTTTATTTAACAGGTGAGATTTGTTAAAATGACTTATTACGCAAGTTTGAAAAAAGTAAAAGCACATCAATGCAATTGAGAGGGCGCAGTCCAGAATATAAAATTCAAAATCTTAAGTTTCGAAATAATGTTACCTACCAGTGCAATGAAGCTCGAAATAAATTGTTTCAGTGTCCAAGATCGAAGTGTAATGCAGTGAGCGGATAGTCATAGTCGATAAACGAATGACGAATTCAAAATAAATAGCAAGTATTCAAGTGATAGTGCCAATGCAATGAAGCCCGGAATGTGTTGTTTCATTATCCAAGATCAAAGTGCAATGTAGTTTTTAAACTAATGGTAAATCTATATAAACAAGAATGGAGTGTTTGTACATTGAGTATTTTCGACCCATTTCAAGTTTTCTATTCGTTTTGGACCCTTCTGAGGCAAAATTCAATCCGTCTCTAGCTCGTTTGGTGTCTGTATGTGTGTGCCAATGCTACGTCCAAACGGTTGAACATATTTTCATGAAACTTTGCATATTGTGAGTTCTTACATTCATTTAGTAACTAAACTTGGTTGCGTAAGTCTGTTCGTCTTCCGGTTCTATGTTCGATTTTGTGTCTGTGTGTTTGTACAAGTATCACATAAAATTTATTCAAAGTATTTTAAAGCAATGTCTTACATTTGATAAACCATATTTAATTTAGTGAATGCATTATTTTAAATTCCTTTGCTTACGTATTTAAGCAAGTTTCATGTTAAAACATCTGAGTAACTCTACTTAAATCAACCATAATTTGGTAGTTTTGAAGAAGCTGGAATGCATATATTGAGCATTGCAATTACTTAAACTGTTTTACCAGTACTTCTGAAAAATCAATTATTTTTAAAAAACTATTTTTGTAGAATTTAAATTGGAATACTTTTTATTTTGAGACTTATTTATTATTGCAAAATATAAACTATTTCCGAACATTTGGGACACGATATTTTGCAAGAAAACGGAAACTCGTGTTCGTTTGGTAAGTGCAGTGATATTTTTTTCGCTCCGAATTAATTTCGTATTTTTAAATTCTATCTAATTTTTAGTTGTAAGTTGTGGCAACTGTGCGAGATCAAGAGATAAAAAAGAATCATGAATTTGTATCTATAGAACTTTTTCGCGCCAACTTTCATTTTGTTTAATTCTGTTTTAAATATTTATTATTTTAATAAATTGTGCATCCTTTTCATCACACGCAACACCACTGCAAAGTATTCTGTTTAAAGCGGCATGAAAGTTAGAATAAAGCAAATTTTAAGTGGATTTTTGCCATTATTGAAAGAACGTTAATGTTAAAAATATCCGAACTAGGACTTTTGAAATATTACAAATTCTTTGTCATAGCGACAGATGGCCAAGTTGACTTATTTTATGAATTGAAGCTATATTTAAGCAACTCATATAGGGAAAGCTTGTTTAAAAGAATGATTTTCTTTAGAAGAAAAGCTGTCAAATTAATTTACCATTTAAAAAATTGGTAAGAGGTTACCTTTGCTTTATCACTACCGAAGATATTAAATTTTAAAACAAGTTCTTTTATTAATGCACTTGCCACGAAACGGAATTTTCAAGAAAAACGTATTCGCTTTTAAAACAAACTTAGTAATAAATATCTTATCAAATTAGTCATATTTCCCTTAATGGTAGCGAAATTCGAAAAGAGTGCCACAAATAAAAAAATATTGGCAGGCAAATTATGTGAGAGTATCCGCAGTAGATTCGTCATTTTTACTAATTGAGCTGAGCAATTTTACAGGAACAGAACTTAAGAAAGGGAATTTCTAATCCTCCCTCAAAATCGTCTTTTGTAGCTGTTACCTTAGTCTCACCTTTCGCCAATTTGTACCTTTAACAGGGGTGCGATGTATGTGAAATGTATTACATGGATGGATTTGCATGTATAGAATTTGTGTCCAAAGTAGATTGTAGAAATTATTAAAATGTCTAAAATGTGTTAAAAAATTATTTTACTCGTATTTAAATGATTTGGCATTTTTCTACGAAAGAGGAAAGTGATTATTTTCTGGTCACTTTCAATATATGGTTAACCAATTCAACCCGAGTGAGGTCGGGCAATTTTGCTAATTCAAAATAAATCTCAAGTATCCGAAGAATGTTACCAATACAATGAAGTTCGGAATATTTTTCAGAGTCCAAAATCTACTAGTATTACTTTAATGACGAAAAGTGTTCACCGCAGAGATTGCAAAGGAGTTTTTTGAGTCGTGTGTTATACACAGGGGTGCACCTACGGAGGGTACTATGGGCTTAAACTCCTCCCAGACCATATAAAAGTCAAAAAAATATTTTGATATAATTCATTGATTGCTTCTTTAAAAATCGTGTGTAAGCTTGTTTGATATTTTCTCCTTACAGTCTTCTAATATTTATTCATTGCTTTCATATCCCATTAACAAAAGTGCTTCATTTCTTATTTACTGGGCTTGATAAAATAATTGAAAATTTTAATATTGTTCATTAAAGCGTTGGTACCTTTCCTCTTTAATTCAGCTTCTATTGGAGTAGTTGGAGTAGTCACTCTAAAACTAGTCTCTAAGTAACATACTCCAAAACTAGTCTCTTGGGAACACACTCCAAAACTAATCTCTGGGTAAACACACTCAAAATCTAGTCTCTTAGGAACACACTCCAAAACTAGTCTTTAAGCAATATACTTTAAAACTAATCTCTGATTAACACACTCTAAAACTACTATGTATGTCAAAGAATTTTTTGAGTTTTAAATCACTCTAAATAAAAAGCTTGGTGATAAAAATGTAGCCCCCTCCCGATTGATATCCTGGGTGAGTACGCCCTTGGTCATACACAAATGTAAGTGTATCAAGAATTGTTGCTTGCCTATGTTAAAATTATTATAGATGAAATTTGAGAGAAATGATAGTTCGTATCAGTTTACATTGCGTTCAACATAAAAAGAAAAATTATAATTAACATTACAAACTTAAATGAAATGACTATTCAAATATACGGAATCAAACACAAAAATTAAGAAATATTGAAATTAATATACTTATATTTTTAAATAAACATTCCGTATTTTTAAAAACATCACGAGAAAGATTGCTTTGTTTGCCCCTTCGTCGTGTTTTGCTACATCAAGTATTAATGCCTTACAAAGGATCCAAAACCCATACAAACATACAAAGCCTAAACCGAGAATCAAACACTGAACTTATTGAACAGAGTACCACTCGGTCACGAGAATGACATTAAAATCGAGAGTAGAAACTATTGAATATACTATCCAGTTATAAATATACGGATTACCCTGTATGTTTGTAAGGCTTGGGATCATTTTTAAGCCATTAATACTTTGTGAATATTCGAAGTATTAATGGCTTACAAAGGATCCTAAACTCATACAAACATGCCTAGACCAGGAATCAATTACAGGACTTATTGAACAGAATACAACTCGGCCACAAGAATGACATTAAAAATCGAGTGGAAGCTATTGAATAAACTGTCCAGTTAATAAATATACAGATTGTAATGCATATTTGTATGGGCTTGGGATCCTTTTTAACCCTACTGATGGTTATGTCGGCGAGGTATCTCGTGATTAGCAAAACTGTCCAGATCTTGATGGATGAGATATTTCGTCATTAGAGAAAACTGACCTGATCTTGATCTCTCCATGATCAAAAATTACCAATATCTTCATCATTCGGAATTCAATTGGCATTCCTTATGACGAGATATCTCGTCATTAGCTAAATTGTTCAGATCTGGATGGACGAGATATCTCGTCAAAACCATTTGGAGAATTAAATCATTCATATTCTGTGAATATACGAAGTATTAATGGTTTATATAAAGGATACTAAACTCATAGAAACATAGACCAACAATCAAACATATAACATATTGAACAGAAAACCTCTCGATCGCAAAGATGTTGAAAATCGAGTATGGAAACTTGAATAGTTTATCCAGAAATAAAGTTATGGATTGGCTTGTTTTGTTGTCATTTTTTTGTTATGAGAGATTAAATATGAAATTCCACATCAATAAGATATTTTTACGTGAACATGTTAAAAGCTCAGCTGTAAACAACAAACGGGTTATGAGCAGCGTAATCGTTACCAATGAGTCAAAATTGAATATGGTGAATCATAAATAAATATTAACCTATCAGAGCAGTGAGAACATGCAAATTATTTAACGCCCATTTGTATCTCACACACAAATGAGCACAATATCACCATTCTGTTTCATTAAATAAAACATACTTAATTTTATTAATAGAAGTATCTAGATATTACAGATTTAAATTAGTCAAACAATTGATAGATGATTTTAAATTAGTCAAACAATTGATAGATGTTGTATAGAAGAATTGATCTTGTAGAGAAAAGAAATTTTAAGACTATCTTCTCCGTAAGATACAACAGCTTGTAGGGATAGTATTCCTAGGAAAATGTTACAGCTATGTTAATGTTAAATAAATATCAGAGCAGTGAGAACGTGAAAATTACTTAATGCGCATTTGTATCTCACACAAATTAACACAATATCACTATCATTGTGTTTCATTAAATAAAGCATACTAAATTCTAGTAATAGAAGTGTCTAGATAGTAATTTAAATTAACCAAACAATTGATAGATGCTGTATTGAAGAATTGATCTTACTAAAAGAGGGATTTTTAAGGCTCTATTTTCCGAAGGATACAACAGCCTGTAGGGATATTCCTAGAAATGTTCCAGAAAAATTCTTATCTTACTTTCTAACTCTGGTTTCGGACAACAAACAATGTATTCTTCGGATACAACATATATTACTTTCCGTATTTTTCTGGAAGAAGCATTGAAGTAAGTTGAAAAAATATTTATTGATACTTTCGAAAGTCTTGAATCTAAGAAAACTATCCTTTCTTCAAATATTTATTCAGTTGTGTGATAGAAAATCGTGATATTATACAATGACTTTCCAAGAAAAAAGAATATCTTAACTCAACCAGAAATATTTTCAGGTGTCATATTGCACTTATTTTGATGTGTGCTTGTTTTGAGCTTTGCTGAAACATGTGATTAAATTTTAGACTTATTTTGAGGAGACGCCGTTTTTATACTTTGTTCAGAAGGTATGTATACATTAGGGCATTATACCTATAAATAGAGTACGCAAACTCATAAGATTCCACAAAGGCTCACATGAATTGAAATTGTATAATGGCGTTTTTAAAATGTGTGTGTATAGAGAAAATTCCACAACTAACCTTATAAGATAATTATGGAAACAATTTAATTCTATTACTTTCCATGATTAGAATGATTTCAAACTAAAATGTGAATAGAAAATATTCCAGCTAATCTTATAAGACAAATATGGAAAAAATTAGAGGAACTGTTCATGAAATAGTACAACGATACGTAAATTTAAAGCAATTTCAATTATATTATTTACCATAAAAACAATAGTGAGTTTAAGTTTGCTCAATAGACTTTTGATTCTGCGGGCTAAGGATTGAGAACTAATGGTTGTTGAGCGATACAGATTTTAATTGTTATTGCACTTCTGTACAATTTCATCTAACTTGAGGTATTTAAAAAATCTATTAAATAAAATATATATTAAAATTCTTCAAACATTCAAAAATGCGAAGTCACTTATTAAATTTAAGACAATTTACGGCTTGGGCGTTTAATGTTTTCTATCATTTCTATCTAACAAATTAGCTTTCGAAGTTTGAATTGACATAGAAAGAGAATAACTCTCCTGGTGGTTGTCTCTACGAGGTATTTTGTCATTAGCAAAACTAAGCAGATTTTGATGGACGAAATGCCTCGTCATTAGAAGTAAACTGACCAGATTTTGATCTAGTCACCATCAAAAAATCGGCAATATCTTGATAACGAGACATCTTGTCATTAGCAAAATTGGTTAGACCTTAGTAAACGAGATATCTCATCGAAACCACATGGAGTGTTAAAGAAGATAATGCTGCATTTTTTAACTTGGTACCTCATTTTATGTAGAGAAAAAATTTTGTAAGTTGAACAAAGTAGTTGATATTATGCATGTAAATTTATATGTAATATAATGCATCTCAGAAGTTGGCACTTCTTAATATTGTCACTAAAAATTTAAGATATTCGGTAAACACATTAAATTTGACAAGTGTACAGAAAGAAAATGTATTAATCATCTAAGGGATTTATACTCATATATTCAACTATCTACCCATAGTTAAAATTAACAATGCTAGAATTCCTGTTATATAAGGCAACTAAAATACTTAGTGATCATCATAGACGAGCACTGATCACTGTAAATCCCCTCCTAATCACTAGGGCTAACAAAACAACTCCAACTGATGCTCTCAACGTGTTAGCAGGTCTAACGCCAATTCATTTAACCCTAAAAAAGAAGCACAACTTTTAGTAAAGTATTCAGATTACTCAGAGACAAAAATGGCCAAAACTGGTACCTCAGTGTTGACTACCAGGAAATCACACACAAATTGGCAATATATTGTAAAATTACATTTAACCCAAACCAGCTTGATACAAATGATTTTCATATAGTCAACTTCTCAGGAGAGAAAAAACTGCTTTATATGACGATTGAAGTAGTATTGGTATTTGGTATTTTCAATTAACGTCACACTGGAGCAACACAATGGGCTATTGGCGACGGTCCGGGATGAATCCCAGAGGGAAAGATCCGAGGACAACACCACGTAATTTTGAACCACGGTCAGATGACGAGGCAACACCTGAGCTGACACCCCACTCTCCAAACTTCCACACCACGCCAACGTGAGGACATTTGAGGCCACGACAGATTTAACGTGCACCAGCCCCCTTTGTACACGACGGTGTTTGGCTGGATTCGAACTCGCAACCCTTCGGTTGCGAGTCCGTTACTCTATTAAATGGGGTAATTGGGAATCGAAAATCAGCGCAATGACAAGAAAAGGTTATCAATGCTTTCGTGTACTATTGGATTCTTGTTAAAATTGTTATTGTGATTTATCAATGGTTATTGTTACTTAAAACAGCATGTTCGTTACTTTACATTACTTTATTATTTTATGTCGTTATTTGACCTTGGTTCAAAATTACATGGTGTTGTCTTCGGATCTTTCCCATCGGGTTTGATCCCGTATCGTCGCCAATAGCCCGTTGTGTTGCTCCAGTGAGACGTTAATTAAAAAATACAAATAACTTTATTATTTTATGATTTTCTCAGGATGTATTAAAAATTCCAATGTTCCACATTCATACTCAACTTTGTATGCAAACTTAATTTATTAGAAAATGACAATGGGAAAAAATGAGAATGTGGCATATTCAAGACTGCAGTACATGCATTTGGTTTTCATATGTATAGTTGACAGACATAAAAATCGAATGTGGAATGTACTATGTTCGTCACTTGACAACATCCAGAAAGAAATATTTCATAAAATCGTTGCAGTAAAGCAGCACAAAAATTTAACCGATACTTCAATATAAATATCTGGAAAAAAGTGTTCATATTCGGAAGTCTGCCATAGAAATTTCTAGACTTTTAAGCCGACTACAAGTTCGACGATTTGGCACCGGATGTATTTTGTCCAATGTAACAGTAAGGTAGCAAATAAGAAAAACATTTCTTCACATTCGAGAGTTTAATATAGTATCGACGATGTCTACCGACGATTCTAAGAACCGACACAGGAATCGATAGTGCTTTCAATGCATACAAGACCGGAATAACACGTCCACAGTTGCTCATCAAATCTTATTATAGCCTTACAATTTATGAAGCCACCAACATAAAGAAAGTAAAAATGTTTCCATATTCACTAATAACGATGCAAGCTTTAAAACCATTTGCAATTTTGCAGCAATAATACATGGTAAACAATATTAAAAAGTCTCATCAAAATAATACACAGAAACCAATACGAATACATATTAACTGGGTAAAAGCACACATTGGCATCATTGGAAACGAAGCATCGGCTAAACTAACACCAACACACACTCCCTTGCTTAGTGTCGTGAGACACTGTAAAAGTTTAAATAAGTGTGGTTGGGATGAATAGAGCCATAACGTTAGAGCTCATTACTTCTATACATTATTTCATCTATACAGCAATTACATCTATATCATCATACTATGTTACACTATATAAACAACATGCAAAAAGTCCCCCCCCCCCATTCTTTTTCTTTTTAGTCTCTTGGGATAGTCAAGTCCTGATGGTTCTCAATGAATCTCATCATGCCAATAATTTTTACCCTGGAGTCCTTGTTATTAGCAATGTTCCTGAGCCATGCGATTTTAAGGTGGTCGCCAAGTGTCCTCATATGCCATGGTGCTGTAAGGGGGCAGACTGTGATGTAATGCAGAGGTGTGCCGATTTCACCACAGAAGCAATTTTCTGAATTTATTTTTTAAGCTCGTTAGGTAAGATGGGAATGGGCCCTGTTCTGACCGTGAAGAAGAGTATCTCTTCCCTGGTCCAGCTTGTGTGATTTCAGTGATACTCTTGCTAACACATCATGCACTGACCTGCCTGTTGCTCCTTCATCCCATTCATTCTGCCACCCATCAAGTAGTCAGCTAGTGGTTCCCTCCTGCAATGATTCCTGGGCCATTTCACCCCTTTATCTATGCATTCCGTTGTAGTTGCCTCTTTTTCTAACCTATCTGCTAGTTCGTTTCCATCATGACCCGAATGGGCTTTAATCTTGACTTGACAAATTTCCTTCCAAAAATCTAATAAGCATTGTACTGTTCGTATCAACGGACTCGGCGTTTTAGGAATTTTGATCCCCAAGAGATCAGCTCGACTGTCTGACCAGATCTTAACACTTTTTTCTTGTCTTGCTTCTGTTACTTTTATGGCTGCTAGAATCCCATAGAGCTACGCCTGTAAATTATTATTATCCTGTATCCTCGTGGGCCAAACAGGCTAAACCAGTGATAAAGACACTGCTGTCTCAAAAACACCCCACAAAGAGCCACCTTGTTAAAACCCTCAATAAGCAAAATTCTAATTGAAGTAGCAAACAGAATGGGAAGACTCAGATAAAGGCAGGCACGTTTTCCAATTAAACCATCCTGGTGGTTATCTCGACGTGGTATCTAGTCATTAGATGAAAACTGATCAGATCCTGATGGATGAGATATCTCGTCGGTAGAAGAAAACTAACCAGATCTTGATCTAGTAATCATAAAAAAAAATCGGCAATATCTTGATGACTAGATATCTCGTCATTAGCAAAATGTTTCAAATGTTAATGGACGAGATATCTCGCCGAAACCACTAGGAGTATTAAGAAACAAATAACAGTACTAAAAGTTCTCATCACAGATTAACTCTCAGTTCTACACCAACCTGGACCCTTTCGATCGTACCTTTATAGATTTAACCCTCCAAGTGGTTTTGACGAGATATCTCGTTCATCAATATCTGACCAGTTTTGCTAATAACGATATATCTCGTCATCCATGTATTGCCTATTTTTTTATGACGAGATCAAGATCTGGTCAGTTTTGTTAATGACGAGACACCTCGTTGATACAACCACCAGGAGGGTTAACATTAAATCTAGAACAAATTGAATTTGTGGTGAAATTGGTTCAGTAATCCACTGCATAACTAACTTCCCTCTCATTTCTAAATATTTAAAAAACCAAGTAATGTTAATTTTAACACAATGCACAGCTATTACAAAAAACAGTAGTCAAATAACGCAAACCATAAACTACCTTCGCTACACCATTAACAATATGTGTGACATCTGTAGAACTGGTCTTCCTCATAATCCACCTCAGCACTGCTACATGTCGATCTTAAATCTTCTCCCCTAGATAAAATTATCACATCCTACAATTCCGTTTCATTAAATCCTAAGTTATCGTAGCCGTATATGGCATTAAATATCTCACTTAATAGATTAATTGAAATATGGCCACTTTTCTTATAAAAGTAAATAATAGTCAAGAGACTACTGTATATCCCACGAGATGCATATCGGACATGAATATCCACAGACGGGCATTTGTTTTGATTAGTCACTCTTAGGTCGAAGTCCACCTATGGTGGTCAATTCAACCTCATATACCTATTCAGCATTTTAAACATGCCCACGAGATGCTTAGAGAACTATTCTCGTGTTAATTAAAAGCAGAAAGGAAGTAAATAAAAAAAACTAATAAAATGTCGCTTTTAATTAATTTCATTTCCATACCTTTCTTAATATCCTTATGTGTTAACTGGATTTAATTCTATGACGCGGGGGGGCCGCGGTGGCCCGGTTGGAAGAGTAACGGACTTGCAACCGAAGGGTTGCGAGTTCGAATCCAGCCAAACACCGTCGTGTACAAAGGGGGCTGGTGCACGTTAAATCTGTCGTGGCCTCAAATGTCCTCACGTTGGCGTGGTGTGGAAGTTTGGAGAGTGGGGTGCCAGCTCAGGTGTTGCCTCGTCATCTGACCGTGGTTCAAAATTACGTGGTGTTGTCCTTGGATCTTTCCCTTTGGGATTGATCCCGGACCGTCACCAATAGCCCGTTGTATTGCTCCAGTGTGACGTTAATTGAAATACCCCCCCCCATGACGCGGGGCCGTCGTGGCTCAGTGGATATGTCCACTGGGCTAGCAACCTTCAAGTTGTAGGCGGCGCAGGTTCGATTCCTGTCAGGTGTATTCCTACATCGGGTGTATTTCTCTCTTCTGTGTCAGTAAAACCTTTCACTGTGTGTGTCTATTACTTGATATTGTATGTCTTGAACAGGTGCTAAGTCGGCTCCTAGATCTTAGGATTAATAGCAGGCGCGTTCTACCCATGTAAAAATGGGATAAGAAAGAAGAATTTTATGACGTTTCAGCAAACCTATTTTATTTCAACGAATGTAAAATCCTCCTACTTACATGCAGGGCGAAAGCAGTCTTTATACAACCAAGTAGCTATCGAACGCAGATGGTTATTGCTATGAAAGTAATGTATAGGTTTAGTTAACTGACCTATATAAGCGCCACTACCAATTAAAATCGGATATTAGTTCCTATCTCGAAAACTATGCAATATACTGAAAAGACATCATTTATAAAGTTGTAAAGCATTGCCGATTTAGTACGAAATGATACCCTAAAAATAATAGTGTGAATAGAAAGAGGGAAATGCTGATTTGTAGGTAAGTAGTTGAATTGACGTCACGCTGGAGCAACACTACGGGCTATTGCCGACGGTCTGGGATCAATCCCGAAGGGAAAGGTGCGAGGACAACACCTCGAAATTTTGAAACCCGGTCATATGACGAGGTCAACACCGGAGCTGGCACCCTACTCTCCGAATTTCCACACCACCCCAACGTGAGCACATTTGAGGCCGCGACAGATTTAACTTTCCTCAGCCCCCATGTATACAACGGTCTTTGGTAAAGAATTCCAAACTCGCAATCCTCCGGTTGCTAATCTTCCAACCGGGCTACCGTGGCCCTGCTAATTTGTCGGTATTCAATTCACATTAATGCTACCTCATTAATCACGTCACAAAGCAGTAAATTGAGTAATATGTGCACTGCGTCTAGTATGCGATGGGTATGATTTACAAATGTGTACAGCACTTGAAATGTGTTTATTCACGTGTTCTTCATTTCTCACGTGTCTGTCTGACATGAGTATTTATCATTTTTACGTGTCTTTGTACTGCAATCATTACTGTGTGTAGTAAGTTGTGCATCGCTCATACATCTCAGGTTTTGCAGTCACCCTACCTATTTCTCACAATTTGTTACTTGTGAAGGAAGTAATGAAGTAGTACTGACGGGAATAAAATACCAACAAATTAGCATTTCCATTCAAGTTATCTAGCAAGGTGTCGTTTCGAACCAAATAGGTGATGCAATACACCCTTGTAAATTATCGCTTTGACGCATCTTGGATAACTTTCGAAATACGAGCGCTAATTTCCGTTTTTAACCACTAGAGGCGCTGCAAGCTGTCTCATCTTTCAGCGCATTCTTCCTTTACTATATCTATACATCACTTTCGTAACAGTAACTATCTGCGTTCGACAGTTACGTGGGTGTATAAGGGTTTTACCACGCACCCGGTATTTATATCCGCGCTTATATCGATTTTCTTTACTCAGATATTTGTATTTAATTTAATTCCGACGAATTAATGTATTTCAAATGCCTCATCCGGCCTCGGATCCTGAATCGGGAAAGAAGAAAATAATAATATAGAGAACTACTGAAAAGCTTTCCACGTGAAATGCAATTATTTAAATTTCAGAATACAAAATGAGGATTTAAAATATATCTCATTATTAACAACGCCACAGTGAAGATCTGCTCTCGCTGAAGCTCTTATCTTCTGCATACGAATCCAAATCTAATTTGGGGGAAGTGTCAATCAGGTGTTACACTTTTTAGGATATTTTGAATTCTTCCGCTCAGAATGTCGAAAGCTTTTTTATTCTTTTAAAATTTCTGTTGAATAAGACGAGATGAGGTGTTTTATATTCATTTTTAAATTTCAAGATTAAGAAAAAATGTTTTTCTTTAGAAATATGAGAGGAAATATTACATTTCTACTAGATTTACGTATGCGTATACTGAATACTTTTTCTACATCCATGCTAAAGCGAATAAACAAGCGAAAATGAACCTCATTATTATGTTTTATCTATTTTATAACATGTTTGGTATTGGTATTGGTATTTTCAATTAACGTCACACTGGAGCAACACAATGGGCTATTTATAACATGTTTGATAGTATTAGTGTTACAATTCATTTTCTTGAAAATGTAAAGAAGCTACGTTGATACATATGCTGAATTCCCTTTCTACATTCAAGGCCCCGTGGCTCAGTGGATTTGTTCACTGCGTTAGGCAGAATAGAAGTGAAATGTAGGTAGGTAGGTAGTTAATTGACGTCGCACTGGAGCAGTACAACGGGCTATTGGCGACGGGATCAATCCCGAAGGGAAAGATCAATTACAACGCCTCGTAATTTTGAACCACGGTCAGATGACGAGAACAACACCTGAGCTGGCACCCCACTCTTCAAATTTCCCCACCACGCAAACGTGAGGACATTTGAGGCCACGGCAGATTCAACTTGCACCAGCTCCCGTGTACACGATGGTCTTTGTCTGGACCGAGTTTAGAACTCGCAACCCTCCGGTTGCTAATCAGTAATTTAAAACTGGACTACGGTGGCCCCGTGGAATTTAAGTATACTGAGTATTAAGAAAGGCTTCAAAAAATATGACCAACATGCGACCAGTAGCCTGATTGGCATTTTATCGCCTCGTTTGGCGATATAACATCTTATGAATATAGTGGTGACAAAATAGTAAAATCACCAAAGTCTGCTACTATGTCGCGCGGACCAATCAGATGGTGAATTAATGGATGGGCGTCTTCTTCCTTCCCGTGGACCAATTATATAATGAATGTTTGTTTTTACCCGGGAGACGAATGTCGTCTAAGGATCACGTTACTACTAGCTTTGGTCACATGATCCTGAGCACATAAAAAGGTTACCACGCTCAGTCTGCTTTTATATTTCCTTTATGCTAGAAACCTGTGAGTTGTGGGAAGTCCAGGTTTGATTCTTGTAGCTTACCCTTATTGCATTTCTCTCGTCTGTGGCAGTAAAACTTTTCTTGTGTATCCTTTATTTGACGAATTGAGGAGTTGACGTTGAAAAGGAGGTAAACACCAAAAACTAAATTTTACAGGACAAGCAAAAACCATACAGGAACATAGGAAGAGAAAGTAACACCCGTTTTCAACTCTTAAATTTGTATTAATTATTAATACAAATTTTGAGTTGAAAACGGGTGTTACTTTCTTTTCCTATGTTCTTGTATGTTTTTTTTGCTTGTCTTGTAAAATTTAGTTTTTGGCGCTTACCTCCTTTTCAACGTCAATGCCCCAATTTTGTTCGGCGCAGTTTGGCCAAAAAATATGGTCCTTTAGCCATAAAACCTAACAAACCAACCAACCTTTCTTCATTTATGCTATAACGAATGAAGAAATGGAAATGTATTTCAGTATAGCGTCGTCTTTTTTTTTCAAAAGTCGTTTTCGACGCTTGTTTTCAAAATTCGACACAAAATCACATTGATTATGGAATAAGACGTGGTACTATTTAACTGTAGTCGAGATATTTACATTTTTGGTTTGGTTTCCCATATTCAACACAAAATCACATTGATTAGGGGATAAGAAATGTGACTATTTAAATGTAGTCGATATTACCTTTTCATAATACCCAACACAAAATCACATTGATTAGAGAACAAGACGCGGGATCATTAAACTGTAGTCTATATTTCCATCCTTTGTTTTTAATATTCACCACAAAATCACATGGATTAGGAAAAAAGAAGGGCAACTACTTAAATGTAGTCGATATTACCTTTTCTTAAACGTCCAACACAAAATTATATTGATTAGGGAACAAAAAGTGATACTACTAGAGTTCATTTTCGTCGCGCGCGTTTGTTTTGAGTTTAACACGAAATCCCATGATTATGGAACAAGACGTGGCACTATTCAACCGAAATGTATTTTCATCTTTTGTTTTCAATATTCAATACAAAATTCCATTAATTATGGAACAAGAAGTGAGATTATTAAACTAGAGTTCATTTTCTTAATTTGTTTTCAAAGTTCAACAAAAATCATTGATTATGGAACAAGACGAGACTGTTTAACTGCTGTCGATACTTCTATCTTTTATTTTCAATATTCAACATAAAGTCACATTGAGTAGGGAATAAGAACTGTGAATATTAAAATGTATGGCCGATGTTACATTTTTTAAAATATACAACTCAAAATCACATTGATTAGGGAACAAGACGTGACATTATTCAACTGGAATGTATTTTCATCTTTTGTTTTTAATATTCAATACAAAATTTCATTAATGATGGAACAAGAAGTGATATTATTAAATTAGAGTTCATTTCCGTCGTTTGTTTTCAATATTAAATACAAAATCGCATTGAATATGGAACAAGACGTGGGGCTATTTAACTGCAGTTGAGATATTTCCACCTTGTGTTTTCAATATTCAACACAAAATCACATTGATTAGGGAATACGAACTGTGACTATTTGAATACAGTCGATATTTTGTTTTTAAATACCCAACAGAAACTCACATTGACTATAGACAAGAAATGAGATTATTGAACTGGAGTGCACTTTCGTCGTTTGTTTTCAAAGTTCAACACAAAATCCCACTGACTACGGATCAAGATGCGGGACTATTTAACTGCATTCCCTTACGCATTTCCTACATAGTAATGGATACGCCAAGCATGAATCCGACTACAGCTTCTCCACGCATTGAAAACTTTATTGCACCGAGTCGAAAAATTCTCGGCTGCCTATTACACATCTCCCAGTTTTGTATTACGAAAACGGTAACTCGAATCAGTTGTCTCGGGAGACATTTTCCAATCTTTTCCCGGAGTCATAAATTCGGAATTTATTTATATTTCATACTATTGTCATTTCTTTCCTGAAAAGAAATTTTTATCATAGAAACACGTCTCAAGCATCACATACATTTATCGTGGGGATATAAAAGTTTTTGATGCTGGTGTCGTCTTCCAACGTTTTCAAGCACCTTCAATCTTTCATATCAAAGGCGTGTTCTCCCCTGGATGTTCCTTTCCTGTGCTAAAGAAAGAAGTGTGGGGGTAGAGTCTCTTATCTTGAAATCAATCCCCCTCACGTGATGCTTTGTAAAGTTTTGTTACTTTGTAAATAGAAAATAGCTTTTATGTCGGATCCCGAAAAAAAGGTATCCGATATTTCTTTATTAAGATCGTTTTATTTGTCGGATTGTAATTTTTTTTCGGGGTCTTAGAATTAGATTTTTCCCCCGAGTGATTGGATCGGAAATGTTAACAGCACGGAGACTAAAAGGAAGCGGAGAGGAACGGACGGATGGTTTTTCTTTAAGAAGAGCTGAAAGAAAACAGTGTCGTTTTTTTTCCTCGGGTCGAATTGCATTAAAAGTGAATACGTTTGTGCTATGATTATTAATATTTTAACGCTTAATTTAAGGTAATTTAATTATCAGGTGCTTCTTTAGTTTAAAGTTCAATTGCTTAATCGCATTTGCATCCGATAGATTTGAATTGTATCGGAAAGTTTTGAAAAACTGCTTGTCTAAAAACTTAAGAAATTAGTATGTTTTTAATTTGTTACCGAAGCTTTTATGGAATTGCTTGCTGCAGAATGCTTGCTTAACCCTTTGAAGAGCCCTATGGTAAAAAATCTTGTTGATTATGGAATCATAAAATTAGGGGGAAAATTCTTGGATGAAACCTATTCCCTTATATGAATGTACTTTACACATAACAAAAATTCAGTTCTTTTAGATTTTTATAGGGAGGTGGGACTATGTGTTCCACCCCCATATCGATCACTCGTTGAATTCAGAATATAACCCTCCTGGTGGTTGTCTTCACGAGGTATCTCGTCATGATCAAAACCATTAGCCGGTCTTGATGGACGAGATAACTTGTCATTAGAAGAAAACTGACCAGGTCTTGATGTCCCATCATCAAAAAACCGGCAATAGCTTGAGGGCGATATACCTCGTCATTAGCAAAATTGGTCAGATCTTGATGGACGAGATATCTCGTCGAAACCACTAGGAGGGCTATATGAAAGAATATTTATAAAATAGCCTTAATATACCTAGAATATCCATATATAGGTAGTTAATTAATTTCGTACTGGAGCAACACAGAGGGCTATATATTCACATATACAAGCCTTAACACCTTTCCGGAGGCTTTGGAACATTTCCCTTCTCACCGCCTCTGAACATTAACCTTCTGATGAAATAGACAGAGCATATATTTCCGGAGTCAGTTTCATGTTATTTCTTCCGATCACTCGGTTTGAAAATCTTAGGATGATGGTCTCGTGGTATTGGAAGAAATCGCGAATTCAGGACTATTTAACGAGCGTGCAGAAAAACACTTGTTTGCGCTTCTTTGCCAATCAACCCAAGTCCACCTGACTTATACTTCTGTGATCTTACAACGCAGCTACTCGCCCACATTCCCCGTTAATTTCATTAGAAGTCAATGTCCCTGGAAAGTTTAACCTTCCTGGCGGTTGTCTCGACGAGGTATCTCGTCATTATCAAAACTGACCAGATCTTTAAGGACGAGAAATCTAGTCATTAGAAGAAAACTAACCAGATCTTCATCTCTTCAGCAAAAAAAGTCGATAATTTCTTGATGACGAGATATCTCGCTCGTCATTAGCAAAATTGGTCAGATCTTGATGGACGAGATACCTCATCAAAACCAATTGGAGGGTTAAGATTCTTGTTTACAGATGTATTTAATCTTGTATGTTTATTTGTGAATGTACTCATTTGTCAAGGCAAATAACGAACACAGAAATGGATTGCTGTTGCAGGGCAAAAGAAAAATATACTCAGTTATGAATAGTTGTCAAGTTAGCGAACACTAAAAAGAATCACGAAGCCAGTTGATTTATATCTTGAATAGACTCCATATCATGGATGACGAGAAGAATACCCGTTGTGACTGCCCGTCGGTCGTATAATAAAGGCTCTTGCAAATTAAATTGAAGTTATACGAAAGATGAAAGTTTCTTTCTGATGCTATGAGATTAAAGCTAACACTATTTCCTATTGAAGTTTTCTAGCTAAAAACGCCATGTGCTTTAAACTAAAAAGATGATTTTTGAGCCAGACAAATATATATTAGGCATGATCAGCCAAATTTAGACTAATCCTAATACTCTGCATCATCGTGGTTCGATCTGTAAGCGAAGAAATAAAATTCAGGATTACACCACTAGGGTTCTTTTATCACTAAAAACTTTAATTAATTTGACTTGAGAACATAAATCATCAGTTCAGAGCAGAAACTTATTAACTTACAAAACAAATTTTTACTGCATGGCTGTTTATCCCCAAGTGATTTTGTCGAGTTATCTCGTCCATCAAAGTCTGACCAATTTTGCTAATGACAGGATGTCATCAAGATATTGCTGATTTTTTCATTATGGAGATCCAGAGCTAGTCAGTTTTCTTCTAATGACGAAAGATGATGAGATCTTGGTGGACGATATAGTATTTCGTCCATCAAGATCTGGTCAGTTTTTCTAATGACGAGATACCTCGTGGAGACAACCAACAGGATGGTTAAAGACTAACTATTGATTTTTAAGTCAAAAAATACAAATTACAATTATTTTGATAGTTATACATCTTTCAAACAGATAATAATCTGACAATGTATTTCTCACCTTCATGAAAATAATTATTTCTTATTTCTAAAAAAAACGTTAGTTAATGAGTTTCTACAGACGAAATTCGTAATGCATACTTATTAACCTTCCTGGTGGTTGTCTGTAAGAGGTCATTGGCAAAACTCCATAGATGTTGATCGACGAGATATCTCGTCATTGAAAGAACTGACCAGATTGTGATGGACGTTATATCTTGTCATCGTCAAAAAATCGCCAGGATCTTGATGTAGGAATTATCTCGTCATTAGCAAAATTAGTCAGATCTTGATGGACAAGATATCGTGTCGAAATAACTTGGGGGTTAAGAAGTAACCCAAATCTTTGACCAATATAATCCAACATTTTCGTTACGCTAAAGATAAATTATTCTAAAGTAATAATGTAGCAGGAAAATATTCTTATGCCAGAATTAATTAAGCAACCACGTATATAATTTGCATATCTCAAAATTAAACCTAATTCAACAAATGCAGAAAGAGCATACTTTCGGATGATTAAACAAATATTATGATGGAGTTATTCATTTTCAAACAGATAATAATCTAACAATGTATTTCTCATCTTCATTAAAATAATTATTTTGTTTCCAAAAAATGTCATTTAATGAATCTCTGATAACGAAGTTAGTGCTGAATATTTATTAAGAAATAACCCAAAATATTTCATCAATATAATCCAACATTTCCGTTACACTAAATATAAATTCTTCTTAAGGTGTATGTATATACTAGAATATTTTTTTAATTTTGACTTTAAAAATTCAGTTTTTTCACAATAGGTCATTGGTTTGTGCATAAATTCATTTTAGTACGAAAAATTCTGATTAAGCTACTCATTAATTATCTAATTTAGATATAATTAGCTAATTAGCATGTTTTTTAACAGTGATATCTCAAATTCTAATGTGTTCAGAAGGACAATTCCTGTTGGAAATTATTTCTAATATTATTCTTCATGCTTTGATCATCCATCAAGTTGCTAGAAGGAATACGTTCTTTTTTACAATTTTTTTCACGAAGGAAGTCTAAAAAATCAAGATTTTTCAGGAATTTCAACATTTAAAAATCAACTAAACATTTATTTCTTAACCAATAACTTCGACTGAGAGTCAAAACATCCACTATATTACATAGATTATAATGACCAAAAAGTAATTCTAATAGATTAATTCATTGTTGAGTTATCACTGTTTGAAAGAAGTATCCTATTGAAAAAACAGTTCTTCAGAAATCGAGTTTCAAGTTTTGGAAACGTGTTTGTCTATGGTGACAGTACCTAACCCAAACCCTTGTAACTTGAAAACTATTTCGAATATTTACAAGATCTTGGTATCGTTTGAAAGCTAAGGGGTTAGACAATATTTTGAATTATTAAAAAATAGATCGAAATTTTAGTCAATTTTCGTGATTTCTAGTGTATACATACACCTTAAGTAATATCATGACAAGAAATTATTATTATGGCAGTATCTATTAAGTAACCGCGTATGCCATTAGCATACCTAAAACTTGCACCCAATTCAACATGTTTACAGAAAGAGCATACTTTCGGATGATTAAATATATATACAGTATCACTAACAATACCACTTGAGTACTTCTGAATCATTTCAAATTAATGACTAACGGTCAAGCAGCAGGTCGTTTAATTTCATCAAAAACTGACAGCCTCTTACCACCACACATGAGTATTGGACTTTACTGGATATTGGCATAATAACACAATCTGATACGGAATCCTAATCCTGCCCCGCCAACTAACCCAAAATTATTGGAGAATGTTGGAGTGGGTTCCATAATTTTTGACATTAACATATTGATATGCAAAGACGGCGGAGAACACCGATTTAATTAACGGTTATCTTCTCACGGTAGCCGGACTCGTGACAGCACATGGACATAGGTTTCCTATAAGATTTTTGTTCCTGCATCGTATCCATCTTCTCCACAATTCCCAGGACGGTGAATGAATAATAACCCAATTCCAATAAAGTTGCTACTAAGCTGGAGAATCATGAACAGAGCATCGGCGGATTGTTGTACAATTATAGTATGGCGAATTTTAGAAATTGGTAGAATTTTGCTTGTTTGTTCATCAAAAGCAAAAGGTCGGAATTTCGAAGGTATGCTGTCGAAACTCGAAGTTTCAAAAATTCAACTCAAAAATTCCCTCAAAAGAATAAGAAATGTAAATATTTCTAGTTAGGTTCTTATAAAGTTTATAAAACTGCTTAGTATATCCCTGTTATGTAACTTTAAGTTTATTGCAATCGGAGATCGGTCAACACTCCTAGTTGTTTCGACGAGATATCTCGTCCATCAATATCTGATGAATTTTCGCTAATGGCGAGATATCTCATCAAGATATTACCAATTTTTTGATGATGACGTTATCAAGATCTGGTGAGTTTTCTTCTAATGACGAGATATCTCGTGCTTCAAAATTTAGTCAGTTTTGTTAATGACGAGATACCTTTTTTAGGCAGCCACCTTGAGAGTTGATATTTAAGGCTTGTCAAATATAAAAGATAGCGTTCGTTGAACTGCTGAATGTATCTGATCTACAAGTGAGAAAATTGTACTCATTTTCTTACATTACAGGGACCAAGGAAATCATTAATTGAATTATAAATGGAATTGAAGCAGGTAACTAAATGTATTGCACTTTACGTTACATGGTTACATTTTTTGCCACACACAGGATTAAAACTTGAAGTTTTAAAGGTGGTCCGTTATGAGGGGGATTTTCTATGAAAACAAATCAGACGGTCTACAAATATTTTATTTCTGCTGTCGAAATGATCTCGCATGATATGTAGTGATAATTCGATACACCTTAAAATGTAGTTTATCGCTGTTTTTGCAACGTTTGGCGTTTAATCTAATTGTTGTTGGAGTGGATTGGGCGCCGTAGGCTGTTACTGTTTCACCTGTGCGGCTTTCAGCTATATAGTCCAGCTTACGGGAAGTTTCGGGGATTAGGGAGAAACGAGCAATCCACTATACACATAAAACATTCAAGATAGTACACATAAAAACAAAAGATATGTAAAGGACAAAACATGTAAGCCCAAAAATATAATATTATGTAAGAAGAAATACAAAATTTGTTAAATTTACAGAGAATCAAATGATAATAATAGTATAATCCATATACAATAAACGGTAACAATGCACAATGAACAAGGATACGTATTCAGAGCAAAAAAACAAATAATAATAATTTCTAAGAGCAAAACCTCTAAAAAGACAACTAAAAAATAACGATATACTAATTTCGGAAGGAAAGCTAGGTTATTTCGAGAACTTGCGACTTCTCAGCTCTCACAGATATAATCAATGTTGGAGCTGAGAAATTCATCATTTTAAGGATTTTGTGGTGGCAGTGTCTATTCTTAGCAGTACTTTGGCACCAATGAGAGTAGTTTTGTAGAGAATGTTTCGTGAAATGCCACGGACTTGTGAGATCAGTCAAAAAGGTAGTGGATGGGATCACCTTCTCGGCCGAAGATGCACAGCGCACTTGTTTTTAGATGGAAACGTTCTAGATACTCCGGAAATGGACCATGGCCTGCGAAAAATTGCACCAGCTTTGAGTTCTGGTAAATAACTTCGGTTGAAATCTTCGGAAAGAATTGATAAGTGTATCTCCCTTTGGTAGAAACATCCTATTCTGCTTGCCATTGGTCCGAGACCAACGTATCAATTGAACTGAATAATTTGCTTCTAGGCCACTTTAAACTGATTTTTTGATGGTAAATCCCATTTGCTGCAGACTTCGCAAGTAAGTCTGCTTGTTAGTTTCCCTCAATGTCAGCGTATGCTTTTACCCAAGAGATGTTAATTTGGGGTATTTCATTGGCTTCAAGAGTTTTTCCTTGACTTCATTGATGATTTGGTTGTGGGAGAACAGATTATATATATACCCAGAGCGGTAATACTTGATGCACTGTCTCTAATTGTTTTGACCAATCAACTATCATATATGCATTCGGATTTTATTCTTTGCCATTTTTATTACTGAAATGCTAAAATCTTATTCTAAAAACAAGCCAAGTGACGTCTGGTTCACAATACGTACAGGAAACACGTATCGCTTTAGAAGCACTATAGTCACTATATTTAATTTTACAAAAAATGCCTCTCATAGTACAATTTTCTCAAGCTTTGAATTCTATGATTTAACTCTCCTGGTGGTTGTCTTGACGAGGTATCTCATCATTAGCAAAATTGACCTCATCTTGATGGACGAGACATCTCTTCGAAACCACTTGAAGGGTTAAATAACCTGATATGATTGTTTCTCAATTATAGCTTATTTTGTACTCTTCTGTTCCAAAATAAATGTCACATTTATTATTTAAATTTCGTTCCGAAATAATTGTCACATTTGTAAAAAAGATGGGAATATAAAAGATTTAATAGTAAGTTATAAGGTTTATTTTATAACATGGTTAAATATTACATATTAAGGCAATGTGGTTTTCAATATAACGTAAGGATTACAATCAATATTCCTTTGAAGACAAATTCTACGGTTCAGTTTTCTTTTTAATGCTTACACTTTTGTAGCATTACTTTCAGACTACATCATTACACTTTCCTCACATATTTGCATTGTTAAGAAAATGTTTTCCAACTTTAAATCTTTTCTAACGTGTGCCTTTAAAAAAACTGGATTTCTAACCAGCATTTTTTGTACACTAAAAAGACGATCGAGTAGCATTCTTAGGTTGACTTATACCGTCAACAAATGCTGTCCTCGCTTCTACAGCTCTTCAAAATTAAAGAAAAAGTAATAATATCCGGAACGAAAATGTGCAAAAATGACACTTATTTTGAGACAGAGGGAGTGACAGTTTTCAAAACCAAACTCATTTGGGGCACTTTTTAACCCTCCAAACTGTTTTGACGAAATATCTCTTCGATCAAGATCTGACCAACTTTGCTAATGACCAGATATTTCTTCAAGAGAATGGTAGTGGTAATTAGTTAACGTCACACTAGAGTAACACAACGGGCTATTGGGGACGGTCCAGGATGAGTCCCCAAGGGAAAGATCCGAGGATAATACCATGTAGTTTTGAACCAAGGTCAGACGACGAGGTTAACACCTGAGCTTTGTACCCCACTCTCCAAACTTCCACACCACGCCAACGTGAGGATATTTGAGGCCACTACAGATTTAACGTGCACCAGCCCCGTGTACACGACGGTCTTTGGTTGGACCAAGTTTCGAACTCGTAACACTAAGATTGCTCATCATTTACTCTTCTAACCTGGATAGCAAGGCCCCTTTTCTTCAAGGTATTGCCGATTTTTTGATGATGAGATCGAAGGTCAGTTTTAATCTAATGACTAGATATTTCGTCGTGAAGATATTACCGATTTTTTATGATGACGAGATCAAAATCTGATAAGTTTTTTCTAATGACATTCACGATGTCTAATGACCTTGTATATTTTACGAAGGTCCCTCACCACATTTGCAGTCAAGATCAAAATTTGTTATATATTCACCCAATCTCTTATTTGAACAAACGCCATTTTTACTCAATGGAAAAGGAGACATTGAAGCATATTTTGTTTTCTTGTACCGGTGAGAATTTTTACAAAGGACATTTGACAAGATTGTGCAATTCAGTCTATTGTTTTAATCTTATCTAATTATTCTATGATCATTGATTTTTATGTGTAAAAGCCACAGTAAAATCGGTGCTAGATACTCTGGAATCATGAAATAAAGTTGAATTGCATTCAAATGCTTCTTTCTCATCAGCAAAATATTGCCGATATTGTGATGATGACGATTTCAAGATCTGGTTAGTTTTTTCCGAATGACGTGATTTCTCGCCCGTCAAGACCTCGTCAGTTGTGTTAAAGACGAGATACCTCGTCGAGACAACCACCAGGAGGGTTAATACGCTGAATAATATTATAATATTTCCAAATTAGCTTAACACTCTGATTAGCTTAACACTCTGATTAGCTTAACACTCTGATTAGCTTAACACTCTGATTAGCTTAACTCTGATTAGCTTAACAGTGACGAGATTACTAAATAGTGTATTATTACTTTCACTCCACAACACACATGTCTGAATCGATTGGTGGAAAGAATTCTAGAAATGATTCTATTGGACAATTATCAAATATGATTAGAAATCATGTAAGAAAGACTGCAGATTGCAGAATAGATGTATGCGTGTGAAACCGCCAGAAGGTTAATAAATAACTAAATATTAGGTTAAATCATTACGAGCGTATACAAATCCAATCAAATACTGATAATGTTTATTTGGATATTTTATAACAAGCTTTTCTCTCTTCTATACTATATCATTCATTCATACCTCTTCTAAAGTCTATTTCCCGCTCTTTACAAAACCTATCACTACTTAAATAATTGACTAATTTCCATTTTAACAGATTATTTTAAAATTATATGATTAATTGTGTTGATAATTATGAGAGGTTTTCAGTGTACACGTAAGAAAACTGCCGTAGACTGAAAAACACGTCCGTTAACAAACTAGTTTCAGTTTTCGTTAATTTCTGCGATACTAAATCTATATATATGTAAAGCAGAGTTGATGTCTGTCTGCACTCTACACAAATCTATACCGGTTGACCAATCCACTCCAAATTTAGTACACTTATTCTTTAGAATCTTAAGGGAAACTTAGGCTATATATTAACCCCGTTCAGGGGATTTGTCTTGGGTCTGTAGAGGGGCTGAAAACAATTCGAAATCCCCATAGAAATAACATTATCATTACGATCACTATTTGACAGATTCACACCACATTTGGTACATTTATGCTTTAGTTTCCTGTAGAAATCATGCACTATGTATTAACCCCAGGTCGATTTGTCCTGGTTCTGAATAGCGAGCTAAAACAATTTGAAAGCCAATAGGAATAACATTGGTAGTATTTCGATCAATTATAATCAATTCAATTTGAGCAACGCCGGGTAATTCTGCTAGTAATTTATATGGATAAGAGTCAGACATCATTAGAGTAGCCTTTTGCAATGAGCAGTTCTCAGTTAAATAAAAAGAAAACTAAAAAAGTTATTAAATGTATGGGTAATTATATAAGCGACACGTTGACCAAGAAACATGCCAAATAAACCCCTTTCGGAATGAAACAGGAAGTACGTACACCCACAAAACACTGGCTCCCCTGTATTTAGCTTTAACCTTATGAGGGGTTCATACGCCTATATACGGTCTGCGAACTGCCATCTTCATTCCCTACATGATTTCTAACCAGTTTGGACCTTTCTAACCAATAAAATATTTCCTAGAATTCTCTTTCAAACAATACATGCGGTTATTTAACCCTCCAAGTGGTTTTAACTAGGTATCTCGACCATCAAGATCTAATCAATTTTGCTAATTACTCAATATCTCGTCATCAAGATATTACGGGGTTATTTTTATGTTCACGAGATCAAGATCTGGGCAGCTTTCTGCTAAACACGAAATATCTCGTCCGTCAAGATCTGTTCAGTTTTCTGTTAATCACGAAATATCTCGTCCGTCAAGATCTGTTCAGTTTTCTGCTAATCACGAAATATCTCGTCCGTCAAGATCTGGTCAGTTTTGTAAATCACGAGATACCGCATCGAAACAACCACCAGGAAGGTCAGTCATTATGTTTGTTGAGTGTAAAAAGGAGGGGCATTATTCCAAACTATCGTAACCCTCGGAGGGTTTAAAAACCCATTCGCACTGTAAAATAAAAAATAACCTTTCCAAATATTTCACATTTTACTGTGTTTATTTTAGTTTTCACACTACTCCACCACTTCAGAACAGGGTGTTTCTCATAAATAAGGAAGTCATTGAAAGCCCATGTGTGCTTGGACACATTTATGTTCTAAGAGAAGTGTTGAATTCCAAACAATGGGAGAGAGTAAAGTGGGAAAGGTAGGAAAAACACTAACTGTTCCATTTGTCTCAAAGTTCAATTCCCACAGGAAGCGACCATGATTTACTTGTACTGCCCGATCGTTCGAAGGGAAAAAACCAGCTCCCTTAAACTTAATCAAGAATTCATGACGGAAGAGTATGGAAGTTTCCTGAAGAAATATTTGTCTTCTTAAGTATCTTGAAAGTTTTTCCCTTTCATCCTGGAAAACTTAATGGACTTAGAAAGAAGCTAAAATCGGGAGCGACAGCTAAAATAAACCAAATCCGCAGTGTACATTACAGGAATTCATACATCCATGACTACCCTCGAATCGATTATTTATGAGTTTTCGGCTAGTCTAATAACAAACAAAATTATTTTTCAAACGAACTGAATTTTTAAGCATTGCTTCGAGGATTGTTTTTATAATTTGAGGAATGGGCAACCTCATGTTGTTTTTCTTGATGATTTTCTAATAAGGGAAACAACATCGTAGCTGTTTCTCTGTGAAATTATATTCGTTTTCTTTAAATGCGGGACTAAATTGTCTCGTATATTTGGACAGAAAAAATGATAAACATTGTAAAAACGCTCGGTTTTTATCATTCTCTTGTGATATTCATTTAGCATTTCAATTAAATTTGTTTAGATTTCCCTAGTTTGTGTACACAACTGACGCGACCATCATATTTTGGAAAATAAATAAACACAGCCAAATACATCCAATGAAGGGAAGGACAATCGTACTGCTTAAAAAACCCGACTCGTTTTTTATTTCTTGTAAATAATGTTTATTTTAGCTATGAAAATTTAACTGATTGTTTGAACAATCTATTCTACATTACCTAATATATTAACCACACCCATTTAAGATAGAAGTTCTGTCATTTTTTATATCGTTGTAATAAAAACATCATGCTTTAGTACTTTTAAAATTTGATAATGAAACTACTCTCAGTGAGTTAAATAAATATCTTTATTATGATTCAGAAAAGTTTGAACTTATTTTTGCATTATTTTATGTATTTATAATCTGTATTTATACCCGTAGGATCTGAAAGTATATGACTCCAATATGCCATATTGGATTTTTCCCTTCGAGATTGATCCCGGACCGTCACTCATAGCCAGTTGTGTTGATCCAGAGAGACATTAATTCAACTACCTCCCCATATACCATAAAGAAACCATATAAACCATAAAGAGCATTACAAACAGCCTTCTACAGAGATAATTAGATTATACATCCAGTTTCTCGTCTTAATTCCAAACAGATTTAAATAAAACAGTTAAGAGTTTATTTTATTTACTACACTTGTGGCAAAAATTGTTCAATTGTTTCTAGAGTGTGCTTGAGAGGATCAGTTTAAATAAATAACTTGGCGGAAATCATGTGTGTAATGCTCATTACATTTAAGATTTTCTAAATGTTTTCGAAAATTTCTAATACTCTTAGTCTTTATACATATTTTAATTAGATATCCATACTTGTATACAGTAAGAGCAGTTAAAGCAAATAGTTGTAATGCAAATATTTCCATTGAATATCATGACAAATATGTGGTAACATTTACGGAAATATTTGTTGTTGTCATCAAACAAGTTTTTAAAATATAAACCAGTGAAATAGTTTATGGTATATGCAATTGTAATATATTTCAAGTGTTTAATTCATAATTTGCATAAATTTAAATAGACTGAATAATTTCTTTTTGCGCGTTACTGTAACATTTTGTACATAAATTATGTATAGATCATAATAAATCTGAAATGTTTTTACAAAACGTTGCAAATTTAAATGTTATTGGAAGAAATTTGTTTTTATATGAAAGAAAAGGATTTAAGTATAAAGTGAATTAATTACATGCTATCTTTTACTTTTTCACTTACTTTTCTATTTTATCTGATACTTTATTTCAAGAATATATTGGTATTTATATTATATTATTTCTTTATGTGTAACTTACTTTATTTATACTTTGGTAATGATAAAAACGAGATAATATAAAAATTATGTTACAATAAAACGATAAAGTGTATACAAATCTCTTCTATTAAACTTACAGAATTCTTTTCAATAGTTCCCAACAGAATTTGGTGTTATTCTGGTTGTTAAATTGAACCAAAGATGGCTTTGAGCAGTGTCAGTTTAGCCATGACCACCTTGTACAAAAAAAATCATCGGGCACATTTGAACTAGTTGAAGAATTAAAAGTTCTCGCACCTATTAAGTACAAATTGCATCCAAACTAATATTTTTCCTAATTTCTACATAAAAACTTATTTTGCTTTTCCCCCTTATGCAATCTCAAAAATATTTTCAAACCCATCTTTTCGTTAGAGGTAAAACTGTTGCATTTGGTCCACACGAGATCACAATACTTCATTTTTATCAATGATGCAACATTATTTCTTTATTTTACGATGCACTTAATTGCAAAACTAAATATTTTCCTCTGCGAATCCCCTCTTCATAGCAAAACAATTAATGTTAAAGCAAAAAGATCACTCTTTATTCAAACTGACGGTTTTCGCTTTAAATATATCAGTCTTCTTCAAACACTCGGAGCTTTCAGCAAAGGTAGAATTAAAACAAATTTGCAAAGTCAAAGTCTTTTTTAGCTTTCAGGAAAACAAGCATGCTTGTATTGTTAGTCAAATAAATATTGAACGATTCCTCCTGGCACCTTTACATGTCTCTCTCTCTAACGAGAGATCCAAGAGTAAATAGACGACTTGCAAGTTTTTCGTGAATACGTTTCTTATTGATGACATTTACATGCAATTTCAGGCGTTTGTCGTGTCGAATTTGTTACCCCGAAACCCTTTTGCCATCCGGTGAAGATCTATTCTTGCTGTACCAACACGAAATCGGGGGAAATGCTTCTTGTAGAATCCGAATTGAAAATCTTCCTTAGCGAGGAATTTTTTCCTGCCCCTTCTACTATTGTCTCGATTCATTGGGACCTACCGAAGAGGTATTTGCACATGAATTATTCATGAGCGTCCTGAAATATGTTAGATGCGACCACTGACAGAGTTTTGGTTGGATTAGTAGGCAGTGCTCCGAAGTAAGAAGGCGGAAAACCGTGGTTTGGAACAGTTAAAAGGATTAAACGAAAATACAAAATTAGATGAGATGGCTTATGGACCTAATGAATCTTTTCTGGCTGGCAAATATTAGGTTGATTGGAATTTTATGGTGCAAGGGTATATTTGACCAAACTGCGCAAAAATAGAATGTTCTGAAATTGCTGGTTATTATTGTAATCTCTTCATTCACGGGCAAAATAACTAAATTAAATGTTGTGGACGCACAAAAGGGTATATTTGGCGGATCTATGTGGGTTAGAAAGGATGATGAAACAAAAATTTGACTTATGAAAGCAATACGTAAGTAATAAAATATCCAAAATGATAATATTTCTTCTAGAATTCAAATTACAAATTTTTTTTAGCAAGGAATTTTTCCTACCCCTTCTACTCCGTTAACTCAACTAACTACCTACCTTTTTAAAATCTCTCATTGTTGATAGTACGCATGTTCCATTGAGACGAAGAAGCTGACCTTGCGATTAATCCTTCAAGTGGTTTCGACGAGATATCTCGTCCATCAAGATCTGACCAATTTCGCTAATAACGAGTTACCTCGTCATCACGATATTGTCGATTCTTTTATGCCCACGAGATCAAGATCTGGTCAGTTTTCTTCTAATGATGAGATATCGAGTTCATTAATATCTCGTCAATTTTGCTAATGATGAGATATCTTGTCCATTAATATCTGGTCAGTTTTGCTAATGACGCGATACCTCGTCGAGACAACCACCAGGAGGGCTAAAGATTAAAATGCTGTTTTTATAACTTAAAAACAGATCCTTGAAAGGCGAAGTGAAAATAACGAACCCGGTGTGGAATGTCCGAGCTGCATGGTAGATGAATTCATAGAAGCGAGAAAAGTATGCGAAACGACAAGCAGAGCGTGGGAATACTGCGCAATCATGAAATCTAGAGGATGGTTCACAGGTTTCTAAGACAGGAATGAAAAGTTGTTGAAATAATGAGTCAATGCCTACACACTTAATCTAGAAATTGAAAGCTATTATAAGTAAAATGTTATCACAGACATAATATTTAAAAAGAAGCAGACTCGAAGTGGTTATAGATTGAAATGTGATCTATTAGAGAAATTGGGGATTATGGAATCTGGGATGAGACGACTGAATTGCATGAAATCGATTGCAAAGGGACGATTGGGAACGTTGTAAGATCATAACAAAATTTAGGTCACTTTTGCGACAGGATTGCAATGATATCGAATCACTGTCTGTCTGGGACTCAATCGAGAAATGAAACGCCGTTTTAAATAGGACGTGTTAAGTATTATGTGTTTTAGTTGCAAATGGAAAAATATTAGAAATGTTAAAGGCTACTATATTCAAAAATGCCAAGTTTTTTATCATAATATATTTTCAAATTTTTTAACATCTAGATATTTTCAATAATATTAAGTGTGTGATAAATACTTGTTCTCTCTATTCAAATCTAATAATTTACTATCATCAAAAGGATTTATTAAAAATAAATAAAATATTAGACATACTGTACAATTGATTGAGATATTTTAAGGGTAGGTAGGTAGTTTTTACGTCTCACCGACAACACAACGGGCTATTGGCAAAGGTTCGGGATCAATACAGAAGGGATCCTAGGGATCAAGGGATCAAGGAAGGGATCAAGATCCTAGGATCCCAACATTTCGTAATTTTTACAACAGTCGCGATGAGGTCAAAACCTGAACTGGCACCCATTCTGCAAACCTCCACGCCAAATATATTTTTATAGGATTAAAGGTAGGTAGGTATCTTAATTAACGCCGCACTGGAGCAACATAACGGGCTATTGGTGACAGTCCGGGATCAAATACAAACGGAAAGAGCCGAGAATACCAGATAATTTTGAATCACGGTCATATGACGAGGTCACACCTGAGTTGGCACCGCACTCTCCAAACTTCCACACCACGCCAACGTAAGGACATTTGAGGCCACTACAGATTTAACGTGTACCAGCCTCCTTTGTACACTACGGTCTTTGGTTGGATTCGAACTCGCAACCCTCCGTCTGCTAATCCGTTACTTTTCCAACCGGGCTACCGCGGCCCTATTGGATTAAAAACTATATTGCCAATAGTGTATGTATTAGTTCTCGGTTGAGTCTCGCATTTCGCTAATTTAATTATGAGCAGGACTTGATTCTGATCCTGAAGATTATTCAAAACCAGATTCAACTAATGATTCTACTGTATCTAAGATATGCACAAATAAGTTGAATGTGAGGAACTTATCGAAGTATTAACCCTGCTGACAAGGAGGACAAAGTTGTCCCTACAAGGTATCTCGTCATTAAAAAAACTAGCCAAGTAGTGATGAACGAGATATTTCGTCATTAGAAAAGTGACCAAATCTTGATCTCGTCGTCATCAAAAAACGGCAATTAATTAATCGGAATCAATCGGTATTATTTATGACGAGATATCTCGTCATTAGCAAAATTGGTCAGACTTTGACGGACGAGATACCTCGTCTCAACCATTTCAAGGGTTAATAGCATGGTAAAACCAATGGATGTAGTTATATAGTCATTATGTGTGTGCAGTGTTGAAGAAGCGATGCAACGCTACTCGGAAATCTATTGATGCTCCAAAAGTAAAACATTTGAATTGTCTTTTCTAGACAATGATTTTGACAAGATTCCGGTTTCAAACCATAAATCTAAGCAGCGAAACTTTCGCTAGGACACGTGATCGCTCCTTTATATTGATAACAAATCGGGCAAGAAGAAAAGCTGTAATGTGGGCTCTGAAAATTTTCCTCTCGTTATGGGAGCAATATCGGGAATAATTTATGTTTTTAGAGATTCAGTATAAAATACTCTGGCCTCAAGAAGTGCTGGTGTCACCCGGAAAAATCCCTCTTATGGTCGCACCCAGTGTAACGAGTTTTTGATTACCCTCTTCACAGCTGATCCCATCTCCCACCCTCTGATTCCTGAATTAATCTCATATCTTTCACAGAACAAAAAAGAACTTGTTCAAAGTTCGTATAACAAAGGACCCGAGACGTATAAAAAAGGGTCCACTCCGGTTTTGAATACTTTGAAATGTGTTGAAATCCGCTGTATGACAAGTTCGATTTTCAGATGCCCATCTGAGGAATTAGATGCCAGGACGGTAGTCTTTCAGAAAAGATTTCGAAATGTAATACGCATTTGCATAACAGATAATGATTTCTAGATAGTACGTTTTCTGAATATTATATTGAACATATACACCCTTAATACATTGATGTTTTAGACTTTTTTGTCATAATAATTTATTTTATTTTATTTTTAAAAAACTTCCTTTTAATGAGATTTAGTTTTAATAAAACTTCCTTTCAAAAAGATTTATTTTTAATAAAACTTCCTTTTACTAAGATTTATATTTTTAATAAAACTTCCTTTTAATAAGAGGGCCGCGGTGGCCCTCTACTTGGAAGAGTAACGGACTAGCAATCGGAGGGTTGCGAGTTCGAATCCAACCAAAGACCGTCGTGTACAAAGGGGGCTGGTGCACGGTAAATCTGTCGTGGCCTCAAATGTCCTCACGTTGTCGTGGTGAAGTTTAGAGAGTGGGGTGCCAGCTCAGGTGTTGCTTCATCTGACTTTGGTTGAAAATTACGAGGTGTCCTCCAACATTTCTCTTAGGGAATGATCCAGGAACGTCACCAATAGCCCGTTGAGCTGCTTGAGAGCGACATTAATTCAACTACCTACCTTCTAATTGAAGCGAACTTTCCATACTCTTCTCCCAAACTGTGAAAATTGCCTTTATGTACATATCAAAATAAAACCATTCTGCTATCTGAAATACTAAATCTAAAATAACTTTCTACTCTTTTACAAGATACATCTAATCACTTGGTTTACCTCCATCACCAGGGATGATTTTAAAGCGTTCTTATATTTTAAGGTCTCCTGGAGCATAGTGTTGACACAGAAATATCTTATGTGACTAAAAAGAATTAAAACAAAATATTCATGAGGATCAAAAGAATTTCTGATTGTTTGAATGACTAATATTTCAAAGTTTAAGGTAACTTGGTTCTCTTGAATAGTGGATAAACTATTATAGTTGTTTTAGAATTTTTTTTATAACTTAAAAATTGCTAGCCTGAAAAATTTGAAAAACTTATGCTCCGAGCTCTTCATTTAATTAAAACTACAAAATTAATGTGTTCAAGGATATGAACCATTACGTCTTGTCTTCACCCGTTAATGTTTTTTATTACTTGATCCTGAGCCAAAATTAATTTATACTTCAAGTATCGGTTGAATTTATTTAAATTTATTTTTAAAAGGTAGCTTATTCTGAAATTTCTGATTACTATTTATATAGCCAGTTGTGTCGCTCAAGTGCTACGTAAATTCAACTACCTACATACTAATTACTATTTAATAAAATTTTATAAATATTAAACAGCAATGGCTCTTCTCTGTTAAATGTATAAAACTATTTTTAATTAAATATTAACATTAATAAGTATTTGTCTATCAATTTTAGATATTTTAAAGCCGAATAAAATGAATACCATAGCTATGAACTGTTATATCCCTTTTTTAGCTTTATCATCATTTCTCAAAGATTTGCTTTCTAAAATAATTGAATAAACATAAAATGGAATTCTTATATAAATATATCCTCTCTCACGAGTCCAGCTCTTCAAGATCGATCATCCGGTTCCCTTTGCAAGGCATTACAGTCATGGTTCACTTGAAACGAAATAATATTTTTCGTTTTCAAGTGAACCATCCTTCATCCTAGTTCCATAGAAACGTCTTGTGAATACCCGCTGCCGCAGAAAAGAATTTGTCCCATTTCCTACAGCTCTTGAGTTGACGTGTGTGAAAATTTGATAAATATTGTTTATAAATATTGAATACTATAGTAAATATTGAATATATAGTGTTTGAGATAAATATTACTTTCTAAAATAATTGAATAAACATAAAATGGAATTCTTATATAAATATATCCCACTTCACGAGTTCAGCTCTTCAAGATCGATCATACGGTTCCCTTTGCAAGGTATTACAGTCATGGTTCACTTGAAAACGAAATAATATTTTTCGTTTTCAAGTGAACCATCCTTCACCCTAGTCCATAGAAACGTCTTGTGAATCCCCGCTACCGCAGAAAAGAATTTGTCCCATTTCCTCTAGCTCTTGAGTTGACGTGTGTGAAACATTTGATAAATATTGTTTCGGCGTAAAAGTGCAACTCCAGTTTACGATATTTGAATGGGAACCAAAACAAAACCGGGCGAGCTTCATGCTATTCCGCTGCGGACCGAAATCAAAAATACTTTCCCAACCACTCCAAAGACTAGTTTTTCATATTCGGTTTCCGTTTTCCATCTGTGGAAACTTATGGATTTCTCCCATCGATCCACCTAGAGGAGCACCAGGATATCAGAAATCTGGACTTCATATCTTTTGACGTGATCGCCGTATCATGAAGGATACATGGTCTCGCTCATACTTTCCTTACGTTTCTCAAACTGCAAGCTAAAGTGATTCCTCTGCAAAAGCGAAACAAAGGAAGAGAGTAACAAGGCAAGCGCTGACACGCTGCATATTTTTGTCTTGGGGATTATATTCAATTTTGAGGCTGTCTCTAGCTCCAAGACAGATGATATTTTAATTCTGTTTTGCATGCTATATTAAGCATGAAGGGATGTTTTTCCATCGCAGTTTTTGCTTCGCTTTAAATTCTGACTCCTGTTTACGCTGCTAAGAAATAGGTTTTCTTGTAGTTTTCTTTTCGTACTACTTTGTGTTAAAAGCATCCGCTACACTTATAATACTTTCCCAAGAATGTCATTTTTCATATTAAGTGTAGGTGAATTTGCTGAATAATAAAAAACAAAGGAATATGGCTTTCAATGCAGAATCTGCTTTATATTCATTCCCTCCTGTGTTCCGTGAAACTTTTCTAATTTAATATTCCGTAGTTTCTGAATGTGATAGTTGCGCATATCTGAGCATACTTTGGAATTAGGTCTGGTTTGTTTCTTCCTACTACACGAGGGTCTAATTAGAGAGGTTAAATTCTGCTCCCTGTTTACCCTGCTAAAAAGTAGGCTTTCTTGTGCTTTTTCCGTGCTACTTCGCTTAGGCATGAGTTACAGCATGTGCTACATTTAAATTACTTCCCCAAAAATATAGTTTTCATATCACATGTAGTTAAATTTG
Organism: Meta bourneti; assembly: GCA_933210815.1. Lineage (NCBI taxonomy): Eukaryota > Metazoa > Arthropoda > Arachnida > Araneae > Tetragnathidae > Meta > Meta bourneti. Next base: position 37,852,563 of record OW119934.1, read on the forward strand.
CTGAATAATAAAAAAGGAACATGGCATTCAATGCAAAATTCGTTTTATATTCATTCATCCTGTTCCGTGAAACTTTTTCTAATTTAATATTCCGTAATTTCTAAGTGATAGCCATATATGAGCATACTCTGGAATTAGGTTTGGTTTACCTTTTCTGCTACACGACAGTTTAATTAGAGTGGTTAAATTCTGCCACATTGTTAAAAAGTAGGTTTTCTCGTACTTTTCTCTTCGTACTACTTTGTGTTAAAATTATCATCTACATGTATAATCCTTTCCCGAAAATGTCATTTTTCATATTAGTTTGGGTTCATTTGCTGAATAATAAAAAAAGGAATATGGCATTCAATGGAAAATCCTTTTTTATATTCATTCCTTCTGTTCCGTCAAATCTTTCTAATTTAATATTTTGTAGTTTTTGAATATTATACTTGCGCATATGTCAGTTTATTCTGAAATTAGGTTTCTAGTCACACTAGTCTTTTTCTGCTATACGATAATCGAAGAAAAAAAATTTCTAGAAAAAACACTTAATTTTAAAGAAATTCAACTACTGAAGCGAATTTGTTGTGGTTGATTTAGAAAGGTTTTCACAAGAGTGTATTTAATATTTTTACATTAGATGTTTTATACTTCTTTACTTGTTCATAAAAAGTTTTAATTGCAAAAACTTGAGAATTAGATTTTTAATTAACCTAGATCCGTATGAATTTAAAGTAAATTAGATATGTGCAATTCATGTAAAATTCACATAAATTCATTTGCAGTATTTCGTAAAACATTTCTAATTCGTATTTCCTGAATATGTGATCTTTGCACTTATCTGAGCACACTTTAAAAATTGGTTTGGTCTGTTGCTCTATGATCATTTTCTGCTACGCAAGGGCCTAATTAGAGGGGTTCATACATTACGATACTCGAATTAGAATTAATATTTTCATGAAAATCTTTAGTTCTTAAAACGGGTGCTTAAGAAGAGTTTAAGTGATGAATGATAAAGAAAATTTTCCCTAACAGAGCAATTAAATTTTTCATTGCGTTTAATGATTTATACTTCTTTACTTGTTTATACGAAATTTTTAATTACATAAAATTGGGTAGGTAGGTATGGTATATATTTTTAATTAAAGTTGCACTGGAGCAACACAACGGACTATTACATAAAATTGTGAACGAAATTTTTAATCAGCCTAGATCTCTATACAATTAAAATTGATTAGGAATATGGCATTCACGCAAAATTCTTGTTTTATTCATTTGTAGTGTTTCATAAAACTTTTCTAATCAAGTCTCTGAATATGTGAAGCATAGCTGAGCATACTCTAAAATTGGATTTTGTTTGTCGCTCTATGGTCTATACGAGGGTCTAATTAGAGTTTCTGACATCACGATACTCGAAGTAGAAATAATATTTTCATGATATCCCATAGTTTTTAAAACTCAAATGCTTAAGCGATTGTGTGATGTATGATACAGGGCAATTATCCAAAAAGTGTAATTAATTTTTCGTTATGTGAAATGATTTATACTTCCTCACTTATTTGTAAGAGATTTTTAATTACATAAAATTGGGAATTATATTTTTAATTAGCCTAGATCTTTATGTATTTAAAGTCTATTGTAAAAATTAATTAGGAGTGTGACATTCACTTAAAATTCGAGTTTTATTCATTTGTTATGTTAGGTTTGGTTTGTCGCTCTGTGCTTTTTTTTGCTATACGAGGTTCTAATTAGAGCAGTTCTGACATCACAATACTCGAAGTAGAAACAATATTTTCATGAAAAAATCTTTATCTTTAAAATGTAAATCCCTTAAAAAGTGTTTTAATAATGGATGACAAAGAAAATTCTCCCAACAGTGAAATTAATTTTTCATTACGTGAGACGATTTATACTTTTTTACTTATTCATAATTAATTTTTAATTCCATAAAATTCAGAATTATATTTCTAATTAGCCTAGATCTATATATACAAACAAAACATGAAACATTTCCCTTAAACGCACTCAATTTATGTTCACAATTCATTTTTCGATACAGTTCCCAGGCAGATTCAGTATTAATCCGATGTCATTGCACTCTTATTTCAGAAGCCTGTGGATGAACCCTTAAAAGTGATGGTTGTGCATTTCCCTGCGCTCTGTTTGCCTTTTCGTATATGTTTCTCTCTTCTGACTTTAATTTACACGCAGCTCAAACGTCTTACCTTTGGGTCCTCTATCTGCTATTTGCAATTCATATTCATAATGTCGTTTTTCTGTCTCAACAAATTAGCTTTTTCATTGATTAATAACTAGGTCCACGGTTATTTCGTTTTACTAGAAACTTCGTAAGTCTTGAAAACAAAGTTTTGCAGGAGCGATATAAAAACCATATACCAAATTGTAGACCAGTATGAGAAAGAAGTTTAAAAATTTTTAGATAGGGCTTTACAACTGATATAGACTTAGGAGATTTTGAAGCAAGTTTAGTTAGCATATTTTCAATCAAATAATGTTAAAACCTCATAGACCAAAAATATTGGACTTATGAGGTTTGATAGTAAACAGAAGATACATTCAAAATTAATTGATGAACTTTATAAGTTCATTTAAATATATGCCGTGTGTTTCGTTCATCTTGATCCAAAAAACAATCAATATTATTCGTTTAAAACATATACGCGTATACGCCTTAACAATGCTTTAAAAAACCGATAGTTACGAAGTTAACCCTCCAAGTGGTTTCGACGAGATATCTCACCCATCAAGATCTGATTAATTTTGCTAATGAGGAGATATCTCGTCATAAGGATTTTGCCTATTTTTTGTGATAATGAGATCAAGATCTGGTCTGCTTTCTCCTAATGACGAGATATCTCGTCCATCAAGACATGGTCAGTTACTAATGACGAGACACCTCTTCGAGACAATCATCAGGATGATTAACCCTCCCAGTGGTTTCGACAAGATATCTCATCCATCAAGACCTGATTAATTTTGCTAATAATGAGATATTTCTTCATCAATATATTGCCTATTTTTATAATGACGAGGTCAAGATCTGGTCAGTTTTCTTCTAATGACGAGATATCTCGTCCATCAAGACATGGTCAGTTACTAATGACGAGACACCTCTTCGAGACAGCCACCAGGAGGGTTAAGTGGATTCGTCCGCTGAATTGAAACGTTGACATACCCTGTCTTCTGTCTATTGAGCGTGAAGAAAATGCGCATTGTGTGTTGGTAATATTGTTTATTTATTGTGATTTATTCAAAACACTCGACTAGTTAACCATGTCAACAATAACAATAATTTTATACCAAAATACCATTAGATCAGATGTACTGAAAATGAAAACAAAAGTAGCGGCGCAGAGCACAGAAATAGCCACCCATTACGGTCATGAACTGCCATTGAAACACATCACTCGCAATTGTCATTAAATACCATCTATGGACTATCAAACGATACTAGCGCTGCTCCCACGCTCTCGATAACCCCGGAGTTATTGAGATTTGCAATCGGTCACATAATTATGCTGCGTTCTTCGCTAATCTGTATCATATTATAAGCATAGTTATATGTCAAAAAATGAAAATGTGTATTTATTTGTCTCACGTCTTATCGCATATTACTTTATATATAAAATATGACAGCCTCAATGAATGCCAAGAGAGATGTGCTCAAAAGTGTTCCTTACTTTCCGTATACTTTAATATTTCATAAAATATCAGTTTCCTCTCAGCCTTTAAAATAAAGCTTGAAATGGTGAGGAATTCCGAGGTTTCGTGGTATTTGCTAAAGGAAGTATATAACAACCAATTTATTAGAAAGATAACATCGGAAGAGTGGTTAATCAACAGTTTCGAAATGCGGCAAACCGCAAGGGACCATTACATTGTGCTTTTATGTATTGTTTTTATCTTTGTACGGAAAAATAACCTTCCTATAGACTCTAAAATAAAGGATAAGACAATGTATTTTATGGTTTACTCAATATATTTTATTTGTTTTAGCTGAGATAAGTAAAGATGTCAGTTGTAGTACCCAAGGTATTACTGTCGACAAACAAGCAAACATTAAAAGTGTGAAAGAAAGTTAAAACAGATACTTTGCCCGATTCCATAACATCTTTGAGGAAATTTATATACTATTTTACTTTCGTATTGATAACTTTATATCACTAATTTAAGTTACGGTGTGAATAAATATAATTTATAATTTCTTAAAACAGCTATAAGATTGTCGAGAAATTCCAACACTTATTTGTTTGAATTTAATTTATTTCTTTATCAAGCTTCTAATTTGGAGAGAATTAATAAATGTTTTACAAAAATTCCTTACTCTATTTGTAATAGGGAATTTAAGTGTAAAATATTAAATATTAAATCACTGATTTGAAATTCTTTCTAATAGCTATTGTTAGGGCTGGAATTTTGATGACTTAACAGTCGCCAGAAATGTTCTATATAAATGCAAATACGACCAAAAACCTACAAAAATGTAAAATAAATTTAATGACAAAATAGTACATCTTTTTCTAGAAAAACATTTTATAAAAGGAAAAGTTGCATGAAACAACAAAACAAAATCTAATCTAAACATCCCTTATACGACAAAAATATGCTTAAAAATACAATTTAACTATTTACAGTTTATCACCCAAACCAAAAGTCCTTATTTTGTTAATATAAAAGTAGCCTATAAAATAAAATAATATAAATACTATAAAACTAACATTTTCTGGTAGTTCCAAAATCAAACTGAAAATTTGAATTTTATTAACGAAAACACTTCATTGAATATTTTCGTTTGCTATTACAGTTTTTATATCATTAGTCCAAAATTGGAAAAAGAGCAACAACTATGTGCAAAATTTCAAAAGAATGATTTCAATGGCCTGCCAACAAAATTCTAGGCCCTGAAAAATGCATCAAAATTCCTTAACAAAGGCACATAAATCAGCTCATTTTTTATGAAATACATTTCTATTTACTCGAATACCGTTTCAGTCTTATTAAAAAACAATTGAAAAAATTGAAATTCTAGTACTAGTTATGTTATAAAATAAGAAAAAGAACTCAGAATAGTCAATAGATGGCATAATATACTGTTCTCCAAACCAGTGGTTTTATAGTACTTTAAAAGTATTTATTGACCATCCTTGTGGTTGTCTCAAGGAGGTATTTCGTCGTTAGCAAAACTGATCAGATTTTGATGGACGAGATATATCGTCATTCGAAGAAAACACGATCATTAGAAGAAAACTGACCCGATCTTGATCTCACCATCCAAAAATAGACAATATCTTGATGACGATATATCCTGTCATTAGCAAAACTGGTCATATCTTGATGGACTGGATACCTCGTCTAAATCACTGAAAGGGTTAAGCCCGTTTGAATCATTTGGCCCATAAGTGACACATTTTTGGAAAAAAAAAACCATACACCTCTACTTTTTTATAAATAATCTATTAATAATCTCATTTTTGCGCATTCGTATAGTTACTATATTTAATGTAAAACTTTCTGAATTCATTTATTCAAAAAGGTAATATTTCATTATTCCACAATACGAAAAATTCATGATCTTCAATATATTCATTTGAAGTAAGTCATGATTTTAAAGTTGAAAAGCATATGCAATAGTTGAAGGAGTTTTATTAGTGATATTTACAGCGAGTTTAAATAAGTAGTTAAGATAAAAATGTAATTAATTTTAAAATGATAAATAACAAATTTTCAATCCAAAAAATTACAAGTTCAGCTGTGTTTGGAAATCTATCTTAAAGCTATGCGGATAGCTTCGCTTTAGTATTATTCTGGATAATTTGATAAAGTAAGAGAATAAGTACTATTAAATTTCGCAGAGCGGTGGATGGGATTTTAAATAACTATTTAATTCTAGTACAAGAATGTGTTAGAATAATCCTGATTTTTAAACCGTTTTATGCGTACAAACTCTTTAGTAGATAAACGAACGCAGGTGTCTAAAATCTCTTCGCAGATACAAAAACCTTTCCTTGACAAAAACTGTTGATCGGAATTGCCAACCTATCCTGAATTCACGTTTTAACGAACGGTTTCTCTGGAAGAAAACTTTTTATTGGTTGACGTTTCTTTTATTTCTGCGATGAAATAATTTCCCACAACATTCGGTTTCCTTCTTGTTCTACTTCTTTTTCTTCGAACTCTCAATTTGTCTTTTTTACTTTTGTTCTTCCAGAAAATTCAAAGGAATTGTCATAAAGTTAACTTTTCTCTTTCTTCCATAATGTTTCAAAGCTACCTGCGAGCCCCACACGTGGGTACTAATATAAAAAATCAGAAGTTGGGAATTTTTATTTTAAGCACGTTTCCTAGGAATTTATGAAATTTCAATTCTTATTTTGACGGCATCTGAATGAGCTTCAGTTCAAAAAGTCTTCTAAAGAGGAATTTGAGGGAATAATATTTTCAGCAATCCTTTAATATCTGATTTTTTGAAAGAGTAAAGTTTTTCAATCTGCTACTAGTATGAAACTAATCTAAGCAGTCGCGTAGCCAGGATCTCATTGAGGAGAATCCAAAATAATAAGTTGTGTCATAAAGTTAACTTTCCTTTCTTCCATAATGTATCAAAGCTACCTGCGATCCTTACACCATGGGTATTAATATAAAAACCCAATGGAAGTTGAGAATCTTTATTTTAGCACTTTATTGGAATTTATGAAATTTCAATTCTTATTTTGACGGCATCTGAATGAGTTTCAGTTCAAAAAATCTTCTAAGGAGGAATCTGAGGGAATAATATTTTCAGCAATCCCCTAATATCGGATTTTTTGAAAGAGTAAAGTTTTTCAATCTGCTGCTAGTATGAAACTAATCCAAGCAGTCGCGTAGCCAGGATCGCATTGTGGAAAATCCGAACTAAGAAATTCATTTATGCCAGATAAGGATTTGGGTCTTATGAAATATTCACACAGCTTCTCTAAAAGTCTTTTATATCTTACATTTCGTCACACTAGGTTAATTTTAAAATATGGATTGCGTAAGCATGAAAAGATTCGGGTGCAGAAAGTATTTCAGAAAGGTTGTTTGTCAAAAGTATTTGAAAAATGGCATTTACTCTCCAAGTGATTTCGACGAGATATCTCGTCATAAAAATATTGCCGATTTTTTATGATGGCAAAATCAATTTCTGATGAGTTTTCTCCTAATGACGAGATATCTCGTCCATCAAGATCTGGTCAGTTTTGCTAATGATGAGATACCTCGTCGAGACAAACACCAGGAGGGTTAAGTACCTATTCAATTTTTTTTATTTATCTGTCACGTTTGACAGGGGTTGACCTCATCATCTGACCATGGTTCAAAATTACGAGGTATTGTTCTTGGATCATTCCCTGCGGGATTGATCCCGGACTTTAGCCCGTTGTGTTGCTTCAGTGTTCAAATTCAACTACCCAACTACTTTTCAAGTTTGAAGCGTTGACACGATAGGGTGATTCGAAAATTTGTGAAATGGCTATGTTATGACAAATTAATAACAGTCATGCATTCATATTTTCTAGTAAATGATTCATTTAATAGCCCATTAATTAATCTTATAACTGTTATTTAATATCACAAAAGTAATGTATGTAGTTTAATATTTAGCCCTCTGAGAGTTTCACCCGCATATGTCCTTAATTCAAACTTCAGTTTTTCCTGCATAGCTTCTAACTAGTTTTTTGACCTTCCTGACTAATAGAATCTTTTCTAGAATTCTTTCAAACAATAGATGTGGTTATTTAACCATTTGATGTTTTGTGAGGTAAAAACAATGCTTCACTAATCGGAAATGTAAAGATAAAATGGTTATTTTGTGAAATGATATCAAAACAAGAACCCAACTATTTTTTTATTTTTATATCATTTTACCACATGCAAAAATAAGAAAGTTTAGGCCAGAAAAATATAAAAATAAGAAATGAATACGAAACTATGACATAGGATGTGGTTATAGAACATACAAGTAGATATAAAAATATAACATAGATGTAGATATAGAAAATAGACATAAAAATATTATGTAGATGTAGATATAGAATATGGATATTTATATAAAAAATATTAGAAACAGAATATCGATACCGATATAAAATATGAGATAGATGTAGATAGAGATAGAGATATAAAAATATGGCTAGATGCATATAGAATATAGATTCCATTATGTGACTATGAATAAAGATATGAAATCTATAAAAATAAGAATGGAGTGTTTGTACATTGAATATTTTCAACCCAATTCTCTATCCGTTTTGGACCCGTCTGATACTAAATCCATCTCTTGAGCGTTTGGTGTCTTTCCATCTGTCTGTCTGTATGTATGTGTGCGTTCGTACTACTTCCAAACGGTTGAATGTATTTTCATGAAACTTTGCATACTGTGAGTTCTTACATTCATTTAGTAACTGAATTTTGTTGCGTAAATCTGTCCTTCCGTCTTCCCGTTCTATGTTTGATTTTTTGTCTGTGTGTTTGTACAAGTGTCACATAAGATTTGTTCACCATATTTTAATTTAATGTTTTATATTTGCTACACCACATCTTACTTTAGTGAATGCATTATTTGAAATTTCTTTGCTTACATATTTAGGTAAGTTTCACGTTAAAACATCAGGGTAACTATACTTAAATCGACCATAATTTGGTAGTTTTGGTGTAGCTGGAAGCTATATTGAGCATTGCAATTACTTGGAATGTTTTATCAGTACTGCTGAAAAATCAATTATTGTTCCAAACTATTTTTACGGAATTTAAATTATAATACTTTTGTATTTTGAGCCTTATTTATTTTCTTTGCGAATTATAAAGTATTTCCGAATATTTGGGAAAGACGATAATTTGCATTAAAACGAAAACTCGTGTCCGTTTGCCATGTGGGTCATTCTATGTGAAATTAGTAAAAATCAGAAAACCTGTGGCCGTAGGGTGATAGATTTTCATGAAATTCGCTACAGGGATAAGTTTATGCATAAATAACGATAGAAAAAATATTTTGGCTCAAAATGAAATATTTTGGAAGTTTCAGGGATTTTATTGACTTGGAACTTTGAAGAGCAGTTGTGAAATCGCTTGATGCTGCATGTTTGAAGATATCTTTTTCAAAAACTACTTAAAGTAGACAACAATGTTTCATATTTTCGTAATCTATGAAGAATTTTCTTTTTATCTATTTGGAAACAATTTTAAACATCATATTTGAGCTAACAATTAGTAGCGGAAAATGGGGAAAATAGTCGATTTTGATTGAATTAAAAAGGTTTCATGGGCTAATGGAATTTAAATGCATCGTTGAAATTCATGCCAGATACAGTGCTAGGTATGATAAAACTAATGCCGAAGTTTGGAAGTCGGCTTTATTTCCTTCATCTTCCAAACAGCAAAGGAAAATTATAAAATGAGTTTTCCACTTAAAATAGGCAGGCAAAATTAAATGAAGGACAACTCCGACGAAAACTATATTTTGGAAGAATATAGTTTAATGTCTATTACTTGTATAAAAAAAATTCAGGATTGTATTTAAAGTCCCAAAGCAACAATAACAAAATCAGAAAAGCGCAAAACACGTTCTTGCCCATCCAATCAATGGGCTACTGAAATTTCGTCACCAAATGACTATCCTGTAGGTCTACAACGGGTTACCATATCCATCAGTATCGCCCTAACTGGCAATGTTTATTATCGCCAATCATACATTTCCTTCCCATTCTATGCATATTACTCGTTTCAAATGACAACAATGAAATAGAAACAATGAAACCCCAAATCAACAATGAAATATCAAATTATTTTTAGCTTTTGAAGGAAATTATAAAAATAGGACATCAAATCACAATTGAAAACGCTTAAACATTTAAAATTTTTGATTGTCTTCAAATTCATTTTCAATCTGATAAACATATCTTGTTCAATTTCGTAGTTGCTTAAAATGAAAATTTTCTACTGCTGCCGAATTCTTGAAATCTTTATTTATTTCACAAGTGATTGTGATAAATATGGAACAAAGATTCGTGAGTTATGTACATTTGGGAGAATCGAGTATAACAAAGATGCTTAAATTCTTTTTTTCTCTCAAAATTAGTGTTCACCTGACTAATAATGCTTAATATTTACAAAACACATTTCATATTCACAAGTAGTAGTATTTAATATTTACGCTTCCAAAGGAAAAAGCAAATCGAAAAGACTTCTTTAAGAAAATGAACTTTCTACCTAATTATTTCACTGATGAAAACACTCCTTGGATAAAGCAAAAAAGACTTTAAAAAGAAGTTCCTGTAAAATTTTGCACGTGCACCATAATAACAGTTATTTCATTCTTATATCGTATTTTTTATATTATCGAAGGTTATAACTCTCATTATCAGCTGCGATAAAAAAACAAAATTTATGCCTAGTTAAAAATTTTCCTGAGATAAAAATAATCAAATTACAATTGTGAAAATTTCAGAACATATAATAGACATTTTGCTCTTTTATGTTGAAAAGTTTTGAAGTTTTCGGAGCTTTCCCTCACAGCGAAATATGCATTTTTAAAAATTGAAAAATCGTATTTGGCCATAATTTTACTTTTAAATGTTTTTCTTTTTAAAGGAGTAGCAATACAATCACCAAATTACTCCACGCTATTTGTTAGGAAAGGCTCTTCATTAAGAATAATTTTTAATATTGTCTTTCCTTTTCTAGAGATACCAGAGCAATTTGAAATTTGTAGCAAATTGGCAAAATTTCTATTTTCGTCGATCTCAGATTCAGCAATGACGGCTATTAAATTATATTCTGACGTTTCCTAAGAGATCTTTTCTTGAAGAATGCAACGACATAAAATTTTTTAATTTGTTTCAATAACTTATTGAAATATAGGGTCGCAAACAGGCCACTTTTAGTGCTAGAAAATCTAAATTTGTGTGACCTTGAACTTTAAATGTTAATTAACAAAATATAGATTTCTGAAACCTAATATTTTGCAGTTGGTCATTACTATATGTGATCTATTTAAAAACTGAATTCGTTAAAATCAGTGATGTGTCAGCCACAGCCGATTTGCTCATTTTGCGTGGATGACCCATGTGCAGTGTTATTTTCTGTTTCTTTCGCTCGGAATTAATTTCGCATTTTTAATTTTTTTCTAATTTTTAGTTGTAAGTTGTGGCAACTGTGCGAGATCAAGAGGAAAAAGAATCACGGATTTGTATCTTTAGAACAACTTTTTATCGCCAACTTTTATTTTGTTTCATTTCGATGTTTTCTTTTTTGTTTTAAATATTTATTATTTTAATAAACTGCAATTCCTTTTCATCAGACGCAATACCACCGCAAAGTATTTGATTTAAAGCGGCATATAAGTTAGAATAAAGCAAATTTTAAGTGGAATTGTCTTTATTGAAAGAACGTTAAAGTTAAAAAAATCCAAACTAGGACTTTTGAACTATTATAAATTCTTTGTCATATAGAGACAGAAGGTCAAGATGGCTTATTTTACGAATTGAAGTTATACTTAAGCAACTTATATAAGAAAGGTTTTCTTAAAACAATGATATTTTTAGAAGATATCAAATCGATTTACCATTTAAAAAAGTGGTAATAGATTACGTTTGTACCGAAGACATTCAATTTTAAAACAAGTTCTTTTATTATTGCACGTGCCGCAAAACGGAATTTTCAAGAAACTACGCGTATCCACTTTTAAACAAACTTAGTGATAAATATATTATATGAAATTGTTTTGTCATCTTTCCCTTAATGATGACGAAATTCGAAAATGTCGCAAACCTGGTTCAAAAGTGTACCTTTAGCAGGGGTGCTATATATGTTAAAGGCATTACATGGATGGATATGTATGTACTAGGATTTTTGTCCAAAGTAGGTTGTAGAAATTACAAAAATGTTGAAAAGGTGTTAAAAAATGATTTTACTCACACTTAAATGATTTGGCATTTTTCTAGGAAAGGAAAGTGATTAATTTCTGATACTTTCAATCTATAGTTAACCAATTCAACCCGAGTAAGATCGGGCAATTTTGCTAGTTAGATATAAAAATGTGATGTAGATATAAAAATACGACATAGATGTAGATATGGAATATAGCTGTAGATATAAATATATTACTAGATCTATATATAATATATACTACGTTATGTAACTTGATTGAATAAAGTTGGTTGGTTGGGTTTTTATGGCGCAAGGGTCATATTTGGTTATTCTGCCCATACATAATGATTGAATATATATATAAGTATGACAGACGTAGATACAGAAAATAGATAGAAAAAAATGAGAGAGAGAGTATGCTCTGACTATTCCGCTAAATTCATGTATCCATCGACTCTAAGACATTAAGTAAGAAATGTTGAAATACAAATTATATTTAACTCTGTGTTGGTATTCGGCGTATTGCTTCCTTCGTTGTTTAATTCAATTATGTACCTTGATCGAATAAAGAGAACGCGCCCTGCCACAATCTTAGTTTCATTTTATTCCAAGGCATTTCCTTGTCACGTACTTCTAAACCACGTCCTTTTTGTCTTGTTCTGGCACCTTTTTGTCGTTTTAATGGATTTCTTTTCTAATGTTCTTCACCCAACTCTGATGACTACTTGTTCGCAATTAACAGACAACTTGATGAATTCTATTTTTTTCGTTTTAAATTTTTTAGGTTACATTTCCCCATACCTTTAGATGTCCTGCTGTGTGTTGGAATTGCTATCTTTCTTGGAGGGCTTGCTTTCAAATCCATACCTCTACAATTTTTCATTAGTTTAGTTCCAATATGTTCGTTAATTTATTAATATCTTATTTTCATCTTTTGCTTTCTTTTTAAGTTGAGTGACATTCCATTTGCAGATATCTTACTCCATAAATAGTTTTCTCAAGAATCTTATTAATTTTTTTCAACTTTTAAAAGTTGCTGGGTTTATTTATATAAATCCATTTAGTAATTTTATCTTTCATTTACTTTTACTTTCAATTTCATGCTTTTGATCATTTCGTTGATCAACATATTTTAAATTATCAAATCATCATTGCTTCATATTCAGTATTCACTTTTTCATATTGTATGTACCCAACATGTTTCTAATCTACTATAGATCCTTTATTCAATAACTGTTTTACTCTTTCATTTTTCTACTAAACTTTTAGGATTGGATTTTTATATTACTCAATTCATTACTCTTATCATTTTATCTTCACCTGCTTTTATTATTTTATCTTGCTTTTGGTGTAATTTGTCGAGCTTAGAACTTTGCATCAAAACCACTCAACAATTTATGGATTTAGTTTCTAAAAACTTAAATTAAAGTTTTTAAAACTTAATTAGCTTCTAAAAACTTAAATTAAAGTTTTTAAAACTTAATTAGCTTCTATAAACTTAAATTTGTTCTAACAAAATAATATTGCTACGAGTAAATCAAATTTTGAAAAAGTTAAGAATCCGCCTTTAAGTCTTCTAAAAGAATCCATTGTATCAATCCATCCATAATAGCACTCCACCTTTTTATTCTCCATCACTAACTAAATTTTAACGAACTAAAATTTTATTCACTGACTCTGCGAACTCTATACTGGGTAGCAGTGACTCATTGGACTTGCCCATTACGCTAGCAATTTACAAGTTGTAGCGGCGCAAGTTCGATTCCTGTAAATTTCCTTGGGTGCATTACTTTCTTCTGTGTTAGTAAAGCTTTCCTTGTGTATATATTCCTTTACTTGCCATGATTTTGTGCAGCTTAGCGAAATATGTCCTTTGCGCCATAAAACCCAACCGAACTTTTTTATACTTATAGGCTGTTTATTTTTTATTTATCTCTGTTCTTTAGTATATATAATAACCCGTTGTAGTGCTCCAGTCCGACGTTAGCTCCAGTCGTGGTTGTCTTAGCGAGGTAGCTCGTCATTTGAAAAACTGTCCGTATCTTGATGGACGAGATATCTCGTCATTATTAGAAAACTGGCCAGACTTTCATCTCGTCGTCATAAAAAAAATCGGCAATATCTTTATGACAACATATCTCGTCAAGTATTAGCAAATTGATCAGATCTTGATGGACGAGATATCTCGTGGAAACCACTTGAGGATTAACAACCCAATCCAATTTTCAATGTATATTAATTTGTTGTTTTGTCAGTAGCTTTTTGTTTTTCAGTATACATTAATTTGTTGTTTAGTCAGTTGCTTTTTGTTTTTCAGTATATACATGAATTTTTTTGCAAAATATAATGACCCGTTTACTCAAATACTCTTGATAATTTACCTAATTTTTTATTTTGTTCGTTAAGTATGCATTTTGTGTAAGAGGGTTGCTACTGTGAAAGCATTTCATAGAATATACTTCATCAAAATCGGAAATAAATGCCAATTGTGATTCACTAATTCACACAATGAATTCATAAATCTATGCAAGGATGCATAGGCTAGAGATCCCTCAAGATTCTTAAAGGATTACCAGTTAATTAAACTAACTTTTAACTAATTTTCCGTTTTGCCTTCTAATTACGCACTTTGTGTGAGAAGGTGGTTATTGTGAAGGTATTTCACAGAATATACTTCATTAAAATCAGAAATATATACCGATCACGACGTTCGCATACGGAAGTCATAAATCTGTGCAAAGCTATATAGGCAAGTCATTCCTCAAGGTGCTTAAAGAGCTCCCAATTCCAATCGTAGCATCGCATGGGTGCAGTTGACTGGAAATTGGATCATGTTTCTAGTAAACTTAGTAGGGCATGTGTGTACAGTAGCTGTGTATGATACAATAATCCGGCTACCATAATAAATCTCCTGAAAATTTGTCATGCTAAACTCAAGTCCTTTAATATTGCATTGCGTTGTTGGAGTAATCAATAGCTTGGTTATCAGTATTTCAAAGCTTGTATTCACTATCTCATAATATGCCATTATTGTCACAGGAATTATTACAGTAATAGTTGTGCAGTCATGTGTTCTGGCTATTATCAATTACAAAGCAGCACACAGGGAATTCAAACTTCGTGGTATACAATAAATAATGTTTAGATTTAGATTTATGTGCATAACAAAGAGTATTTGCAATATCTACTATTTTAGTCCTTCATCTGAATATTAATTCAGAAATGACACCCATTGCCTAGTTACCATAATAATTACAGGTTTTCACTTTTCATTAAGGCGAATAGTGAAATTATTAAGGAAAATAAATTTGTAATCTTTTTCAACTAGTGTTTTCCAGTTAATATGCATATTTCACTACTATTGCCAATACACCAATGAACAAAATTAAGACTTGTTTTTATTGCTTTTCAATTAAGAAATTTTACGATCTTTTAAATAATTTGCCCTATTCTTATGAATGACTTTTCTTTCTGAATGCGGAACTGACCAGCTTGCACTATATACCTATGCCATTACAAATATGTCATGTATGCAATATAACGTTTTGACGAAGAAAACGTCTACCTTTTCGTTGCAGTACTGGATCCCTCGGTAAACATTCGTGCCCCAAAAGTGTACACCAGACTTCCTTCAATAATATGAAAACTTTCAAATGCTAGTTAAAATATAATATCTGAGTTGTGAAGAAAGGAAGAGGTTCAGAGTCTACCGAAATAGGTTCAAGGTCAGATGACGCAATAGTGAGCGCCGCGCGCACCCGTAATTTGTGGTGAAATCGGCCCTTGCTTAAAATCAACTTATTATTACACAGTAGTATTTAACTATAGCAAAGTAACCTATCTCCACCATGAAATACTTTTTGTAGACAAAGTTGCGTTGTCTTATACGTGCCTGCTATATTAACCTTCCAAATGGTTTTAACGAGGTATCTCGTCTTTTTAGATCCGATCAGTTTTGCTAATGACGAGATACCTCGTCGAGACAACCACCAGGAGGATTAGCTCTTCATTTTGTCACTCTAAATTTTGAGGAAAGAAAATATGGTACTTCAACCTAATGCATCTTTTGCAACAAATAAATACAGTTCCCCTTTCTTGACAAATACAAAATACAGTTCATACTTAACATAGGAATTAATAGCAGCTCCATATTTTTACAGCTCCGCTATTGCTGAGTTTTTTATGATGGCATGATCAAGAACTGATCAGTCTTTCTTCTAATGACGAGATATCTCGTCCATAAAGATCAGGTCAGTTTCGCTAATGACAACCACCAGGAGGGTTGATCCTTCATTCTGTCACACTAAACCTTTACTTAGAGAAAAGAAATTATGACACTTCAACCTAATGCACCTTTTGCAACGAATCGATGCAGTTCCCCATTTCTTGACAAACAAAATACAGTATATATATATATATATATATATATATATATATATATATATATATATATACATTTATATGTATATATATATATATTCTCGTCCACCAAGATTTGGTCAGTTTTGATAATGACGAGATACCTACGAGCGAGAGCTAATGAGAGCTAACAAGCACCAGGAAGGTTAGTTCTTCATTTTGTCCCTCTAAACTTTACTTAGAGAAAAGAAAATATGGTACTTCAACCTAATGCACCTTTTACTACAAATAGAAGCAGTCCCCCATTTCTTGACAAATAAAAAGCAGTTTATACATATAATAGGAATTCATTTTATCTCCCTATTTTTAAAGCTCACAAAACGTGTCTATTACATCTCAACGGCACAATGGCTCTTGTTTCCATCTTTAACGGAACTTCACCTTTTGCTTCTCCTTGTTAAACCACTTATTTCGCGTATAAAATAGGTTAGAAAATATAAAAGTTGATAGCGCATAAACATTGCCATCTCGTAACTGTCCATTTGATGACTCGTTTCTCTAAGGTGCTGCATTGTAATATACCCGCCACATTGGTGACGACATGGACTTCAAAACTCTGTATTAGAGGGGCAAAATATTATGACAATAATCCTAATATTAATAAAAAGGAAGGAGCACTCAAAGCGGTCTTGAGAGTCCTATAAAATTCGGTATTCAATGAGTGTGCCTAGAAACACAATAAATGGTTGGCTTTCTTCCCTGAAAAGACGACAATAAAAAGTTTAAAATGCTCACATTTTATTTTATACACCCACTTAGGTATACACTCATGACTGAGAACGGCGAGGACGGCTCTCACAATATGCATCTAGGGATGCATTATAAAACCATGCGACTAAACGGCTTTTGCGGGAATACGCAAAGAGCTAGTTTAAAGAGTAGATTTAATATTTGCGGAAAAAATGGATATTTTTAAGGTAGCAAAGAATTTTACTGCAAGGGTTTTGATTTAAAGTGAGCGAAATCGCCTCACACTCGACGCAAAGGCGGTTGAATAATCTTCTTTATAATGTTATCAAGCCACATTTACTTTATCGCATGCTTTGCAGCTTTACCGGTTATTTATACCAGGGTAGGAAACTACGGAATAAGGGCGTTTCACAAAAGGCTTTTACCATTGGCGTCTTTGACACACGCAGGCATTGACGGTGTCAATAACTACTAGTTTGTTTTGGTAGGTAGATATTTTAATTAACATCGCACAGGAACAAAAAAAATGGGCTATTGGCCACGGTCCGGGATCAAAATTTGTTTTGGGCCGTGATGGAAGATAGATGTGTGCTGCTCTCTCCTTCGGAGTACCATAGGTTGGTTGGGTTGGGTTTTAAAAAGCAAGGGCCATATTCGGCTTGCATATTGCAGCTTTACTGGTTATACATTGTACTGACAAAAGTCACGTGGAGTAGAAACAAAACATAGCATTTATTTTGGGGTCTGACTATAAATTTAAATTTTCATTTTCAGTCCACATCCACGTGGGTAACTACAGAGCTAACTACTAGTGAATATAGACTGAAATTTAAGGAAGGAATGTCCTACAGAAATGTGCAAGTCCTACAAGTCCTAGGGGACTGAACTGTAATAGGCCTCTTCATAAAATTAGTGATTAGTCAAAATGGTTCAGTCCCCTAGGACTTGTGCTCATGATGGTACGTATATCAAAATTCTAAATATGGTTATTTAGGGATAATAAAGTGTGACTGCTACTACAGTGTTTAGATTTTGATATAAAAATTTGCACATTTCTGTAGGACATTTCTTCCTTAAATTTCAGTCTACACTCACTAGTAGTTAGCTCTGCAGTTACCCATGTGGATATGGACTCTGAAATTGAAAATTTAAATTTATAGTCAGACTCCAAAATAAACGCTGTTTTGTTTCAACTCCAGGTGTCCGGTGACTTTTTTCAGTACAGTGTATATACCTAAGTAGAAAACCTTTCAACAGAATAAAGATGTTTACACACACACCGTAAAAACCGTAGGAGTCGGTTCTTACCGTTGGAATATTTCACACAGGCCTGCATTGACGGGGCCAGTAACTAGTTTGTTTTTGGCTGTGATGAAAGAAAGATGTTTGGTATTGTCAACAGACGTTATCTCCTTGGGAGTACCTTGGATTGGATGGGTTAGGTTCTTAAGGCGCCAAGGCAATACTTGGCCAAGTTTTGCCAATCACAAGACATACAATATCAGGTAATGGACATACATAGACAAAGCAGAATTTGGCTTCTAACCCACACCGACATTGACGGGCCGATAACTAGTCTGGTTTTGGCAGTTGGTGATGTGTGCTTCTGTCTCATTGCGAGTATCTATGGTTGGTTTGTGATTTCAAGGTGCCAAGGCCATACTTGGTCAAGTTTTGCCAAACACAAGGCAGACAATATCAAGTAATGAACATACCTAGATAAGGAAAGTTTAGGCGTCTTTGATACACACCGACATTGACGGCGCCAATAACTAGTTTGGTTTTGGCCGTGATGAAAGTCAGATGTGTGCTGTTGTCTCATTGGGAATATTTTAGGTTGATTGGTTTGGGTATTATGGAACAAGGGCCATATTTGGCTAAGTTGCGCCAAACAAAAGACAGATAACATCACGTAATGGGCACACATACAGAAGGAAAGTTTTGGTGTCTTTAACACACGCCAGCATTGACGATGCCAATAACTACTTTGTTTGTGGCTGTGATGAAAGAAAGATGTGTGCTACTGTCAACAGACGTTATCTCCTTGGGCTATTGTCCTTAGGTTGATTGGGTTGGGTTTTTATAACGAAATAAAAAGGAATTCTAGAATTTCGATGTATCTGCATGCTCGGTGTCTCCAAATATCAAACAAACCCCGATGTACTTTCTGTATTCGGTTTAATAGTATTCTACATAAATCGTGGAATCCTAGGCAGGCCGTATATTGGTCCCAACATCATTCCTACGACTCCAAATAGATTGCAATAAGTCATACGTGCATTGGATTTATGATGCAAGAGCCATATTTGGAATAATTGCGCCAAACACAAGACAGGCAACTTCAAGTTATGGATTTACACAAAAGGAAAGTTTTCTGACACAAAAGAGAGGGTAAGTCAGAGGAATCGTAGCTGTGCTGCTTAGAACTCACAGCAGAATTAGCAAAACTGTCCAGATCTTTATGGACGATGTATCTTATCAATAAACCAGATCTTGATCTTGTAATCATAAAAAATCGCCAATTTCGTGATGGCGAGATATTTCGTCATTAGCAAAATTGGTTAGATCTTGATGGAAGATATATCTCGTCCACTTGGAGGGTTAAGCACCAGGATATTATAGGATGAGAAGATGTAATTAAAACATCCCTGTGTCTGATTTGTCGAGTCTAACGCCAGCTGCATTTGCTGAAGTTGGCGAACGGATCGGTCTGTGTGAAATCATACATTTGATTACATTACAGTTTCCGGTTTTGTTGGTGTATGAGAAAACGCCCTAAAGTATGAAAATTTTCCTTTATGCAAGATTCGGTTTTAATATTACTTGATTAAAGCAAACCATTCAGGAGAATGAATACATAAAAAGTTCCATTAATATAGGAGTAAATAAATTCCACAGGAGAAATTGAAAGTTTTTCATCAAATAAAAAATCAGTGTTAAATATGGTGTTACAAATATCTGGATTGAAAATATTTTAGCTTTTACAAGATGGTAGGAAAAGGTTTAGTTTTTATCCATGGAAAGCGTTTTTTATATTGTCAAACAGAACATTCTCTTTAAAATGAGTGTTCCTTTCCTTAAAGTGGTGTAGTAATTACTTAATTCCTGGTTAGAACAGCTGAAAAAATTATCTTTTTTTAAGTTAATTAAAAGTTTTTTACTAGCTGTACCAAAGTGATTAAGGCAATTATTTCGAAGTTTCAGTAATGCACATATTTGTTTTAATATTAGAATGCTAAGTTTTAGTTAGTGATATATTTCTTATTTATTTATACATTATCTTAGTGCAAGTCCAATGATAAATGAAGTATCCTTTAATTAGAGACAACCCCAATACATCACCGATGTTACACAAATAAAGGAAACAGTTTATTAATTTTGAGAGATTTTATTCAATACTTACGAAATACAATATATCCGAAACTTTAGATTTAGTAGAATGAGCAAGTTAGTTTTGTTGTTATTTGACCAAAAAGCACTTATAAAACTATCGTAATTAGTATTTTATTGAATAATTTCCTTATTTGTGAGAAAATTCAGGTCCTGTTTGTCTAAATGTGTTCAAATGGAGATAATCTAAGATCTTTTAAGATCCAAAATCCAATCAATACAGCAAGAGGAGTGATGCAAACGACGCCTTTCTGTCGTCATATATCAAAGCACTGGAAGTAGTAGATGCACTAAAAACAGATTTATCTGTTCACTGGTAGTGCTTTTCCGTGAAATGGAGCTCTAATAGAAACAAAGTATCAAGACACTAAGACGTACAGGAGATCTAGGATCTTTTGGTTATTTTCCCCTATAGAGCAATAGTTATTTATTTTGTTCAATTGCCCATAGACATGGGGTCAGGCATTGATTTGTTTAATGAGTTGAAAACACGTGAGGCATTAGAGTACAAAAAGAAATGGATTTAGCTGCGAATAAAAACAAGTATTGATCATTATTTATTAGATGCTCAAAAGTCAGATTTTACCCCTCCAGGTGATTTCGACGAGATATCTCGCCCATCAAGATCTGACCAATTTTGCTAATGACGAGATATCTCGTCAATATGACATAGCCGATCTTTTTAGATAACGAGATCAAGATCTGATTCGTTTTTTTGCTAATGACGAGATACCTCGTTGAGACAACCAGCAGAAGGTTTAAGTAAGGTAATTTATAGAAGGATAATACATCAATGGCGCATAATAAATTGTGTGTGTGTATGTTGGTGTTGTGTACAACTATCAAAGTAATAAATGACCATATAGCTGGAAAATAGACACTCTCAAGTTTATTCTGTATACCTTTGATTTAAGTCAATATTCCCAGGTAAATATTAAGTCCGTGATTAAACATCCTTATAACTCACCTGAATCCGCTTAGTAGAGTTATGGGAGACCAGTCTTAGACCTGTTTTTGATGCAACATGATTTACAATTTAGGGACTGGACTTACTTATAAAAGCATTACACTCCAGAAAAAATGCATGGGGCTGATGCACGTTAAATCTGTCGTGGCCTTAAATATCCTCATGTTGGAGTGATGTGGAAGTTTTGAGAGTGGATCTTAAGCTCAGGTGTGACCTCGTCACCTGACCGTGGTTCAAAATTACGAGGTGTTGTACTCTGATCTTTCCCTTCGGGATCGTCGCCAATAGCCCCTTGTGTTGACCCAGTGCGACATTAATTCAATTACCAACCTACTAGAAAAAATAATTTATTTTGTCAGGTTAGCCCTCCAGAATCTTAAGCCAAAGAAACCGAAAGTGGTATAAAAAGTTACACAAAACTTACAGAATGTTGTCAGAAAATCACAAAAACTACAGCTTCAACATCAAAACAAATTCTACATCGGTTTCAACTTTCTATAGACATCATAAGTACGGTATTATTTTTCTTCCTTTATAAAAACGCTTTGAAGATCTTTTCAGTTAATATCGAAAACAACTTACGCCACCTGGTTCTTTCTGCTTCTCTTCTACACACTTTATCTGAACCTAACATTTTCACTTAATACTTAGAAAGCCTTTTAAGACTTTTTTAGGGATTATCCATTTCTTCCTCAGAATTCAGAGTGGAGTAATGATTTCCAAGTTTTCAGTTCTCTCTAATAGTTCAGAGTTTACACTTATAAATTAAAGTACCCGCATATACTCACGCCAGCTAATTGGATTCTGTTTTCGGATGATGTATTATTGGACCCTCTAACATAGCAAAACGTGTCCTGACCTAGTAATTTACTTCTTTTGATCATCAAAGCTATCTCGGTTTCGATCATCAAAGCTCTCAAGGAAGCGAAGAAAGCTTTTTTCAGTCAACTTTTTAAGAAAGATTTACCCTGGTCTTGTATAATGCATTCTTCTAAGAACACTGCAAATTTAATTGACACAGTTCATTTACCTTATCTGAAATCGTACAAACAGTGATCTTAAATATGACATGTTTCACGCCCTAGTTAGCTGTTACATAAATTGTAGAAAGCATTCTCACCTGTTCTCTTTAATTCACTTGGCGGTTGTCTGGACGAAGAATCTCGTCATAAATAAAACTGACCAGATCTTGATGGACGAGATATCTCGTCAACAAAAGAAAACTGACCAAATCTTGATCTCATCAACACCAAACAATCGGCAATATCTTGATGACAAGATACCTCGCCATTAGCAAAATCAATCAGAAATTGATGGACGAGATATCTCGTCGAAACCACCTGGAGGGCAAAGAACATACTTCAAGCAGGTGATCCAGAATAGAAGAGATACAGATATGCACAAAACTATTTAACATATTTCCTGACATGAGCTAAATGAAATAGGATTGAGTTGACATGTGAGGTGCAATATTGTATTCTGAAATATTAAAGATAATTAAATGAAATATTAAGATAGTGACAAGCGTATTTGTAGGGTTCATGCTCTTTTTTAACAAATGAGATGGGGTTGCACCTGTGAGGTGATCGATTTTCTCAAGTTACACGAGCATTAATAATGAGTTTTTTTAGAAACAATACGTAGTATATTTTAGGACACTAAAAATTAATTTTTAAAAATATATTATTTAAATTTATAAATAATACATTTTTTAATTATTCTTTTTGTCCCGTGCGATGTAGTAGGTTCAAAAAAGTGAAATGTATACTAAAAAAACTTATTTATTTACAAAATTCTCCTCGTATTTACAGAGGCCGTGGCTCTAAAATAAAGATTCCATGCGAACTTCTACGAGTTCGTATAAAATTTGCACTAAGGCATCATGATCCCCGCATGATATAAAACAGAAGTTTACGCTTCTATAGGCAATTGGCCCAAGTCGATTCCCAAGCCCACGTGATCTGAGATCTCACAGTATCGACTCCGTCCACGTGCTACCGCTATTTCATTAGTCAATGATGCATCTAACTTTTAGTCAACTGTTTTATAAACATTTAATGTGCTTTTAGTTCAGGAGAATACAAAACTTTTCCGACAATTACTTCAAACACAATATGAAAATCCCCAAAGCTTGTAATTTGGCTTTGTTTTTTGTCCTAAGCATTTGATAACCCGCCAACAGCATTTTTTGGGGACATTGAATACGTATTCTAAATATATTAAGTTTAAGATAAAGTACTTCAACTCGTTAAATTATGTATGAATCTGGCTTATTTTCCAACTCGGGTAAATTATAGTTGTCATAAAAATCCTTCCTTCAAAAGAAATGTACCTTTTTCACATTTAAGAATGTTAAATGCAACTCTGACATCCAATTAGCCATATCACTCACATAATCTAGAAATGTGCATTAAAAGTTTAAAAAGTTTCGTCAGAAAATATATCCACTGTTCACAAAAAAATATTTATAAAAGAAATAACATAAAAAGAATCTGACTCATAAAATTACGAAGCAGACTCAAAACATATGACATCTAGATGGTAGGTATTTTAATTAACGTCACACTGGAGCAACACAACGGGCTATTGGTGGCGGTCCGGGATCAGTCCCAAAGGGAAAGATCCGAGGACAACACCCCGTAATTTTGAACCATGACGAGGTCACGCCTGAGCTGGCACCCCATTCTTCAAACTTCCACACCACGCCAATGTGAGGACATTTGAGGCCACGACAGAATTAATGTGCAAGAGCCCCCCTTTGTACACGACGGTGTTTGGCTGGATTCAAACTCGCAACCCTCCGGTTGCTAATCCGTTACTCTTCCAACCGGGCTACCGCGGCCCTCTGACATTTAGAACAGAACACAGAACATTTTAAATATCAAACATCATTCTTAATTTGAAGAACCAATTCTTATTTATATCTTAGAGCATGAACAATTTCTTGCTCCTCCATTAAATAGAGAACCTTCTTCAATCTTAATAAAAATTGCAATTTGAGTTATATATTATGACACAATTCAGAGTAAGTAATAAAGTTAAAAAAGTTGGTAGAAAGTACTGAAAATTAATTTGAATTTTAACGACCCTTTCAACCTAACCCTGATGGTTGTCTCAACGAGTTATCTCGTCAGTAGCAAAACTGGCCAGATCTCGTTGGACGAGATATCTCGCCATTAGAAGAAAACGCGATCACGATCATTAGAAGGAAATTGACCAGATATTGATTTCTTCATCATTAAACAATCGGCAATATCTTGATGGCGACATATCTCGTCGTTTGCAAAAGTGATCAGATCTTGATGGACAAGATATCCCGTCGTAACAACTTGGAGGGTTAAAACCATGTTTCAAAAATTTCACTCGCTGTCTATTTCAAATCAAGGTTTCCCCACAATTCACACAAGTCAAAAAGTAAAAAATAAAGTTAATAGAAAGTACTGAAAATTAGTTTGAATATTTGACGACCCTTTCAACCTAACTCTCTAAGAGGTTTGTCGAGATATCTAGCCCATCAAGATCCGGTCTTTTTCGCTAATGACGAAATATTTCGTCCATCACAATCTGATCAATCTTATTAACGACGAGATACTTCGTCGAGATAAAGCTGGGAGAAATGAAGAAATAGTAAAGACAAATTTTCCCTAGACCAAAACTGGTGACAATTTTGAACAGGTTTTTGCAGACTGACTACTACAGGGCAGATTTCGACACAAAAATAAAGCACCAGGAGGGTTAAAACCTCGTTTCAGAAATAGATACATTTGCAGTCACTGCATATTTCCTAATCAAGGTTTCCCCACCATTCACACAATTTAAAGAGGTAGGTAGGTAGGTAGGTAGTTCATTAATCTCACACTGAAGCACACGACCAATTTCAAAAGTAAATAATGTTGATTGAAAGTAGTAAAATTTAATTTGAATTTTTTGCGACCCTTTCAACCTAAAACCTCATTTCAGAATAGATAGGTTTTCACTCCCTATTTCCAAATCAAGGTTTCCCCATCATTCACACAATTCAAAGAGTAAATAAGAAAGTTGATAGAAAATTCTGAAAATTAATTTGAATTTTTACGGCCCTTTCAACTTAATACTCGTTTCAGAAATAGATTCATTTTCACTCACTGTCTATTTCAAATCAAGGCCTCCCCATCATTCATTCAACCTTTACACAGCGGAAAAAACCTTAATGATTAATTATTTAAGCTCTCCACCCAGGCAAAGTCATTCAAAAAATTTGCATACATAACTCCATTGTGTCCGAAATTGTATCCGAGCCATGAAAGTGAGTCTTTTAAGTAGTAAAAATAGCACAGCTCCAGATAAGAGTCCAAACCTGAATTAATTCAATTCGCTCAACGCATTCCTGGGCCCAGCGCAATTTATTATTCATTACTTCTTAAAGAAGCGAAAGATTCCCGGAAAGCGTAAAAAAAAGTCCCAAACAATGGCTGCAGAAATGAATCCAATCAAAATACTCAGATCGAGGGGCTCGATTGAGCTGTATTTGCTCTCCGAATCGGGATCTCTGTCGGAATAATTCATAACAGATCCCGAGGAATTAGCATAAATGTAATGAGATTTTACAGGCTTTTATTTATCAGACGTTCGCGAGCTTTTGGAAAATGGAAATGAGGTAAATCGCTCCCAAATATGCATTGCTTCATCCTCCTCCGATGGAATTTAAAAATATGAAATATTATTCCCAGCCCTTGCTGATGGAAAGCGGATCTGGGCCGAAGTTTAGGCTAGAATTTCGGGATTCCGTCGTTGATTCCTCTTTTAGGTACGGGATTACCTGTCATTTGAAAGACAGTGCGAGAATTCCAACGTCAGGGAGTAGTGAAAAGACTCATTTGGAGTACTCTCGAGTTTCCCCGAAGAGAAATTTCAGTAAATTAATTCGCAGAATGGAGTGGGCGCATTTTGGACTTCAAAACTTTGGATATGTGCCACTCGTGTGCGGGAGTTTAACGCTTTGGGAGTTTAACTTACTGACTGATTTCCGGAATCGTGGATGCGAAGTTTGAATTTGAAACATTTCATACAGTAGGTAGGTGCAATTCAAATAGCGTGTTTCGAGCACGCATATATTTCAGAAAACGTGTTTTTAGTAGTAGTGTCGGAATAAAGTAACACAATAAAAGGTATCACGACTCGCTTGCCGAAGTTTGAATTTTAAGCATTTCATACGGCAGACTGATTCAATTCCAATTGAATGTTTCTATCACTATGCCTATATTTCAGATAAATTTAGTTTATTAGTAGTATGTTGAAATAAAATAATGTAATAAAATGTTCAGAATTCGCTTGAATTTTAACCCTTCGTTAACCCTCCAAGTGGTTTCGACTAGACATCTCGTCCATCAGGATATGATCAATTTTGATAATGACGAGATATCTCATCATCAAGATGTTGGCAATTTTTTATGATGACGAGATAAAGACCTGGTTAGCTTTTAGAAATTTCAGTAAATTAGTTCGCAGAATGGAGTGGGCGCATTTTGGTTTTCAAAACTTTGGATATGTGCCACTCGTGTCCTGGGAGTGTTTAACGCTTTGGTTTAAACTTCCTGACTGATTTCCTGAATTTTAATTTGAAACATTTCCATATAGTAAATAGGTGCAATTCAAATAGCTTGATTCTATCAAGTATATATTTCAGATGCATGGAGCTGTTTAGTAGTAATGTTGGAATAAAGTAACAACATAATTACAGATCAGGATTCGCTAGCTGAAGTTTGAATTTTAAGCATATTATAGGCAGAGACAGATGCAATTCAAACCTCGTGTTTCTATCACGCTTATATTTCAGATGCATTTAATTTCCTTTTAGGTTTAAATAAAGTAATATAATAATATAGTATATCGGGATACGTTTGAATTTTAACACTTCGGTAATTAAATTTCAATTGTATGCATCTTTTACATCACACAGATGCGATACAAATAGTATGTTTTTATCACGTGTATATTTCTGATACATGTACTTTCTTAGTAGAGTAAAGTAAAACAATAAAATACAAGGATTTTCCCATTGATGTTTGAATTTTCAGCATCTTTTACAACAGATTTAATTCAAACGCATGTTTCTATCACGCGTATATTTCAGATACATGTACATTCTTAGTAGTATAAGGGCCGCGATAGCCCCGTTGGAAGAGTAACGGATTAGCAACCGGAGGGTTGCGAGTTCGAATCCAATCAAAGACCGTCGTGTACAAAGGGGGCTGATGTGCGTTAAATCTGTCGGGGCCTCAAATGTCCTCATGTTGGTGTGGTGTGGAAGTTTGGAGAGTGGGGTACCAGCTCACAGGTGTGACCTCGTCATCTGACCGTAGTTCGAAATTGCCTGGTGCTATCTTCGGGTTTGTTCCCGGACCGTCGCCAGTAGCCGGTTGTGTTGCTCCAGTGTGAAGTTAATTAAAATGCCTACCTACCTTTTTAGTAGTATAAAGTAACGCGATAGGAAATATAGGACGATATGATCAAAAGTGTGCGAACTAATTTAACATTAAGGGTGCGTTTTCTATATTTATAATACGGAAATGTCTCTACTCACATATTCGAAATTAACATTTGACGTAATTCTAAGTTTAGTGTTGGAATTGGATGTTGTCACTGTAAATTATGAAACTGGTACGCAATTTAAACAGTAATTTATTACTAAAACGATGCTTTAAGTAAACTGTATAGATATGAATTTAAGGAAGACATTTTTCCCTATTGAATGGTACTTTAGAATGGGATCTTCTAACGATGCACGAATGAAGAACAACTCCTTTATTTCTACAACTGCTCATTAACCCTCTTAAACTCAAAATCGACTTTTATAGTAGTCACTTTAGTATTATATCTTGTAGTTTTGTTTCATAACACGGGTGTGATGTATGTAAAATAGATTATATGATGGATTAGACATGGGGTAACTAAACTAGTATAGAATATAAATGTTGAAGTGGTGAAAAAAATATTATTTTCCAGACACTTAAATGATATTTGCATTTGAAACGAAAAAGTCATTATTCTGGTCGTGTTTTTATATACAGTTAATGAATTCAACCCGAGTAACGCGTGTTTAATTTTGCTAGTTCATAAATAAATTACTTAAATTTAAAAAAATAATAATTCATAAATAATCTGTTTCGTACTTGCTAATTCATAAAATAATAAATAAATAATAAATAAATTATTCCTTACTTAGATTTAAAAACAATTCTTAAATATTCTATACTCCTTACTTAGATTAAATAATAATTCATAAATAAATTATTGCTAGCTTACATTACAGACTAATAATTCAGAAATAAATTATATCTTACTTACATTAAAGATAATTCATGAATAATTATTCTTTGATTAAGTTAAATAATTATTCAGAAATAAGTTATTCCTTAAATTTAAACAAGGATCTTAACCCTTTGAGTGTCAAGAGATTTGTGAGTATTGCAGCATTGCTTTTCCCCACAACACACATAATGACAAATAACCCCATCGATTGTTTGAAAGAATCCTAGGAAAGATTCTATTAGTCAATACAGTCAAAATTATTTAGAAAGCACGCAGGAAGACTGCAGGAACAAATGGACGTGAACCCTTCAGAAGGTTAAAAACATTCTTTTGAATCTATTAATTGGGTGATAACACAAAAAAACTCGAAGTTCTAAGATGTATTTGGTATAAAGACAAATTTATGTATACTAATTTATAGAAAACTGCCCTTCCAATCGAATAGTACCACTGAGTGCTCTTCCACGAAGAATGCACGAATAAAGAGGGATGACTCGTTTTTCCCGCAGCTGCACATTAAATCTCCAAGTGGTTTCGAGGAGATACATCGTCCATCAAGATCTGGTCAGTTTTACTAATGATGAAAACGTCGAGACAACCACCAGGAGGGTTAAAAATAATAATCTTTTGTTGCTGTTAATTGGGTGATAACACAACAAACTCGTACTTATAAGTAGAGGTATTTGGTATAAAGACGGCCTGTTTTAGAAATTTATGAATACGAATAAAAAGAAGACTTTAATCCTTCCATAGAATAGTACCCTTGAATGGGCTCTTCCACGAACGATGCACAAAGAGGGACAACTCGTTTTTTCCTCAGCTGCACATTAAAAATAACATTCTTTCGCAACTGTTAATTGGGTGGTAGCACAACAAACTCGGCTCCCTAAGTAGCGGCATTTATGATGTTTCTCCTCGTGTTCTTGCATCAGGGATGAAATTCGAGGGTAACATGAAACTATCATCATAACAAACTCATTTACCGCGAATTACGGAGGATGGGGAGCAGGATCTGGAGTGAGGGATGAGGTTTCACAGTAGAGAAAGGGAGATGGAAGATGAGGAAAATGGAGGATGAAAGTAGGAATGATAGGAGAGGAAACGGTAGAGGCAAAAAGGAAGTAGAGTGCATTGTAACAAGGCATGGAAAAATTGCGGACGCAAAAAAGAATTTGTTAGGCAAGAGGGGAAAGTAAATTAAGTTTTGTTTATGAGGGGAAATATTTTTAACCCAGTCCTGAGTGTTGCTTATTGTTAGAGAATAGGGGTTAATTTATTGCAGCAGAAAAATAAGAGTAGCAAGAAATTTCAGGGTATAGTCTCATGAAAAGAGGATTTTAATCCTCCTGGTGGTTTATCTTCGCTTCGAAAACTATCCTGTAGTGACCAGCCTCTAATGCAAAAGCCTGTTCCAAACTGGCACCATTTCTAGGCAAGTAACAACTTATTTTGCCTACTTGGATCTTCATTCCCCTTGGAGAAATAGGGCAGTTTTGTCTCTACGATAAATTTCGTCATTCGCAAAACCTACCAGATCTTGGACGAGATATCTCGTCGAAACCACTTGGAGAGTCGTCTCTATAGCCTTATACGTAGAAAGATGGAGGGACCAGTGTGGTACCACGTTCTTATAGGGCACAGGATCAAATTAGGCAGATTATATTAGGCAGCAGATGATAGATTCAAATTGAAAATCCATATCCCACTGACCACATATTTCTATTCAATGTATCACTGGAGTAAAGTGTCAGACATTACAAAGTTTAGAAAACAATTATTTCTAAGACAACAGACTTCCGCGGAAACAGTGTTCACTCTCTATGTTCACATCTGGAGAAGAAACAGAATGTAAAGAGGAGAAAACAATGTGAAACCATAGACGTGAAATATAAGTAGACTGATTATTGCTATCGAGAGAAGCTTCAAAAAGTGTGGCCAACTTGTAGACTTGTAGTCAAGTGACTGTTCTATGAAAAATTGACTTGGTTGGCATCTTATCGCCTTGTTTGGGTAAATAAAATATTATGACAGGGTAGGTGTATGAATGCTCATTTCTATAGAGTGGCGGCAAAAGTGGGAAATCGCCGAAGTCTAGTACTATGTCGCACGAACCAATCAGATGATGAATTAATGGATGGGCGTCTTCTCCTGACCAGTCAGATGAGGAATGTTCGTTTCCACCAGGCAGACGAAAGAAGTCTAAGGGTCGCGTTACTACTAGTTTTGATCACATGATCCAGGGCACATAAAAATGTTACCATTACTCTCTCTTTTGCATTTCCTCTATGTGTGAAACTACTTTGAATGTCATTGTTGGGTAATCGTTCCGAAAGGGGAACAATTTCGCTGCATCATTGCGAAATGCCATAGGGGACAATCTGACCCCATCCGTCTTATTAGGTCTATGGTCCTATGTACACGATACTATGGGGCCAGCTAAGACAAAATTATTAAATATACAATGAGTGTGGACGGAATAATTGAAAGTCATAAAATAGTAGCATATTCAATTCTGATTGATAAGGGAGTTACACGCAGGCAAAGGCGTGAAGGCCACAGAGGCCCCAAACGTCTTTTAGCACTAGAAAAGACGTTTGAATCCAATGCATTCAAAATAGCGATTTTGAAATTTTTGGATTTCGATGGTCTGTTTCTGTACCTTGGTCCAAAAAGGGTCAATGTCCTTTTTGCAAACTTTCGATGACACCTGATTTGGGAATTTTTATTTTTTTAATATTTTACAAAAAATGTTTTCCGATGTTTTGATTATTTCATAAATAATTGACAGAAGGGCATTGGCACTTTTTATATTATAACTTTCATTACCTTGAGGTGAATTGTGGACATACCTCAAAATCAGTGAATTTGGATGCTGGCCATTTTCTACCAAGAGATACAGATTTATGCTCTTTCAAATGACACTTCATTTTCATTTCAAATCGTATAAAATATAAATAAAATAATAATAAATTCAATTTTTTTACTTTAATCCTTCAAGCATCGCGAGATTTCCTAGTAAAGTATTACTTTTACCCTAAGTCACATTTGATGACTAAATAATCACGTCTATATATTGGTTCGAATAATCCTAGGAAGCATTCCATGGGTCAAGATCAAACCTGATTAGATATCATGCAGGAATGCAGAGCAATCATTTTTGGAAATTTTTAGAACAAAAGCAGAATTTTGTGACTTTCTAATTTAATTTATATAAATATTTTTTGTAATATAAGGCAATATAATATGCTAAATCCTCACTTCAGTATATCAGTAAATGTATATTTCAGTATGAGAAGCTTTTTCCGTAAAGCTAAATCTAGATGACGATAGCGCTTTTGTGGTACAATGTTCTTCCTGTACATATTACGTTGTGTGTAAAGTAAAATCTTCATCTTCCAATAACTTGTTTGTTTACAATGAAAATCCCCCAAAACATAACCTTCCAACACCCCTTAAGGAGTACGTATGCACTAGAAAATTTGCTTTTTAATTTTGACTTTAAAAATCCAGTTTTTTCCTAGTCATTGCCATAAGCTTAAAATAATTTCAGTGAGAAAAATTAGATTAAGCTAATTATTAATTATATAATTTAGATATAATCAGCTAATTAGCATGTTTTTAAACAGTGATATCTCAAATTCTAATGTGTTCAGAAAGACAATTCCTGTTGCAAATTATTCCTAATGTGTTTTGACTCTCAATCAAGTTGCTAGAGGGAATAGGTTATTTTTTACAATTGTTTTCACCAAGGAAGTCGAAAAAATCAAGATTTTTTCAGGAATTTTGACATTTAAAACTCTACAAAAAATTCATTTCTTAACAAATAACTTTGATAGTCAAAACATTTATTGTATTATATAGATTAGAATGATACAACAATAATTATAATAGATCAATTCATTGTTGAGTTATCACTTTGAACAAAGAAAGCATCGTATTGCAAAAACACAATACTTCAGAAATTGAGTTTTAAGTTTTAGAAACATATTTGTACTAGCGACAGTACCTAACGAAAAACCCTTGTAACTAGAAAAGTATTCCGAATATTTACAAGATCATGCTATTGTTTAAAAGCTCAAAAATTGGGAAATATTTTGAAGCAATAAAAACAAAATCGATATTCTGGTCAATTTTCGAGATTTCTAGTGTATACATACACCTTAAGAAAGTGTGAGATTTTTTATATGGTAGAGAGAGGGAAGGATGAAAAATAAATCTCATTGATAAAACTGCATTGTTGTTTGATTGTTCAAACTAAATATACTAATAGAATACGAGTCTAGAAATTTTCTAGAAGTAAAAAATGAAATTAAAAAAACAAGTAATTTTTGTTGAAACATTGTTATTGAATTTTTAAAAAATGGAAAGTGACCTTTTTAGCTCCATATGAGTAGTTTATGATACATAATAAGTACCTATTTTCAAAAAAGGTAAAATAGCATTTTTAAATTAATTTGTAAGTGTGTGAATACAAGTATTTTTACTATTATCTAACTGAAAATAAAACCATATAAACGCGTGGGAAAGCTTTTTAAAAAATTCAATCTTTTTCAGAATGCTTATAAATCATATGTAATTTAAAATTAAGTTTTTATTTAACATTAAATTGCATAAAAATTTTAGAGTCTAGAAAGTTTCTAAAAGTAAAGAATAATATTTAAAAAACAAGTACCTTTTTCTGAAACATTGTTATAATATTGTTAAGCACTTTGCTTGTCATATATTTAACATAAAGCAGCACTTTATATTCTTCCCCTAGAAAGATATCGTTCTCTCCACAATTTAACATGAAAATACATCACCGAAAAGAGAAAAGCAAGATGTTATAGATGAGCTTAAAAAGAAATTTATTATATGGAGAAGCCTTAAATATTTGGTTAATTAATTTTCTTTTATCATGAATATTAAAATGCAAACTTGAAGCCATCTAAGACGAAACTTAAATGAATGTTTAAAACTGATGAACCATTTTAATTGAAATACTTTTAGCCTATAGAATAAACTGAATATTAAGTATGTAATAAATATGTTGTTATGGCAAAAGTGTGTGAACATGACTATCTGTATAAATTGAAAGTATTAGAAAAAATGTGTTACCAGAAAAAGTTACATTTTTTATTAAAACTCTAAACTATATAATCTAGCTCAATTAAATATAGTTCCCAAAGGGTGAGAGACGGCGGTAACCTAGTTGGTAGATTCGCGGATTAGTAACCAGAGGGTTGCGAGTTCGTGACTCGATCCAATCAAAAATCCTCGTGTACGGGGTGCTGTTGCACGTTAAATCTGTCTCGTCAACTTACCATGGTTCCAAATTACGAGGTGTTCTTGGATCCCGGACCGTCCCCAATAGCCCGTTGTGTTGATCCAGTGTGACATAAATTTGACTACCTACGTTCATATATGTATAATACCCTAACCTTTTTTCTCTATCCAGCATTAGTGTATCTAAATATGAGGTAAATATTTCTTTCGATTCCTAAGAATATTTCAGGAAGAAACCCTTATACATTCAAAAGATATATTTCCGTCTCAATAACTCGAAGCAACTTAACCTTTTTAAAGGAACCGAACAAACAAAAAGAAAGGTTAAAGGCTGAACTTGAAAATTCAATATCTCTCTCATTATGTATATACGTCTGAAAAATATTTTATACTTCACTTACCTGTAGAAATAAAAAAATTTGAAAAGTTTCTAGAAAAACATATTTTATAAACACTAATCTATATAATCCAGCCCAGTATAGTTCTCCAAAGTGGGAATTACTACCCCGGATCCTTTGCTTCTCAAAACCGATCCCAGTGCGTCTAAATATAAGAACATATTTCTTTCAATTCCGAAGAAAATTTCAGGAAGAAACCCTTTTACATTCAAAAAGAGAGATATTTCCGTTTCTTCCTCATTCATTCTGCGTTTTTAAGATAAGGCCAATAACCCAAAATTGAAGCGACTTAACCTCTTTAAAGCAACCAAACAAACAGAAAAGAGAGGTTAAAAGCTGAGCTTGAAAACCCAATATCTTTCTCATTACGTAGGATGCAGTCTGAGAGATAAAAGGTTGGAACTCGAAAGAAAATAAGTTCAAGCTGGAGCGCAACTGGAACAATGTAAATTACCTACTTTTTCTTATCAAGTGGTGCTTAGTGGAGGATCGATTTTTCCATCGGGGGCAGACTTTCTTCGATTACGAAAGGGAGGAGAAGGATAAGTGATAACTCTCCAAAGATAAGGCTAAAAAAATATCGGCAGTTGGAATTGACACACGTCATATAGTTCTGTTGGCCGTTTGACAGAGACGGCTTTCACTTGAATTGAGATTTGAGCCTCGTAGTTTTCGCCTCTTTTGTGGGTTTCGCATCTGTAGCATTGTGAATAAAAATAGGTCTTTTGAGCCGAATTGTCAAATTTTCAAATCAGAAGTCTTTCCATGGAGTCTATTCGCACACTACAGCTCTTATTTGGTTTCTTATAAATCCGGAATATTCCGAATTGATGATCCATTTTCAAGAATATAAAGTAAAAATCGCCATGTTCCTATCTATAAATTTTAATTTCGTACTCTTTTGCGTTTAAACCTCCATGTGGTTTCTACGAGATTTCTCGTCCATCAAGATCTGACTAATTTTGTTAAAACGATATAGCTCGTCATCAATATATTACCGTTTTTTCTTATGATGATCAAGATCTGGTCAGTTTTATTTTAATGACGAGATCTTGTCAAGGACAACCACCAGGAGGGTTAATTGCCCCTTAATTGTTCGTTAGATTTTACAAAAATATTCGTCATTTAGTCGGTATTCTATATTCGTACTCTTGAAAAAGGTATAAGACTTAATTTATATTTCAATACTAATGAGCTTTTTGATTGTTCATCATGGACAGCCGTTTCAGAAAATATTGCATTCCGAAAATTAAATCAAATTGAATCATTAAATACTTAAGGGAATAAATTTTGTAATCACGGCCAAATTAAATTGAATTGAAATTCAAGAAAGATTTCCAAGTCAATAATTATTCACTAGAAAGGAATCAGATTTCTTTTATTGGTAAATAATACTTTAAGTTGTGTTATTTAAATCGTTTTCATGTATTAAAATATTTATGAATTCGCAGAAATCAAATTCAGGAAAACTCATTATTTGATATCAATTTTTGAAGCATTAATTATTACTTAAATTGGAATAGAGGTAATTGAGAATTGAAAAGGAAATAATTCAAGAAATTTTGGATGATAGAAAGCATGAAATATTACATATACAAATTACATAACGTCTTAAATTAAAGATATTAAATTCGTTTAAATCTAAGCCTGGAACATATCATCGAATTTAATGAAATACGGAAAAGTCCTAGTAATGAAAGAGAAATTTCATTATTGCATTTGTTTGAATAAAGGATTGTATAAATTATTTTTGAACATGCCTTCTCTCTTTCTTCGAAATTATTTCGAATATGCTCCTTCAGTTCTAAAAATTATCAAGCAAAACAATCCTACCTATTTACTTAATTTCATACGTGTATTTCTTCTTTTTTGACAGTTTTATAATTTTATGGTGAGCTGTGTAACAGTAAGTAAATTTAAATATTTTTATGTTAGATGACATCACCCAATTCTAAAATGGGGAGATTCGATGAAAGAGAATAGGAAATTTCAATGAACCTAATGAAATATGATTAAGTTCATGGAAATTTTTCTTGTCTCTAATGATGATGAACAAACCTAAAAACTTGAAATTAATTCCTGGTTAGAGTAATCAGTGCTTAAATGAAACAATAATATTAAGAATCTTAAATATAAAACATGATAATTTGTATACAAATGCAGATGCATATAAAACTATTCTTGAGTGATATGTTATTTAATCGTATCGTAAAAATTAATCGTATTATTAGTATCGTATTAATCGTATTATTGGTATAGTATTAATCTTATGAAAAGTTAGATGTATACGAATATTTGGAGAATTAATTAAATTACCTTAATTATCAATGGCTTCTAAATACACAGATCTCAAAATCTTTATTAAGTATGTATTAGTTGAAACTAAAATCTATTTACTGGGATGTATTAGATCTTATACTCTTTGTAAACACAAAATGCAGATTACATTGTCATAATAATGAAAGGAAACGTTTATTTCTGATTTTTCTCAAATATTAGACAAAATGCTGTGAATTCTGAGTGAGTAGTTAAATATTTATCTTCAGACAAGCTCACGAAGAAATAAAAACAACCTAATCATGAATTCATATACGAATAATGGAAGCATGAGAAAACAATTGTAGCTTGGACCCCCCCTTGGACCAAAATACATGTCGTCTTACAGTGTAAATTATACATTAAGGGAAAAACTTAATACTAGATGTAACTTAGAAGTATCTAAGCATATATATATTTAATTTATAATGAAATATCTTAACTCTCCTGGTGATTGTCTTGACGAGGTATCTGAAGTATTAAGAAAAACTGACCAGATCTTGATGGACGAGATATCTTGTCATTAGAAGAAAACTAATCAGATCTTGATCCCGTCATCTTCAAAAAATCGGCAATATCTTGAAGACGAGATATGTCGTCAGTACCAAAATTGTTTGGATCTTGATGGACGAGTTATCTCGCCAGTAGCAAAATTGGTCAGATCTGGATAGACGAATTATCTCGTCGAAACCGCTTGGAGGGTTAAGATTTTCTCGAAAAGCATGTAGAATTTTTTCGATGTGAGCTATAGAAGTCGAGAATCCACTTATACCGAAAGGGAAATCTGCCAGTTGTAGGCAACGCAGGAAAGATTCTTCCCTGAGTGAATTTCTCTCTTCTGTGTCAGTAAAGCTTTCCTTTTGTGTGTATGTTTATTTCTTGATGTTTAGCCTTTTTGTCTCAAAAAACTAAACAACCAACCGAAGAGTAAATAAGAATGCGTCGCAATTTGAAAGAAATTCGATTACATCCCAGCTTCTCGGATTTAAATGACGGAAATTTGTGGTAATATGTCCTAGAAGTAGTAGATCATAATTCACTGAACAAAGAAAGTGACATTTTCAACCTGACCTCCTTCCAATTTTCCTAAAACTTGTCAATTTTGTTGCCCAGTCACATCTATAAAAAGATAAGAGATTTTAGCTTTCTGCTTGCAATCCTTTTTTATTTACATTAATTTTAAATTCCAAGGATTGGGCGATTTTTCATGATTCAATACTTACTAATCTTCCTTATCTCTGTATCTAATTGGACAAATTGAGACTTATTTCGTAAATAAATGTGAAACCTTTCTAATGATGTGTAATTTGACCTCGTAAATGACCTTTGTAGTTTCAAGGCCCTTGACCTTGAGCTACAAAAAGTACCTATTTATCCTTGCTTTCTTTGAAAGTTTAAAATTCGAACACTCATTAGATCATAGCAAAAATATTGCAACTAAATGAAATCCTATAAATAATACACATAAACACTTGCATCTTTCGATCTAATGTTCCAATCAAGATCAAACAGGACTAAATTTGTAGGCAAATGCATAACCTTTGTAATAGCTTTAACACGACCCTGTGAATGACCTTTTGAATTCAAAGTAATTCAGTTTGACCTTTGATCCTAAATTACGAAAAAAGCGTTTAATTTATTTTTTTAATGCAATTATTATTGTATTTTCAATATTTAATGTTTTGTTTGAAAAACCTAATAAAAAGTGTCATGCAATATATTTGATCGTATAACCTTTAATTTCAGCCTCCATTGTAACGAATAACTTTGATAAAAATGTGATTCCAAGTACAATAAATTAGTCCTAAAGCAAATAAAATTGATCGTCTTTAAAAACGCATTAACTTCAATTTGATAGCCCCCTGCTCAGACGAACCAAAGAAAGCATACACCAGAAACTTCCATTTTGCCCGGATCCATAGGCGGAAATTCTTCAGTTTGACCCCAATTAGCCGGTGGTGCAAACACACATTCAACAAACCCGGAGGTCAAGTCTTATATCAGAAAAGATCCAGTCGCCGAGTCATGAAATAACGATCATTTAAACCCTTGAAGGTGTCATCGCAGTAATTAAATGAATGATCGATGGCATTAATCATCATTCCTTCTAATTACTTTCTCAAACATTGCATGCAGGAGTGCTTGTGGTTGAAACTGAAGTTGTAATCCTGGAGAGCAGAAATGCCATATCTTCGGGCCACAGGAATGAAGAAATTGGATTTGCACTTGTGTCGAAAAAAAGAGGAGCTTTGTGATTTATGCGACCGAACTGTGTGTACACTGCTCCAGGTTAATCATTGACGATTCTCCGGATTATCGCGCTGGAATATTTTACTTGATTATGCTTTCGGGCTAGATAAGCAGGCGGCCCAATTTGGAGAGTTTCATCGGAATTACTTTTAGATTCTGTAGCGTCGTAGGTAATGAAATCGATCCACGGTTTCTTGAAGTCGCGCTCTTTTTCAGAGAATTAGCCAATAATGGAATTCAAATAATTTCAACTAATTGAAAAGTAAATGCATACTCAATTGGCATATCAGAGCATGCTGAATCTGCGAAACAGAGCATATTCAGCCTATAATGGAATTCATTTATCATTAGCCAATAATGAATTCAAATAATTTCAATAAAATGAAAAGTAAATGCGAATAAAAAGAGTAAAAGCCATAATGGTGCTATTCAAGGAGACAGTATCTCCACGCACACACACAAGTTCAGTTTTTAGGATTAATGGCTATTAACCCTCCAAGGGGTTTCGACGAGATATCACGTCCATTAACATTTGACCTATTTTGCCAATGACGAGATACCTTGCCCTTCAATATCTGACCAATTTTGCTAATGACGAGATATCAAGATATTGCTGATTTTTTTATGAAGACGAGGTAAAGATTTGGTCAGTTTTCTTCTAATGACAAGATATTTCGACCATCAAGATCTGGTCAGTTTTGCTGATAACGAGACACTTTGTCGAGACAACTAGGAGGATTAAATGCTGCGTATATAATAGTATATAATGCTTTATAACGATAGAAGGCATACTCAAGCGATGTGTATCCGAACATACTCAATAAACAATTAAGTGATCATACTGTTATCTTGTATTATTTAATGTTAGATACTTATATGCGCAGTACGAAATAACAGTATCTTTCAACAGGACAATGCTCAACCTCATGTCTCGCCCAACGCTTCTTTTATGCCCAACAAATATCACTTCTTTCTTGACCTTCTCGGTCGCCCGATTTGTCCACATCGAACACGTGTGGGATAGGATTGCTTGAGGATCAATCTATATCTCATCATTCGAAATTGCAACTGATTAATTGTGGATGAGTCTGCGTTGAACAACATTTCACAAACAGCCATCCAAAATCTATGGTCAATGAACAGTTGTCAATGTCACACTGTGTGCAAGCAGTTATAACTGCTAAGGTGACAACAAAATTATTGATAGTAGCACGTTCCTTTTAAAGTGTTGCTCTGTTATTTCAATCATTTATACTTTGCACCACATGTCACCACTCAAATGAATTTCATTGTTGAAATTCAAATCTTTGTAAGGGCCGCGGTGGCCCGGTTGGAAGAGTAACGGACTTGCAACCGAAGGGTTGCGAGTTCGAATCCAGCCAAACACCGTCGTGTACAAAGGGGGCTGGTGCACGTTAAATCTGTCGTGGCCTCAAATGTCCTCACGTTGGCGTGGTGTGGAAGTTTGGAGAGTGGGGTGCCAGCTCAGGTGTTGCCTCGTCATCTGACCGTGGTTCAAAATTACGTGGTGCTGTCCTCGGATCTTTCCCTCTGGGATTGATCCCGGACCGTCACCAATAGCCCGTTGTGTTGCTCCAGTGTGACGTTAATTGAAAATACCAAATACCAAAATACCAATACCAAATCTTTGTAAGTGTTGCATTTTCAATGAACAGCAGTATATATATACAGATATATTTTCATCTATGTATGTAAAGAGAGGAAAACCGTAGAAAATGTTTCACCTCTATGTAAATCATTGTAAATAATAGTTGGTAGGTAATTGAATTAACATCGCATTGAATTGGCAGAACGGGCTATTGACGACGGTCCGGGATCAATCTCAAAGGGAAAGATCGGATGACAACACCTCGTAATTTAGAGCCACGGTCAGATGACGAGATCACACCTGAGCTTTCACCCCACTCTCCAAATTTCCACACTACGCCAACGTGAGTAAATAATAGTAAAATAGTATATATAAAAAAACTTCAATATTATAACTTTAATAATTTTGCAATTTTATAACTTTAAGTATTGGAAATTATATTAATTAATGATGCAATAGTAATGATAATTCGTTCATATAATGATCATATATGAACGAATTCTGTTATGTAAACCGTTATAAAAAGTATTATACCAAAGTTCTACTTTCCACTTCATGATACGACAAATTTACTAGAATCAAAAGGAATTTTTGTAGATGTTTCCCCCCCAAATGTCCCTTATTAAAACAAAATTGATCCATAACTTCTTGGAAGTCGGGCTCTTTTCTAAGAATACACACTAATGGAATTCAAATATTTGCAATTAATTATAGTTGTATAAAGAGTAAATACAAAACTTACCGACAAACTGAAGTACTCGTATTCAGGTAGAAGCTTAAGTATGATTATTATACGATGAATTTATCGAGAGAAAAGTTAAATTATGCGACTATTGAGGACACTGAAACCTCTATTTTCCCCTTAATAGAGAGCCAATTTCACACTGGAATTGGAAGAAAACAATCATTTTGTAGTTCCCCCATTTACACCTCAATATAAAAAAATTTATCTAAAATTTCTTGGAAATCGTGTTTTTTTTTCAAATAGCCAATAATAGAATTTCAACTACTTATGTAAGGTTGTACAATGAAGAGTAATTCAATATTCAATCAACAGCTGATGCTGAGTTAAAATAACGAATATATTAAATATGAATAAATCATCAAAGATTAATACGAAATAAACACATCTATTACATTACTATATCTACGTCGAAGTATAGAAAACCACAGAAATTGCAGAGAAAAGCGCACTTGCTTTAATTAACTGTACATACAGTAAAATATTTAGTTTTCGGAAAACATTTAATTTTGGCAAAAGATTATATGAACTGATTCGATCAGACGAATTATTAAAGGTACCGAAACCTCTACTTTTCACTTCAGATACGCCTGATTTACTGGAATGAGAAAAGCAATCATTTTGTGGATGTTTCCAACTACACCTCAATCGATTAGACTTTTTGTTTGTATTGATCGGAATAAGGGATTTTGGAGCTGACACTGAGTAGATAAGCTGATACTACCAACAATTAGTCTTTCGCTTCGTTGTGGCCAGTTAGTGGCGTGTTACTCATACTTTTTCTTTCATTTGTACCAATTCTCTCGTCTTTCTATTAGTAGCATTAAACTATAGCTACATTTATTAATGGACAGTTACTGGTCTTTTGTTATTGGTCAGATATCAGAAGTTATTCTAAGTTTCTAGCTATAATAACAGTCTATCATGACTATACCACACTGAATTAACATTGTCATGTTAAAGAAATATTGCCATGTATGGTGTTACAGTATGTAGTACACAAATTATCTTGAGATCTATTTCATTCAATGCTGCAGTACGGAACTAAATTTTATATAAATCCTCTCTAGAATTTGGTCTCGACTGCATGTCACCGTAAAAAATATTGTCATGTTTGGTGTTCTGTGTGTAGTACTCAAATTATCTTAAGATATTTTTTCGTTCAATGCTGAAGAAAGGAAATCTTTAAAATTAAGGATAAGAATTTGGTCTCGACTGCATGTCACCGTAAAAAATATTGTCATGTTTGGTGTTCTGTGTGTAGTATTCAAATTATCTTAAGATATTTTTTCGTTCAATGCTGAAGAAAGGAAATCTTTAAAATTAAGGATAAGAATTTGGTCTCGACTGCATGTCACCGTAAAAAATATTGTCATGTTTGGTGTTCTGTGTGTAGTACTCAAATTATCTTAAGATATTTTTTCGTTCAATGCTGAAGAAAGGAAATCTTTAAAATTAAGGATAAGAATTTGGTCTCGACTGCATGTCACCGTAAAAAATATTGTCATGTTTGGTGTTCTGTGTGTAGTATTCAAATTATCTTAAGATATTTTTTCGTTCAATGCTGAAGAAAGGAAATCTTTAAAATTAAGGATAAGAATTTGGTCTCGACTGCATGTCACCGTAAAAAATATTGTCATGCCTGGTGTTCCTGTATGTAGTATACAAATTACCTTGAGATCTTTTTCATTCAATGTTGTAGCACGGAACTAATTTTTATATACATCCTTCTTAAAATTAGGTCTCCACTGCATATTACCCTATAAAAAGATTGTAGTTGAATTAACGTCACGCTGGAGCAACACAAGGGGCTATTGATAACGGTCCGGGATCCTGAAGGGAGAGATACAAGGACAACACCTCGTAATTTTGAACCACGGTCAGATGACGAGTTCAACACATGAGCTGGCGCCCCACTCTCCAAACTTCCACACTAAGCCAACGGGAGGACATTTGAGACCACGACTGATTTAATGTGCACCAGCCCCACGTACACGACGGGCTTAAGCTGGATTGAGTTCCAAACTCACAAACCTCCGGTTGCTAATCCGATACTCTTCCAAACAGGCTACCGCGACCCTCACATATTTGTAATATAATAATTTTGTAATAAGATTGTATGAGACGCATATTATGTGATGTGGATCTAACTGACCGATTCACAGGAAACGTAATTATAAAATGTAACAAAGTGCAAAAGTTAAAGCTTATAATTATAAAACTGCACATGAACAGAACATTGTATAGCATAAACATTTTACCAGAACTCATATGAAGGGGTGAAACGAATTATGAGTGTACATACAAAATGAAATTTTAAGAACATTCTAGTAATCGTTTTGACATTTTATGCGGTTATATTTCGTTTTGTCGTTAAAGCGTTCATCGAAATAGAAACCCCAGGTAAATGCCAACAAATTCTTTTACCCTTCGCACACAAAAATGAAAAGAAGCTGGAGAAATTTTAAATGTTTGA
Source organism: Meta bourneti (assembly GCA_933210815.1). Classification (NCBI taxonomy): domain Eukaryota; kingdom Metazoa; phylum Arthropoda; class Arachnida; order Araneae; family Tetragnathidae; genus Meta; species Meta bourneti. The sequence continues at coordinate 37,896,261 of OW119934.1, forward strand.
AGAGCTCAGTTTTATGGTTTCATTTAAAGAAAATTCTCATGAAAATGCCTATGAATAAAATACTGCAAAAACATATTACAAGAACACGATTTACAGGGAAAACAAATTAAGCAGGCATACATAAATACAAATTTAACCCTCTGTGGTAATGCACGTATTATTCCACCATGCAACCTGCAGTTTTCCCTACATGGCTTCTAGTCAGCTTTTGACTTTTTGCATCTTTCCTAGAATTATTTTACTCCATAGATGTTGACATTTAGTCACGAGAGGGTAGTGGGAGAAACTATATGCATTTCTCGGAAATCTCATAAATATGTATACTTCATACCTATTTATAGTCATGCAAAAAATACATTCCAGTATAACTGGAGCTTCAAAATTACACGAAACTATGTTGAAACAAAGTTTCAGTATGCTCTACGGATATTTAATCATCAAGTATGCTGAAGGGAAAAAAGAGATAGTACGATTCTCTGAAATCTCGCTAGAAAGCTCCAAGTAATAGTTTTTGCGTTTTATGCGATTTTAAGTCATTTCGTCATAAAAATGTTCATCAAAGTAAAAAGCGCCTGACGAGTAGCGTTAAATCTTTTTATCCCCGACACATACACACGAGAGGGAAAAGAAGCTGGCAAAAATTTAAATATCCGAAGAGCAGCGCGGGGGCCTCGGGGTGATTCTCACCCAGGAAAGAATTTGTTGCAGCCTCTCTTTTGGAAGGCAGCGCTGTTTTTTATTTCGTTGTTGAACGTGTGTGGATTGTATTGATCCGTTGAAAGGAAAGAGGGGTGGAGAGAAGAATGCGCTTTACTGGAATCGTGGAACAATCTTGTCCGCCGAAGCTCCATCCCTCTTGGAGAAAAGAAGGAGCGAATATTGAAAGATAGGGGTTAGTACCAACATCGGGGCTGGTTGAATAATTTATATCAACGCCCCGATATCACCCGCCGTGTAAGCGGAAGAAACTGCTTTCTATTACCGCTATCGGCGAGTTTTTGACTTCGAAGAGGACTCATTAAAGTTAAGGAGAAAAGAATGACGCTACAACGCGCATCAACGGGCGCTGTAGGTGCCTGGAATGGTCTTGTGAGCGTGGAATCTTTACCATGCTCGGCTTAATCACCTTACAGTGGTGGCTTCCTTTTTATGGTGCTCAATGGTCGGCCATCGCGATGTTAAAGCGAATAAGAACCCGCGACTAATTAATTGGATTCGAGATATGATCCTGATCTGGGGAAAATGATGCTTCTCACTTTATGGGAGATCGTTTCTTTTGCGGGGCTTGAAAAATCGTTTTATTAAAAACCCATAAAGAGGTGTAAGAACACAGATGTGGTTTACAAGTCTAGGAGAAAACAGGATAAATCGCCACTCTAGTTTCTTCCTTCCCTTGTACTATTGAATCCCTGTCTCGGTATGAAAGTTCGTTGTTGTTCTGTGCTATAGGTGCCTGGAATGGTCTTGTGAGCATAGAATCTTTACAATGCTCAGCTTAATAACCTTACAGTGACTTCTTTTTTTATGGCACTCAATGTTCGGTCATCGCGATGTTAAAGCGCATAAAAACCAGCGACTAATTAATTGGATTCCAGATATTATCTTGATCTGGGAAGAATATAATGCTTCTCACGTGATGGGGGATCGTTTCTACTCTGAGTAACAGCGAGACTTGAAAAATTAGTTTATTAAAAACACTTAAAGGAGTGTAAGAAAGCAGATGTGTACTACAAGTCTAGGAGGAAACAGAAAAATTGCCCCTAGTTTCTTCCTTAACTTGTACTGTTGAAAATCTGTCTAAGGAAATTCGTCGTTGTTCGGTGGTATAGGTGCCTGGAATGGTCTTGTGAACATGGTGTCTTTACCATGCTCGGCTTAATCACCTTACAGCGGTGGCTTCATTTTTGATGGCACTCAATGCTCGGTCATCATGGTGTTAAAACGAATAAGAACACGCGACTAGTTAATTGGATTCGAGAATGATCTTGATCTGGGGAAGAAAATGATGCTTCTCACTCTATGGGAGATCGTTCCTTTTCTTCGTGACTTGAAAAATAGTTTTATTAATTGCCATAAACGGGTGTAAGAAAACATGTCTTTTACAAGTCTAGGAGTGAATAGAGAAAAACTGCCACTCCATAGATTCTTCCTAGCCTTGTACTATTGAATCCCTGTCTAGGCATGGATGATGTTTGTAGTGGTTCGATGCTGTGTGTGACAGGAATGGCCTTGTGAGCAAGGAATCGTTTCCCTGCTCGGCTTAATCACCTTACAATGGTGACTTTCTTTTTATGGCGCTCAATGGTTGGACATCCCGATGTTAAAGTTAATAAGAACCCATGACTAATTAATTGGATTCGAGATATGATCTTGATCTGGGAAAGAAGGTGATGCTTTTCATTTTATGGGGATCTTTTCTCTTCTGTTTAACAGCGAGATTTGAAAAATCGCTTCATTAAATACTCATAAAGGGGTGTAAAAAACCCATGTGTTTCACAAGTCTGGGAGAAAACAGGGTAATATCGTTACTTTAAAGTTACTTGCTCGTCTTGTACAATAGTATCTATATCTAGACATGAATCTTTGTTGTGAGCACAATCCAGTTTCAGTCGCAGATTCCGATCTAATTAGCCATCGTTTAGCAAAAATTATTGTAGAGACAAAACCAAATCTTGTACAATTGAAATACGTGGTGATCTAATTAATTAGCCCACGTGTGTCAAAGAATGACTGTAGAATGACAAACCACAAACCTTGTACAATATAAATACTTAGTGGTGTAATTTTCCCACGCGTGACAAAAAATGACCATAGAGCGACAAACCAAACCAGACTTTGCACAATAGAATACGTGGTGATCTAATTAGCCCTCTTGTGGCAAGCAAATGCAATAGAGCGACACGCCAAACTTAAAAACAGTGTTTAGCGGTTTATAGAGAAAACAGATGATGGTTTTAATCCATACAGTATGTATGTTGCACAAATTATATGATTTCGCGTCCTCTCCATCTAATTTTGGAGTTATTCACCTATTTTGCAATGAGCACACTTCAAGTATTTTGTATGAAGCTCTATGAATGATTGTAAAGTATACACATTTTCTTCCTCTCCAGGTATGTTTCGTTAGTTGACAGTGTTTAGGTGGAAAGCAAATTCAACACATTTGACAACGTGTCTGTTCGGACTAATATCACTCTAGTTGGGAAATATTGCCAGTATTGCCATACTGCCCATAACTTTTTGTCAGTTTATTTGGTTGAATCTTTTTACTAAAGCCAGAAAATTTAAGGAATTCTATTTTATTGCAATTTGAAAAGTGGAAATTTATTTATATTGGAGGAAGTCTTCAGTTTTAAATAAATATGAAGCAAAAATTGAATGAAGGAAATTTTAAAAAATAGAAATACCTTCTGGTGACCAATTAGTTTGCCGTTTATTTATCAGAATGCGATATCGATGAAAAAACTTTTTGTAGTGATGACAATGATCACACACCTTTAATCAGTAAAAAATTTGAAGAATATGTGCGTAATTTGTTGAGAATTCGGCTCAAGAATTGTGGTATCGATGGATGATTTTCTCAAAATAAGCTTATTCAGAAGCGAATGGCTCTAAGACGCACTTGGGAATAAAATAATTGACTTATATTGAATTCAAATCTCAAAATGTACAGATGCGGAAAAAAACCCGAATCCCCTTTATTTAGAGCACTCTTCATAGTAGAGAAAATTCAAAGATATCATTCAATAGGGAATAACGTCATCTACAAATTCAAATGACAAAACATTCAATAAGGGGCCGTCTTCATATCAAATTTTGCACAAACAAAATTTTCAATGGTGATACCATCTTTTGATGCCTTAATCAGATTCTACATCGCCAAATTAGTCTAAATATGAAATTTCATGTATTTACTATAATTATATCTGGAGACATTTAATGTTAAAGCCTGTCCATTTCAGGGATCATTTCCACATTGAAAGTTGCTACTCGTAGATCGAGATTATTTGTAGTTAATCAGGAACTGTTCATTTGTTGATTGACTAAAAGAAGATTACAAAGGACCAAAACCCTCCTTGTGGTTGTCTCGACAGGGTATCTCGTCATTAGTAAAATTCATCAGATCTTGATGGACGAGAAGTTTGGAAAGAATGATAAAATCAATATTTACTGTTTAATTTCAGTCAACTTAAACTGTTAATCATATTCACTAACTATTAAATAAACTTTCATAATAACATTTAATATTAACTGTTATCGCAAGTTAGAAATAATCCATAAGACTTATCGTAAAAACATAGTTTTTCCCATGTCTACAATTAGATTGATCATTGTTCAGCTGTACTACACTTGTTAAGTAGAAGGCAAGGTCAGTTAGATCACATAAATGATATTTCCAAACATTTTTCAAAGATTTACACATTCCTCAGCTTTGTCATAATTTGTTTCACCTTTTGGATGCTACCCGAAAATCACCGTAGTCACGAAAATTTAAGTGTAACTTAAAAACTATCCAGAGGATAGAGCTGAAATTTTTTATGGTGATATTAGAAGTCTTTCTGAATCGATTTCTGTCAAAATACATCAAGGTGCTATTCATAATTGTTTCGAATATTAATTTAATAATTAATATTGCAAACTAAAAATTATTTTAAAACTAAAACATTATGTATATTTTGTTTGGGTACCTTAATAGGCAACATGCTACAAAATATCAGCAACATAGGAATATTATTTAGGAAAATATTCATAAAAGTTTGGGGAAACTGATTTAACATTAGGAGTTCTAAACTTTCTGATTCATGAATGACATGAAACTTGGTATCTGAAGTTAAATTATGATATAGATTCAAAATTTCGAGTGAAAATAGGGGGTTGCTAATGGAAATTATGAAGTTGGTGCTCAATTTAATATGAAGACGGCCCCTTATGCAAATTTTATGCATATAAATTTATAGAAGACGTTATTCCCTGTAGAATGCCATCGTCGAATTTGCTCTACTGTTAAAATTGTTTGAATGAAGAAGGTTGGTTTGGTCTTTTTTCCGCGTGCACATTTAAGTGCCATTTAAAAAAATTCATTAGGTTGCGTGATTAACTCCCAAATTTAGTTTTAAAAAACTAAGCAGATACATCCAACTAAGAGGCTTTTGTAATATGCATTTTATTACGTAAGAACACTCTATAGCGATATTACTCCGTGGTAGGGTTATTCCACCGTCGTACCGACTTAACCTCCTAGTGGTTTTGGCTGATCAATTTTACTAATAACGAGGTTACTCGTCATCAAGATATTGCCGACTTTTTGAAGATGAACAGATCAAGATCTGGTCAGTTTCCTTCTAATGATCGTGATCGTATTTTCTCCTAATGACAAGATATCTTGTCCAACAAGATCTAGTCAGTTTTGATAATGACAAGATATCTCGTCGAGATAACCACCAGGAGGGTTAAATATTTCTTAGCACAATCTTAGGGAAATAAAAATATCGCCAAGTATTATTCGTATATGCCTAACTTAATAGTGTTAATACATTTTATTAAAATAGACATTGCACCTGGTTTTAACCTTCCAAGTGGTTTTGACGAGATATCTCGTCCATCAAGACCTGACCAATTTTTCTAATGAAAAAATATAGTATTTTTTTGGCCCACTACTCGGCCCGCTGCATTACAGGGGAAAATACACTTTCAAAATTACCAAAATCAATCGAGGAGAGCGGTAGCACAGTTGGAAGAGTAACAGATTAGCAACCAAAGGGTTGCGAGTTTGAATCCAGCCAAAGACCGTCGTGTACAAAGGAGGCCGATGCTCGTTAAATCTGTCGTGTCCTCAAATGTCCTCGCGTTGGGGTGGTGTATAAGTTTGGGGAGTGGGTTGCCAGCTCAGGTGTGACCTTGTTTGTTATCTGACCAAGGCTCGAAATTACGTGGCGTTGTCCTAGGATCTTTCCCTTCGGGTTTGATCTCCGACCGTCTCCAATAGCCCATTGTTTTGCTCCAGTGCGACGTTAATTAAAATACCTAACTACTAACTAATCTGTGTTCCCAAATTTCTCTTTTCCCTTTTTCACGACAATTTTCCCTTGATTTTAACAGATTCACTTAATTTTTAAAACAACCAACTAACACTCAAGCATTGTACCAATACCGCCTTCATCTCTTCATTCATAAATAATGTAATATAAGTTTGACTAAAAAGTTATCTTGTACACGCAATTGATGGTTGAACTAAATTAATTCCCACGATTTATGTATAATGTTCTGCAGAAAGAAAATTAATAAGAACAAATGTCTAAGGTTAAGATATCTGGATGCAGACAGAATAATGGAAATTATTTATGTTTAGTACCGTCAACTTGGGAAATTATTGGTGAGCAAGTTCCCAATTACTTGATGAGAATTGCGCAGTAAATCATATTGTCTCTATATGTATAATGTTTGTGTAATTTTTGTCTCTCACTTTAGGGGACAGGCGAATAATGATTATATTAGTGGCAACGGGTTCTGTCTCCTAGGAACTGGCGCCACTTTTTGTTTTATATGTCAAGGTAATTCCTGAGAAAAATATTGCTAGATTATGTAAATATTATTTTTATGGTGCTTCATGTGGCAAACAATTACTTCTTAAATCACATATTTTAAAGTACACAATAGATGCTTTTACTCAGCATCAGATTATTGAGAAAAATAGATTAACTCTGGGGAAGAAATTAAGGGTTTAACCCTCCAAGTGCTTTCGACGGGATATCTCGTCCATCAAGAACTGATCGATTAAGTTTGCTAATGATGATATATCTCGTTATCAAGATATTGCCGATTTTTTATGATGGCGAAATCAATATCTGTCACTTTTCTTCTAATCTCGTTCATCAGAATCTGCTCAGTTTTGCTAACGACGAGATACATCGTCGGGATAACCACCAGGAGGGCTAAAAAGAAAATAAAGGGCTCATCAGCCGGGAAGAAAAATTTTAAAGTTATGTTTACATGATAGGTTTATTGTTTAGAAATTAAATTGAATTTTTTAAGGATGTGTGTGTGCTTAAAATAAATGTTATGAAAAATAAATTGTGTTGCCATAGCTGGCATTAAAACCAGTAACGCTGCCAACTCAGCTCATGACACTTGTGATGGGAGGAGAAACTCAAGGATCAGTTGACGCGAGAAGAGGCATTATGCTTCTAGTGCCAGGGTGCGGACGATTGTTATCCTGGACCAGTGTCTGCGTTTCTAGGGGGCAGGTTCGAGTATTTAAACGGTATTAGAGTGGTTGTGGAGATGGGGTAGCTATGTCCCTTTTTAGATGGATTGTACGTGTATTACATTGGTTGGTTTGGTGATTTTATGGCTCAAGGGCCATATTTAGCCATGCTGCCCCAGACTCATGACATACAATATCAATAGACAGACACACACAATGAAAGTTATACTGACACAGAAGAGAAAATACACCCAGGGATGAATGCACCTGACAGGAATCGAACCTGCGCCGCCTACAACTCGAAAGTTGCTAGCGCAGTGGGCATACCCACTGAGCCACGACGGCCCCTTGAATTATATTGTTATTGTGTTGGGGAACAGTATTAAATAAATAGATAGTTTTCGAATATGTGTGGGTAGGGGTCAATATTTAAGTCGTCATGGAGAACAGTATTAAAAATGTACTATGCTGAGTCGAAGCATTTTATTTTGTACAACGGTTAAATGATTAAAGTGAGTTTTTGCTGCAAGGCTCCAATTTAAGGCAGAGTAGGTAATTATGGGTCTTAAGATTTGTTTAAAGAATAGGAATTTTTTACCTAGGGAGATAAGGGATTTTAGACCTATGAAACAATAAATTAGGTGGAATCTGGTTCAATATGTTTTCACAGTGGAATTTAAAGATTAGCTTTCCTAGAGTTTTCTTCTGCTAAAAATACGAGAATGCCATATGTTAAGCATAACTCGCCTTTGGGAAAAATGACTTGCGTTAAATAACCCGTTATCACAGAAAACGTTTTGAGTTAGGACTGGACTGGACTGAACATATCCTTTATGAAGCACCCTCTGCGCTACAGCTCATCTCATCCTAAAAAGGGAAAAAAGTCCAAAAATGAGTGCATAAATGAAACTTTTTTTAATAAATGTAGGTTTAATGGACTGGGTAGCTTAGTTAATCAGCTTAGCCAAAATTTTATGACACAAATTAGGAATAAAATTGCATGGAAGCAGTACCTGTAATTCAATCATTATTTGGATAGTCTTATAAATGGTATGATAAAATGTAAAATCTTTCGAAAGGGACATATGAGCAATTCAGTATTAATCCCTGTAATAAGCTTCAGTTTTGCTATGAAGTTGTTCATTTTGCTATGAAGTTGACATATGAGCAATTCAGTATTAATCCCTGTAATAAGCTTCGGTTTTATGAATTGAATAAGGAATTGCAAAAATTGATACATGCGGGTTTTCTTTTAATTTAAATACACGTAATTACAAAGTTATATCACGAATAAGTTACATCTAATCAGGTACTGTTTGCGTTAACAAATGACTTATTTATCTCTCGTCTAAGGGTTAACACGCATAATTCCTCCTTGCAACCTGCAGTCTGCCCTGCATGACTTTTAACAATTTTTATCTTTTTAGAACAATAGAATTTTTCCAAAGGATTTTATTCTAAGAAAAAGAGCAATAGAATATTTTCAAAAAAATTCTTATTTAAGGAAAGGATCAATAGAATCTTTCCAAATGATTCTATTCTACAAAATGGGCTAATAGAATCGTTCCAAAGGATGATATTCAAAGAAGACCAATAAAACCTTTTGGAAGCTTGAAATAATCAATGAATTCTTTAGAAAGGGTGTGATTATTTAGTTATTAAGTGTGTGCTGTGCGGTAAAAGGAACACTACGCTACTCATAAATCTCGCGACGCTAGGAGGATTAAAGCTAATGGAAAGGGTTTGTCAAAAGAAGCGTAGCATAGATGATTGATCAAGAAGTTACACACAAACTCAGTTTATATGAGTTTATCCTCTAATTTTCTCTTTGAAAAACTCATAAATTTGGAGCAATTCGTTTCGGAACTTTATTTATGTTTAAAGTATATTTAGCTATGTTATCAGTTTTAATAAATTCTGTTACATTTTGAAACTTAGACTTAAAATTTATAGTTATGGCTACTTGTTGGGAAATAATTCAAGTGTATGCCTCTAATGTGTGAATGTTTATGATTATATTTCTTACTTCGCTTTAAGTGACTTACGTATACTCTTTGAATTTAATGCTGTTTTTCCGTCCACTAGTTAGTGTCAATTTCATAAATTACTCTATATATCTACTGAAGTGTGAATATATTTTCGTTATCGGACCATTTGCTTTTTCACCAAATTTATTTTACTTACTTTAATCTATCTTATTTATTTTGCCCTATTCCCTCATTTTTGTTTATTAATTTCAATAACGTTAGATCTTTTCCTTGAGTTTACGAAATCTTTGATACAATACCCCACGGTCTTACTCTCTTATTTCTGTTTAATAGTTAATTCAAACAACGTTATGATCGTTCACCTTTAGATTACCTTGATACTATCCACGAGCGCCTTATTCCCTTATTTATGTTTAATATGCTCAATAACCTTAGATTATTTTCCTTGAGATCATAAAGTATTTTATACCATCACGTGGGCCTTATTCTCCCCCTTTATTTTTATGTAATAATTAATTTATAAAAACCATTATGAGCAATTACATTGAGATCCCGAGGACCCTATTGCCTTATTTTGTTCAATACATTCAATAACATTAGATAATTATCCTTGAGATCACGAAATCTTCGATACGATCCCGAGGGCCTCATTCCTTTATTTTTGTTCAATACGTTCAATAACATTAGATAATTATTCTTGAGATCACAAAGTCTTTGATACGATCACGAAGGCCTTATTCCCTTATTTTTATATAATAATTAATTTAAATAAGATTATGAGCTTTAACCTTGAGATCCCGAGGATCCAATTGCCCTGTTTTTATTAAATACGTTCAATAACATGAGATATATATTTAGTTTCAGATCACGAATTCTTTTATACGATCATGAGAGCCTTATTCCCTTATTTTTGTACAAAATCTAATTTCAATAACATTCTAATCGTTTACCTTGAGATCACGAGTCTCTCGATACGTATCCATGTTGTTCCCTCTTAATGATCTAACATGAACATAAATAAAGTTTTCTTAACCCTGTTGGTGGTTGTCTCGACGAGGTATCTCATCATTATCAAAACTGACCAGATCTTGATGGATCTCGTCATCATCAAAAGTCGTAAAATTGGTCAGATCCTGATGGGCGAGATATGTATCTCATCATTAGGAAAATTAGTCAGATCTTGAGGGATGAGATATCTTGTCTAAACTACTTGGATGGTTAAATCCGACTCTTCACTATAACAAATTCTGTTAAACAAACATTTGTATTAATAGAGTTCAATTTATAGCTAAACTGTATCCATATGTAATTTTATTTAACTTATCAAAATTATTACAGAATTTGATAAATACAAAACCACTTCAACTAAGACTCAAAGTTTATATGTCAAAGAAAGGATAAAATTTCTAGAAACTAATAATAAGATGTAGTGTGGTATTTGTTCAGTTTCTTTGAATGTCATAAGATGTACTATAAATAAAAATGGAGGATAAGAAAATACTCGAAAACATCTTGTTTTACCTTGCTCTAACATTTCAAAAACAGCTGACATTTAAAAGTTCTGAAGTGTTGTGTTTGAAATGAGGTGTGTGTGAGAAAATATGCAAGAGCTGAAAACTATAAAAGTTTTTCTTTATCTTCGGCATTCAGAATCTATCCATGAAAATATTCACACATCTTAAAGAAGTACTGGCAATATAAGGCCTTTGAAATTTATCGCGTTTGTACCGGAAAGAAAAACAATATCTAAAAGAAATATGATCAAGTTTTTACGACTTCTCATTTTAGTATTGAGAAATTCCTAGCATGAAAAAAATGGAAGCTTATATTTTAGAATTTATTTTCCTAATATATTGATGGTATAGTTTTTCTTTTCTTTTTCTGAGAGATTCTCCCGAAATATTTTATAACGTTATTAATAGCTTTGAAAGCCTTCCCCTGATGCAGAATTACTTTAAAACTGAAATGACTTATCTTGTACTGTCGTATATTTTAGCCATAAATATTGTGAAATATCCGTCTAAAAGATCTTCATTTTCATAAAGCAATATGTAGAATTAAATGGTGAACGCTAATACTACTATTAATTATTTTGGTAAAAGTAACATTCATTACTTGGCGCTAAAGAATCTGTTTTTTTCTCCCTATTCCGACATATTGCACAATATTTTAAATATCAATGAAGCAACGAAATATTGTGCAACTATTAAACCAATGATGCAACGAAAATTTTTTAACTGTATAATTTCTACTTTAAAAAACTAGAATTCGGAGACTAGATAATCCCCGTGATGGCTTTAACTATTAATAGCTCAATGTCAATTAAATAAAGCATTGCTGATTTCTTTTCTCCTACGCACTGTCAAATTATGTCAACTTATTTGTATTCACAAGGTTGCTTTTTATAGAGTGAACATCTCGGGGTTGAAATTAACTACAATTTATTTACAAATTTTACATGTTAAGAGAAAACTAAAGAAGGTAATAAGACAGAACCACACACCGGGGAGAAACCGAAAGAACTTACACTTCTTTCTTACAAGGTAAAAAGGATTGCCAGGAGTCCGATGGCGTAGTTTTCAACGCGGCAATTTTTCAGTTTGTTACAGTTTGTAGTTTCTGTATATTAGTATCGTCCAAACAAAAATTGAATGTTAGCTACATATTCCATATACGTTATATTCTAAAAAGGATTGTGTATATTAACCTTTTGTGGGGTTAACACATATATATTCGTCCTGTAACCTGAAGTCTTCCTTGTATGACTTCTCACCAATTTTGACCTTCTTGACCAACAGAATCTTCCCTAGGATTCTTTCAACCAATAGTTGAAGTTATTAAGTCATTATGTGTTGAAGAAGCAAAACTATACTACTCAAAAATCTCGTGACGCTAAGATGGTTAATGTGAAAAATAAGGATCTTTAGTCCTATGCAGGTCTACATATACCTTGTTTAAATTTATAATCTGAAGGGGTCCACGAAAATTTTTAATTTTCAAAAAGTTTGGGGACTCAAACGTTTAGAAACCACTATTCTAATGTATTCAAATAAAAATTGATAATGTATTCAAAGAATTGCATAGCTAATATAAATTACTAAATGTAAACATTCATAGAGTGCCGAATCAATTTTCCCAGTATTGATTTCTTAACCGAAGAATTTTATGAAATTCAAATTTTATGAGTTTCAAATTTGTGATGAAAAATTATCGTATATTCATCATTGTTTCTCCTCTATTATGTGTTTGTTAGTCTAGTGCAGCGATTTTTAACCGGTGTGCCGCAAGGGTGTGCTATACAGACTGTGAAACGTTTGTGTTTCAAAGTTTTGAACTTTTGTGTGCTCACAAATAATTTCAAGTAATATTCGTATAGGTAGTTGAGTACAACTATTTTATAACGAAATATAATAAATAGGTTATATCAAAAAGATTTTTTTAAAAGCCACTTTGGAGCAGAAAAGGAAAGGTTATCGCCATTACATTTTGTAAATCAATCAAAACTATACCTATTTCTTTTTCATTTCGCCAAAAAATATAATATATTTTTGATTTGCCGCAGAATTTTATTAATTAGTTTAAGGTTGGTTGTTTTGGGGTTTTATGGCGCAGATTCCGTATTTCGCCTAGCTGCGAAAAACACAAGACAGACAACTTCAAGTAAAAAAGGACGTGGAAAGGAAAAAAGAGGAATTGGGAACAAAGTAGTAGTATGAAAGCAGGAGAAGATCATTTGGGTATCCCTGGTGACCCGACATATGTTTATTAAAGACAGTAAACCGCATGGGAAAAGAAAATATCACTAGAGCACCTCGAGTCCCTGAAGCCCGTACACACCTAAATTAAATGTGCCCCTGAGGGCAAATTAATTTATATGTGCCATAAAATGAAAAAGGTTGAAAAACGCTGGTCTAGTTTATGGACTACAGTAGATATTGTGTTCATACCTCTCGTACTGTTAACTATTATTTAACAAATACTTAATACAAATACTTCATTTTTCGTAGCATAAAAAATAATTATAATAGTTTAAATAAAAATTTAAACTATTATAATATATTTTATGCTACTAAACGTGTTTTCTCTCGCGTATTCACGATTTTCATTAAATAAATACATAAATGGAAATATATTAAACAAGAAAAAGTAATAACTTAAATAAAATATAAATTTCATGTAATAGCTAAAATTGTATAATTCCGTTCAGATATTCATTATTATGCAGGAAATCAGTATGTCCAAATAAAATACTTTTCTTGTTTCTTTACAAATCGAAATTTTGATTACGAAACGTGAATTACTTTTTATCAAAGCAATTGTCAAATAGTATCTTACACATTCAATTAATCAGTGAAACGATAAAATGGCGTCGAATCTCTCCTGGTATAGTTTAACCTGGAATTAATAAATACTCCGAACAAGCTTACTGTTAATCAATATTTCATCTTCAGGGATTTGGGAAGAGCATTGCGTAAACGTTTTCTTTTCAGAAAATAAATCTGGAATAAATCTTACGTGTAGTGTGCTGAGATATTTTGATCCCCACTTCTCAGTCGAGATCATTAGAAAGAAAGGAGTGCGTTTTATGCGCCAGAATTGAGTACGCTATTCACCGGTGCAGATAGTTTTGCAATTTGAATCTTTGAGGATGATGGCTATTTCTTCCCGTCGTATTTCCTTTTTTTATGAGAAAGAAATGCATTTAAGAGTATCGTGATTTCGTCAAGCCCTTTTCCTTAGAACGAATAAAGGAAGATTTTTTTTACTGAAACTACGAAGTAAGCTGAATTTTCCGGGTATGATTGATCTTGTACCGTTTTATTTAAACGTACGCGAAATGGCTCCAATCTTATGATCAGCTACATTATGATCCCTGTGCTCAAACTTCAGTGTTTTTTGACGTTAGGACTACTGTCTGCTCTGAAGACTGCTCCAGACACAAAGTCTGACCCTGTCTGTTGCTGTAGAAACGGACCGTATCCTACTTTCCTTAGGGGATGCGTAATGCGTGTAAAGTACGGATATACTTTGATACCAACTTTCTGTATATATCATTAGAAAGAAAGGAATGCATGCGTTTTATGCACCAATATTGAGTGCGCTATTCACCGTTGCAGATGGTTTTGCGATTTGAATCTGAGGATGATGGCTATTTCTCTCCATCGCATTTATTTTTTATGAGAAATAAATGCATTTAGAGTATCTTGATTTCGTCAAGCCCTTTTCCGTAGAACGAAAAAAGGAAAAATTTTTTACTGAAAATACGAAATAGCTGAATTTCCCGGGTATGATTGATCTTGTACCGTTTTATTTTAACGTAAGCGAAATGGCTTTAATCTTATGATCAGCTACATTATGATCCCTGTGCTCAAACTTCAGTGTTTTTTGACGTTAGGACTACTGTCTGCTCTGAAGACTGCTCCAGACACAAAGTCTGACCCTGTCTGTTGCTGTAGAAATGGACCGTATCCTACTTTCCTTAGGGGATGCGTAATGCGTGTAAAGTACGGATATACTTTGATACCAACTTTCTGTATCAAAGTATTATCTGTACTGTATCATTAGAAAGAAAGGAATGCATGCGTTTTATGCACCAATATTGAGTGCGCTATTCACCGTTGCAGATGGTTTTGCGATTTGAATCTGAGGATGATGGCTATTTCTCTCCATCGCATTTATTTTTTATGAGAAATAAATGCATTTAGAGTATCTTGATTTCGTCAAGCCCTTTTCCGTAGAACGAAAAAAGGAAGATTTTTTTACTGAAAATACGAAATAGCTGAATTTCCCGGGTATGATTGATCTTGTACCGTTTTATTTTAACGTAAGCGAAATGGCTTTACTCTTATGACCAGCTACATTATGATCCCTGTGCTTAAACTTCAGTGCCATGAAAACTGCTCCAGACACAAAGTCTGACCTTATCTGTTGCCACAGAAACGGACCTTATCCAACTTTCCGTAGGGGATGCGTAATACGTGCAAAGTACTGATATACTTTGATCTCTACTTCTCAGTCTATATCATTAGAAAGAAAGGATTGCTTTTTACAGGCCAAGATTAAGTACGCTACTCAAAGGTGCAGATAATTTTGCAACTTGAATCTTTGAGGATGATTATTATTTCTTCCCATCGCATTTACTTTTTATGAGAAAGAAATACATTCAGGAATATCGTGATTTCGCCAAGTCCTTTTTCTTAGAATTACTTGACGTTGTCTGTTTTGCTTTTGTCGCAGTTTGGCCAAGTATGAACCTAAAGCCATAAAATCCCAAAACAATTAAGCAACCAAAATTTTCCTTAGAATGTATGAAGGAAATTTTTTACTGAAAATACGAAGTAAGGTAAATTTTCCGGATACGATTGATCAAGTACATTTTTTAAACGCACGCGAAACGGCTCCAATCTTATGACTAGTTACATTATGATTCCTGTGATCAAACTTCAGTGTTTTAGACGTAGGACTACTGTCTGTCTACCACGAGAAGTTCTCCAGACACAAAGTCTGGCCCTGTCTTTTGCCGTAGAAACAGACCTTATCCTATTTCCCATAGGAGCTTTTAGATATAAATTATACAAACATGCGCTTCTTATATCGTTGGCTTAGAGAATAAACGCATAAGTTGACAATATCTACTGTACAACTTTTTATTAACTAACTATTGGTTTTTAGGCAAAAAAATTTAATTTTAAGCTTAAAGAAATCATAAAAGTGTGTTGCATTGGCGCACTTAATGGGGTAACTTGAAAATATATTTTTGAAGATTTGTACTTGTCACCGAGAAGACGAGAAGATCTATACTAATAGATCTACTTCTTTCTGCCACCAACATTCACCCAAAACAAAATAAAACTGCGCCATTCCCGAGAGTTGCCCCTACTCAAAATGAACGGGCTATGTTTCTATAGCAAACACCAACACCCAGACACAGCATCGAGAGCTGATCTCGTGGTATACAGATAGTACGGTAACACCGCGGATAGTAAGGGGTGAGTTACGGCCGAAGGCCTGTGACAAAAATAGGTCCCAATTAAAATCGTGATATCGTTAAAGATACGTGCCGAATTGTAATCATGTTAGCATATCATGTAGCATGGAGTCGAATTAGCACTTAGCGAATTGCGCAATACATCGTGAGAGCAACATTCCCCTCCCACCCCGTGGGCTGGGAAAACATTCTGGGTGTACCGCCGAGTGTCATTCAGTCTATCTCGGCAATCGTAAACTCAAGACGATTGTGCGTGGTATCGTTTTAAGGTTCTGTACGATGTCTATTCAACTACACGAAGAACATTTCGCAATGGATTGAACTGTACATTCTAAAGAGTCGTAGTCCTACACCTCAAACTGATGTCTGAATCCGAACTGAGCCCATATGCTTTTAGATATAAATTATACAAACATGCGCTCCTTATATCGTTGGCTTAGAGAATAAACTCATAAGTTGACAATATCTACTGTACAACTTTTTATTAACTAACTATTAGTTTTTAGGTAAAAAAAGTAAAAAAATTAAATTATAAGCATTTTGATAGTATTATATAACTTTTAAACAAACTCATCATCATGAATATAAGCATGTAGTGTCTCTGAAAAAATGTCAGTTGGTGAGTTTCTGCTCTAAACCGACGATATGTACAACATAAAATGCTTCAATCATAAATATCATCACAATAAAAATACTTTTCTTAAATATATAAAAAGGTATTGAATCTAACTCCACAAAAATTGAAATTTGTTATTAAACACTAAATAAAACAAAAGTAGAATTACGTTTATTTAACCCTCCAAGTGTTTCGACGGGATATCTTGTCCAAGATCTGGTCAATTCGCCAAGGACGACCATATACTGGACGAGACAAAACTGCCCTATTACTCCAAGGGAAATAAAAACTCAAATAAGAAAAGCAAATTGTCCCTTGCCCAGAACTGTTGACAGTTTCGAAGAGGTTTTTGCACCAGAGCCTGGCCACTACACGAAGAAAACCACCAGTAGGGTTAAAAGACAGAGTTATTTATTTACAATTATTTAAGTTAATTAATTTTATTATGAAAGCTCATGTACAGATAAGAATTAATTTGTCACATGAAAACGTCATTTTTTTTGCTGTAAGCAGATTCATTTGTTTCATTTGTACACATTGAAACAAACGGTGAAATAACGATGATTAAATTGCATTAATTTCTTACTAATTGGTAAATAATTGTAGTAATAAATAAGTAATAATGACCATGCCACCATCCTCACTGTAGAATGTTCAACTCAGTATACAAAAAGGAGAAGTCTTAAGACGTAAAAACATGTTATTTGAAGATGTATGTTAAAACTGCAATTACCAGTAACAATGTTTTAGGCAAACACACTCGAAAAGTTTTAAATACATTCTATTTGAATAATGCTTACCATGTACTTTGGTATAATTTGTAGCTATGAACGAAATGCTGAAACGCATTTCTGTCAATAGCTAATTGCCAAGCTGTTTGAATAATAGAGGATGAATGTACCTTCATCAAGCCAATGAATAATTTCGAACGAGCTAGTTCATGGTTCGTACGCATTTGATGAGGACATGCAATAGTTACAAGCCAACGTGATATATTTTAGCTGATTCAGCCTCTACTACGATGATTCTAACAAGAATCAATGCCGCTTACTAAACCTATCTTTGAATAACCCTGCCTCTATTGAAATCGACTCAAAGCATAGGTTACATCCGTATGACGATATTACAATTCCCAACGGCTTCACCTTCCCAATGTTTAATCCACAAAGTCACATTGCTATCGTCAGATTCCCCTCCCTGAATGTTCTTAAATACCATACGATAAAACCAGTCCATTTCCTTTTGACTTCAGCTACAAAAGCTTGATTACTACCTGAATTGAAATGAAATAACAGCGAATTTGTACTGTCGTCTTCAATCACAAATAACCTCGAAAACATTCTTCAATACTTCGCGATGGATCCCGGACAGTCGCCATTAATCGGTTGTGTTGCTCCAATTAAATTAAACTACCTACATTCAATCTTGACGAACTATATCAACTATAATAATTGATATGAAATATCAATGAACATATTTCAGATTTTAAAAAATTGCTCAATTCAAAATATATTTTAAGCAAATGAATCGAAGTATAAAGGTTGATTGGGTTTTATGGCAGAAAGACCATATTCGGCTACGTTGCACCAATCACAAGCCAATTTAAATAACCTTATGAACATACACAAGGAAAGTTTTACTGACACGGATGGTAGAAATACACCTAGGGTACGTCACAGGAATCTAACTCTAGCCGCCTACAACTCGCAGATTGATACCATAAGAAAATATAAGACTAAAGTGAACAATGTTAACCTTTTCATATATGTGACCAAAACGAGCAATAAAGTAACCCTTAGACAATTTTCGTTTGCGGGTGGAAACGAACATTTGTCATCTGGTTAGTCCACGAGACGGGATAAGACGCCTATCCATTGATTCATCATCTGATTGGTCCGTGGGACATAGTAGTAGACTTTGGCGATTTGTCCATGTTTGTCGCCACTCTATAGAAAGGCACATTCACACATGTACCTTGTCAAAAGATGTTATATCGGCCAGACGAGGTGATAGGATGTCGAATCGGTCAATCAAGTCAATTTTTCACAAAGCAGTCACTTGACTACTGGTCGAATTTGTTCGTCAAACTTTTTGAAACTCCTCTCAATGGCACTGCTCTGTCTATTTATATTTCACGTTTATGGGCGGACCCACTGAGTTTCAAAGTTCAAAGGACACTTGTAATGTTAGCACTCGTTTGTTACTATTATTTCAAATGTGTCTATTACCTTTGGGTATAAACCATTCCATGTGATACATTGATGTTGCTTGTTTGGTAATATTGGTAAATCAAAAATCTATTTTTGCTTTACTCAACGTGTACGTAGGGACTGGTGCACGTTAAATCGTCTACAACTTGGTCTGGTGTGGAAGTTTGGAGAGTCGGGTGCCAGCTCAGGTGTTGACCTCGTCATCGTGGTTCACAATTACGAGGTACTTCGGTAGGTAGGTATTTTAATTAACGTCACACTGGAGCAGGGGCTATTGGCGACGGTCCGGGATCAAACTCGAAGGTTAATTGGTAATTAATTAACGTCGCACTAGAGCAACACAACGGGCTATTGGCAACGGTCGGAGATCAATCCCGAAGGGAAAGACCCGAATATAACATCACGTTATTTTGAAACGCGGTCAGATGACGAGGTCACACCTCAGCTGGCACCCCACTCTCGGAACTTCCACACCACACCAAAGTGAGGACATTTGAGCCCACGACAGATTCAACGTGCACCGTGCAACCTTTTGTACGAGACGGTCTTTGGTTCGATTCGAACTCGCAACCATGCGGTTGCTAATCCGTTACTCTTCCAACAGGGCTACCGCAGCCCGTGTGTTGTCTTTGGATCTTTCCCTTTGGGATTGATCTTGGACCTACGCCAATAGTCCTTTCTGTTGCTCCAGTCGTTAATTAACTACGGATCTTGCCAATTTTAATATGGCATCCGTAACAATTCACTCACAAAATTCTTGCTTTATCTGCTTTCTGGTCATTTTATTTTCATTACTTCGCATAAAAGCAGTTCTAAGAACGAACCTGTAGGAAATGCGAATTCCCAATTATCTACAGTAACAAAAAAATAGTTTTAAGTTGGGTTTAGTTCTACAGCCAATAGAAAATATACATTAATCACGTAGAATATAAACAAGACGTATTTCTCGTACACTAAGACCGCTTTATATAATATTACTGAAAGACAATTGTCTGTTACTTTATACAATAAAATTTTTGTCTTAAAATAGTTCAGAAAGGTAATATCAAACCAAGGATCGTGAGATTTAAAGATACATTTATAATGTTTGTTTTAGAAACATAAGATGAAAGTCTTACGAGGAAGTATTGCTAAATCAATTTTCTTCTTCGAACCCGTTCAAGAGCCATTCTATTGTATTTTATGCCTATGAAATACAGAGGCTGTTCGGACATTTTTCGAACGATTTTGATGAGCTGCAAAAAAATTGTATGGTACGAAAGAATTTTATTTTCACAGCAGTTAAATAGTTAAAGTATAACTTATCGTCTGCTAACTCAGAGTTTCGTTTATTTCAAAATGGCGCTTTTAAATAAGCAATGGATGGAAGGCTATGTTTCCTCTCTTTCCGAAGAGAATTATGCTTATTCAACTATTCGAAAACGCTGTAAAAGTCATGGTTTTTCGATATCTAAAAATACGATAAGTAATATTAATAATGAGAAAGGAAAAAACGTAAAAGTGGAAAAATACTTCTAAAAAAGTGTCCAAAAAAGAAAAAATTTCTGAGAATATATGTAAGGTAAGATCTTTAATTTTAAAAGAGAATCCGCCAAGTCAAGGGACTATAGCAAAGTGAACGTGAGAACTTTCTCTAAGAGATTTATGATTATTGCCGGTTTTGCATATAATGGAAAATTAAAAGTAAAAAGAGGAGGAAAATGTAAAAATCAACTCCCACATATTATCAAGACTCTATTTTATCCCCAATATTCAAAAAAGAAATACCATATCTTTACCCACAGTGCCAACAATCAGTAGAACTGCATCAGGGTAAAGCAAGCAACCACACATCTAAATCGACTATTAAATTCTTGGAAAAAAATGGAACAAGAAACTGATATCAAGTCAATACCCTTTACTGATATTCCTGCTAAATCTCCAGATATTTCACCCATGGACTTTTGTGCTTTTGGACTTTTAAAAAGGGCATTATCGAAACGTCGACCGAAAACCATTCAAGGACTGGAAAACTGTGGAACAAGAATGGGACAAAATACCACTGTCGATACTACAAAAGTCATTATTTATCATGGAAATTAAGGTGTATAAAGATAGTTAACAATAAGAACTATCAAATGGGACATTTAAAACACAAAAATTTCATGTAAAAAATTGAGCTTCAGTCCATTAAAATCGTTCAAAAAATGTCCGAACAGCCTCTGTAGTGTACAATGTGAAGAATTTACAAAACATATTAGGTACTTTTGTTTAAAGTAGTTTCTTAAATTTTGAAATAACTTTCTATAGAGCAGTATTGTTAAGTCTGTTTTCCCCTGCGTTCAAAAACTGGTTATTTGAGTTTTATGGCGCAAGAGCCATATTGGGCCGAACTGCGTCAAATAACATCAAGTAAATTGACATACACACACGAGGAAATTTTTACTGATACAGAAGAGAGAAATTGACTCAGGAATCTAATATGACAGGAATCGAACCTACGCCACCTATAACTCGCATGTTGCTAGCGCAGTAGGCAAACTCACTGAGCCATTATGACCCGAATGTTCAAAAGATGTACACATGTTTTATGGTTCAAAATTACGTGCTGTTGCTCTCGGATCTTTCCCTTTGGGATCAATCCCGGACTGTCGCCAATAGCCCGTTGTGCTACTCTAGTGCGATGTAAATTGAGCTACCTACCTAGAACTGACACGTAAATTCCTGACATTAAGAGGGCCGTGGTATTCCGGTTGAAAGTGTAGCGGATTAGAAACGGAGAGTTGCGAGTTTGAAACTCGACCGTTGTGTGCATGGGGCTAGGGCACATTTAATCTGTCGTGGCCTCAAATGTCCTCACGTTGGCGTGATATGGAAGTTTGGTGAGTGAGGTGTCAGCTCAGGTGAGACCTCGTCATCTGACCGTGGTTCAAAAATTACGAGCTGTCGTCCTCGAATCTTTCCCTTCCGTATTGATCCCGGACAGTCAC
Source organism: Meta bourneti (assembly GCA_933210815.1). Taxonomy (NCBI): domain Eukaryota; kingdom Metazoa; phylum Arthropoda; class Arachnida; order Araneae; family Tetragnathidae; genus Meta; species Meta bourneti. The sequence goes on from OW119934.1 coordinate 37,918,236, forward strand.
CAATAACCCGCTATGTTGCTCCAGTACGACTCATTCAACTACCCACCACCTCCGAAATTGAATTCAATATAAAGCTACGAATTTTTGCTGGAAAGGATTTACTATTTTTCAAACCACATTTTCTCTGATTTTTTCCTCCTGGATCCTATAATCAATATTGAAAATACGCTACCCTCGAATATGTCTTTAAAATGAATATTCTAAGCCAAGGACAAAGAAGCCTGCAAGCTTCATTTTAGAGGCAATTAAAAAAGGACTTATCTTTATTTATAACCCTTAAAACGTCTCTCATCAAAACTTTTATGCGATAAGAGCATCTTCGTGGCAAATACTTTCAAAAAATGCTTGTAAGGGAATCCTTTACTTTCTTTATTACTATGAAGAAATGAAGTGATAGAAGTTGACAGCAAAAGCTTCAAGCAAAGTATAATTAAATGATTATAAATATATCCGAGGAACTCTGTTCGGGAGATTAAGTGTAACACGCCGTAAATATCCGACACCTAAATACCGAGATATTGTTGTATGAAGATATTCGCAATTTATTTTTTATTCGGGCCAGTTAATTTTTATTCCCCGATACAACGTGAATGGTTAATAAAATTTGGCTTTCCTATACGTTTTGGTTAATGTACTTGAAATGATTAAATTTATTTAAGGAAGGAAATTTCTGTTTTAAAAATAGTAATAAAGTTAATCGCAGTGGTGAGGGCTGTTTTGTACTTAATTCCGTTTTATGTTCTTTACTTTGAATGCATTAAAAGCAAGCGCATTTAACAATTAATTCCTCAAGTAGTTCGACGAGATATCTCTTACATCAAGATGTGACCAATTTTGCTAATGACGAGATATCTCGTCCAAGGTCTGATCAATTTCGGAAAATGGACGATATATTTTATCAGTATATTGTAGATTTTTTGTGATGACGAGATTAAGATCTTATCCGTTTTTAATTCTAATGACGATAGATCTCATCCATCAAGATCTAATCAATTTTGCTAATGACGAGATACCTCGTCGAGACAACCACCAGGAGAGTTAAGCTGAGTTTTGTCCGAGATACCTGCTCAAGTTTGGCAAAATTTTGTAAACGGGTGTTCGAAACCAAACTTTTCAAATGTATCGATTTTGAATAATTTTAGATATTCCGGTAGGCTATGTTATACTCCTTGAATTTATACTTCGTTTCCACTTCAACGTTTAGTAGAAGTCTTAAAAACTAATAATAAACTCAATTTTGAACATTAAACACTATTTTCTCACAAATCAATATTTTCTATCCTTGCCTTTTCTGAGAAACTACTTCAATATATCTTTTCTGAAGAACTACTTCACCCGGAAAAGTAAAACTTACCCAACATATTCCACAAGCATCATAGATAGTACTGAACTAACCGTTTGTTAAAAGCAGATATATTATTTTTTGCAAATTTGTAAGAACAAAAAGCAGAATTTTGTAATTTTCTAATTAACTTTTCATTAATATTTTTAAATTTTACAATACGCAATTAACCCTCTGAGTGCGTCACGAGATTTACGACTAATGTAGCATTGCTTTTACCCTCGCAATACCCACATAATAACTGAATAACCATGTCTATTGCTTGAAAGAATCCTGGGAAGGATTTTATTGCTCAAGAGCAAAATTAAAAGACTGCAGGTTTCAGATTGAATACATTCGTGTGAACCTCTCAGAGGGTTAAATTAAATCCTAACACTTCATTATATAGGAAGGTAGTTGAGCATTTACGCCTCACAAAGAACTATTGGTGACGGTCCGGAATCAATCCCGATTGGAAAGGTTGAGGATTTTGGACCACCTTCAATACATAGGAAAGTATTTAGCGAGTACCTAAAATATTCAAATAGGTATCTTCAGTTTTATTTGAGAAAAGATACACAGAAATTGAATGTGAACATTGTTATATTCAACCTTCCAGATATTTTTAAAAAACACTAGAAAGACGGAAGCTAACTTATACCAAGAAAGACGGAAGTTAACTTATGCCAAGATAGAAGAAGGGGAACACTGTGTCATTATCGTTGTTACAGAGTGCTAGATCAAACCGGATAGATTATTTTAGGAATCATACATCATATATTGTTATTCAAATTGAAAACCCACCAAGTAGTTTCGACGAGATATCTCGTCATCAAGATATTGCCGAATTTTTTATGATGACGATATCAAGATGTGGGCAGTTTTATCTCATGACGAGAAAACTCGTCCTTCGAGATCTGTTTAGTTTTTCAGATACCTCGTTGAGACAACCATCAGGAGGATTTATGTGAGTTTGCACTTCGCTGTAACAATCAGTCTCTTGATACGCATTTTCTGCATACTGCTTTTTTATAATTCAGGCGGCTATTTTTTGTGAGGTTTCCTTTGAAAATCATAGCACCCTGCATCTTCATCTTTTCTAGTAATCTTTTTTATACCCTTCTCTGAGTCTAAAACTTTGTACTCGCTGCATTATTAATTCTAAATATCAGATATGGAATACGAAGCTCTATTTAGCTGCAGGATGAAATTTTTCCGGCTAAGTTTCTTCTTCCTCTTCACTTCTTTACAAAAAAGCCAAGGGTTTACAGCAGACATATCTAAAATAATGAAAAATACGTGCATAGTCCAACGATGAGCATACATGTGTACCATTTGGTCAACAATGTTTAAGTTTCTGCATCCTCTTCACTTTAAAAAAAAACTCCAAGCGTTTACTGTAGACATATAAAATATTAAAAAATACGTGCATAGGGCCAACGACGTGTATTCAGATGCACCATTTGATCTACAATGTAGACGCCTTTCTTTGGTTAGCTTCGGATCTGACATCTTCTGGTGCGCCCACGTCCACACATTTGTAGATTGATTACTCGTAGATGAAAGAGGTTGGTCATCACTACATCATTTAAACTGGTACTTTTCATATCTTCATTAGACAGAAAACATTCTTCCTTTCGGCATTGCAACTTTCATCATTTCTCTAGTCTATTTCATTAATATTTCAAATTCTTTCAAAATCTCTTCGTTATTAAGACCACTTCTTCCAGACATCTCTATATCTATGAATAAAGAAACTAACCATGTGCTCCTATTCAATGTGCCACGTTAAGGCATCATTCATTCTAAAGGCTTAGAAAAAGAATTACTAATCCAGACGAACAGTCTGTCACCAAAACACAGTAGTCACAGCTGGCGAGGGGAACATAACGTTTGTAAAAATAACATAAAGGGGGAAAACAAGAACAAACTACTTAGAATATCGTTGTAAGGTGATTATCGCCACCATACGGGAAGAACATCGCAATATCATTGCGAAATAGCATAGGGATCCAATCACGTCATTCTAGGTATACGGTTTCATGTCTCCGGTTCTATGGCAGTCAGGCCAAAGTGATTAACCCTCTAAATGGTTTCGACGAGATATCTCGTCCATCAAGATCTAACCAATTTTTCTAATGACGAGATATCTCGTCCATCAAGGTCTAACCAATTTTTCTAATGACGAGATATCTCGTCATCAAGATTTTGGAAATGTTTTGATGATGACGAGATCAAGATCTGGTCAGTGTTCTTCTAATGATGAGACATCTGGCCCATCAAGATCTGGTTAAGTTTTGCTACTGACAAGATACCTCAAGACAACTACCCCAGAAGGGTTAAATACCGCAATAAGTAGGAACCAAATTATTAAGTCATAAAATAGCAGCCTTTCCAATTTATTGGTAAGGGAGTTACAAACTGGCAAACAGCACGAGGACCACACAGACCCCGTCATGTCTCTAGTATTAAGAAACTGCAGGGACACAACTCCCAGGCTATTTTACAAGTATCATTTTTAAGTAAAATATTCTTTCACCAGCTGCGTGACGATTTTTGAACCAACATGCTGCATTCAGATCTAGTCAGTTTTCTTCCAATGACGAGATATCGTGTCCATCAAGGTCTGGTTCTGTTTTGGTAATGACGAGATACCTCGTCTAGACAACCACCAGGAGTGTTAAATACCACAATAAGTAAGAACCGAATAAGTAAGTCATAAAATAGCAGTCGATTCAATTCATTTGTTAGGGAGTTACAAGCCGGCAAACAGTGCAAGTGTCACACAGAACCCGTCCATCTCTCTATAGTTAAGAAACTGCAGGGATACAACCCCAGGCTACTTTCTATGTTTCGTTTTCAAATGAAGTATTCTTTCACCAGTTTCGTGAAAATTTGAACCGACATGCTGCAAATGCATCTTCTTATGCCTGCGCATCGATTTTCATTTAGACTCATTCCTGTGAACCCCTTGGAGCGCCATTCGAAGTGAATAGGATATTATTGATAGGAAGACCCCCCTTATGGTGAGTGTTATTGTGTTCCCTTTCTAGCCTGAGCGAAAAAGAAATTCCTTTGTTGTCAAATCTTTGAATAAGATGGGCTTTACTTTGACAGTGACAAAAGTCAGCTCCTGAAAAAAATAGATTTGGTTAAACTTGGATTCTCCACAGTACAGCAAAAACTAGTTAAACCCAACTTATGATGGAGTGGTTTTTGTTTATGATTAATATTTTTCACTTTCGTCATTTGAGCTGTTATTTTTAATTCCTAATAATGTGCTTGAATTTTTAGTAACTTTTCTTTTGTCTAGTTTGCTCATCAATCAAGCAGGAAGTAGAAAACGGTTTCATTACATTTTCCATCGGAGTTAATATTTTATATTCAGTTATCGAATCCTAGCCTGGAAATTTTTTGCCTAATATTATTCTGTCTAGCGCTCATCTATAATATATTTTCTAGCTCACACAAGTATTGGATATATTAAATTGTTTTTACTTTTTCCTCTGAGCTAAAAGATTTCCTCAATTGAATAAGATGCTCTAACACTTTATTTTTACTCGTGGACGAATATTGCATTACTTTTTACTTTACACTTGCTTTGTAGAATGGTCTCTGCTTTTAATAATTCATATATTTTCATTTATTTCTTTCATTCGCCTTTCATACACGGCTTGGTTATAATAAAACAGAATGATAATTAAATTTTATTCATATACCAATAACACTCAATCTATCTGTTTTCCTTCGTCAAGTCGTACACATGACACACGGGTACACATGACGAAACATTATTGGACTGGTGACAGCTTGAATGTTTGCAAAATTAAAATTGTCTGAGCTTCATAAAGATCAATCAACTGGAATGACTTTGAAAGTCACGTTTTGTTTGCATTGTTTATCTAGATTGTTTTCTTCTGGTGTAATTCTTGTAAAAATATTCAAAAGTGTAAACTCATCTGTATGAAGGAGTTAAAAATCAATCGACTGTAGTCTTAATGTTCTGCGTGGTTCTACTTCAGTTGACTCATTTGCATTTAAGAAATATCACTACGAAACTTTTCTCTTGGATGAATAACAAATACATTTTAAACATTAGTATTAAGCATTAGCACTATTTTAACATGTACTTTCAATAAATCATCAGCACTGCTGATGATTTATTAAAAGTGCTGAAACGTTAACTTAAAACAATGTATAGTTACTAATTTGTAACACTAAATTGTTTTTAACCCTCTGAGGACTTCACACGCATATATCCGTTCTGTGCAACCAACGGTCTTACCTGCATTGGAAAGTTAATCAGTTTTGACCCTTCTTGACCAACAGAATCTTTCCTAGTTTCAAACAATTTATGTGCTATTTAGTCATTATGTGTGTTGTGGGGAAAAGCAATACTACACTACTCTGGAATTTCGTGACTCTCAGAGGGTTAATTAATAACGTACTGTGTCACTGACTCAGCTCAAACTTTGTCAAAAGTCTGTATCACAATGCATGGTTTATATGTTATTGGGAAAAACAATACTCTAATACTCGGGAATTTCATGACGCTCAGAGGGTTAATTAATAACTCATTGTGACACTGACTCAGTTCAAACTTTCTGTCAAAAGTCTGTATCACAATGCATAGTTTATATGTTGTTGGGAAAAGCAATACTACACTACTCATGAATTTCGTGACACTCAGAGGGTTAATTAATAACTTACTGTGACTACTGTGACATTGACTTAGCTCAAATTGTCGGCCGAAAGTATACAAGTATGGTTTATATGCTTTAAAGTTTAGTTGAATATAATTAAGATATCCTGGTGCGTGTTATGAAGAATAACTCCTCTCTTCAAGTGCTCTCTTGAACTCCCCTACAGCAATATAAAACTTCCCTGAATCCCATAAATAAGAAGTCAGTTCCAAGAAAGACTTGGAAATTTATTGCCCTGATGCTGTTGGTGAAAAGTTTCGATTGCAAAATAGTCCCACAACCCCGAATGGAATGAAGAGAAATTCCTCCATGAATTTTTGTTTGAAGAAAACAGTATAAACATAGATTTTCCTCCGAAATGTCAGTTAACTTTCAAAGTTTTATTTGAACATGAAAAGTGCAGTAGCCACCTTCGGATCTTTTGCTTCGAACTACTTCAAAGGATTGTTTGCGCACTGGGAGTCTTATTTTCGAGAAATATGAGAACCACTTTTTATCTAGAAAATGAATTACGAAACACAAGTGGATAGGCTTGAGCAAAAGGGTGGCTGCTTGAAATCGTTCAATATTCTTTATCGGATTATGATTTGATGTAATTCTAAAATTATTTTTCTCTTTCATACTGTTATTTCAAAATTACGATATATATTTTCGTTTTTCGTATCGTGTCAACCGATTTACACGAAACATGGTTTACGAGTCTTGGTGCCATAACCACGTAATTTTAATTTGCTGTTTACAAATTTAATTCGTTATAAATTATTTTTAGTGTGGTTAAAATTTTTTTCATAAAAAAATCTTTTCCTTTCAAACCATAGTTAATGAGTCCCACCAAAATTTTTTACGAGTCTTGGTGCCATAACCACTTAGCATTAATTATATATATGTTTAATTCGTAAAACATAAATTATTTTCCTCTCATTCCTACTTTTATTTAAGAAATGTTTTTCTTTAACACTATGGCTAGTCACATCAAATTTGTTTACGAGTCTGATGTCATTACTATTCAGTTTTAAAACTATATTGATGAGTGTAATTCCTAATATAAACTATTTTCGTGGATTTGTGATTTTATTTATTTTTTAATTTTTTCGTTTCACTCCACGACTACAGAGCTACTTGCACTGATATTTTTATATGGAAATGCGTATTCGTTTCATATGGAAGCAACCGTTTAACACCATAATTTGCTTATAAACTCCATGCTCGCTTTTAATTAAGTCGAAACTCATTACTATATGCAAATTCTAAAATAGACATTTTTGGTGAAACTTCTTTATGGTAGAGTTTGCAAATATTGATATTCCTATTACCTGTAAATTACTGACGAAAATTCACAATGTCTGTAAATTATTGACACAAATTCTCAATGCCATTTTTTCCGGGTTTAAGCTGTTTTTTCCTCGGCGAGGTGTTTTAAGTACACTTCCCAAATACCACCTTTCCATAGACCTTTTAATGAAATAGACAGAGCTTATGGGCGGAGTATCTGTCGTGAAATCTCAGAAGGATGAGTCACGTGGACTTACGAATCGCTTGGGCCGTTTTGCTATCGAAGCTCAGACTAGTGTTTTTAATCACGCTGAATAATCACTTACTTACCAACAATTCAATTTGTTCCACATTGGGATTCTTGCTTTTTCCAGAACCACGCGACAGATCTTCAAACCGATCGATCGGAGGAAATAGCATGAAGCTCCAAGCGTATACTCCATCTATTTTATTAGAAGGTCGATGGAGCTCTCACCATGACGTTACTGGACCTAACAGAAAATAGGAGTACTTTCGTCACTATCTACAAGAAAATGGGTTGGTTGGTTGGTTTTGGGGAGTTTTATGGCTCAAGAGCCATACTTCGCCAACAAGAAAATGGGAGGAGTTAAAAAACCACAGTAATTTACTATAGGATGAGTGGACTTGTTGGTATAAGTCGCAACATTTATTATGAAACTGGGCTTTATTGGGGTAGAGTCAGCAAGAGGAGATAATTGGAATTTCTGGGGGAGAATAGGATAGATTTTTGTTAACATGTAAATATTTTCAAAAACTTACTGCGCATTCAATTCCCTTCCAAAATTGCCATTGCTGTATGAGAGCATTTGTAACTACTACTGTCGTATAAATTGATCCCTTAAGTATAAGCTAGAAAAATAAAGTTAAAATAATAAAATAACATAACTAAGAAAACCGGTAATGATGCTTCGGTAACGGTATAAATCCGGTACTTCTTCTCGTTACGGGTTTTTAAGTCCCACTTTATACTATTTGCAAGAAAGACATTCAGGCTCCCCAGAATCTCTACTTTTAGAAACATTACCAAAGGCATTGCACAAGGAAACACACACACAATGCGTCATATAAAATGGATAGATAATACAGAAAACATTTTTCTAATTTAAAACTCAACTAGTATTTTGTAGCATCATTTAAAAATATTGCGAATCGGAAAATAATCCGTTCTGTCAGGACTAGATTTTTCTTGCAGTGAAAATAAGAACGAACAAAGAGCTTTGGCTCATTTGTTTGCATATTTTTCTTATGTGATGTCAAATTCAAATTTATTTAAATCTGAAAGGAACACAAGAGCTTCAAAAAGACATTATCTTGCAGCAATCTTTGCACTTGTGTTAAAAAATAATTCTTACCGCGTAGTGATGAAAGTTTGGAATAGAAATTGATTTCCATTTTGTTTTTGAAGACGTAACAAAATTCCAGGTCTGGCTTTTGTGATTCAAAGGGGTTTCCAAAATAAAAGTTAGGCTGTTTTCAAACATTGAAATTTATAGTTGTGAATTTGAGATGTTTCGAAAGTAGGTTGAAGGCTTATCTGTGTGATGTTTTATTTTTGTTCCCGTCACATTTGTTTCGTAACTAGTGCATTTCAATGCGACCTTACGAACATTTTATGTTTCGGAAGTAAGTTTTTGTAGTGCAGCTTTTTTAAGGTGTATTTTTAAAAAGTACTTTTCATTACTTTGATATTGCTGACTTGTTTCAATGTGATAAACATTTTTTCTCTGCAAAAATGCGTTATTCAGTATTAAATTATTGTTTCTTTATTTATAATTTCATTTAAGCTTTTATCATAAATTAATTCTTAATGTTCAATTTATGTGTGTGTTTATGATGTAATAATCATTTTTATACAAGAAAAATGCGTTATTTAGCATTAAATTATTGTTTCCTTTATTTATAATTTCATTTTATCTTTATCATAAATTAAATATTAATGATGTTCTCCACAAAAGATGCCATAAATTGATTAATTGACTTAGAAACTACAGTATCTGTAGTTTGTATTGTTACACACACACACACACACACATATATATATATATATATATATATATAATAAAAAAAATCAAACTAACTTAATGCAGACCAGCAAAATGCCAAAAGATCAAAAAGCAGACAAGTAAAAAGCCAAAAAGCCAAAAAATTGGGGGTAAAAAATAGTTAAGCAGAAGCCAGAGAGCAGAAAGCAGAACTGTCCATGCATGCGCGCTAAAGCTGCAGACACAACATGGATAGTAAAATAATTCAAAATTACAAACTAAAACAAAGAGAAATCCAAAAATTAAGAAAATTAAGAAAACTTCGAAAAAAATGATGAAATGTTGGGGGATCAGGGCGTCATCATGGAGGAGCCTCACCCAGTCAACACAATATGGTGTTTTCTGCGTGTGAGCGGCAGTACACCAAAAGTAGCCCACACACCCCTCCAAACACCATAAGAAGAAAGCAAAATTAGAAAATAAAAATTAGGAAATATAAATTAGAAAAACAAAACCAGGGACAACCAAGGACACATACCAAAGACAAGTATAATACCAAATTAAAAAGGAGAAAAACCAACTTACCCACATTGATTGACCTAAGCTCGACAACACCCGCCGCAAACTACATGAGGATCGCCAACAAATGCCATTCATAACGCCGAAAAATCAACAGATGAGAAATCGGAACCGAAATTCCGACACGGAACTCCGACTCGGAATCCCGATCCGGAATATCGGAATCGGAAATCGAAAAGATAGTGTTCAAATCCAGTTTTTTAATAAATTAATAGACCTATTATAATTAGTAAATCAAATAGAATTGATAGACAACAGGAAAGTCTCCAAAATAAGCTATTAAATAATATTAGTAATCTTAAATCTTTCAAAAATTTGCAACTCTAAATCTAACTTTCTTTTACAATGTAATAATCTCATTAACACACTTCTTTATAATAAATACCCTCACTCTTTTTATAAGATTATTTTTGAAAGATTTAAGATTACTAATATTATTACTAATATTATTACAAAAGAATACAAAATGAAAAACTTAAATATTAATGAATAAACTATTTGCATTTCTAATGTACTCCACATCCGAATCATAAAATTTATTCCTCCTTCCTGCCATTAAATATTGCATATTTCCCTTGTGTTTCTATGCATAATATCGGTATGGATTGATTAGACCCAGACAATAACATGTCACTCTTTTTCTGTGGTCAAAAAACAACTTCCAGTATAACCTAAAGTAGGAGTGTTCAACCAGGAACACACACAGGTGGGTCTCTTTGATCTTATTTCCATGCCCAGAAAAGTTATTAATGCAATGAACATCTATCTCTGCTGCAACGTACCTTAATGACAATAGATTTTATTTTTTATGTAACTATATACTATTATTGGAATTATTCTAACCATATAACTATACAATACAATATATATGCTATTGGACGTGCTCTTGGTAATAAAAGCTTTTTGTGTAACTTCAATTTAAGCCTTCATCTCTGTGTGTGACTGTATCATTCATAAAGTGTGTGACCAGCAGGAGCTTTAGAATTTTTTAATGCGGCCCTCGGTATTTGAAGGTTGTGGACTTTACCTTAAAGAGGTTCGAAACAAAGTTTGTATGTTTTTGAGGAATGCATGAAATATAAAATGTTAGCTCTATAGTCTGAGTTGATATAAAGGTTAAAGACCCCTACCCTAAAGTGATCCAAAACAAAGATATGCATAGTTTTGAGGAATACGTGAAATATGAAAGGTTTGCGTAATAATTTGGGCAAGATAAGACAACGAATTACCAAAACGGGTAGATTCAATCCAGACAGACAAGCACGGTTGAAAGAAAAACAAGTCTGCTTTAGTCTAAGTTAAGGGAAATTCCTCTGTCATTTAAAACAATACCGGAATGTAAATCTCTTAAACAAGACATAACATTCAGGAACAAATTAATTTATTCCGCCTCGCTTCTTTAAAAAGAATCCAGTTATGGGTAACTTTTACGTCTCCCGCAAATCGATAACGGCTTTTTTCTGCCAAAGGAGAGGAGTACGAAAGTTGTGGAATTATGAAGCGCTCCGTCCGCAAAAGTTTGCTTTCTTCGTAATCAGGTCAGATAATCTTCCGGATCAGTTTGGTTTCGGCAAGTCGAAAGATCATAATCTGAAAGAAAGATTTGGCTCAACTCTGAGAGGAGATTTGATCCGAATAAGGTGATTCGAGATTACGCAGCTTACTGTGCAGGCATGTCACAAAAATTTCATTTACCGATTTCGCTTCATGAGTGGTGGACAATAGTAGCGCTTATTCTCAGGGAAGAAATAAGTTTTAAAACTGTATCGATGATGAGGTTACATGCTGCAATTGCTATTATCTTCAACCTTGCCGTTCTAATCAAGAAGGCAGTATTTACAAATGTCGTCTTGGTTGTTCAAAAGGTTCATAGAATAATATATGATTCGTCTAAACCATAGTTACCCAAAGTGGATGCTACAGTCCCCTTTGGACTCTGAATGAATCTTGGGGAATGCTGGCCCCAGAAGAAATAGGGGTCGTTGAGGAGCAAGAGTTGGCAATAACATGCTGAAAAGAATTCGTCGCCTAAAAATGTTTCAAGCAAACAATTATCATTTGAACATAGAAACTCACCACAGTGATACATTGTCGCTAAAATTATACGTTGTAAAATGAAATTTACAACTGATCGGTCTAAAAACATGACAACAGGTCGTAACAAATGAGTGATAGCATGTATGTATTTTCACGCATTGTCGACTGACGCAGGTTCTTACAAGTGCAGCGGCAGGAATCTGTGTACATGTTATATATATAATGTTTAAATGCAATACTATAAATAGTGAGTAGACTTATATCTCTGTTTTGTGAGTATATGTTCATTATTTGATATGTAAGTTTTCTGTCTGGCGCAACATGACCAAATATGGTCCTTGTGCAATACAAACGTAACCAACCATTATTAGACTGTTTCCGGAATTTTGCTAATGGCCGTTATCAGTTTTGTGCACTTGTGCGAATACCTAATAATTTTAGTGTTTATTCATAGACTACTGATTACATACCAGAGGATATTATTCTAAAATTACACGAATAGCTACAAAAGTATTTTGGTGAAATTCTAAAATTATAGGCACAGTTACACTTGCAACTTATTATTAGTTAAGATAGTTTTCCAGACGGGGTATTTGAATTGCCTTTTGAAAAGTGAGCGTTGATCCAAAAAAGTTTGGAACTATCATCTAAACTTTTTTCTTGAAGACAATTAAAGCACACTCAATTAACGCTATATTGTGTGAACATATTCGTGTATAGTGTTGTTAAGAATGTTTAACCCTCCAAGAGGTTTCGACGAGATAGCTCGTCCATCCAGATCTGATCGATTTTGCTAATGACGAGATATCTCGTTATCAAGGTATTGCAGATTTTTTGATGATGACAAGATAGATTTCGTCCGTTTTCTTTTATTGGCGAGATATATCGTCCATCAAGACCTGGTCAGTTTTGTTAATGACGAGGTACCTCGTAGAGAAAACCACCAGGAGGGGTAAATACACAACATTTTAACAACATTTCAACATCTCAAGGACCAGACATAGATACACTACTTTTTTGACCAGCACCAACATCATTATTACATCGCCAACCAATTACATTATCACTGATGAACAGAAAACATAAAGATATAGATAACACATTTATCAAATATTCAAATAATATATTCTTTTGAGTAATGAATAATATATAATGAAATAGATTAAAATATTCAGACTCAGTTGGCAGAATCGCGGATTAGTAACCGGAGGCTTGGAAGTTCGAAACTCGATCCATCCAAGCACCGTTGTGTACATAGGAGCTGGTGCACGTTAAATCTGTCGTGGTTTCAAATATCCTCACGTTGGCGTGGTGTGGAAGTTTGGAAAGTGGTGTGCCCGCTCAGATATTGACCTCGTCATATCTGAGCGGGTAATTACGAGGTGTCCTCGGATCTTTCAATTCGGGATTAATCCCGGACAGTCACCAATAGCACGTTGCGTTGCTCCAGTGTGACGCAAATTCAACTTCCTACCAAAATGATCAGAATTACTAGTTTATAAACTATGAGATATGTTAAAAGCATTATTCTTAAAATAACTAACAAAAAAAGAGTTTTAAATAAACCTTTCGACATTAAAGTGCTAGTATTGATATGAACGTTGAATAGAAATGCTAGGTCGTCAGCAAATATAGTGGTCACAGCGTTTATCTGCCACCTAGAAGGTCGGGGGTTCGAATCTCGGTTTGTAAGCTCATGGATGTTGGCGATTGTCCCTGTTAAGAGCAACGTTGTCGTGACCACAGGGTGATCCCTCACAAGTAGCCTCCAGTTTACTCGAAGATGGAAGATTTCAGTGGACTGACAGTCAAAAATATTATTGTTGAAAAAGATTTTTAAATAGTAATTTAGTTCTTAGATGAGGTTTCATTGATCAACTGTAATGAGAAATTATTGATTGTTTAGATTACCCTCCTGGTGATTGTCTCGACAAGGTATCTCGTCACTAGCATCTCATCATTCATTACATTTGGTCAAAACTGACCAGATCTTGATGCACGAGATATCTCGTCATTGGAAAACTGACAGAATCATATGGACGAGGTATCTCTTCATTAGAAGAAAACTAACCAGATATAGATCTCGCCATTATTAAAAAATTGACCATATCTTGATGACGAGATAGCACGTCATTAGCAAAATTGGTAAGATCTTGATGGACAAGATATCTCGTCGAAACCACTTGGAAGGTTAAATGAATTTTAGATTTTTTGGTATGTAGGGAGGTGTTTTAATTAACGTCGCACTGAAACAACACAGCGGGTTATTGGCGACTGTCCAGGATCAATCCCAAAGGGAAAGATCGAGGATAACACCACGTAATTTTCAACCACGGTCAAATGACGATTAGATTTTTTTTGGAATTTTGAAAAGTCAAAGTAATATTTGAAAAGTCAAAATATTTTTTTACTAATTTTATCTTGTGTATTACTTTTTAGGTGCCGTCAAATCTTTCTAGTGTCAGGGTTCTGATATCTGGATCGAAAAGGTTCCCGGTTCGAATCCGAAGTACGGCATGGATGTTTACCCGGCTAAAATGAATGTGTAAAACCTGTCTATGAACGCGGTGCCTCACATGTGTGGTATGCATGGGAAGTATAACGTGATCTCACAACCCATGGTGCTCCAAGGTAACGCAAAGTGGTTCACAAATCCGCCCTTGCAGTGCCATAATTACTAATGTTCAATTGGCCAGGCATCAGGGAAAAATCTTTTTTGCACTACCATTTCCCCTAAAGCAGGTAGACTAATTATCTCTCTAGCTTGTTTAAACAAATCAGTTAATTTCAGTTACTAACTGAATAATAAGCAAATGATTAATCACTAAATGCTTTATTAATTTAGTTATTTCGGTAAAAGAAGCGGTACACAAGTGTGATTGCTAGAATAGTATCGAGAAGGTTCTTGGTTCGGTTCCCCACACCTACGAAACAGCCTTGTGTACTATGCGTTGAATAGCCAAATTCGATAACTTTCATCCTACTTCAGTTCAGAAGGTGTTAGATTCTTATGCCATCCAATCGGGGCGCAAATGGGATTAGGTTACTCCTTAGACTCTTGAAGTCCTTCCTAATAATTGATCATTAAGTTAAAAGTTGGATGCTTTTAGTTTTTATGGGTCAAGGGCCATATTTGGATTTGGCCAAGCTGAATCAAACAAAAGAAAATGTCAAGTGAGAAATGTCTTGAAAAGGAAAAAAGAGGTATTGGAGAATAGAGAGGTGGGATGAAAGAAGAAAAAGATCGTTAATATCCTGGAAGAACGATCCCCGTGTTTATTGAAGTCAGTAAACCCCATGGAAATGTTAAGTTAAAAGAGCACAGAACAAATTCATGTTAGCTTAATATGCTTTAACCCACCAAGTGTTTTGACGAGATATCTCGTCTATCTAGATCTGGTCAGTTTTTCTAGCGATGAAATATCTCCCAGACAAAACTGCCCAGTTACTCCAAAGGAGAATGACAATCCAAATAGGAAAACAAATTGTCCCTTTCCCAGAACTGGTGACAGTTTGGTACAGGTTTATGTACCATAAGCTGAACATTACAGGGCAGTCTTCGAATCCCAGGCAAACCACCAGGAGGGTTAAAAATGTGATAAATTAAAAATAACAAATCGATAACTCTTTAAAGGGCTGCAAAATGTTATAGGGAAAATTAATGGAGGAAAACCTCCACCTTATATGAATGCGTTTTGCAGTTAAAGAAAAATTAGTACTTTTATTTTTTAATCCTCTAGAGAATGGTTATTTAGTCAGCGTGAGTGTGTTGTCGTGTAAAAGCAATCCTACACTACTCGCAATACTACACTGTTCATCTACCACTAGAATCGCTCACACAACAAAATTTACTCTCGCTTGTTACCGTTGGAAAACGGACATTATCACATTTTCCTTATTCACCTTTTCAATATTGTAAGTCCCCAGCTGAGCTTATAAGTATGAATGACTCATACGAAAAGGATTGGCATTTCAAAGCACAGAATACATCAGTCTAGGAGCATTAAATTCGACAAACACAAGTACAAATAAACCCACGAGTATTGTATACACATTCAGGAGAAAAACAGCTATTCCTTTCGGAGTCCCCGCTGACAGTCATACATTTATATCTCCCCACAAGAAACTAAGTCTAAATGAGCAGCGAAACATCCCTGCCTGTTCGCGAAGACAAACAACAGCTTTCGGTGAGGCTTCCCAGAGCGTAGCAAATCCTCCCTTGTCAAAATAAACTTCTGTGGCATCATGATACACCCAACGCCCTTAAAGCAAACTTCACCGCGTCATTGCCACCCTAACGATGTTCCCCCTTTAGGAAACGGCGTCACACTGTTTCCCTCATTCGATCAATCTATTCCGAGTTCGGAGAGATGAAAGAATGAAGGCACGCCAGGGGGCGCCACGGCCGAAGTGACGTCAGCCATGTGAGCTATAAGCTCCTCCCAGACGAGATCGTGATATTCAAACCGATCTTTCACATGCTAGCTAGTTGTCCTGCAGCCTCTAGTCCGGAGAGTAGATGCAGTGCCGGATAGTTCACCGGCCACTCTAGACTTTAAAAGTTTTCCAGGCAGGAACGGTGGAAACGGTGTGCGTTGCAAAAACAGCAGCGGGGTGAGCGCTTTGAAGTTTTCTTAGAGAAAAATGAGCAACTTTACCCTAGGAGTCGAGTGAGGTAAGCGAAATTTTTAAATACTTGTTTAAGTTTAAGCTTCAAAACTTAAACTCTTATCAGTTAAATTACTGGTAGAATATTTGTATTGTTATTTTCTGTCGCTTAACGCGGGTTTTCTTCTGTTGTCGTAAATAAAACTCAGCTGATGAAACATTCGACTTTCAAACGGTATTTTTCATTCACGGAAAATGTTTTTGTTTCTAAACATCTCACAGTTCCGTATAAAGTAGCCTTTGTTGTTTTGATAAATATTCCTTTTAAAGTCACATTTAAAATTATCTTTGTAATATCTGGTATTTTAGTTGAAGTTTGTTGATCGAGGTTGATTAAGATATTTTTAATTATGTATACAAAAACATATTCCAATGGTCTTCAAAAACTAACTTTTAAAAAATCGGTGATTATGGTAGATTTGAATAAATATAAATAGTTTTTCTCTCGTCGTGTTTCTTATTCAGATTCTCTATAGAATCGACATATAAATCTGTTTAGTCAAGCATGCTTGAACTTCTGAATTTTTTTCAAATACAAAATTCTGATGCATGAGCAAGATTTAGTTTTCAGAAGTGTTTAAAGGGGGAGTAATTCCAGAACTTTGGAATAGCAAATACATCTTATAGCGAAGTATTTTCCGTATTAAGAAGAATTTTCAAAAATCGATAAAATTATTTACATACTTTTCTTAGATTATCAATTATTAATTATTTGAATCCCGAACTTTGCTATAACATATGGGGGAGAGCAATTCATCCATTGAGAGACTTATACTCATCAGCCTTTTAATAAAAGTTATAGCACTTTTTACATAATTAAAAAGCACTAATTAACCAATTAAAATATCTCTGGGGAATAAATGTTTGAATTGAGAGTGCAGTTATTTTATAATTTTGAATTTCAAACTCTTTTATTTTTACTTATATGTTTTAGTAATTTTAAATTAAAATCGGGTGTACGATAATAAAAAATCGTTGTTTGAAAAACCAATTTCATCTTCCATTGGCAAAGCACTTCGTTTAGGGTTAATTTACATTCATTACCTGTCTAAAATAATTTATGCAATAAATTTATAAGATGTCTGTCTATTTCATTTGTTACTGTCAATTGTCTTGTAGGATTCTAATAAAATTGAGGTATTATTGTCAAATTCCAGGAATTTAAATATGCCTTAGTAAGAAACAAATGTAGTTAATAAAACAACAAACTTTGAATACGGTACTTTTTATCTTGGAAACCACTACCTTATGAGCTTAACTCATGAGGCTTTACACTTCCCCATTTTCCAGTGAATAAAATCCAATGTTTATTTGAAATAAGCTCAAATTAACCCTCCTGGTGGTTTATCTTCGCATCCAAAGCTGCCCTGTAGTGACCAGCTTCTGGTGCCAAAACCTTTTACAAATTGTCACCAGTTCTGAGTAAGGAGCAATGTGCTTTCCTACTTGGATCTTCATTCCCCTTGATTAATAGGGCAGTTTTGTCTCGTCGAGGTATCTCGTCATTTAAAAGCTGACCAGATCTTGGGTGAGATATCTCGCCGAAACACTTGGAGGGTTAAGCACTATGCTTTCACTGGAAATTCTAATTTCAGAAAACATTAATCTTGTAAGAAATATAACAACTTTTGATGAACATCGTATCATGTCCAAGACTATTTGGATAACAATAACCATAGAGGGATAAACTCTACTTGATTTCCACTCAAACAATGTAAATGTCGCTTCGCAACAATGTGATTTAGTATGCAGTGTAGCAAAATATGACCGTAGAATGACAGCGAAAGTGCTTTCTTTTAAACAGTGTCAATGTCGCTTCACAACAATATTACTTAGCATGCAGTGTAGCAAAACACGACCTTATACCAACTGACAAAACGTAATTCCTTTGTACAATATTTAAACATTGCAAATGTCGGGATTCACAACAATGCAACTCTATATGCAAGAAGACAAAACTTGAGGAGCGACAAAAAGTAAAATTATTCCTTTTAATTTAAACCACGCAACAGGTGCTACTCAACATTCCGATTAAGTATGCAGTAAAAAATGAAGCAAAAAAATGATGAAAAATGAAGAAAAAAATGAAATTTAATATATCACAATTCAGTTTACATAAAGCACTTAAGGAACAGGTCGTTTAAAGTGAATTCAACAAATCATCTCAATAAAATAAATTGAAGTTATCAAATTATAGCAACTAAACTATAAGAACCAATTCGAGAGTTTAAATGAATCTGACTTTTCAGTATTACACTGCTGTTATTGAATTAACTGGAAATTGTGCAGACGGGTATTTTATCATGCAAATGCAAATGAATCAAATCTCAGCGTTTAAAATAACAGGTTTTCCCATACTCCAAAAGTTCTTGAAAAAGTTATTACAAACATTTCTATCGAAAAAAGCTGGACCTGCATTGCATACAAAAAATACAAACTCAGATAATCTTTTTCCAAAAAATAAGACAAAATTTACTTTCAAAAGTGTGAGCGTAAGGAATATGCTACCTCAATATGAAAATAGGCACCCCAGGAAATTGTGAGAATTTTTTTCTATTTATGCTTGCTTATTAGATCTAAAACTATTTTCTTTTTTATCGATATCAAGTTACACATAAATTAGATTGATTTAACCGTTAGTTGTGCAATCGTCATGCAGCCGAAATTATTGTTAAGGACCAAGCCACAGTATTGAGGATTTAACACTCCTAGTGGTTGTCGCGACGAGGTCTAGCCATTAACAAAGCTGGTAATCTCTTGATGGATGAGATATCTCCTCGTTGGAAAAACACTTACCAGATCTTGATTTTGGTCATCATAAAAAGTGTAGGCAATACCTTGATGACGAGATATCTCGTCATTAGTAAAGTTGGTCAGATTGTGATAAATGAGATATATCGTCGAAATCACCGGGAGGATAGAAATAAATACAGTTCTGCAAGAAATGTTTATATATGGCCTATTAAGAGTCATTTCACAAGTAACAACACCCTCAGATATTCTTTAAGTGGCATATAGTGCAGAGTAAACAAATGATACAATAGAGTACAAATCATGCGGCCGAATTGTGAGGCTATTAAGCCACATGTTTTACAACAAACCATATACAGGAGAGTTCAACAAAAACATTATGGGAGATGACACACAGTTTGTCCCTCATTAATTTTGTTTGGTCATAGAGTTTGTCCAAATTTGAAGGGTATGACTTAAATTTCTGAACTTGTATCTCATTGAATATCCTTCCTCCCTGGCTGTATTTCTCTCTTCTGTGTCAGTAAAACTTTCATTGTGTGTCTATTACTTCATGTTGTATGTCTTGTGTTTGGCGCAGCATGACCAAATTTGGACATTGCACCATAAAACCCTCAAACCAACACACCAACCATTGAATATCCTTGGCATACAATTAGGTAGGTAGGTATGTAGCTGAATTTACGTCACAATGGAACAAACACATCGGGCTATTGTTGATGGTCCGTATCAACCCCGAAGGGAAAGGTCCGAGGACATCTCGTGATTTTGAACCACGGTCAGATGACGAGGTCAACACCTGAGTTGGCATACATTTAGAAGACGCAATGGAAGTGTGTAGTCACCTCACAAAAACAATCTGTCCTCGAGTTTGAAGTAAGATTGCTAACACTCTTAAGTTTACTAAAATGTTGTAATTATTGCTCAACTGTAATAGAAAATCACGTTTCGTATTAAAGAATTTAAGTAGGAAACAAGTCTCAAGATAAAAGTTCATTTATACTTGCTCTTTTGTGTTTCATATTCATGAAAAGTTTATTACTTATATCCACGTGAAGTTTCAATACCGGTCTAATACTTCAAGTATTCCAGCTTATTTTAATGTATCACAATTTAGTTTACGTAAAGCACTCAAGGAACAGGTCGTTTAAAGAGAATTCAACAAATCATCTCAATAAAATAAGTTTAAATTATAAAACTAAACTAGAGAACCAACCCGAAGGTTTAAATAAATCTGACTTTTCAGTATTACACTGCTGTTCATTGAAAGTGTTATCGGATTGACCGGAAATTGTACAAACGGGTATTTTAACATGGCAAATGCAAATGAATCAATCTCAGCTGAATATGCAAATACGATGCTCTACAATACAGGCTGAAATGTGATTTGGAAGATATTGGGTTGGTTGAAGGCGTATTGTGATATCGCTACAGTCATTGAGCGAAACAATTCTTACATTACATCATTTAGTGCAATTATGCATATCTGGAAACACACAATGTGCGGAATGTTCTGAGCACTGTCGTGAAGGATCTGAAGCACCTAAATCTACATTAGAAAGGGAAGAGGGCAATTACTATGGATGGTGATAACGATTCGTGCAGTGACATCAACGTGCGTGACCACAACGCCAATGGAGGATGACATATCAGGCGATGTCTGCCAGCACTTTTCCCTGACAAGTGCTATAGCGAGGGCTCGACGTTCGTTACTGCGACATCCTTCAACCCTATACTATAAACGTCAGACTTCAAGAGCGAAGACAATGAACCCTGAATGGAAGCTAATCATGTTTTCTGATGACACTAGATACAATCTCATGACACATGACGGCCATATTTAGTATGTCATCCCTATACCATAAACGTCAGAGGCTTCAATGGTGCCAAGAGGAAAGACACTGAACCCTGTATGGGAATTAATTATGTTTTCTGACGAAAACTAGATACAATCTCATGACACTTGATGACCGCATTCAGTACGTTATCCATGTACCATAAACGTCAGATTTCAATGGTGCCAAGAGGAAAGACACTGTATGGGAGATAATCATGTTTTCTGACAAAACTAGATACAATCTCATGACATATGACGGCCGTATTCAGTACGGAACGGCATCTGGAAGGGTGCTCTGCAAAACGTCACAGTGGAGTCTTACTCCAAGCGTAATGATTAGAGGTGCTAACTTCATTCATTCATTCATTCTCTCACCTTATATGGATCGCAGGCACTATGAGCAGTCAGTGGTACAACACAAAGGTCCTGGAACCAGAAATCTTACCTCTCACACAGGTCCTCTATATAGCTATCTTTCAACAGGTCAATACTGGTTCCCATGTCTCCCGAATTTCTCAACGTTTCTTCTGTGGCGAAGAATCACCAATTTGTCCTTGACCTCTTGGTCGCTCGATTTGTCCCCCACGAACAAGTGTACGATACGGTTGCTCGTAAATTGATCCCTATGTCATCACCTGCAGTCATAACTGACGAGTTGTGTTCGCGTGGGTGATCTGCAGGGAGCGACATTTCACTGATAGCCATCCGGAATCTTTATCGGTCAATGTCACGTCATGTGAAAACTGTTAGGTAGACACACAAATTACTAATTTGAAGGAATTCCTTTTGGCTTGCAAATCTGTAATATCAATCATTTATACATTGTACTACATGTCATCGCTTAGATGAGTTTTATTGCTGTAACTCAAGTATTTGTCAGTGTTTAATTTTCAATAAAAAGCAGTGTATAAAATTTCTTTTAATCCTTAAGGAATTAAAATATATAAAGTTATTATTGTCAAGTAGGTAGGTATTTTAATTAGCGTCGCGCTGCAGCAACACAACGGGCTATTGGCGATGGTCCGTGGTCAAACCCGAAGGGAAAGATCCGAATACAACATCACGTTATTTTGAACAGCGGTCAGATGACGAGGTCACATTTTAAATGGCGCCCCACTCTCCAAGCTTCCACACCACGCCAACGTGGGGACATTTGAGGCCACGATAGATTTAACATGCACCAGTTCCCTTTGTACATGATGGTATTTGGTTGAATTCGAACTTGCCTATTATTCTCAGACTCAAAATGTAATAATGTCAACTTCAGATTGAACTCGGATAGTTTTTATGTGGGTATAAGTGAAACAGTCTCAAAACGATGTGAGATTAGTAAATCGGAATTCAATGCAGATATCAGTCGGGATATATTTTAAGAAAAACCATTTATCTATATGTATAACACAGAGTTGGCGTCTGTCTCTGTTCAAATCGGCACCATTTGATCAATTCACACAAAATTTGGTACAATCATTCTTTAGAATCCTGAGAAAAACAGGCTATATATTAACCCCCATTCGGGGGATTTATCCTTGGTATGCAGAGGGGGATCAAATCAATTTCAAATAGTCATAGGAATACAATTGAGTATTGCTATCACTATTTGATCAATTCACACCAAATTTGACACTCATTCTTTAGAATACTGCGGGAAACATAGGCTATATATTGACACACGTTCAGGGGATTTGTCTTGGGTCTGTAGAGGAAACTGAAAAATTTCAAAATCCCCATAGGAATAATATTGAGTATCCTTACGTTCGCTGTTTGACCAATTCACACCAGGTTTGGTACACTAATGCTTTAGAATCCTGCTGTAAAAATAGGCTATATATTAACCCCCATTCGGAGATGTTTACTTTATATTGGTTCCTCTTTCGATTTCTGTTTTATTTTTGGGTCTGTATAGAGGGGGAAACAATTCGAAATCCCCATAGGAATAACATTGA
Source organism: Meta bourneti (assembly GCA_933210815.1). Taxonomy (NCBI): domain Eukaryota; kingdom Metazoa; phylum Arthropoda; class Arachnida; order Araneae; family Tetragnathidae; genus Meta; species Meta bourneti. The sequence goes on from OW119934.1 coordinate 37,941,353, forward strand.
GTAATAATGCGATCAATTCCAATCTTTCAAACCGGGCAACGCGGGGTAATTCTGTTAGTTGACATTAAAACTAACACAAAGCAGCATCATAGCTTACTATAAGGAAGACAAACGTGACATCTATACTAAAGATCAACGGTCAATTGTATTGACATTATAACAAAGATTTCTTTTGATTTCTTCACCAAACACCCATTCACAATGCATCGTTAAATATAACTACTTTGAGACAAAAGATACAAAGTCGTGGAGTGAAAATTTCCAATATGCACGACAAAATCTTCGATAGGGATAAGACAGACATGAAGCATTAAATTGCGAATTACGTTACACAGATAATGACAACTTGTTATTTCATGTAACACTTATTTTGTCAGCTTTAAATGATTGATTAGAAGTTACGTTAGTTTCATGATTATATAGCAGTTTTGTGTTGCAATATTCGTATATGATACAACTAATTTTCTATTGATCTGTTCTGTATGTGGATGGAAGACTACAAAAATAACATTAAAGTACCATGAACAAGGATATATGCCTTATATAAACTGAAATTTGAATTGCATTGAAGAAATTGCTTTGAGTAGTCACTCAAGTACATGTACCATTTAATCATACCATTCAAATAAGTCTGCTTTCCAAAATAAAATCTTCTGAAGAGTAAAGGGTTTCTTAGAAAGGACTCCACTCTTCGATTGAATATGAATTCTTTTAAAGAAATTGTTTTAGATTTTGAAAGATTTTTGATAACATTCTGGAGAATGCGTTTTCAAATTTCTAACCCTGCTTTACGAAACTTTGTAGATAACAAAATTTTACAATCACAAGGGATTTTTGTTGATATTTGTTGCGTGTCTCGACATTTGTGTACTTGGTATGATTTTGAAAATACGTACAATATGAATGATTTTATAATGCATTTCTGTACATCGTCGGCTTACATGTGAAGCATACTAAGTCAAAAAGCAGAGTTCTGAGAAAACGAAACGGAAAAAATTCTACTCTCTAAGTGTGTTACTCAAGAGGAAACCTAACCTTCATGCATTAGCTTATAAAATAAGTTATTAGCCAGTATGAGATCACCACCTTCCAATCTAGAAAAATTAACACTCAAATCTTTTTACCGTATTGTGTTTCACTTGAAGGCCGATCACATGTACTTTATTTTCAACCCAACTAATGATTGAATGGTTTAATAACCAGTCTATTTTAATTGAACTATCCAACACGACAAATTCCGTTTAACAGTTGTGTTGCTAAAAGTAATAAATTCGTATTTCATGCATTAGCTGATAAAAAATAATTTATTGAACTTAACCAGTATAGAGATCACTACCTAGGTCTAGAAAAATTAAAGCACTCAAATCTTCGACATTTTACCTTAGTGTGTTTCACTTGAAGGCCGATGTTATATACTTTATTTTCAATCCAACTAATAGATGAATGGCTTAATAATCAATCTCCTATTTTGATGAACTACCCTAGGACGACAAATTCCGCTTAACAGTTGTGTTTCTAAAAGTAATAAATACGTATTTATTTGTAACTATCTCAATCTCTATACGAATAACTATATTTCACCACAGTATAATTTCTAAAAATTGTAGTAGGGGCCATGGTAACCCGGTTGGAAGAGTAGCGGATTAGCGACCGGAGGGTTGCAAAGTTCGAAACTCGATCCGACCAAAGACTGTCGTGTACGTAAGGGCTGGTACACGTTAAATTTGTCGTGGAATCGAATATCCACACGTTGGCGTTTTGTGGACGGTATTGACCTCGTCACCTCGTCATCTAACCGTGGTTCAGAATTACAAGGTTTTGACCCCGGACCGTAGCCAATAGTCCGTTGTGTTGCTCCAGTGTGACGTTAATACAACTACCTATCTACCTAAAAATTGTATCTATCTTTAAACTTAAAGCACTCAAACTTTTTTTTTTTACCAAAACGTAAGAAATCTAGATGATAGTAAGCTTGATCTTGCTATTAAAAAGTTCCACAGCCTGAAAATGATTCATTTATATCAGTATAATTAACCTTACTAATCACAAAAAAGTAATGCATAAAAATTCATTGAAATATATTTATGAAAATAGAAAAAGTTTTTTTCTTATTCAAGGCCTGCTTTGCATAAACCTTTATTATATTAGCCGGAAGACGTGAAATTAATCACAGATAATTATTTTGTATTTTTCAAGGCAAGCTCAAATGTCAAAACATTTGTTATCAATTCTTAAGCATTAACCCTATTGAGGGCAACATTTAAGCGGAAATTTTTATTTCCTACCAATCCACTCTTTCATTTCTTTCTTCCCTTTTATCAATCCTCTTTTAGCCCTTCTACGGACTAAGGATTTTGTCGATATCTTAATTAACGTCCTCTTAGCGTTCTGTATTCGCGATTCTCCAAAGCATTGGAAACCAAGATAAACCATGTAAGAAAATCCCTACTGGAATTTATCTGCACTTAATCTACTTTTACCTTTTATTCTATTTATTTTCCATTTATTTATTTCATCAGTTCAACCCTTATTCTATTTTTGCGAATGAAGCAAATAAATCTGTAAGCAGTACACGGCTAGAAAAAATTAGTTACGTTAGATTTAAGACCTTGCAATTGCTTAGATTTTTATGTTAACATTATTTCATGTTAACGAATATTACTGTGACCTGATATTAGAGAGAATTATTCTTATGTTCCCCGCATCTGTTAACAAAAGGTTTATTTGCGTAGAAGACAAAATAAAAGGATTATTTGTCAAAAGACCAAATGTTTGAAAATATTATTTGTAGGAGGCAAAAATAAAAGTATTATTTGTCTTCGAAAAAGTAAGCAATGCTTAATTTAATATGAAAATAAAAAAATTATGACAACTTTTCATACAGATTCTCAGTATTCAAAATGTCAGTATACTGGTTAAATTGAAAATTATTTGTTTACTTTAGTTTATAATGCTTATTTTAGCAATGCGGAATTATATTAATTATAAGAATAATTTTACTTTATGATGAAATTTTAGTGAATAATATTAGCATTTACTTAGCTATTCAAGTAAAGGGTCAAACCCTCTGAGGGGTTCACGCATATATCTCTGTTCTGCACCTTCCTTATTCAAAAATCAAAAACCTATTATCTCCGAAAATATTTACTACGAAAATTGAGTTTAAACCATTAACCTTCCTGGTGGCTGTTTCGAAGTGTCTCGTCAGAAGCAAAACTGACCAGATCTTGATGGACGAGATATCTCGTCATTAGAGGAAAACTGACTAGATCTTGATGGACGAGATATCTCGTCATTAGAAGAAAACTGACCAGATATTGATGGACGAGATATCTCGTCATTAGAAGAAAACTGATTAGAAGAAAACGTCATTAGAAGAAACGTCATTAGCAAAATTAGTCAGATCTTGATGGACGAGATATCTCATCGAAACCATAGGAGGGTTAAGGAACTCTCCTTATTTTTTTCAAGTTGTAATAAATTTATATCTTAGGAAGTATATATTGATTTAACGCTACAAGTGGTTTCGACGAGGTATCTCGTCCATCAAGATCCGACCAATTTTGCTATTGACGAGAAATCTCGTCATCAAGATCTTGCCAATTTTATTATAATGACAAGATCAAGATCTTATCTGTTTTCTTCCAATGATGAGAAATCTCGTCCATCAAGATCTGGTAGATTTGCTAATGTCGAGATATCTCGTCGAGACAACCACCAAGAAGGTTAAGTTATTTCTTGAATTTACAACATTGGAATAAAAACTGTTTATGCCTAATTTTTTTGTATCCATGTTTCCGTTAAATTGAATGTTTCCTTTTACACTTAATTTCCATTTGAATTCATTGAGACACTTTTTATAGTAGAAAAGAACTTAAGTGTTTTCTTTCTAATGTATTATATATAGAAGAGAGTGTTGCCGAAACGGTCAATAATAATTATTTTCGAAACATAATTTCATTATTTTGAACGAACTTCATATATTGGTAAAATTTGTAATTACAGCTTGTAATTTCTCTTACGATTGTAAATCACATTAAAAAATTGCAATAAAGATACCTTTAACTCTTTGAAGGGTTGACAAGCATATATCCATTATCCAACTTACAGTCTTCCCTGCATGACTTCAAACTAGTTTTGACCTTCTTGACTTATAGAACCTTTCCTAGGATTCTTTCAACTAATAGACTCGGTTATTAGTTGAAAGAATCCAGTCATTATGTGTATAGTGGGGTAAAAGTACTACTCGGAAATCCCATGATATTCAGTGGGTTGAAATTGGTCATGCATTTGCTTGGCTGTATAACAATAGCCTACACGTAGATGCTTGTGATATTCATTTATTTATAGTCATCAGTAAATTACAGTAATGTGAAGAATTAATAACAAGTAACAGCTTCGGATCTACTGTTGGTTTGATCATTGTTGATAAGTAATGAATTTATCGAAAAAACATCATTGGCCTTTCCTTCGTTTTCATCAAAATCGAAATGCATCTTTGGCAGGGAAAGATTATGTCACGTTTTCAGTGAAACGTGTGGTGTCTTTTATTCCATTTAAAGATGTATCTACGGAATTACTCTGCTTAGATATCTGTATAAATGAAACCATATCGTAAATATTCTATAAATCTATGGATGAGTCCACTGTGAACTCACGAACTCTATCGCAAGAGATTTTCTGTTCGTGTTGCAAATTATTTATTTATACACATATACAGTTCTTGCTGATTGCATGAATTCAGATTTTTGGATTCATTCACATTTTTTTCTTGAGGCCTACTTGAATGCGGAATCATTTTGTCGGGTGCCTATAAATCTATACTAAGTCCAGTACGAACTCACGAATGCTATAGCAAATATTTTTTGTATGTGCTGCTCAAATTATTTATTTATGTCCAGTTAGCTGATTACATGAATTCATATTTTTGAATTCTTTCACATTTCTTTTTTCTCAAATCTCGTTTCTAGGCGTACTTTGAATGCTTAATCATTTCGCTGGGTTCCTATAAATCTATGGCTAAGTCCACTATGAACTCATGAACTCTGTCACAAGAAATGTTTCTATTTGTGTTGCTCAAATTGCTTATTTATATACATCTTTTGATGATTATATGAGCTCAGATTTTTGGATTCCTCCACATTTCTGTTTCTCAAATCCCAATCCAAGCCATCTGAAAATCATGGACACATAATTCCAAGAAACCTGCAGGCTTCCCTGCAGGGCTTCAAACCAGTTTTGACCCCTTCTTGACAAATAAAATATCTCCTTAAATTATTTCGACCAATAGTAGTGGCTATTTTTCATTATGTGTGATGTAGGGTAAAAGGAACAGTATACTACTCAGAAATCTCGTGACGCTCTTAGGGTTAGGTGCACTTTGAATGCTTAATCATTTCGCTGTATGTGCCTATAAATCTATGGCTAAGTCCACTACGAACTCACGAATGCTATCACAAGAGATTTTTCTGTACGTTGTCCTCAAATTATTTACGTACAGTTTCTGTTCATTACATGAATTCAGATTTTTGGATTATTTTGTACTTTTTTCTCAAATCTCATTTCTAGACGTACTTAGAATGAACGCTTAGTCATTTCGATGGGTGCCTATAAATCCATGGTTAAGTCAACTGTGAACTCACGAACGTTACCACAAGATATTTTTCTGTATGTTGTGCTCAAATTATTTATGTACAGTTTCTGTTCATTACATGAATTCAGATTTTTGGATTATTTTGTACTTTTTTCTCAAATCTCATTTCTAGACGTACTTGGAATGAATGCTTAGTCATTTCGATTGGTGCCTACAAATCCATGGTTAAGTCAACTATGAACTCACGAACGTTACCACAAGATATTTTTCTGTTTTTACTGCTTAAATTATTCATTTACCTATGTCACGCTAAGTAACGAATTCAAATTTTTGGACTTTTACAAATCGATTTTTCTCTATCGAGACGTACTTGAAAGTTGAATCATTCTGGCTTATATTTTAGTCTACATTTTAACACTCAGAGCGTCATGAAATTTCCGAGTAGTGTGGCAATGCTTATATATACCCAACAACACACATAATAGTTAAACCACATCTATTGGTGGAAAGAATCTTAGGAAAGATTATATTGGTCAAGAATGTCAAAACTGGTAGAAGTCATGTAGAGAAGTCTGCAGATTACAGAACGAATATATACGTGTGATCCCCCTCAGATGATTAAAACATTTTCTTTCCCTACACGTGTTGTATTTAATGTGTAATGAATCTCCTAAAATTTTGATGAGAAAATTCTGAAGTGCCAAATTTTGAAATGCTCGAGAAGTGATGCAGGTTACAGAACGATGTGAATGACCCCTCAGAGGGATAAAGTTCGAATTTTTATTTGATGATTCCATTAGGTTTGACTAAAAATTGCTATTACAAACAATAACAGGAATAAAGATATATCAGAAAACACGCAAGACTTATCGAATACCAGACTTTTTAAGAGCATTCCTTTGAAATATATCATCATCCACTTAAAGGGAGCACAAAAATGACAGTTTAACACATGCATGATCCAAATTCCGATAGAATAATTTGAATAAGATGCGTTTTCGTTTCCCGTTGCAGCACCTCTATTTGTGTGATAACTACAAACTTTAAAGAATAATTCTTCGTAGTCTTTGAAATGCATAGAAGATGAGAAGCACAATTCTTTGAAGTTCTACAGCCAAAGGGAATAAAAGAATTTGATTCTTGATTGTCGTGTTACGTAAATCAAATGAAGTTTTTTATAAACTTAAGATATCAAGACGTGCCCTTGCATTATTTTATTCAAGCAATGTTTAGATGTTTAGTGTAATAATTTGAACAAAGAGAAAGCAACAGAAGTGCGTGTTTACATTTGGTATAGTATTTTTTGAATTGTAAAACTTCCCGTTCATTTGCATTTTTCAAATGTGTTACAATGTTTATTACATTTTATGTGTTAATGAAAAACTTGTAATAATCGCGGATAGGTTTGGAAATAAGTATATCGCAAAGTTACATACAAAGTGAATAAGCGCTTTTACAGCAGTTGCAAATTCCTTCAAGACATAATCACGCAATGAATGTGCAATTCTTAATTATTATGAAATGAATAAATATGATGTTTACATATCTAAGACCTTCGTGGCATACTTGATATTAAAGTCGTGATCAAACAGGAACTACTGGTTATCACACTGTGATGACTCAATCCATCACAAATATGCTATTACTATTTGATGACTGATTTTTAAACTAAATTACTCAGTGAAACAAAATAGGACGATTAAACGCAATTAAGGTAAACCTTATGAAATCGGTATTTAAGTTTGGTAATTGTATTGTTCATAAATTTTCAAAACCGGTATTTAAATGACGGTTTTCTAACCCTACTGGATATTACACTGCTGGCTCAATTCGTCACACCTAAGCTATTATTATTTTACGACTGATTCTGTTTTAATTAAAGTACTTAATAAAAGAAAACAAGACTATTAAAAGTAATTAAGGTTAACCTTATGAAACCGGTATTTAAGTAAGTTTTGGTAACGATAATGGTCATCAATTTTCAAAACCGGTATTTAAATAGCGGTTATCTAACCCTACTGGATACCCACGCTGTTTTCAACATCTTATAAACTCTGCGCCTTCTTCCGGCTTTTAAATAATTCTTTTCCGAGTAAAAATATCGAGATTGTCTTCTAAACATGAAGAAAATTTCACGTCCTCAGCTTTATCCCTTCACGTCAAAGTTCGCCTTCAAATACAATTTTCCCAACGCGCCTTTCTGTCCTTTATCCATTTAAGTGCCGCCACGTGACACTTAGGTTCCCCTTTCGAAAATTTGCATAACACCACCTTCCACCGAGCATCCACAGTTCTGCAAATCGCCACAAGCTGTTCCATGATTGTAACCCTTAGAAATGGTGTTCGTCCTAGGTTTCGGGACGCCATTGTATTTTACAAACAAACAAATACACAATATGCCGTTATTACAACTTGGGAGAGACGACCTTTTAAATTAATTTCGGCGAAAGTTAAATTGGAGCTTTAAACATTAACTCGGGTGTGTCATTTGCATATCAATAATTAAGCGCGTTCCGCAAAGTGTATTCCTACTTTTAAAGATGGGTAGTCAGATATATTAACGGAGAGCAATATAATTTAGACGGACCTCTGACAGCTTGAATGAGTTTTAGTAACTCTCGAGGGAATTAAATGCAGTTGATGGATGCAATCTTTTGTGAGTTAACTGTAGAGTTAATAGCACTTTGAACAAGTTAAACTAATATTATTTCAATACTTATGCTACGTTTAGTTTATATGCAATGATTGAGTATAATGAAGTCGTTTATTCTCATACAATAGTTATTAGCTTTGTTTTAATAAAATAAAACTATTCATAACACAGATTACGTCTCAGAAGCAACTTTTAACCTCTGAGGGGTTCACACTAATATATCAGTTATGTAACCTGCAGTCATGCAGTTCCCCAAAGGACTTGTAACCAGTTTTGACTTCTAGACTTTTAGAATCTTTTCTAGGATTCCTTCAGCCAATAGATGTGGTTATTTAACAATTACGTGTATTGAGAGGGAAAACGATGCTAAACTACTCTAAAATCTCGTGAAGCTCAGAGGGTTAACCCTCTGAAGGATTTACACCCATATATCTGTTCTATAACTTGTAGTCTTCCCTGATAACCTCAAACCAGTTTTGACCTCATTGACTAATTGAATCTTTCCTATGAGTATTTCAACCAATAGATGTGATTATTTAGTCATTATGTGCATTGTGGGGTAAAAGCAACACTACTCGGAAACTCGTGAAGCTCAGAGGGTTAAGAGTAAGTTCGTAACCATTCTACAAGAACACAAGTATCCCCAGCGTAACGTAAAATCATGTATTTGAATTCTTATCAGGCTTTTTACTGATGGAATTGTTGCCATTCGAACTAAGTAAAAATCAATCAAAAGCTTAACAAGCTGGAAAACAAACTAGAATTAGCTACTCAAATGCAAATTAGCTTTACCAACGAAATAAATCTAAAAACAGAAATCAGCGTAACACACAGAAAGGGGAAATTTTCAATTCACTTGAATAGCTTTCCTTTCATTTCCTTATAATTTTCTCGAGGTCTCTGGAATTACTTAGTATTCCCTCTAAGCGTCACGCGATTTCCGAGTAGTGGTTATTGCTTTTATCCCACTGCACTCTTAATGACTAAATAGCTACATCTATTGGTGGAAAGAATCCTAGGAGGCATTCTATTGGTCAAGAAGTCTAAAACTTGCTTGAAACCTTTAAGGAAAACTGCACGTTATACGGTGGAAGAACTCATGCGTGACTCTAAGAAATACCATGTAGAAAAGATTGAATAACGGATTCCATAATTAACCTTTCAAGGGGTTTCGACGAGATATCTCGTCCATTAAGATCTGACCAATTTGATAATGACGAGAAATCTCGCCATTTGACTGCTATTGAGGATTTTTTTTATGATGACGAGATGAAGATCTGCTCAGTTTGTTTCAATTACGAGATATCACGTTAATCAAGATATCTGGTCAGTTTTGCTAATGAATTGATACCTCGTCGAAACAACCACCAAAGGGGTTAAGTAATTATTCAAATCTTTCTCGAAATTCATTTTTTATTTCTGATTGAAGTTTGACAGGTGTTGACCTGGTTATCTAACCGTGCTTCAAAATTACGAGGTGTTGATCTGGCATATTTTCCTTCGGAATTGATCCCGGGCCGTCGCCAATAACCCGTTGTGGTTGCTCCAGTGCGACGTAAATTCAAATACCTACCTTCATGTCAAGTTTGATGCTTTGACACGATAGGTCGATTCGTAAATTTGTGGAATGGTTGCTATGGAAAATTAATAATCGTAATGCATTCGTGTTTTCTAGTAAATGATTCGTTTAACAACTTATTAATTAATCTCATAACTGTTATTTTAATATTTCAAAAGTAATCCATGTAATTTTAATATTTAACCCTCTAAGAGGTTCACATGTATACGCCCTTAATGCAACCTGCAGTCTTGCTTGCGTAACTTCTAGCCAGTTGCATGGTGGAAGAATGCGTGCGTGACCCTAAGATTTACCATGTAAAAAGATTGAATATCGAACTCCATAATTAACCCTTCAAGCGGTTTCGACGAGATATCTCGTCCATCAAGATCTGACCAATTTTGAAAATGATGAGAAATCTCGTCAGTAAGGTACTGCTTGATTTTTTTTTATGATGGCGAGATAATGATCTTCTCAGTTTGTTTCAAATACGAGGTATCTCGTTAATCAAGATATCTGGTCAGTTTTGCTAATGAGACGCGATACCGCGCAAATGGTCGATAACAATTTACTCATAATAGCTAAACGGCAAAACTCCGAATAGTGCCAGAGTTGCCTTATTTCATGGCGAAAACGAATTCCATAATTTTAACATGATTTGCAGTGATAGATATTTGATTTAATTTACGTAAACTTATTTGATTAATTAATTCTTCAACAGCTGAGAATTTTACACATTATTGTAGCTAATCGTGTCGGTAGAACCCCGAATATTTCAAAAACTGCCTTTACTCATGACGAAAATGTTAAAGAAATCTGGGATACATATTGTCAAAGATATGCTTAAATATTTCACTTTATGAAATTAAAAGAAAAGAGAGCATATTTATCATATATGAGTAAACGTTATCCAAGTATTTAACTTCCATAGAAAGTTTTAGAAAAAATTATTTGCATTGTACGTTTAAAACTTTTTTACTCGCCACTTCGCATTCTCTTTTTTAAAATTATAGTACTTATTTTTCATTTTCGAAACATAATTTCAAAATAAACATATATGAGAGACGTTTTCTGTCAAGCTAACCATAAACAGCTGTAGTATTTCTGCTGCGATACTTGTTCCTGCATGTATTGTGAACGTGACGTCAGTTGGCTTCTTTTTCTAATACGAATTCAGCACTTCGCCCATAAGAATAACAAAAAATAAATTCTCAATTGATGAATGATAGTTGATTGGTCAACACCTATTAGATTAAACAGCAAACGTCACCAAAATGGCAATAAACTACATTTTAAGGTAACTTCAATATTTATAATACGGAAGCATTTGGACAGCAGAGAAGTAAAATCTTCGCAGCCCGTCTGGTTTGTTTCCCGCAGAAAAACCCTCTTATACACTAGACGTGAGTTTGAAAAGTACCAACATTATCAATACCTTAGAATTATCATCGAGAATTTTCAATGCCGGTATTTGGTCCCACTTTCTCCAGCCATTAGTGGGTATGATTATAGGACGAAAACCGGGTACAAATTCAACATTCAATGAAAAAATTCAAATGTGTAAGGGTACCGTGTAAAAGAATGTCAGTACATTAGAAAATGAAAATAGTTATTTCCGTAACACAAACATTCTTACACAGTATAATGATCACATATTCAGGTTGACTGGTAGTATCGAACTTTGAACACATGTTAAGACGTGGTTGTGAAAATAGTCTAAAATAATCTAATTTAACAAATGGGTTTAAAACAAAATAATTATTCAAGAACTATGTTCTTAAACACTTTTCCAAAATGACAGCAATATCTGTTGTGGTGAAGACAAAGAGATGAAGTTTTTCTTATAACACGTAGGTGTAACATTTTCTTACTGACGTTTATTTAACCTTATTTGTAAACACGGCAAAAAATGCAGCTCAGATTACAATTTTTGTTGAATTATGTCCCTTACTGGTAGCATTTATAAATCGATTTCTGAAGTACTACCTTAAAAACAATGATAAAATAATAAAACATTATGAGCTTACAAGTGAAACTCACCGTCAGAATTTTCCGGGTAATAGCTTTTTAGCTTTTCTAGACCAGAATGTAGCGAGCTTTAGACTTGTGAAGACCACTAACTCAAGGTTGTTTTTTTTCTTGAGACACGTTTAGTGAGTTCAGAACTTTTTCCCCTTTCGTTTTCTCATAACTACGTTTTTTCACTAAATGTGTTTCACTTGTAAGCTAACGGTTTTATGACTAAAGTAAAACTGGTAATGTTGTTTCGGTAACGGTAATTCTCACTCACCTCCAAAATCGGTAATTCATTACCTGGTTGCCTAAACTCTAATTGGAAGTTCTTAGAAAATAAATTTCATTGTACACGCAATTTATCTATAAATACCCTTTGGTCTGTCTTTTCCTAAGTCAAATATTGAATAACCAATGTCATAAACATCAATGTCCAAAGTATACTAAAACGTCACGTTTATATTGCCACATAAAGCAAAAAAGAAGCCAGTCATAACATTTTAGAGCATCAATATCGGACGCGATTATGAAGCCTCCAAGCGATTTCGACGAGATATCTCATCCGTCAAGATCTGACAAATTTTGCAAATGATGAAATATCTCGTCATCAAGGTATTGCCTATTATAATTATGATGACAAGATCACGAGAGATCTCTCTGGTCAGCATTCTTCTAATGACGAGACATCTCTTCCATCAAGATCTAGTCAGCATTTTTCTAATGACGAGATATCTTTTCCATCAAGAAATGGTCAGTTTTGCTAAGGACGAGATTGAACTGAATATGAGAAACACCAATGTTCAAAGTATACAAGTATCATTATTTTACGTATCATCACACAAAGATGAAAAGAAGCGAGCCACAACATTTAGAGCATGAATAAGACCGGATGATTAGGGAAATTTCTAAAGCTATCGACAGCGTTGACAGAATGTGTCAAAGCAGGCCTATTTCTTACGTTGGTTCTCACTCATCTCTAAAATCAGTAATCCATTATCTGGATAATTAAACTATAATTAGAAGTTTTTGGGAAATCAATTTCACACACACAATTCATCTACAAAGAAGTTTCTTCATCTGCTTTTTCCCATATCAGAGAAGTCAAACATTGAATATGAGAAACATCAATGTCCAAAGTATACCACAGTGTCATGATTTTATATATCACCATACAAAAAAGGAGCAAATAAGAACAAATAAGCAAAAAAGAAGTCAGACACAATATTTTAGAGCATGAATAAGATCGGACGAGATGATTAAGGGAATTTCAAAAGCCATAGACCAAGTTGACACAATGTATCAATTGCAATATAGGCCTATTTTTACGTTACTTCTCATCTCCAAAATCGGTAATTCATTACCTTGTTAATTAAACCCTAATTAGATTCTGGAAAATAGATTTCCTTACACACACAATTCATCTACTAATAATCATTTCTTGGTCTGCCTTCTCCAATATCAGAGAAGTCAAACGTTAAATATGAGAAATATCGATGTCCAAAGTATACTACAGTGTCCTGATTTTATATATCACCACATAAAGCAAAAGAAAAGTCAGCCACAGTATTTTAGAGCATGAATAAGATCGGACGAGATGATTAAGGGAATTTCTAAAGCTATCGTCAGCGTTGACACAATGTTCAATGGCAATGCAGGCCTATTTCTTTCTTTCTCTCTGGAAAGGAATTTCTATTAAGTATCTGATTCATTCTCTCTATCTGAAGCCGCAGAAATGATGCTACAAATCGATGAGCACTGATGGAAGTCAGAATTGTTAGCTTAATTCATTTATATCAAAGGCGAGACTAGACATACCGTAGTTATACTTGATGCATCCAGCTTTGCTGACTTTCGTGTGCACGTATTCAAAAGTTTGAGAAGCTCGTTTTAAACTCATTTGGCTCTTCCTTATGCTTTATTAGGGCTTAAACTTCTCATCCACATGAAAAGTCTAATGTGATATAGTTCACCGTGAAGCTTCGATCTTGAGATTAAGGAGTTTAATGGCTTTTTATGTACTGAGTTCCCCAAAATAATATAACTGGTTTTAAAATTTATACTTAAATTCCGACTAACCTTCATGGGAAAAATTTATGAACGGGGATTATTTTCCGAAATGGTCATAACACTTTGATATCACAAACAATTTCTGGATTTAAAGTGGCGAATTATTTTTCAATGTACCTGCAGAATTTGATCAGTTTGCTTCACTTTTTGTTCTCAACATCTTTGATTAGTTTGCTTCATTTCTTTCTCAAACGACTTTGATCAAATTGCTTCTCTTCTTTTACACTGCATCTTTTCGCTTCTTTTTCTCAACATCTTTGGTAAGTTCACATCACTTTTCCTTAGCATCTTTGTTACGGGTTTGATTCCGGACCGTCGCCAATAGCCCGTTGTGTTGCTCCAGTGCGAGTTAAGTAAATACCTACCTACCTACCTCAGCATGTTTGATAAGTTAGCTTCACTTCTTTTTCTCAACATCTTGATTAGTTTGCTTCACTTCTTTTTCTCAACATCTTTGATCAGTTCACTTCACTTCTTTGTGTTTCGTGAAGTTAACTGAATTGACAAAAGATCTTGAGAAAAAGAATTAAAGCGAACTGCTCAAATTCTACATGTCCAGTAAAATTGTACCTATCGCCTTTTATTGCAAGTTAAAAAAGAGAATAGTTCATATCATTCCCAATTATCACTTTATAACAATATGAATGAAGGTTCAAAAATTAAATAATCGGCTCGATAAGGGTACAACTTTCTGTAACCTTCTAATATTCTAAACATTTGATAAATATGAAATTATTAGAATAATATTTGGGTTACGAACGTATTCCACATTATACACTGCTGGCCACCCAAATTGCAACACCAAGAAAGACAAGAGATATGACAACAAAATTTATTTTGTAGATAACATGTTGACCAAGTATCAAATGATTAAATTTATAGACTTCTGTGAAGTGTGGTTCCTGCCAAAATCAGTAGCCAGAGTAGCCGCCATTGTTGGAGATCACCGCTGCCACACGCCTCGGCATTGATTCAAAGAGACTTTGGGTGTGTTCTTGGGGTACAGCAGCCCAAGCACCTTCCACACGTTGCCAAAGTTGATCTGGTGTGGCAGCTGGGGATGTATTCTGGGTCAATCGTTGAGCAACCATGGACCACATGTTTTCTATCGGCGAAAGATCCGGAGAGCGAGCTGGCCAGGGAAGCAATTCAATCTGGCGATTGACGAAGAACCCTTGGACAATGCGTGCCACGTGTGGTCGCGCATTATCCTGTTGAAATATGGCTGTGGGCAAGCCCTGAAGGTAAGGAAGGACAACTGGCTCCAACACCTCGGAGATGTAGCGCTGGCTGTTTAAAGTACCGGCAATGCGTACTAGAGGAGTGCGAGAGTGATATCCAATACCGCCCCATACCATAATACCCGGTGCAGGACCAGTGTGGCGGTGCATAACACAGCTGTTCAGCATCCTCTCTCCACGGTGTCTCCAGACTCGAATCCGACCATCGTGGTGTTGCAGACAGAAGCGTGACTCGTCAGTAAAGACAATTTCATTCCATTCTGCCGTCCACATCCTTCTTTCATCGCACCATTGGCGGCGGAAACGTCTGTGGTTCTGCGTCAAGGGTAGACGAAGCAATGGACGTCTTGCGGACAGACCACTCTGCTGTAAACGGCGTCGAATGGTACGCGCAGACACTGGATGATGCGGTACAGACTGAATGTGCTGTGCTATGGTTCGTGATGTGGCTGAGCGATCCGTCACTGCCATATGCCACAATATGCCTGTCATCACGTGAAGTGGTGCACTGAGGTGGATGCGATCGAACACGTCGGTCCGTCGTACCCTCCTGCATCCAACGATCACGTATCCGCATTACAGTTGTTTGGTTTCGTCCAACACGACTACCGATTTCCCTGAAAGATAATCCACAATCTCGGTAGGCCACTATCCTTCCTCTGTCGAACTCGGATACTTGATCAAAAGATGATCGCTGTTTTCTACGAGGCATAATTGATCGTTTTTTTGAAAAAACCACAAGAAAAACACAATTGCCGTACTTGAAATCGTCGAAATCTCCAAGCCTTAAATAGCGCTTTGAAGTGGTGCCACAGGCGCGCGTGATGTGCGTCTGCGCTGAAATTCTAATCATTTGCATATCTCACCTCCGTTAATGCATGTTGTAAATTTCATATTATTTGCATGCTTCCTTCAGGGTGTTGCATTTACGGTGGCCAGCAGTGTATATCAATCATCTTCAAAGCTTAGAATTTCTGCAATTCCTTAGTATAAGAGTAACACTATCTTACAGTAAGGCTGTCAAACACTTGGTAGGCCTCCCATAGGAGTGTAGAACAGCAGAAAAGCGCCGGGGCATGGACTCCTTGCGGAAGTATTCTGAAGACATTGAACACTTTCTTACGTTACGACTCTTGAAATTTGGCTTCACTTACACTGAAGTGCTAGAAAAATTGGTACGCCAGTCAAACACTTGGTAGGCCTTCTACGAGAGCGTAGAACTGCAGAAATGTGCCAGGTCATGGACTCCACGAAGTTGCAAAAGCATTCTGTAGACATTGAACACAATACTTCCTGTAGAGCTGTCCACAATTATGTTGTATTCAGAGGTGTAGGATTTCTGTGTTCCACAACACTTTGCATACATCCCAGATGTTTTCGATGACGTTCAGATATGGTGAGTTAAGTGGGAATGACAAGACTTCAAACTCAGATAAGTGTTTTTCTAAACATAATGTAGCATGTCTAGACTTGTGTGGCAGCGCATTGTCCTGTTGGAAGAGGTCAAACCCATTAAAAAGAACACAGGATATGAACGGTTGGGTTGTGGGAACCGAAAACTACACTAGTTACTTCCACAAATCTCTAGTGCTTTATATATGCACTAGCAGACGTAACCAATGATGTGCATAAGTGCGTTGCCATGTATTTTGTATAGGCTCATCTACTAGTTTTCCAGCACTTTAGTGTACATTTAACTTCTATGTTGCTACGATACACAGCAGTGATGCAGGAAAGTTTTCAATTGTTCAATTATTTCATTTTCATCTGCTGTAGAAGTGTTTCGTTATCCTGTCTTAGTATTTCCAAAACTTGTTACTTCGGGTTTCATCCCGGACCGTCGTCAATAGCCCAATTTGTTGCTCCAGTGTGACGTTAATTAGCTATCTACCTACCTAAATTTGTTATGTTTTTCAAATAAGATGCATAAACATGCTTAGGGAGGGAAAAAAATTCTATTTCAATAAAATGAGTAAACATACATTTTTGAAATCTGATAACCATTTCTTAACGTTTGGTATATCTTTTCAAAACCCAGTTTACTAATGGCCTGCTTATACATAATTTTGCAATGCCGTCATTATAAGAAGTCAAGATATTTGTAAATGTATGTGCAAGGGTAGTGAATAGAGGACGACTTGAGTATGTTACTTTTATATTTTATAAGTGTAAATGTGTGTGTTTCATGCTATTAAAATAAAATCCCTGTCTCTAATAAAATTTAACCTTCAAGAGGGTATCCAGTCTGCAAACACCATTCAAACTTTACAATTTAAATTTTATCTTCATAACAATACATTATTTAATTTAAATACCGAGTGGCTTTTTAATCGATTGCAGAGTTTTCAGCATCATATTTCTGTATAACGACTTTCAAAAAATAAAATGAAATACGTTCCACTGATTTCAGATTATGATAGTGAAACGATCTGTTAAAAAATATCTGTTCATTTTAAGCTATTATAAATTTAAAATGGGTAATTTTTAAATAAACCTAAGCTGCGAAGCTTAAAAGCAAAATGCATACTAACGTTTGAATTTGCATATTTAATCCAATGTTTGAAAATAAATTCGAAAGGACTTGACGTTTAAAAAGTGTCTCATGGGTATGTCTGTTTATATGAGATAAATTATTTAGAACAATTACATTAAGCACTTCATGGAGTATTTCTCCTCAGAAACCTTTCCTGGAAAAATAGTTGGTTTCCATCCTCATTACAAGAATTAATATATTCGAGTGAAACAAAAGCCTATTGTTTATTTAACGACTAATTTAACGTTAAAATAGGCTTTTTAATCCTTTAAAATTTCTAAAGAAATATCTTGGCTTGTTAGGACGACTGTAAGTCATAATAAACTATCATAGGTTTATTACGCTTTAAACTAATTTTAAAATAAGTAAAAACTGAAATGTGGTTCTAAATGTTAACCTTTTATCCAATTAAAACAAAGGGTGTGAATTAATATTTTATCCAATTGTTCATGATAGCATTACGCATTCCTGAAAATATACATTTCTTTCCCCAAATTTTATCAGATCTCAAGTAATTTGGTTGCCTATAATACGAAAAATGAAAATGCCTTGTCATCTAATTAAAAAGGTAGAGGATTAAAAGCTTAACGTCTTAAGCCTCAAAATCTTCTGGCAATCAAAATTTGCATTATTTTCCTAACCTAAATGAGATTGCAGATTTAAGGAAAATTAATAATTTTTAAGAAGTGCAGAGTTATCAAGCACTCCGAGGTATTGGTTTTCAGAGAAATGCAATATTGGTGATCTCAAATTAAATATTTAATCCATGTGGATGATTAGATTTTCTTTTCTTAAAGTCACTAGCACCAAACACCGTGATCTGTGGACATCCGTAATTTTGACTTCAAAATTTTTAATCATAAGAGATAGGTATTAAATGAAAAAGAAAGCTTATGCTAATTCCATTCAAAGATAAATAAAGAACATCATAATGAATAAATCCTAGAGGTACCTTGGTATTTTGAAAGGAATTTTAAAGATAAAGGGAGTGAGGTCGGTGGATCAGGGTGTCATCAGGGAGGAGCCTGACCCAGTCAACATAAAATGGTGTTTTCTACGCATGAGCAGCTAGAATGCTAAAAAAATGCTTATACACCCCAAACACCATTATAAACGATAAAAGAAAAGCAAGGTAATCATTTCAACACGAAAAATTAACGCGTCGTAAAGAGTGTAGAATAGAAATATAATTCATATTAGAATTAAAAGTATACAAACATACCCGGCACAATGCATTTTAGCATTCTTGTTGCTCATGCGTAGAAAACACCATTTTGTGTTGTCTGGGTCAGGCTCCTCCTTAATGACACCCTGATCCACCAACACCACTCGCTTCATCTTTAAAATCCCCTAAGTTGAATTATTATTACCTCATTCACGATGTCTAGCGACTTTAGAGCACATATATGGTCTAACAGCTTTAGCGCATACACATGGTCTAGCGGCTTTAGTGAGCGCTATCATGGAGGGTTCATGGAGGGGCTTAATATTTTACCTCTTTTTTTCGCATTTTTCGGATTTTTTATTAAAAGTTATATGTTTGTGGCTTTCATTATTTCTATTGTTTACATAAGTGAAACGATTTTATACGTATAAACACTGAGTTCGTAGCCATAAGCTTTCGAAAACTAATAAATACTATTTTTACCAACAGCAACATAAAAGCAAACTTTCAAACTTTTAATATATTCTCCCACTTATAAAGAAGTAGTATTCAACTCGACTGAAACTAAAGTATTTAAAAATTCTAATCCGGGAAACGTGAAAAACTGACTTGAACTAAAAAAACCTCGTTTTTTAAATCATTGCACTGAATATAAATTGCATTTTTTTAATTGCTTGACACAAATAAGTATGACCATTTTTTAAAAAGGCTTTCTGAAAATTACAATGTCTGAAAAATTATTTTGCTTACCTACTTTTGTAACATAATGAATCACAAACCGTAGTTAAAAAGCAGTCGTAAATTAAAAAATTAGGATCTGAACATAATATACTTTTTAAGAGTATGCACATTTAACTAACAGGAGGCTGATATGTGAAGTTGTCAGCCTTTTCTCAAAAACAAAAACTAGCTTCAAAATGTAAATCAGGATAGCGAAAAGGGAAGGAAAATTATCCCATTGAAGAGAGGTTTTCACAATTTATGTCATTATTAGATCATGCAGTATAAATAATCTGTTGTATAAAATTCTAAACAGAAACGATATATTTATGGGTGCGTAATTTTATGATAGTTAAGACTCAAATTTTCAAAAGAAAATATTTTATACATTTTTTAGATTTATTTCAAATGATAATATTTTTTTATTTGGAGAACTTTTCTCCACTGAACTATTCTTTTCTGAATAAAAGGGATAAGTGTGAAAAATAATTAACTCAATACTTTCTAGTTATTTTATTTGATGGTTTCTTTCAAATAAATATTCTTTTGATATGGTTCGCATCGAGTTAATTTACAAGCAACCCCAAGCTCCTTGTAACTTATATTAGCCCATTACTATCGCTTTTTAAATGAGCGAAAATGTAATCAATTAATCAGTGTAAAATCAGACCATTATATTTTTCAGAACCTGAATTATCTGAAATGCAAACAGAAAAACCTAAATGAATTGCTGTTATTTTTTAAATAATTATCTTTGCAGCTAAACATTTCGTAGTTCTAGAAACAATAATCAATAAAACAATTAGTCTTTTGTGATATTTTCTACCAAATTCAGAATCGAGAACAATAATCTTAAATTTTTATAGAATTAACTTTAAAGTATGATAATTTTAGGTTATATTTATATTGCGATTAAACTGAACTTCAAATGAATGAGAATTTTGAAAAAATATTTAACAAGGTTTACACATTGTTTCAAAACATAAACATATTTTCCCAAATTCAAAGTGAATAATCATTCTCTTACATTTTCATTCCCTGGGTGTATTCCTATCTTCCGTGTTAGTTAACTTTCATTGTGTGTGTTTGTCCATTACTTGAAGTTGTCTGTCTTGCGTTTGGCACAGCTTGGCCAAATATGGCCCTAACGCCATAAAACTCAATCAAACAAATTTACATTTTCATGGAATAGACCTTAAACTCTGGTAATTTTGAGCTATATTTAATCTATTATTATATTTAAATCTATTAAACTAAACTTAAAACGAATACGACACGAATTTTCAAAAACATATTTACAGAAGTACATACGTTGTTTCAATATATGTATATATTTTTTCACAAATTCAAGGGGAGAGTACTGACACACACACACATTTTCATGGAATAAACTTTAAACTCTGATCATTATAGGTTAAATTTAATTTTCGATTAAATTAAACCTCAAATGAATACAACTATTAGTTTTTAAAAAGATTTCGAAGGTCCATACATTGTTTAAACATATAAACACATTTTTGACAAATTCAGAGTGAATAATCATTCTCTTACATTTTCGTGGAATAAACTTTGAACTCTGGTATTTTTAAGTTATATTTAAACGGATTAAAATAAACTTCAACCGAATATGACACGAATTTCGAAAAAAATATTTTCAGAGGTTCATACAATGTTTCAACACATGAATATATTTCTTCACAAATTCAGTGGGAAAAAAACTGATACATTTTCATGGAACAAACTTTAAAATCAGATCATCTTAGGTTGTATTTAAATTGCGGTTTAACTAAACTTCAAACGAATGTAACACGAATTTTGAAAAAAATGCTTACAAAGATTTTTTCAGACTATGATAAATACATTCAATAGTTAAATCAATAAGCAGATCGCAAGCACTAGAACTGTGCAAATAGAAAAACGATTGAAAAGGATCTAATCATGAAGGAAGACAGTTTTTATCAATAGAAAGCAAACAGCTATGGTCGGCAAAGGCAGCAAGGTTATTTTCTACTACTGCAGAGGGTAAAAATCCTTTATAATCCCTAAAAGTTCCTGTTAATTGTTTGGAAAGCGTAGTCCTCAATTACGAACAACATGGGCTGGCGCAGATTTATGCTCGACTTCACAAACAGCTGACAACGCTATTATCTCGAGTGCCCTCTGAGAAGGGTAGTGCTGATCATTAAACTCTGATAGCGCTGCTTGCACCCAAAGAGGCGGCGATTTTGAACTTTATTGACACTTTCAAGGAGCTATGGCTGTTGTGAAACTATGTATTATGGCGTAAATTTGTTTCATTGAAGCCCCTACGAGATATTCTCGAAGTTTGAAAGACGTTTCGGGCTTCATTCACTCCCTCGTGAAAGGCAGCAAAGATAAAACTTTGTGATAAAATAAATATAACTTATTCCCACCTATACGAAGTTGTGCCATTGTGAAACTTTCGCCCCTAAGGTAGGTGGTACTTTCCAGCGTATTGTTTTAAGCCCAACTTTTGCAATCAGTTCAAATATACATCCCAATGAAACTAGGGTAAGTTGGGAGGTGATACGTTCCCGAGGTGATTAAAATATAGACTGCCATTTGCTGGAAATGCTTGAAGGAGTCCTATAGATTAATTCCATCGCTTGAACGCGTTACATTTTGACAGGGAAGTTGCGCAGACCACCAAAGAGCAAGAATGTAATGATATGCTCTTTCCCACTCACAATATTATCACAATTCAAAAAAATGGTCTATGGTATGTACTTGCTCCATCAATCAAGTACATACCATAGTCAAGTACGACCCCATGGAATACCATTCGAAAATATTTTTTTAATTATTTCGATGTTAAACTTTTCACCCTATAGTAGGTGGTACTTTCCATAGCATTGTTTTGAGCCCAACTTTTGCGATCAGTTCAAATAAACATCCCAATGAAACTGGAGTGAGGTGGTACAAGTGCGTTCCCAGGGTGATTCCACAGAATACAAAACATGTCTGTGATTAAAGTTGAGACTGTCACCTACTGTACATGCTTGAGAAAGTCCTATAAATTATTTTTTCACAGCTAGAAAATGTCGAATTTTCGCAGGAAGTTGCGCAGACCACGCAAAAAAAGAGCAAGAATGCAACGATATACTCTTCCCCATCCGCATTACTATCAAATTGTGAAAAAGAAAATGTCCTATGGTATGCACTTGCCCATCATGTAGAAAAGTGCATCCACGTGAGCATAGCATTGGAAAGTATATAATTTGATTATCTCAATGTGAAAATTTTTGTACCTCTAAGGTAAGAGGTACTTTTCAACGTATTGTCTAAGACCAAATTTTGCAATCAGTTCAAATACACATCCCAATGAAACTAGGATGAGGTGGAGCAAGTGTGTTCCCGAGGTGATTGCACAGAATATGAAATAAATTAAAGTAAAGGCTGCCACCTGCTGGAAATGCTTGGGGTCCTATAGATTAGTTTCACCTCCAGAACGCGTCTAATTTTGGCAGGAAATTTGCACAGACTACTAAAGAAGAGCAAGAATGAAATAATATGATCTTGCCCATCATGTGAGGCAAGTGCGACCTCATTAAATACCATTGGGAAGTATTTTTTCAATTATATGAAAGTTAAACTTTTGTCCCTAAAGTAGGCGGTACTTTTCAATGTATTGTTTTACGGAACTTTTGCAATCAGTTCAAATAAGCATCCCAATGAAACTAGGGTGAACTGGGGAAAGTGCGTTCGTGATTTCTCTGAATATAAAATGCGTCTGATTAAAGTAGAGGCTGCCACCTGCTGCAAAAGCGTGAAGGAGTCCTTTAAATTAGTTGCATCCCCAGTATGCGTCGAACTCCGGCAGGAAAGTTGCGCAGACTAATCAAGAAGGGCAACAAATAAATGAAATGCTCTTGCCTCACTCACAATACTATCATATTACAATAAAAGCCAACCAACCACATACACCTTTTTGCTCCAAAGTGGCTTTTAAAACAATCTTTTTGAAACAATTTACGATATTTTGTAATAAAAAATAATATTCAGAAAAATTTATATTAGTATTAATAATCCGGGTATTATTTATAATTGTGAACACACTTGTCAAAAGTTAAAATCTAAACCGATGAAATGAAATAAATCTTTCATAATTTAAACCGTTTCACCATAAGGAATGGCACACCAGTGCCATTCTTGCAGCACACCGATTTAAAATCGCTAGTCTATGGCACACCAGTGCCATTCTTGGAGCACACCGATTTAAAATCGCTAGTCTATGGTATGCGCTTGTCCCATCATATAGAGTAAGTGCGACCTCATAAAATAGCATTGGAGAATGTATTGTTTAAAATTATATCAATAGTAAGTTTCAACAAGTAAGATTGTTAACACATTAGCAAATTGTATGTGTGTGTAGGATAAAAATTTGAATTATTTTATTTACTGGGACACGTAGAGTAATTAGTTCAAAATGAATTTGGATTCGAACTTGTTCAACCTCACCCTATTTGAAGGTTCTCGAAGTTTGTTCTTTTGGGACAAATCTTTAGCTCTCAAAATCGAAGATGTTTTTAGCGTAACGTATGTAAGTTAGATAAGCACGAGATATTTCCTCGGGGTAAGCAAAAATTCGTTCACTTTAACTTCAAATTCATAAGAACTCTAAATATAAATAAAAGAGAAAATCTCTTAGAAGTTAAGTAAAAAAAATCTGCAATTTTATTTCTCATATCTATACTTTACAAATCAGTCACTACCAACTCTATGGCGAAAGTGTCTTTTCAAGACAAGAAAAAAATAATATAGCCGATTTATTCCGTCTGGCAAGCACATTCATTTATTCTGGTAGGGAATTGAAAGAAATATGCCTGTCTTCTCTACCTGTTATCGAGGCTGTATTGACCCTCGTCATATTCAATCACGGCATTTGTCAATAACAGAAATGCCGTTCGCATCTGGTCATATATGATTGCTGTAGTTATTCATTCATTTTCTCATCGGGATCATTGTTATGTAATACATCATTCCTTTCAAGAAACACTTATAATAACTATTTCCAAAGGTAGATGATTTATTTATTTATTTATCTAATTGTTGTTCCTCTACAGAAAAATATCCAATGATAGAGAACAGAAATATATTATCTAAAAATACAAGAAATACACATACGCAAATACAATTAGAAGTAGAAGGATTAGGAAAAGCCCAAATTTTGGTTTCACTTAGAAGTTTTGTTTTCTGTCTGAATTATATTCTATGCTACCGAGATAAGTAGTCCGTTACCTGAGTCTTAACGAGACGTGTAGGTTCGCGTAAGTCTAAACAATTGATGGTCAAGACATAGATGCCTATGTAGAAATTTCAACCAATCCTTGCAAGCTTAAGTCATACCACGGGTATAAACTGGTAGGATGAAGGTAGAGAATACTCTACCAAACCAACGCGAAAAAGACCGATATCCTACATCTGGGCCCAAAAGGTCCCTAGAAGTGTAGTGGACGCCACCTTGCAAGGGGTCTGCGGCGAACCATCAGTGACAAGTCGCCACGACTGGAGGTGATGCCTAAGTTTAGTTCCACACTTGTGGAAAGCAAGTCCTGTAAGCGCTTGTCGGGACCCACTACAAGACTTTCCTAATATCCGCTGTGACTTTTAGGAGAACAAATACTACGAAACCCCACTTGAAAAAGAAGGGAAGAATTCTTAGGGACCCAAAAACCTAGATTCCCTCGATATTTTTATGGTTGCGATGAAGATAGAGATTGCCCTACCCAAACCATGCGAATAAGATCGATGTCTTGCATCTGGGCCCGAAAGAGCACCTCAAAGAGAAGGGGACGCCACCGAAAGTTCATAAGTACATTTACAGTCTACGAAAAACCATCGGTTCCAAGTCGCCACGACTAGCTTATGATACCTTTTCCACACTTATGGGAAGCAATTCCTGTATGCCCTTGTCGGGACCCATTGATAAAACTTCTGGGGTTGATTGGTTGGTTGATTTGGGTTTTATGGCGCAAGGTTCGAAAGCGGGAATGCTGGGCCAAACACAGGACAGACGTAACTTAATGAAATAGAGATAAAATATTTTAAGATTAATTATCCAACAAACAATACAAGTTAGATTTAAGAAATACAACAATTAAAATACATTGAACATGAAAATAAAAATAAATATTCAATCGCCGCGATAGGAAAATATGAGATTTTATCATCAATATAAAGATAGTGAGTGATAACAGAACTCCTTGGGGACTTTCCTAATATCCGTTGTGACTTTAATTAGTAGGAGCGAAGCCCCACTTGAAGGAAGGCATCAGTTCTTAAGACCCAAAGCCCTAGCCTCCCTCGATATTTTATGGTTGCAATCCACCCTTCTCTAAATTTGAGAGATATATATTTACTTGAATTGTCGATTGCATCCAATAGCATCGAGACAGAACTGAATGTACTGAAGATAATGGTTTTCTTTCCCTTGACCTGTTTTCTCCACTCTCCTTGGGTTCGGTTTGTCGTTCTACGGTCATTTTTGCAACCCGAGAGCGAACCTAAGACTTAACCCTCCAAGACGTTTCGACGAGATATCTCGTCCAAGATCTGGTCGGTTTTGCGAATGACGAGATATCTTGTCGAGACAAAACTGTCGTATTACTTGTTGAACAAATTGTTTCTTGCCTTGAAATGGTGACAGGTTGGAACATGTTTTTGCATCAGAGGCTGGCTGCTAAAGGGCAGTTTTCGGCGAGAAGATAAGCCATCAAGATGGTTGAAGTAGATTACAGACTACATCGAACATCTATACTTATACCGAGATTCGAGCCCAGAACCTGTTAGATCGAGGATCAGAGCTGTAGCCACTCGACTACCAGGCCGACTTCACTCTCCTAGGGATGGAAGTGCAATTATAATGGTGGCAACAAGGAGCCAATCCCCCATTGCTACCCCTATATATTTATCCCTGAATCCCTCCCGAAACATAAGAAAAAGTATTAGAAAAATACAAATAATATGGGATAATGAAATGTTTTTCCATTCCCGACCAGTGATCTCTTCGGTACTAAAAGATGGAAACTGGCAGTTATTTATGAAGGAGCACGCTATGGGTAATCCGCCGTAACACTTAAACATAGATACAAGTACATTAGGCAAAGATAACCCTTTTATGTGTGCAAGATCATGTGACTAAAACTAGTAGTAACGTGACCCTTACATTACTTTCGACTGCCTTGGTGAAAGTGAACATTCATCTGATTAGTCCACTCAAACATAGTAATAAACTTTGACAATTTCACCACTATTGTCGCCACTCTACAGAAATGCGCATTCACACATCTATCCTGCCATAAGATGTTATGTGGCCAAACGTGGCGATAAGATGCTAAATCGACCAACCAAGTCAATTTTTCACAGAACAGTCACGTGATTACTAGTTGACATGTTGATCACACTTTTCGAAGCTCCTCTCAATAGCAATACTAGGTCTACTCATATTTCACGTCTATGGCTATGACCAATGTACCTGCTAGGTAGTTAGTGAAACGTATAAACAAAAGAAATTTCTCTCAAGAAACATACCATATATGTGACGAAGTCCTAAACATTTTTCTCTTTAACACACTCTATTTACTATTTATTCCTCGTTCGAGTTTCCAGGAACAGACTCGTTATTAATTCAATGCCATTGCGTTCCTTTCTCACAAGCCTTCAAACCAACCCTTAAATTTGCTTATTGTGCACTTTTTCCACTCTGCTTGTCGTTTCGCACTTACTTTGCTCTTCTGACTTTAATTTCCAAGCACTTGGGACATCTCACCACTGGGGCAACTATTCGTAAATCGTGTTCGTAATTCCGTTAAGTTGTCTTAATAAATTCGCTTTTTTAAACTTTAACCTTCCTGATGAGTGTCTCGACGAGGTGTCTTGGCTTTAGCAAAACTGACCAGATCTTGATGGACGAGATGTCTCGTCATTAGTAAGAAAACTGACCAGATCTTGATTTCGCCATAAAAAAAATTCGACAATAGCAAACTTGGTCAGATATCGACGAACGAGATATCTCGTCGAAACCACTTGGAGGGTTAACCACAAGTCTCGTGACTGCTTCATTTTAAGGCGACATATATAAATATGTATTTGAAGGAACTTGGTCCTTCAATAATTTTCCCCAGTTAACGCAGCTGTCATGTAAACATGAAAATATCGAAACATTCAGTTACTCATGGTTGCGGGAATATTATTTAGGATAAGAGAGCCTCTTAAAAATATTTCATGTTCTATATACCTTGATATGAACTGACGGTCAAACATCTTGAAACTAAAATTGGCTGACAATCGTCATTAATAAGACATTCTTTTTTATAACATTTTTACATTTATCAAACAGCTTGATTTTTTTATTAACCCTTCAGGTGGTTATCTCGACGAGATATCTGTCGTCATTATCAAAAGTGTCCAGATATTTATGGACGAAATATCTCGTTATAAGTAAAATACGGACCAGATCTTGATCTCGTCATCATAAAAAATCCGGTAATATCTTGATGACGAGATATCTCGTCATCAAAGTATTGAAGATTTTGATATTTTATTGCCAATTTTGCCGATTGCCGATATGATTCTATTGCCAATTTTGCTAATGACGAGCAATATCTTGATGCCGAGATATCTCGTCATTAGAAAAATTGGCAAAATCTTGATGCACGAGATGTCTCGTCGTTAGCAAAATTGGTCGTATCTTGACAACGAGGTATCACGTCATTAGCAAAATTCGTCAGATCTTGATGTACGAGATATCTCGTCGGATCCACTTGGAGGGTTAACTGTGCACATAAATGTTCTTATAAAGTTAGACTAATTTTTTTCTATTGTAAAAATAAAAATATTATGCACATTTATGATTCAATTATCTTCACAAAGCTATTTTATGTTAAATAGCGAATATAAATTGAATTCGACAGTTAGATTGTTTTTGGAAGTGAAAGCTATAAAACATTCCCTGTATAAATATTTAATCTATGAATAAAGGATGAGTAAAGCATTCCAAAACGTGGAAATTTAATAGAAATTCTCAATATCCAACGCAGCTGCAGGATTTTAATAAGAATAGATTTCGTGATTAATTCATGTTTCACGGTTGTTTACCAAAGGTATTCAATCGTAACAGATATACACAAACGTGTGAAAATTAATATATTCCTTTAATATTATATAGGAACTGAGTCATAATGATTAAGAAAAGCCTAGCTGCAAAAATGGAGCGTGCTACATAGGCTGTTCGTGTACTCAGGTAAAATCTGAAATATACAATGCAAAAGAACAGGTTATAATGTGCTGGTAATGTTGGTGTAATTTGTAATCACATTTAGGCCGTTTTTATTTCATTAATAACATAATGACAGATGTATCACTTGTGTCAAATTTATTGATTAGAACTTTCTTGCTCTAGTGCCCAATTGAGGTAAACAACTGCATGGTATATTTTGAAAATGAAGTAAAATATGGTAAAGAAGGAAGGTTATAACTTCAATCAAGCAAAAATTGCAATTTACATAAAAATCATCAAAACATAACAAAGTGGAATAATTTTTACGAAATTTACAGAAATAAGTAACATATGACAAGACGAATTACCCCTCCAAGTGTTTTCGAGGAGATTCGCCCATCACGATCTGACCAATTTTGCTAGCGAAGAGATATCGTCCATCAAGATTTGGCCAATTCTGCTAATGACGAGATACTTCGGCATCAAGATATTGCCAATTCTTTATGATGGCGAGATCAAGATTTGGTCAGATTTTGCTAATTACGAGATATCTCGACCATCAAGATCTGAATCAGATTTGCTAACTACGAAACACCTCGTCAAGACAACCACCAAGAGAGTTAAAGAAGCATTGAGAAAAAGCTGTCCCAGTACTGATTATAATAAACTAGTCAAGGTTATCTTATGATTTGCATGTCCATTCCCTCAAGTGAAGGAACTTCCCTTTTCATTGCAAACTCGATGTTCTCTTCGTAAAGTCTACCATTTACACTAACCAATAGCATTCACCATAGCCCAAATACACTAAAAACAACCCCTAATATGGCTCTGTTAATTTCCCAACGGGGCCTTTTTACATATTTTTCACCAAGGCTTACCAAAAAATCGTAATTGCTGAATTGCTCAAAACCCGTGAGAATTCTTGCATTCTCAGCCTCTATAATGAAATAATTTATTCACTTTATGTGTGTGTGTATTAATGCTTAGTTACATTATATTTATTTAGAAAAAAATCACATATTTTCCGATAAAAAAACTTTTTCTCTTCATTATTTATTTAGGAATTTCTAAATCTGAATTCCTGGAATCATTTATTATTCTCTCTTCGTGAACATATAAGAAGGCAAACTATGCGACGTTATTTATTTATTTATCAAGACAGGAATTAAAATGATTTTTTACAAATATTTTAGTTGCTTGTAACGTTATACTCATTTTGGAAGTGTTTTCAAAATAATCATTCACTTTATTCGGTTGCGTTTTTCACTTCGGAAGAATTACTTGTAATTAATGAATTATTTTAATTTTAAACACTTACATAAATTAAACCAACTCTAAGTTAGGATTATAATGAAATTAAATACAAGTCTGAAGAATCCATTACTGTTAAAATCTTTCAAGGTTCTCAGACTTGTCTCCCTAAAATGCAGTCGAAATGAATTTCAAGTTTTGATTAAGTTCATTAATACAAAACTATAAATTTCCTTTTGTTTTAATTTCGTTACATTTGTGTCACATTTGACGAGTCTAGTTAGAAAAATCTCCAGTTGTAAACAGTTTACGAGTTCTAAATCTTTAGAGTTGAGCATTTAAAAACATAAATATTTGACTTCCATTTCTATTGTTTTGACGAATGTTTACAACTCACATTCGTGCTAAGTTAGGATTAGTTCAAGTATAGATCTTGCAGGCACAAATATAAGACTATGCTGTTTAATCGATAGGACTAAGATTTCCCATAATAACCGGGGGTCTGTCGTAGCTCACTGGATATGCCCACTGCGCTTGCAACCTGCGAATTGGAGGTGGCGCAGGTTTAATTCCTCTCTTGTGTCAGTAAAGCTTTCGTGTGTATGTGTCTATTACTTTATAATGTATGCCTTGTGTCTGGCGTGGCATGGCTAAATATGGCCATTGCGCCATAAAAACCCAATCAACCAACCCAAAATAATTGGACATTTATGTTGTTAAAACATGAAAGCGTAGAGCATCGGTACAGAAATATACTTAGTAATACACCGTATCAACTTGGGGTGGTGTAGAAGTTTGGAGCGTTGAGTGCCAGCTAAGGTGTTATCTCATTACCTGACCGTGGTTCAAAATTACGAGTTGTCTTTGGATGTTTCCCTTCGGGATTGATCCCGGATAGTCGCCAATAGCCCGTTGTGTTGCTTCAGTGGGATGTTAATTCAACTTTCAACCAACAAGTGTTAAATCGTAAAATTGGGGAGAATGAAACTGTTGGTCACATACTTGCTGTCTTTCATTTCTGCACTTTAGTGTACCCTTCAGCACATCAGGGGGGCTCTCGTGGACACATATCCTATGTGAATACGGTTTAATTGTGTGTTCCTTAGATCCCTTGATGTTTGTACAGGAAGTTTTGAAACCCCCGTAGTGTACAAAAGTTGCATATTTAACCCTCTGAGCGTCTTGAAGTTTCTAGTAGTGTAGTGTTGCTTTCACCTAGCAACACACATTTTGACTAAATAACCACATCGATTGGTTGAGAGCATCCTAGGAAAGATCATTGGTCAAGTTTAAAACTGGTTAGACATTATGCAAGGAAGACTGCAGTTTACAGAAAGGATATATATGAGTGAATTCCTCTGAGGATTAAATATATGAAATAAAAGTAATCGGATATCGTTTGATATATTTATTACTTAATATGCAATGTTTCAATATATTTACTCTTGATATTTTTTGAAAAGCATAAGCACAATAAATAAATTTCAACACGCACTTTCAATTAATGTATTATTTTTAGGGTGTAGCTAACAAATTATAATAATTAAATAATTATTATTATTTGTTACTACAATTTAATGAAACATTCAGCATATTGAATCATTTTTGTGTTGCTATTATCGTTATCAAATACAGATATGGGAAATTTGTTGGACATCTTTCATTGATAAAAGATTTTATTAGATTTGTTCAAGTCGTTTCTTCGGAATTAATAACATTGCTTCAGTGTCTTACTGCATGACTTTCCTTTGTCCTCGTTGCATTCTTTCCGTGTATCTAAATAATAATTATTGAAAAAAATTATTTCAATAAAACATTCAGCATATTAAATCACGTTCGAGTTGCTATTACCTCAGCATCAAATACAGATATAGGCAATTTCCTAAACATCTCTTTTCCTACCGAAAAGATTTGATTCGATTTGTCCAACACGTCGCTTTTTCGGAATCAATGACACTCTTTCGAAGACTTATTGCACGAATTTTCTTTGTCCTTGCAAAGGACAGGCGGAATTAATTACAGCACGTACACCCTTTCAAATAATGCGTTATTTCCGGGGTGTGCACAAAAAATAATAATTAAACAATAATTATTATCTGTTAATACAATTTAATAAAAAACAATCAGTCTATTGAATCGTGTTGCTATTATCTTGTCATCAAAAAGATATATGGACAATTTGGTAGACATCTTTTTCCCTACCGAAAAGATCTGATTCGATTTGTTTGTTCAACACGTCGCTTTTCGGAATTAAAAGCACTGTTTCCAAGAATTTTCTTTGCCCTCGGCGAAAATAGGTTTAATTAATTGCAACGCACATGAATTCCTACAAATTCATTTGTGTACCTAACAAATAATAATGATTCAACAATAATTATCATTTGTTAATACAATCTAATAAAACGTTCAATCTATTCAATCACTTTCGTGTCGCTATTACCTTGTAATCGAGAACAGATATAGACAATTTGCTAGATATCTCTTATCATCCCGAAAAGATCTGATTCGATTTGTTCAACACGTCGCTTTTTCGGAATTGATAACACCGTTTCAGAGACTTTTTGCTCGAATTTCCTTTGTCTTCGCCGAGGACAGGCGGAATTAATTACAGCACACACACCCTTTCAATTAATGCATTATTTCCGGTGTATCTACATGGGCAATCTTCTTATATAATTCCTTTACTTCGCAGCCAGAATGGCGGGGATATCGGATCCGAAGCTGACGAAGAGTATCCCTGATCTCAGTAAGTGACAGGAGGATGGAAATTGAGGGTGGGGCAGAACTCTTGTTTCATTCCTTCGTGGGAGGATATTTCTTTTGATCTTCATTTTCCTGGAGCCAGGAAATACCTCCTCCGAGCAACCCGGGAGAATCCACCCAGAGCTGTCAGGAGGAATCTCTTTTGTGTTTGTCAGAATGATTCTCTCTTTTGTTTGGTAGTGGGATTTTCACTTCAGTTTCTGGCTGCACGAGGTTTCTTATATTACGCCCTGCCGAGAAAAATCGCAGGCAAATAGGAAGTGATTAGTTGAGTCTCCCGGGTAGATGAATTTACTTGTCTTTCTCTGATTAAGACACTTTTATGTTAGGAATTATTTGATTTAGATAAGCATTCGCCTTTAGATAAGATATATTCGATTAAAAATTTTGTCCTAGTGAGTATTAATGTGTCCGTCAATAGTTAAATATTTCGACCAAGGAAACAATGACTTATTTGAAAGCAAAACAAATAAAATTCGTTCAAACAGTGTTAATTCCAAAAAAGCGACGCGTCCGACAAATCGATATAGATGAATTTGCTGTTCTTTCTCTGATTAAGACTATTTCGTGTTAGGAATAATTTGATTTCGTTCAACATTCCCCTTTTAGATAGGAATTCGATTTAAAATTTAGTTGTAGTGAGTATTAATGTGTCCGTCAATAGTTAAATATTATTTCCTAGGAAACAATGACTTATTTGAAAGGCAGAACAACGAAAATTCGCTAAAACAGTGTTAATTCCGAAAAAGCGACGTGTTGGACAAATCGACTTAGAAGTATTGACTCGCCTTTTTCTGATTGAGACACTTTTATGTTGAGAATAATTTGAATTAGTTCAGCATTTCCCTTTTAGATAGGAATTCGATTGAAAATTTAGCTGGGTAGTAAGTATTGAAATGTGTCCTTCAATAGTTTAATATTTCTGCCAAGGAAGCAATAACTTATTTGATGGTTGGTTGATTTTTGGGGGGATTTTATAGCACAAGGGCCATATTTGGCCATGCAATAACTTCTTTGAAAGACAGAAGAAAAAACATTCTCGGAAACACTATTAATTCGGAAAAACTGACGTATTGGACAAATCGAATCAGATCTTTTCGACAGGGAATGAGATGTCTAGCAAATTATCTATATCTATATTTGATGACGAGGTAATAGTAACACGAAAGTTATTAGTCTGAATTTTTTATGAACTCTTTTGTCAACTGAGTTAATAAAATTCCGGACAGTTGAGATATTCTCAACGAATCAATTCGTTAACCGTTTACACGGAACTATGCAAAGGGAAAATGAAAAACTTGAAAACTTCCCTTTACGTGATATTACTCTTCAAACTCTTAAGTTCCGTGGTATTAATCTTTAACTGCTTGAGGGACAGTATAATAGAAAAAATAGTTTAAATCAAATTTGTGGGTGAAGACCCATAAATTAAAAGACATCGACATTTAAGAATTTTACTCATAACAATATTTTTTCTAATGGGAATAGGGACCCGACTTTTATCTCACATGTAATCTAGAACACTTCTAGAGAATATTAAATGAGAGAATATATACCTTAGAGGTCTTAATATACCTAAAATATTATTACATCTAATCTTAACCTTTTCAAGGATGTGAAACGCCAGACGCTCACAACCTATTCCAATTAACTTTATAGCTGGAGAGGGAATATTTAAAGTATTATTATATAGAGCTGTTTACCGAGCTATTTACACGAACGTTTCTAGCATATTCACTTGCATTCATACTTTAGAAATACACAGAAGAAATCTCGAAAATAAATATGTAAAACTCAACTTTCGATATCAATTAATTCATACATGATTGCTTTTATTTCCAATGCTCGACCACTGACCTCTTCGGCACTATAAGGAGTGAAATTACGTCTATTTATGAAGAAGCACCCAGTGTATAAACCCCATTACTCTTAACAGAGACAATTCATAGATGTGGAATATAAGTAGACTGTGCGTTGCTATTGAGAGGAACCTCAAAAGTGCGACCAACATGTCAACTAGTAGTCACGTGATTGCTCACTGAAAATTTTACTTGGTTGGGCCGATTTCACATTTTGTCGCCTCATTTGACGATACAACGTCTTATGACAGATAGATGTATGAATGCCCCTTCCTATAGAAAGGCAACAAAAATGGTGAAATCGTCAAAGTCTGCTACTATGTCTCGTGGTTGAATGGTTGTTTTGGGGTTTTATGGAGCAAGGGCCATATTTGGCCATGCTGCGCCAGACACAAAACGTACAATATCAAGTAATAGACATACACACGTATGATAGTTTTTACTGACACAGAAGAGAGAAATACATCTGGGAGGAATGCACCTGACAGGAATCAAACCTGCGCCGCCTACAACTCGTAGGACTATGTCTCGTGGACCCATCAGATTATTATTCAATGAATGGTCTTCTTCTCACGTTCCGTGGACCAATCAGATGATGAATGTTCGTTTCCACCTGGCAGACGAAAGTAGTCTAAGAGTCACGTTACTTCTAGTTTTCGTCACATGATTCTGGGCACTAAAAAGGCTACCATTGATCTGTCTACTTTCATATTTCCTCTATGGATTCCTATCAGGTTCAATTCTTCTCTATGTGTATTTCTCTCTCCATCTCTCTTTTGTGGCAATAAAAACTTTCCTTGTGTACATGTCCATTTCTTGATGTTTATCTTATGCTTGGAGCAGATTGGCCAAATATGGTCCTTGCGCCATAAAACCCACCAACCATTCGCTTCTAAACCGGGATTCGAACCTGGGCCTATCCGATCTCAGACAAATGCTATGATCCAGGTAGGCGGTACACACAACACGAAACTAGGAACCGCGGATTAGCTAACATAGCGGTAGTCAAACTTTGAGACACACCCCTAGGAATATGCAGAAGGGTCATAATGGGAGAAACAACCATAAATGTTTTAGGCATTAAAATCTAAAAATAGTTGACTCTAATAACTCTTAAAGAAAATCGTAGTCTAAAAATATATGTAAGCACATTAATTACATTATATTTACATAATTGACACATTTCAGGAATTGATGTAAGTAGGTAGGTAACTAATTAACGTCGTACTGGAGCAGCACAACGGGCTATTGGTGACGGTCCAGGATCAGTCCCGAAGGGAAGATCCAAGGACAACACCTCGTAATTTTGAACCAGTCAGATGACGAGAACAACACCTGAGCGGGCACCCCACTTTCCAAATTTCTACAACGCGCCAACGTGAGGACATTTGAGACCACGACTGATTTAACGCGCATCAACCCCTGTGTACAAGATGGTCTTTAGCTGGACCAAATTTCAAATTCGCAACCTTCTAACAGGGCTACCGCGGCCCTATACATCTCTGAAAAGATATTTTTAGACTTATAAAATTATATATTTGTGCATATACGTAGTATAATCATATGAGTATCACGAGATTTCAGAGTAATGTCGGTTTTCTTTCTCCCTATAACCCACATAAAGACTAAATAACCTTATCTATTGGTTTGAAGTGTTTGGCGCAGTTTGGCCAGACCTAGCCCTTGCGCCCTAAAAAAACAACCAACTATTGGCTTGAAAGAATCCTAAGACAGATTATATTGGTTGAGAAAGTCAAAACTGGTTAGAAATCATGCAGGAAAGGCCACAGGTTTCAGAATGGATATATGCATGTGAAACCCTCAGAGGGTTAAAACCTATTGGTACTTTGACATGTTTCCATGAGACTGGAAACAAAACTCTTCCTCCTGAATCAAAAAACTGCTTCACTGATCATAGATCTATGATGAAATCCGATTTGAATATATTTTCGCGGCGGCTTCAAGAAATTGGCTTGAGTTATGAATCTCTGAAAACGATCCTTTGGTTCTTTGAATGTCTCGTAAAAAAACTCTCTGTAAATAACTCCCTTAAAAATTAAATTCCGGAAAATTGTTTGACTTTTGGAGAAGTGTGCGGCAGAGAATCCAACTTTAAGCGACACGAAATAGAAGTATTACTTACATTTGAGACTGTCTGGATTTTCAGCTCCGGTGGCTATGAAAACAAAATGTCACTCAAGACTTAAATCAATCGAAGCACTGCCTGCACTGATTAACATCCAGATTTGAAAAATTGGGTTCTGAAACTAGACTTACATCACTTGAAAGTTGATACATTTTATTAGGAAAGTTGGGAAGTTGAATTTACGTCGCTCTTGAGCAACACAACTGGCAAATGGCGACGGACCGGGCTCAATTCCGAAAGCATCTTATTAGGAAGTTATATTTTCAGCGCTTACATTTCATTTTATGGTAGTTTCTGAAGTATATGTGTTTAAATAGTTCAATCTTTAAGTCTGGGTTTTGCACTTAAAATTTTATAGTGTGTTTGACTGTAAACCCAATAATTCTCTTATTTAAACAGAAATATTTTTATACTCACGAAGCTTTAGTGCGCGATAACACTAAGAGTTAAATTTATATACGTAAATAAGAATGGAGTGTTTGAACATTGAATATTTTCGACCAATTTCAAGTTTTCTATCCGTTTGGGTCCTTCTGATGCAAAATCCGTCTCTTGAGCGTTTGGTGTCTGTCTGTATGTGTGTGCCCGTGCTACGTCCAAACGGTTGAATATATTTTCACGAAACTTTCCATACTGTGAGTACTTACATTCATTTAGTGACTGAACTTGGTTCTGTAAGTCTGTCCGTCCGTCTTCCCGTTCTATGTTCGATTTTGTGTTTGTGTGTTTGTACAAGTATCGCATAAAATTTATTAAAAACATTTTAATGCAATGTCCTACATTTTATAAACCATATTTTAGTGTAGCGAATGCATTATTTTAAATTCCTTTGTTTACGTATTTAAGCAAGTTTCATGTTAAAACATCTGATTAACTACTTAAATCAACCATAATTTGACAGTTTCGGAGAAGTTGGAATGCATATTGAGCATTGCAATTACTTAAATTGTTTTACCAGT
Organism: Meta bourneti; assembly: GCA_933210815.1. NCBI lineage: Eukaryota > Metazoa > Arthropoda > Arachnida > Araneae > Tetragnathidae > Meta > Meta bourneti. Next base: position 37,979,112 of record OW119934.1, read on the forward strand.
ACTACTGAAAAATCAATTACTTCTCAAAAACTATATTTTGCAGAACTTAAATTCAAAAACTTTTTTTATTTTGAGCCTTATTTATTTTCTTTGCAAAATATAAACTTTTTCCGAACATTTGGGACAGACGATATTTTACAACGAAACGCAAATTCATGATTGTTTGCCATGTGCAATGATCTTTTTTTAGCTCCGAATTAATTTCGTATTTTTAAATTCTAATTAATTTTTAGTTGTAAGTTGTGGCAACTGGGCGGGATCAAGAGATAAAAAAAGAATCACGAATTTATGTCTTCAGAACTGTTTCCCGCCAACTTTTAGTTTGTTTTAATTTCTGTTTTAAATATTTTTTTTAATAAATTGTAATTAGTTTTCATCACACGCAACACCACTGCAAAGTATTCTGTTTAAAGCGGCATGAAAGTTGGAATAAAGCAAATTTTAAGTGGAATTTTGCCATTATTGAAAGAACGTTAATGTTAAAAGTATCCGAACTAGGACTTTTGAAATATTACGAATTCTTTGTTATTGCGACGGATAGCCATGGTGACTTATTTTACGAATTGAAATTATATTTAAGCAACTTATATAGGGAAAGTTTGTTTAAAACAATTATTTTCTTTAGAAGAAACGCTGTCAAAATTGATTTACCATTTGAAAAAATGGTAATAGGTTACCTTTGTTTTATCACTACTAAAGACATTAAATTTTAAAACAAGTTCTTTTATTATTGCACGTGCCACAAAAGGGAATTTTCAAGAAAAACGTATTCGCTTTTAAAACAAACTTAGTGATAAATATCTTATCAAATTAATTTGTCATCTTTACCTTAATGGTAGCTAAATTCGAAAAGAGTGCCACAAATATAAAAATACTGGCAGGTAAATTATGTGAGAGAGTATCCGCAGTAGATTCGTTATTTTTACTAATTGAATTGAACAATTTTACAGGAATAGAATTTAAGAAAGGGAATTTTTAACCCTCCCTCAAAATCGTCTTTTGTAGCAATTACCTTAGTGTCTCTCCTTTCGCCAATTTGTACCTTTAGCAGGGGTGTGATATATATGAAATGTATTGCATGTATATAATTTATGTTCAAAGTAGGTTGTAGAAATTATAAAAATGTCGAAAAGGTGTTAAAAAATTATTTTACTCCCACTTAAATAATTTGGCATTTTTCTACGAAAGAGGAAAGTTATTATTTTCTGGTCACTTTCTATGTATAGTTAACCAATTCAACTATATATAGAAAGTAAGGTCGGGCAATTTTGCTAGTGCTGCATAAAACGTAACGTCCTAATTGTATTTAAACGCTTCCAACTTGATTGTTGAACATAAAAAGCATCAATTGAATTGCATTAGTTCCACAAAGCACTGATTACATCCCGTTTTGAAAACTGTTCTGAAACAAGACATACAACACTTGAAAGTTGATACATTTTATTAGGAAATTAAGATGGGTAGGTGGTAATTAACGTAGCACTGGAGCAACATAACGGGCTATTGGCGACTGTCCGGGATCTATCTTGAATGGAAAGATCCAAGGACAGCACCACGTAATTTTGAACCACGGTCAGATACGAGGTGAACACATGAGCTGGCACCCCACTGTCCAGACTTCCACATCACGCCAACGTGAAGACATTTGAGGTCACGAGAGATTTAGCATGCACCAGCCCCGTGTACACGATGGTCTTTGATTGGATCTTGTTTCGAACTCACAACCCTCCCATTGTTAATCCGTTACTTTTTCGACCGGGCTATCACTGCCCCTGAAGTATATATGCTTGAATAGTTAAATCGTTGCAGTCTTAGTTTTGCACTTACTTTTATTGTATGCTTGACTGTAAAGTCAATAATTCCGGTTTGCTTGAAAACGTAGAATTGTTTTTCCTCTAAATTAAAAATTCAAGGGGCTTACTATATTTGTGAATTTGAGTGTAGAATTTGAAGTGAAATGTTTGAGAACCACTGAGTTAACCCTGAAACAACCCTCCAGGTACAACTGAAACAACCCTCCAGGTGGTTGTTTATACGAGGTACCTCTCGTCGTTAGCAAATGACCAGATCTTGATGGAAGAGATATCTCGCCATCAGAAAAAACTTTCCAGGTCTTTATTTCTTCATCATAGGAAAAATCGGCAATATCTTGACGAGATATCTCGTCATTAACGAAATTGGTCTGATCTTGATGGACAAGATATCTCGTCGAAACTACTTGGAGGGGTAACAGGAATTCTTCAAAACAACTATTGAAAACAATTTAGTGTGTCTGATTTTACGAAAGCAATATTTCTTCTTTGAGCTTTCTGTTTCAATCTGATGATAAAAAATAAATTTACTTATATGAGTTGCTTATAATTAGAATTGTTAGTGCCCAAATAAAGTAATAAGAACAAAAAAGTAGTTGAGATAAAATAAGAGTATATCATCGTTTCAAACGAACTCTACATACATATTTTCCGCGTTTCCAAACATTACCTAATTCTAAAAAGTTTGGTTTAAATTCATACATAAATTCTCTTGTTTCAATAGAAACATTTTTATACGCAACGAATCTTTTATGCCCGATAACTCTAAGAGTTAAATGATACATTATACTTAACGCCCTAATTACATTTAAGCACTTCAGACTTAATTTTTGAACAACATAAAAAGCTTTAATTTAATTGCATAATTCCACAAAGCGTTGATAAATTTAAAATCCCTCTGAGAATGAAAAAACTAATTCAAAACCCGCTAGAATCGTAGCGACGGAACTCTAAAGTTTAATAATAACTGAAATCAAATCCCAATTAAAAGACTCATTTCCTTAGCCTAGCGTTAAATATATTCAACGTGGACTGTCATAAAAAATAATCCGATCACTCGAATGGCAATCCCTCATTACAGCCTGTGATCACGTACGGTAAACCAACACTAATAAATTTATTTTCCTCCTTTTGAAGAAGTACAATCCCACTGATAATGATCGTCTAATTAGAGATCCGTGATCTAAACTTGTTAGATTTCTAGCTGACTAAGTGAACGCTAAGAGTGTCATCTAAGTGCACCATCATCATAAATACAAACGTGTATCCATACCTCGCCCATCCGTATCATTGTTATTATCTCAATTACGTGGATGAAAAAAATTCACTGGCGAAGTATTAATTCATCAAACGGCAGATTCTGGCACACAACGTAATTTTTAATTAGTTTCATTCCTTAATAAGGAATTCCGAAAGCGTTATCTATCGAAACGGAGAATGGTTATTATCTTAAGTGCATGGATAGAGCGGGTGTCAAAATTATATTTATTTTCTTTATTCTTGTGTGAACAAATGGCTATCCATAATGAAACTAGCGGCTTAGTCCTTTCTCGAATACTACCGCAAACAAATGAATGCATTCCTCATTTCGTACCGGCTCAAGTTCTTAATCTTCCCTATTTGAATGCATATTTCTTATTTTACCTGTTAGGCCACGGTTTCCCACAGTCGGTGGCTGAAGGAATCTTGAGAGATAATGCTGGCCTCTTGAGAAATTTGGGGCTTTGAGTAGCAAGAGTATGCAATCAGTTGCTACGAAAATTGTCGCATAAAAGTGTTTTATACAAAATTTGTTGCAAGGTTGGGTGTTCGAATCACGTCCAGATATCTACTAAACATGAAGTATAAGTAAACTGAGTATTTCTATTGAGAGGAACTTCAAAAAGTGTGAGTAACATGTCGACTAGTAGTCACGTGACATGCTCTTTAAAAATTGACTTGGTAGGGGATTTAGCATCCTATCACCTAGTATGTAGATGATATAACATCTTATGGCGGTGTAGATGCTTGAATGCGCACTTCTATGGAGTGGCGACAAGAATGGTGAAATTGCGAAAGTCTACTACTATATCGCGTGGACCAATCAGATGATGAATCGACGGATGGGTATCTTCTCCGTCCCATGGACCTATCAGATGTTCGTTTCCACCCGGTAGATGAAAGTAGTTTAAAGGCCACGTTACTACTAGTTTTGATTACATGAATGCACGTAACGTAACACATGAGTTCGAAACTCGATCCAACCAAAGACCGTAGTGTGGGGACTGGTACACGTTTAATATGTCGTGGCCTCAAATGTCCTCCCGTTGGTATTGTGTGGAAGTTTGGAGAGTGGAGGAAATTATGAGATGCTGTCCTCTGATCTTTCCCTTCAGGATTGATCCCGAACCATCGCAAATAACCAATTTTATTGCTCTATTGCGAATTAAATTCAACTACCTACCAACCAAACTTTTTTTTTACGATGTTTTCCTTGATTCGTCATCTGACCGTCGCCAATATCCCGTTTTGTTTCTCCCCCCAGTGCGACGATAATTCAGCTATCTACCTTCCTACCCTTAGGGATTGATCCCAGACCAACGCCAGTAGCCCGTTGTCTTGCTCCAGTGCGAAGTAAATTCATCTACCAACCAACCAACCTTTTTTATGGATCTTTCCCTTCGGAGTTGATCCAGGGCGTCACCAACAATCCGTTGTGTTGCGTCAGTGCGGCGGAAATTCAACTACCAACCAACCTTTTTCTACGGATCTTTCCCTTCGGGATTGATCCGGAATCCTCGCCAATAGTCCGTTTTATTGCCCTAGTGCTATGTAAATTCAACTACCTACCGTTTCTTATTCATGAGTTAACAAGTTTTTCTTTTGAGGTGACTTAAAGAAAACAAGTCTGCCTGGAATCTCAGATACTACGGTAGTCATCTGTTTGGATAGGTAATTAATTTTCACCGTCGCCATTTATACCAATACTCTGATAAATTTCGGCGATATTTGCATTTTATGCTGGACTGGTATCCACTATGGTTTTTCGAAGTATCCGTCCAAAGAAAAACCGTTATCCAGTGTAATTCAAACAGCATGTGCAGCAAAAATACACCTAGTGCCTGGAGGTGTTTTGCAAGAATCCTCATTATCCCAAGGAAAGATTGAATTTCTGTCCTCCCTGCGTCAAGTGTACGATGAGAATCTGGAGAGAAAGTGGGATTTCCTTGGGAAGCTTTGAACAAACATTCCACACTGGGCCACCTTTCTTCCTTCTCATTTACTTTCTTCGAATCGCATGGAAACGCCGTTACCCGTGAGTTATTTTATCGGATCTCCTCCCAAAATTTCTTTCGATTCGAAAAAGGCCAAAGCGGAAGAATGACTCTCGTTTAATTCTTTTGGAGCCGAGGCATTGGATGACAATGCTGGGAGAATGAATGACTTTTGCTTCGATTCACCTTCGCAGAATGCTAGCAGAATGTTTAAATTCTTTTGAATTCGGGCTTGTTCAATGTGTTGTGATTATTTAGCATGCATAAATCATCTATTGGACGGGAAAATGCAAGGAAAGGTGAGTGTTCTGGAAAAATTGGTGAAACGGCACAGTGGGGAGAGATGGTCGTCATTGCTTGGTTAACTCTTTAATTTAAAAATGAATGTCTTTCAGGAAAAGTTTGAGAAATACGCACAGTGGGGAAGATGGTTGTGGTTATTTGGTTAACTTCTTTGTTTGAAGTGAATGTCTTTGAGAAATACGCAGTGTGGAGAGATGATTGTGGTTGTTTGGTTAACTTCTTAGTTTAAGTAAATGTCCTTCAAGGAAAGTTTGAGGAACACGCATAATGGGGGATGATCGTTATGGTTATTTGATTAACTTAGTTTAAGTGAATGTCTTTTGAGAAACATGCTCATAGGGAAAGATGGTTGTTCGATTAACTTAATAGTTTAAGTAAATGTCCTTCAAGAAAATTTGAGAAACACGCACAGTGGGGATGATCGTTCTGGTTATTCTGATTAACTTCTTAGTTTAAATTATTCCCTCAAGGAAAGTTTGAGAAACACGCATAGTGTTTCTCAAACTCGTTGTGGTTATTTTGTTAACTTCTTTGTTTGAAGTGAATGTCCTTTGAGAATTACGCTCGGTGTGGAGAGATGATTGTAATTGGTTGGTAAACTTCTTAGTTTAAGTGAATGTCCTTCAAGGAAGTTTGAGGAACACGCATAGTGGGAACGATCGTTGTGGTTATTCCTTTAACATAGTATAAGAGAATGTCCTTTGAGAAAAATGCACAGTGGGGAAACATGGTTGTTCGGTTAATTTAATAGTTTAAGTAAATGTCCTTCAAGGAAAGTTTGAGAAACCCGCACAGTGGAGATGATAGTTGTGGTTATTTTCTTAGTTTGAAATGAATGTTCTTTGAGAAAAATGCAGTGGCGAAAAATTATTGTGGTTGTTCGGTTAACTTCTTAGTTTGAAGTGGATGTACTTGGAGAAAACTTTGAAAAATACGTACAGTGGGGATGATCGTTGTGATTATTCGGTTAACTCCTATGTTTGAATGTGAAGGACACGTAATTATGGCAAGCTGACCTGCATTTACGTGTAGTCTTGAAATTAAGTAAGCGAAGTACTCAAATCAAGTTCCAGTTTACCTCACATTCTAATTTCAAGATGACACATAAAGCGGGCCAGCTTCTCCAAAGTCCTCCAGGAAGGCATGTCCCTCCCCCAGTTCGTTGTAGTTGCAATGTGGCAATAGGAGCCATAGGAAGTGCTTCTATGGTGCCTCTGTGCAACAAAGAGACTGACACGTTCTCGCCAGTAAATGCTTAGATCATGCGACCCATAAACTTGCATTGAGGAAAACAATTTTGACAATCAGATCAGTACTGTGGCCAGTGTGGAAAGTTGAGAGTTACGAATAAATGGTCGTCGAGTTCGGACTAAAATTATTTCTATATTATCAACGCTAACCAGACCAACCTAATGGCACTCGATAGCTGAGGGTACAAAGACTTTTTCATCACCTTGGTTTTCCTTAAAAAATACTTTGAAAGTATTCTATTGCTCTTTCTCTTTAGCTCTCTTGACTTCTTTTCTCTTAATTTCCGCTGCGCCGAACAAACTTTAAATCAGTATAACTCGGGACTGCAAAGCTCTACGACGTCGAAATTAGTCTCAAATAAAAGCTAACGACAGTATCTATAGATTTAAGACATTACAAGTGTAATGGAATACAGTGTTGGAAGTGAAACTTTGGATCGAAGTTTAAACTTTTTAATTTCACAATGTCGGCATATAATCCTGGAAGTCAAGCAGAAATACCTCTAACGTAGTCTACGCTTAAGAGCAACTTGCCAGCTTTCGATAAACACTGAATTGATTTCTGAATTTGACTTTCTTTCATTTACTGCTCCTAAATAAATACTATGGCTAACGAGGCGTATTAAAGTAAAACCTTCCGGACGTGCTCCCTCGCAGCCTACACAAATTTTTTATTCAACAATGGATACTATCTTGAACTGACTAGTGTGTACTTTTCACACACACATTGGATTCGTGAATATTTAACGTAAATCCATGAAGCATGTCACTGATCAATCCCAAGTCAATTTATTTGAAGTTCAACTTCGGTTAAGGACAAGTGAATTCATTTGTTTCTAACCTGACGAGGTTAAAAAATTTATTTTGACACACTTTAATAAGCTAAGTAATTTTTGAACACGTCTAACTTGCTGTAATAAGTATCTTGAAAACTTATAAATGAATAGAAAAGGAGATATCTGATTAAACATTGTGAAGTATGTAATTTTACGAAAATCGTGTAAAACGATCGCCTAATCCCTAATTGTTTTCCTTCCCAAATACCTATAAGGCTTAATTTTGGTAGATGAATATAAAAGACTACTACACAAGAATCTGTACTAGTAACTATTAAGGGGCTTGATAGGAATTCCAAATTTTCCAAAGAAATAACATGAAACCTGTTTACAGTTACAGTTACAGTTGCCAGTCTCATAAATATTTCTATTGAGTAAGGGTGAGATTTTCCGTTGGAGCCTACATATATAAAGACTATTTTCTCCTGAAAGCAGCAGGGATGTATAGTATTTGAGCATTTATCATACTCAATATGATAGATAGTTCTTCCAATAAATAGATAGTATAGAGCTTTTGCTGACAATTTTTATTTTGTTCATATTATTATTGATGGTTATAAGAATGATCAACAAAGGTCTCTCAAAATCATAAGTAACATATTTTAATCAAAAAATCGATAATACTCCAAATCAGATATTAGATTTCTTCAATAATTGCATAGGGAATGATAAAATATATTTACAAACCTAAAAACTTTGTAAATGCATGAATCATATAATGCATCTGATAGACAGCTACTTGTCATTTCTACATAAATTTTCTTTTGTTTTTATACAATATTTTCAGTACTTTACTATACTTTCATATAACAAATATAAATCATTATTATCAAACTGTACATAGCTTTTAATGTATACATTATAGGACAACGTATCTCTATGATACTCTAATGATCTTCAAGCACTATGTTAGAGCAAATACAAACAGCTTTAAAGCTTTCTCAGTTATGAATCTATTACTAATTTAATAAAACAAATTGAGGTTTGAGTATATATATATATATATATATATGAATAATTGATTGCTTTCAATCTCCTGTTTTCACTAACGCAGTCTATTAAATCATATATTTTACACGTTACGCTTTGTATTAAAGTTATATCAATTAATAAAGCCTACTTGTATAACAATACTAAAGATATATCAGTATTATTTTAATTCTAGAACTCTTTTTAAAGAAAAGATATTACACAAAAGACATTGAATAACAATGTTTCTCCGAAATTAAATACTCGTAATAATGCATTCAGTTCCTTATAACTTTCAATACATCATTTTTACACCTAGAAAACATGCCTGTAAAAGCTCCTACAATCATGACTCTTAATAGAGTTCCCTCTCAATATTTACATACATTTTCTCCTGAAATGTATACAGTTTCAAGCTTTTCAAAATAAGTCAAGTATGCACTCCGAACAATGTGGACTCGAAAATTGTGCGGCATTAATTAAATAAAATATGCATTCGACTGCTTAATTTCCTATTTCTATGCATTCTTAAGAAACTTTAAATTTTTCAGGAGAGCTTACGAGGTTGTTGTGCGAAGCTATAAATTGTTTTCCCGTAGAAATCCGCTAAATGCTGGGAGACAGCTATCCCGTTGCTAAGCAACAGATCGTTTTGGTGGAAAACATTTGAGATGAACTGTGTATGAAGGAAATTCGGCTTCCTTTCTGCCCACATTCTTTCAAAACCTTATTGAAAGCTTGTTTTTTAATCCATTTTTGTTCGGAAAATGGAGCCGCAGTATTAGTTGGAATATTTTGAAGATGGGAAATTATCTGGATAGCCTTCATTTACATTTTCTAATAAAGACACGACTGAATAGTTTGAATTTATCACTCAATGTTAAAGACTGCGAACATTTCAACTTACGTAATTTTATATTCATGCATTGTAAATATTGATGTACAATACAGTGATGTGTTAAAAGGGAGAAACGAACTCAATGATGAATGAATTTCTAGTGAAATTGTTTAAAAATATTAGATTATTTTACTCTTCATTTCATTCATATCAAATTTAAATTAAAATTACGGAAGCAGTATTAAAATAGTTATTTTTATTATATTGATTTTAAATTTATCTTTGTATGAATTTTATTTTCAAGGATGATATTTTGATAATTATATAATTGGGATTTTGTTATTAATTCTAATAAAAATACTTTTATTTCTCTCTTCCTAAAAAATCAATATCGTGTAAATTACAGATAAAATTTCAGACACAAGTTTTAATCATTCAATCACAACTGAATTGAAAAATCTATACTACTAAATTTAAACCCAATCAAAATATGAAATAATTTACTCTAAATCATTACTGATTTTACCAGTGCATATTAATTAAAGCAGAATTTGGTTTTGCTACCACACAAAAGCACATTCTAAGCTTGAATTGCTCATGTTAAATTATAAACTGAGGAAGCAGAGATATTTGTATTAATAATTCAGATATAGTGAAAAATTATGTTGTATATTTCCAGTAACTGTTATTTAAAAAATCTACCTCAGAAAATATATTTATAAAAAATCAAATTAATATGAAACAAGGTCCTGAACACAAATTTGAGCTAAAATTTTACAAATATATTTCCTCGCTTTAAGTCTGAATTTCATCAACCAGAATTTAGTTTTATTCTGTCACAGTAGCTGATTCATTAACATCCTGGTAAAAGTACACCTAATCTTATCGAATTACGTTTCTGTCAAAGAAATAGTTTCATCAAATTAAATATAATAGAAGAATGTAATGAAATTTACTGGGCTCCTTGTCGAAGCTGTTAAATAAGATTGGGATATCCACTTTCTTTAATTAGTTTTTTACTAAAACGCGACTAATAGAAAATGCTTAAGATATATAATTCTCTCTCTAAGCAATTAAGATAAATGGATGACATGGAGATTTTTTCTAACTCCGCACTAGATTCAAGGGGTACCGCTTGATCTTGAAAATCGAATTCTGATTATGAATATTAAGAAATGGCTTTTAAAATTTGTATTAAGCTCTGTTTCTTCGAAACTAAACACAGGGTATAATTACAATGTCCATTATTATTTAACATAAATGTAAATTGATAGCATCTTCAAAAAAATAAATAAAACTACGCGTGAAAATATTGTAACGAAGAGTATATTTTTCTTGGATGTCTCTTAATAAGTGAAGCGAGGTAAAACTGAGTACAAGCACATTTTTCTTCGTCTTTAATAGATAGCATTTCTCATTTATTAACCCTCCAAGTGGTTTCGACGAGATATATCAACCATCAAGATCTGACCAATTTTGCTAATGACGAGATATCTCGTCATCAAGATTTTGCCAAATTTTTATGATGACGAGATCAAGATCTGGTCAGTTTTTTCTATTGACGAGATACCTCGTCCATAAAGATCTGGTCAGTTATGCTAATGACGAGATACTTCATCGAGACAACCACCAGGAGAGTTAAACATACAACTTTGCTATTTATCTTATTTTATACAAAATAAATTCAGAATAGTTAGATACAAATACATAAAATATGTATTTGTATCTAACTATTCTGAACCCCTTAAACAATATGCATTTCCATTTCTAGTTCGTTGGAAGAATTTGGTACAATTTGAATAAAAGTTTTAGGTTTTTACTTGCAGTGCCAGAGATAAGTTCTCTATAAATATATAAACGATCTCTAAACCGTAAAAACGTTATTTTATCTAAAAGTGAAACAAATCTTGTTGACGTATTCAACGTGAAAAATGTAAAAGTATAAGCTACGGTAAGTTTCGATATCTTAGAGCCTCCGGCAAAGAAAAGTTATGTTCATGCGCGCTTTTCTAAACTGTGCCTACTCTCGTCTGTTTCGTAAACTCGGTTGATGTAACTCAACCTATTTCGTCGTTAAGTACGGTGCTGGTGCCAAAACTGTTTGTTATAACTTTTTGTTCTAGTGTTGCAAACTTACTTTCGACGAAAGCGACGTCAACTCCTAGGGACCCAAATCACTTTCCCCCTCCCACAGTAATTTTCGTTAGGGCTGCCCCCAAAAGGGGAAATTGTACATTTAAATTGTCTCGAACATGCAGAAAACAGTTGTAGAATATATTTTTTCCTACAGTTTCTTTATAAATTAAATTTATTCAGAGGTTTTTAATCCCAGTTGGAGATCTAAGATGAGTGGCTTGAAGTACAATCAAATCCCATCTGTACAAAACTCTTTGTTTATGATGATCTCCATCAGGATATCCATCTGGAGGGGACTACATTTTATCGTAATCTCTTTATATAAGGGAGGATTTTAAAATTTAGAAATTTCTTTGAAATAAATACTAGTTTTAGAGTTTGTTACCTACAGACTAGTTTTGGAGTGCACTGCCTAGAGACTAATTTTAGAGTATGTTACCTAGAAACTAGTTTTAGAGTATGGTACCTGGAGACTAGTTGACTAGTTTCAGAGTGCGTTACCTAGAGACTAGTTTTAAATAGACTTTCTTTGAAATACAAACAAGTTTCAGAGTCGGTTATAGACACAAGCTTTGGAGTGTGTTACATAGAGACCAGTTTAAAAGTGACAGTCCTAAGACGAATAGAAGCTGTATACATAGGAAAAGGTGCCAACGTTTAAATGAAATATTGAAATTTTCAATTCTTTTATCCAACCCCAGTAAATAAGGAATGTAACACTTTTGTAAGTGGGCTAAAAGCAATGAATAGTTGAGTTCAAGGAGAAAATATTGAAAGATTTTTATATACGATTTTTAAAGAAACAATCAATAAACTAGGTAACGATATTTTTTGCATTTTATACGATCTGGGAGGGGCTTAACCCTCCTGGTTATTGTGCTAACGAGGTATCTCATCATTAGCAAAACTTATCAGATCTTTATGGACGAGATATACCGTTCATCAAGCTCTCGCCGTTAGAAGAAAACCGACCCGATCAAGACCTCGTCATCAAAAAATAAGCAATACCTTGATAGCGAGTAATCTCGTCATTAGCAAAATTGGTCAGATCTTGATGGGCGAGATATCTCGTCTAAACCACTTGGAGGGTTGACCCCCATAGCCCCTTCCGTAGGTACGCCCCTGATATCCATGGCCCCTGATCTCCAGCTTTTCCTGTGAAGTAAAAAGGCATTCGTAGGAATCATTCTTATGGGGAATTTGAAATATATCACAAAACAAGATATATATATATATATATATATATATATATATATGTAGACCATCACCGCAAATCAGGAAAGATATATGTATATATACAACATATATATACATATATACATGTATGTATATATATGTATCTATATATACACATATATATACATAAATATGTATCCAGTTCCGAATTCTCAACTATGATGTATAATATGATTTTTGGGCGCTATGAATGGCATTTTCTGGCGGTCCTCATATAGGTTGCGGCGGGGTTGCTGTCGCGCTGAGGTTTATTAATGTGGGTAAGTTTGTATTCTCTTCTACAGTTTTGTATTGTACTTGTTTTGTATTGTACTTGTCTGGTGTGTGTCCTTGGATATCCCCGGTTTTGATTTTCTAATTTTGCCTTTCTGCTTATGGTGTTTGGAGGGGGCTACTTTCGGTGCACTTCTTTTTTTTTTCGAAATTTTCTTGGTATTCTTGAGTTTAAATTCCTAAATTTCTCTTTATTTTTTTGTAATATTGTTGAATGTAATTTTGTATGGAATTATATTGCTATCCATGCTATGTCTGCAGCTTCAGGGCGCATACATGGACAGTTCTGCTTTCTGGCTTCTGTTTGACTATTTTTATACCCCCAGTATTTTGGCTTTTCAGCCATTTGGCTTTCTGCTTGTCTGCATTTTTGACTTTTTGGCGTTTTACTGTCTGTATTTCTGTACTTTACTGGCGAAATACTGTCTGTATTTCTGTTACTTTACGCTTTAATGTTTAGTAAGTTTGATTATTCATTATATTATATTGAAGGACTACGGGGCAGCATAATAATAAGTCCCTTTTCAAATTTTCAGGCTTGCAATTTCGAAATTTTAAGAAATTCCAAAATTATAATGGTTTATCCACTATTTAAGATGTCATATTTCTTAAGCTTTCAATTATTACACACTCATTTAAACAATCAAATTCTCTTTTATCCTATTTGGATATTTATTTTTCATTGCAGAACATATTTCTGTGCCCTATCACTATGCTTTTGTGGAGTCCATCAGTTAAATATTTATTTCCTCGCAATGTAATACATAAAATATTTTCCTTTTATTTAGATCCAAAATTTTCAAATATATTTTTATCTTTCAATTCCTTTTCCTACAATCATATCATCTTCCACCGTCTGTCGCATTCTCAGCGATAATTGTCACGTTTCCATTGCTGAATAGGCCTGATAGCGATATCGAATACCATTGAAATGAATCGATCCAACCACTTTCCAGAATGTCTTCATTTACATTTGAACGCCCAGTGAATAATCAGATCTATCCTGAGAGGATTCATTTGAGCAATTGCATAATAAAATATCTAGAAAAGGCACAATCACAGAGTTAATCATATTAGTTACGAGTACTCTCTAGAGTTGGAGGTAATATTCAGGGAATTTGTCGATAAAAACTCGCTCGGTAATAGATTTCATGTAAATGAAATAACTGTAAATATTGTATTATGAAAGCAGAATCGTACTCAGAAGTGAGGTTGATACTTCATTACTGAGATGTCCTTCACTTCCACTTTTCCAACAATAGTCGTCAGCCCTTTCTCAATCAACCCCACAATCTCAGCGATAATCGGCAATTTTCCTTTGCAGAATAGGCGATATCGAATACCATTAAAATGAATCGAGCCAACCACTTTCCAGAATGTCCTCATTTACATTTGAACACGTAGTGAATAATCGGATCAATCACGAGGGATTCATTTTGGTGATTGCATAGTAAAATATTGCAGGCATAATCCCAGAGAGTCGTCTTTACCGAGTTAAAGAATCAAATGCGAAAACAGCAACTTTCCAGGAGAGAAAAAACGTTTTGATTGGGGATTGAAAATTAGCACAATAGCAAAATATGCTACCAATATTTCCGTGTACTCTTTTAAATTCTTGTTATTGAATAATATTGAATTGAGGTAGGTAGGTAGTTGAATTACGTCGCACTGTAGCAAAACAATGGGCTATTAGTGACGGTCTGTGATCCATCCGGAAGGGAAAGATCTGAGGACAGAACCTCGTAGTTTTGAACCACGGTCAGAGGGCGAGGTCAACACCTGAGCTGGCATCCCACTCTCCAAACTTCCACACCAAGCCAACGTGAGGACATTAGAGGCCGCGATAGATTTTACGTGCACCAGACTCCACGCACACTTTGATTGGATCGAGTTTCGAGTTCGCAACCATCCGGTTGCTAATCCTCTGCTCATACACACTGGTATAGACTTTAGTATATACAAGTGTGTATCATTTGTAAGAATAAAGAACAACTGAAAATTAAAATTTTGGTTGTTGAAAATGGTTTGATTGTGGTTTGGTTGTGAAATTGGTTTTTAAACTAATTGAAAATGTTATACTGAAAACCTGTATTTTTATATTACAAATTCAAATGCTGTAGTTAAAATTCACATTTTTCAAAGCAAAATTCAAAAGAACTGAAAAGCAATGCTATCAAATATTTCAATAAAAGTTAGAGAAGTACATTGGCTCCAACTTAAGTGGGAGAAAAGTGAGATCCAGTATGTATATATGTCTCGGTGTTTTGTGGAAACAATTTTTAGTTATTCATCGACAATATTAACACATTTCAGTGGAAATGTTAGAATATTTTAATATTTACCTTCCATTGGTAATAATAGTAATTTTTCATTCATTTCCTTCGTCAAAAGTCATTGTAATACCCATAATTGAGTTAAACTATAGGATGCGAAAATAGCAACTTTCCAGGAGAGGGAATAAATATTTTAATTGGGAACTGTAAATCAGCCGAACTACAAAAAGGATTATCAATGTTTTCGTGTACTCTTTCGGACTTTTGCTAAAACTTATTGTGATTTATCGGTCGGTTATTGTTATTTAACAAAAAAGCACATTCGTTACTTTACATCACTTTGCTATTTTATAATTTTCCCAAGCTTTTTATGTTAAAGGTGCGAAAGTGCCACATTCAATTCTTTACATATAAATTCAATTAATTAGAAAATAACAATAATGAAAATGAAAATTTGGCATATTCGAGAATTTTGTAGTTCATGTATTTGGTTTTAATATGGATAATTTATTGCGAGACTTAACCATCCTAGTGGTTGTCTCTCGACGAGGTATCTCGTCATTAGCAAAACTTACCAGATCTTGATGGACGAGATATCTCGTCATTAGAAGAAAACAGACCAGATCGTGATCTCGTCATCATAAAAAAATCAGCAATATCTTGATAACAGGATATCTAGCCATTAGGAAAATTCGTCAGATCTTGATGGACGAGATATCTCGTTGAAAAAACTTGAAGGGTTAAATATCAAATATGTCATATTCTTCACTTTACAACGCCCAGAGAGATTTTATGTAATCGTTATAGCACAGAGGTGAAAAAATTTCATCTGAAAATTATTTTAATTGAAAATTTTGAACGTATATACTGCTATTTAGTATTATTAAATGTTAGATACTTGTATACACAGTACGTAACAACCATCACATAATTTGGAGATCGAGTACTAATAAAGGGTGAAGTAAAGCGCCGATTTCTAAGGCCCATATCTTTGAGGGAACGTTGCATAGTGCTCACTCTAATGCTTGTTGAGGGCCCAGCATTGAATTCAGATGTTACTTGAGGCAGTGTTGCACGTCTATCGCATGAAACGATTCTTGCTAGCCGACGCTGATCACGTTCACCCACGATCTTTTTACAGCCACACTTCTGTCGTAAGTTACAGGTTTTGTCAGAATTCTTGTAGTCACGGTACACCCTTGAAATGATAGTACGTGAAAATCAAAACTTTTCTACTTCTGAAATGCTATGATCCATCTCACAAATATTTAATCACATTGAAAATTGTTTAAATCGTGAGAACTTGCTATTCTCATGGAGGAAAGAGCTCTAGATACTTAAAGATAGGATAGGGATATATCACTTTCGGAGCACCCGCTGAAAAAGCAGCTCATCTCCACATCACAAAGAGAAAAAAAAATTAAATAAAGAATTTTAAATAAGGGAGGGGATTTTTAGTTCAAAATATAGATCTAAGGGTGTAATAAACATAAAAATCAACTAAGTACAAAACCAGAAGGCACTTGTCAAATCGCAAAGTAGTAAGAAGTGACACTCCCATCTTCTGAAAGCGACCAGGAGTGCCTACGTTTCGATGACCAATTCTGGCTTGGGGAGGTATCCCTTGTAATGCTTTTTACTCTTGCAAGAAAAACATGAACAATTAATGAAAAAGAGATAATGGGAGTGAAATTTAAAGAAGAATTTGAGAATTTACTTTAAAGGCAGTGATATAATTAGAGGTCATATTGTATCCATTGCCTTAGTTATTGGTGATCATAATTTGAGAGAGATGTTATGAGAGATGAATTAATTTATGGAATTGAAGTCATATACATCAGGGTCCAAACGAAACACACCACACCGATCCTTTGGTCGATGTGGAAAGGTGTTAAAACTGTTTATACAGAAGAGCTCGTAGTCTTCTGTGAGCAGATGCTTCCACAATATCTATCGCTTTTTATATGCACTGGCAGATGCAACCAATGGGTGCATAGGGGAAGTTGCTTGTATTGCATAGGCTCGTCTGTACCCGTTTTTCTGGCACATCCGTGTAAATTGGGACATCGATAAAATACAATTAGAAACAATTGAGATATTCTGTCACTCCGGAGTTTCATTATTTTGGTCGTCGGATCGCTCGTAGATTTAAAAGAGAAATTTTTTTGGCTGCGCCTTTCTCATTTAAAATATAAAGCAACTAGCCAATATTGACAGCTTCGTCGCAACTTCAATCGAATGGATTTGACAGCACTTTGCAAGGCATCCGCGGTTTCAACTCTAATCGAGATAGTTTTAATGAGTTTCACTTGCTTCTTTTGCGGATTACGCACTATCTATCTTCTAAGCAAAGAAACTTTAATATGGGACCAGTTTGATGACATTAATGTCATCTCTGCTCCTCCGGTTATTCTAATCCTAAAACTGCTATAAATGGACGGGAAATGATGATTTCGTTTTTAATGAGTTGAAGAGAGTCGAAACTCAAAACTTTAGAAAATATAGATTTTGAGGCTTAGAAATTTGGTGTCTACTTTATGCTCTTTCTAGTTATTATTTGTTAGTCGCGGTACTGTATTTATTTGTTGGTCACAGTACTTTGTTTATTGGTCGTAATACTGTATTTGTTGGTCGCTAGACGTTTTAAAAAATAAATGAAACTAATATTGAGCTTAATTAAATAAACTCAAATTTTGATCTTAAATTCAATTATTCAAATCAAAACCTTTTCTAAGATACCAATTTTAACCTGGTAAGCAAAACTTTCTTAACATATTATACAAGCATCATAGATTATAATGAAAGAACTATTTTCTTACATATACAATAATAATTTTTTTACAAATTTTTAGGAACACAAAAATCAAAATAACTTTGTAATTTTTAGCAAATTTTGTATGAATATTTTTAAATGTTAGACAATATAATATTATATCCTCACTTCAGTTTACAAGTGAATGTCTATTGTGTAAACGAAAAATTTCAAACCGGTATCTTCAGTACATTTTGAAAAAGGTACAAAGGAAGGCTGGAACGCCAACATTGTCAATATTGGACTTTCCAGCTCCTCTTAACCCTTCAAGAGATTTCGATGAGATATCTCGTTCATCAAGATACTATAAATTTCGTTAATTATGAGATATATCGTCCATAAATATCTGGTCAATTTTACTAATGTCGATATACCACTTCGAGACAAGTAGTAAAAACATATTGTCACCTGCCCTGGGAACAATTTCGAACAGGTTTTTGTATCATAAGCTGATCACTACACGACTTTTTTCGATCGAAGATAAGCGACCTTTAGGGCTAAGCTCTTTGATCTAAAATCAGACGTGATCTGCTTAGAGCAGAAACTCATTAACTGACATTTTTTCGGAGACACAAAATGCTTCTTTTTTTTGGTGATTATAAATACATCGTCATATTGTGATCTGTTTAAATGGTATATAACACTTTCAAAATACTTGTAATTTTTATTTTTTGATCTAAAATCTAATAGTTAGTCTTTAAACAGCTTCACGGTAAAATTTGTTTTGTCAGTTAATAAGCTTTTGTTCGAAGCCGTCGATAAAATCTTTCAAAAAGTGGAATTTCTTAGAGTAAAGTAGTAAGTCTAGATAAATAAATTTTATAGTTTTAAAATGTCTGCCTTTCCAGTGACACCGACTGTCTGAAATTCTTTAACAAAAATCTTCCCCATACAGTATTAGTTCTCCACACTCTTTATCAGTATTTCGTGCATAGCCAATTCGAAAAACATCTCAAAAATAGGAAACATTTCTCAGACTTAGAAAAGCGTTTTAATTTTAATTCCTAAGAGCCCGACCACGCGCAATCTTTTCTCATTGTGATCATTTATTATATACAGGGTGTTATGTCTGGAAGCCAATTCGTCAAAACAGCTCGAAAATTGAAAACACTTTCCACAAAACACAATAAAAAGTGTCTGTTTAAATTTTCATTCTCAAAAACCTGTTCAAAATCTCTTCTAACGGGGATTATTCACCACATACAGGTCGTATTGTCTCGTAGAGATCTCCTGCCTTTCAGCAAACGAGGGAGGACTTAGTATAGAGTTTTAATTTTAATTCTTAAAGATCTGACCAAACTTTTCTCATTGTGATCATTTATTATATGCAGAGTATTATGTCTTGGAGCCAATTCGTTAAAGCATCTCGAAAATTGAAAACACTTTGCATAAAATGCAATAAAAAGCTTCCGTTTTAATTTTCATTCTCAAAAATCTATCCGAAATCTCTTCTAATGGGGATTATTCACCATATACAGGCCGTATTGTCTGGTAGAGATTTGATGTCTGGCAAACCGATCTGAAAGTTCCGTTTTAGGAGCTGTTCCTGCAGAACATCATTTTCATGCCGACCCCTCTTGGGGCGAATAGCCCCAAGTAGAAAGCAATTGCTGCATAGAGCGGTCTCATTACTATAAAATTTTATGGCCAGATTCCCAGTGGACCGCGACAGACGTCTCATCCTCTCCTGCTCTAGACACACCTTAAAACTAAAAGCAGAAAAAGATCTACATAACAGGGAATGCGTTAAAAGTTCGGATATCGAAAAGAGTCAAACGCCAAAGGTATCGCAATAAATTTCCGTCCCCATAAATGTCCACAGTCTGAGCTTTTTTTCCCGCCCGCAAATCGATTGCAAAGGCTGCGAGCCTCAATCACTGATTAATTCCTCTTCGCAATACCGAAGTTCATATTAAAAGTTGGGGATGGGAAGCCTTGCTTTCAGACAGAGGAGAAGAGATGAAACGAATTGTTGGGGGACATGACCGTGCTCAGGTTCGTCGTTATGATGGTATCGATTTCGCGAGGCAACGCGGGCGTCAATGATTTTAAGTATATAAAAGCCTCGGAGTAAGAGCCGCTATTGTAAACGCTTAGTTTTTGCTCGTGACAAGCTTCCAGAACTAGCTGCTCTCACGCTGTAACATGATCGCCGACTTCGGATGGCACGTTCACTCTCCCCTTTGTACGAGACGAAATTGGCTAGAGATTATATAAATGGGACTAAAGGAGATAAAAAATTAAACGTCGATAAGTTGTATTGTTTCTGTCGTTTTCCTTCGGTATACCGTTTCCTATTTTTCTGAAAAGCATAACCCAGTTTTGTACAATTGTTCTCCTATATCGCTTTTTTTAGTTCATAGTTTATAGACTATTTTTTTTCCTTGTGTAACATGCTGTGTGTATTATGTCGTATCGAAGATTAAGAAATTTTCTTCCGAAAGACATGGTGACCTTAAGGTTGATATGTAGAATAACATTTACTGCAATGTTTCATGCACGATATCAGCGTTTTCAACCTTTATCATCTCATGGACACAAAAACTAATTACTAAATTTCTGTGGCATACCAAAAAATGTATTATAGTTTTTCAGTTTTCTCACGCTGTAACATGATCCTCGACTTCGGATGGCACGTTCACTCTCCCTTTGTACGAGACGAAATTGGCTAGAGATTATATAAATGGGACTAAAGGAGATAAAAAATTAAACGTCGATAAGTTGTATTGTTTCTGTCGTTTTCCTTCGGTATAACGTTTCCTATTTTTCTGAAAAGCGTAACCCAGTTTTGTATAATTGTTCTCCTATATCGCTTTTTTTAGTTCATAGTTTATAGACTATTTTTTTTTCCTTGTGTAACATGCTGTATTATGTCGTATCGAAGATTAAGAAATTTTCTTCCGAAAGACATGGTGACCTTAAGGTTGATATGTAGAATAACATTTACTGCAATGTTTCATGCACGATATCAGCGTTTTCAACCTTTATCATCTCATGGACACAAAAACTAATTACTAAATTTCTGTGGCATACCAAAAAATGTATTATAGTTTTTCAGTTTTCTCACGCTGTATCATGATCTTCGACTTCGGATGGCACGTTCACTCTCCCTTTGTACGAGACGAAATTGGCTAGAGATTATATAAATGGGACTAAAGGAAATAAAAAATTAAACGTCGATAAGTTGTATTGTTTCTGTCGTTTTCTTTGGGTATAACGTTTCCTATTTTTCTGAAAAGCGTAACCCAGTTTTGCACAATCGTTCTCCTATATCGATCTTTGTTTTAGTTTATGATTTATAGACTATTATTTTCTCGTGTAACATGTTGTATTATGCCGTACCCAAGATTAAGAAATTTTCTTCCCAAAGACATGGTGACCTTAAGGTTGATATGTAGAATAGCATTTACTGCAATGTTTCATGCACGATATCAGCGTTTTCAACCTTTATCATCTCATGGCGCACAAACTAATTACTAAAATTCTGCGGCACATAAAAAAATATATCCCATTTTTTATCAATCTGAAAAAAAAATAGGTATAATTTATGAAATAGGTAATAATATAATTGATTAACAAAAAATATCGTGGTTCAAAATTACGAGTTGTTGTCTTCGGATCTTTCCCTTAAATATTTATCCTGGACTGAACCTCAATAGTCTATTGTGTTGCTCCAGTGCGACGTAAATTCAACTACCTACCTACAAAAATAAGTGTTGCTTCCCTTTTTTTCTTTCAAGTGGTTTTTAACACAATTATCTTTTGAAACAATTTATGATGCGTTGCAATAAAAAATTATTTATACGTGTTTTAAAAATACAGGTATTACATGAAATTATTTGTGAACACACTTGGCAAAAGTTCAAAGCTAAGCCGTTGAAATTAAATCTATCTTACACAATTTAAACCTCATTACTATTCAAGCACACTTGTTGAAAATCACTGCATTAGATGGTAATCCATACACTGCTTAATATTGTTCTATAGACTACTATTTTTATTTTTCCTGTACACTTGTTTTCTGTAAAGTGCAATCCAGTTTAGTACGTTTTCCCTCAAATATCACTTTTTTAGTTTATGTTCTAGAGACTTTTTTCCTGGGAAATAGATAGGTATTTTGTCATACTGAAAATTAAGAAATTTTCTTCAGAAAATATGATTACCTTAATTGAATTTACTGTAATGCTTTATGCATTAAATGATAATCATACTGCTTAGTGTTCTATAGACTGCTATTTTTATGTTTCCTTTTCACCAAGCAGTATTATGCCATACAAAAGACAAAGAAGTTTTCTTCCGAAAGATAAGATCACCTTTAGTCTGATGTGTTGAATAACATTAGTTAATGCATTTATTGTAATATTTTATGCATTAGATGAATTATCCTTATACTGCCTAGTCGTATACAGACTAGCATTTTTTTCCTGTATACCAGACAGACTCTTATACAGAAGACCAATAAATCTTGATCTGAAAGATAAGACTATTTTGAGACTGATATTTTTAATGACACTGAATTAGGTATTTCGTGCAATATTTCATGCAATGTGTGCATACTTCGTACTATATATTAAGTTACTGTTTGGTTTGTATAAGTATCCCGCATATAATGATTGTGAACTTTCTAGTAATAGAATTGTATAATCGGAAAGTAATATCACGGCATTTTTGTTTTCAGTTTCAAAACTTAAGTGTAGTTTCCATTTTGTGGAAAATCTGTCAGTAAGTTTGTTTTACCTTATCAGTATTCACTAGGATATTTCTTTAAATCAAAATATTTGAAGAACCCTAAATGGAAACTTAAGGTGTGTGTTACGCTTAAGCATAATAATTATCTTAAATGAAGTAGCAATAAATATACACATCTATATATATTATATGAATAAAAATGTGGGTATTGGGTATTTGGGTATTTCAATTAACGTCACACTGGAGCAACACAATGGGCTATTGGTGACGGTCCGGGATCAATCCCAAAGGGAAAGATCCGAGGACAACACCACGTAATTTTGAACCACGGTCAGATGAATAAAAATGTGAACGATATTGCAAGATTCAAAGGAATGTCACTAAAAGCTGCTCTTTTGTCTTTTGGCTTAAACTTAAACTTTTTTAATAAATTTTATAGATTTGATTTCGTGGGTTGTTTCTGATTGGAACAGTTATAGATTTGTTATAGATTTTGAGTTATAGCATCCTGCTATAACTCGAAAATTAAATTCAATATCTATTGAAATAGAAAACACACACGAAGAACAATCTAATACATAATCCGAGAACATTTTTAATTGTTGTGATAAAGTTTTAAAAATTTAGATGATTTACGTTTTTATGTGCTAACAAATCCAAACAATTATTTTCTGAAATGAAATTGAAGCTAGCTTTTTAGACATGAATAGGGTGAAATATAAAAATTGCATACATCAGTGAGTTTTAAGTACAAAATAATTAATTGAAAGGTACCTTTAAATTGCTGTAACCCTCCAAGTGGTTTCGACGAGATATCTCGTCCATTGCGATTTGAACAATTCTGCCAGTGACGAGATATCTCGTCCATCAAGATCTGACCAATTTTGCGAATGACGAAATATCTCGTCATCAAGGCATTGTAAATTCTTTTATGATGACGAGGTCAAGAACTGGTTAGTTTTCTTCTAATGACGAGATATGTCGTTCATCAAAATCTGATAAGTTTTGCTAATCGTATTATAATCGTATTAAATATTTTTATTACTACTTTAATTAATTGATATCGTGCTATTTGAATTTCAATTATAAAGATTTTTTGAAATATCAAAAATTATAACAAAGGAAAATAGTTATTATACCTACGAAAATATTGGCGCATATTTCCACTTGTATACCTTAAATAAGTTCAAGAGTAGTGTGAAACTCATAGAAAAATAAAACTACGAATTCGGGAGAGGCACTTTTCTTCAATTTATATGCGTTTATAAAAACTCAGTCTAAAATATTTCCGCTTTAAAGAAGAGAAAATGATATTTCTGATATTTCCACTTTCCACTTACATTTAACTTGACAGAAATTTGAGAAAGATTTTTCCCAGTGCTTGTTTTACCATACAGTTTATCGATACTATTTTTATCTGTAGAGTTGTTTTTATATAGCTATACGCTTTATATCGTCTCAAGTTTAGTACGTTTGCAGAAAAATGTTTTGGGAGCTTAGAGAAACAAATTCTACTTTCAAATTCCAATGGTAACAGAGCTGTTTTGAAAAATGTATCAAAGCTAATCTTACACTATGTTTGCGTATTTTGTCGTCTATTAAGCGGGAAACGGCACAGTCGATCACGTTTCTTATGCTGAACAGATTTGAAAGTAAGCTTTAGAAATGCTGCTTTCTGAAAAGAATTTCGTGAGAAAGTTACTTTTAATGTATCCTGTATTTGTACTTGGACGTGTTTTGTTGAATCAATACTTCAGCCCATTCCATGCTCAAAACGTACTCTGTTGTCTTTGTGTTTTTCCTATATCGCTGTTCCTGGAGAACAATAACGCAAGTGGAATTCATCGATTTGTTCAGAAAACTAAGAACACCGTTCATTAATATCAATTATAAACATGTGATAAACTTTGATGGTAATAAATGTGGGATTAACCCTACTAGGGGTTGTCTCGACGAGGAATCTCATCGAAAACACAATCATTAGCAAAACTGACCAGATCTCTATTGACGAGGTATCTCGTCATTAGAAAAAACTAAACAGGTCTTAATCTCATCATAAAAAATATCAGGAATATCTTTATGACGAGATATCTCGTCATTAACGAAATTGGACAGATACTGATGTACTAGGTATCTCGTCAAAACCACTTGGAGGGTTAATGGACGAAATATCTCGTTTATCAAGCTCTCGTCGTCGTCATTAGAACAAAACTGACCAGATCTTGATTTCGTCATCATCACAAAATAGGCAAAATGCTGATGACGAGATATCTCGTCATTATCAAAATTAGTCAGATCTTGGTGGACGAGATATCTTGTCGAAATCACTTCCGGGGTTAATAATAACATATTTATGTTACTTTTAAATTATGCCACTAGTGCAAATGCCATTTTGAATACTCCCTCCCAGTTTTGCAATTTTCCAGTAGCGTCGTTGTTCTAAAATTCTCAACGTGATCTCTCCTCCCTCTAGATCTGACCAATTTTGCTGATGAATCATCTCGTCATCAAGATATTGCCAATTTTTTGATAAAGACGAGATCAAGATCTGGTCAGTTTTTCTAACGACGAGATATCTCGTCCATCCAGATCTGGTCAGCTTTTGCTAATGACGCGAGATACCTCGTCGATACAACCACCAGGAGTGTTAACTCAAAATACCCTTATTTTGCACTTCGCATCATTGTTCTGCCGGAACAGAGATATCTGGCCAAGCAAATATCAACGAGTGAAGTAAGCAATGAGATTATCTCAAAGTCAAGGTAATGACATGCTGCAATATAAATACTTATTTAGATTTTCTAATAATAAGTAACTCCTCAGCTCAAATCAAGAGCTGTTTACCAGGAGATTGTTTTATCGTTCACTATGTCCAGGGACCCCAATCTGCCCTTCGGGTTTTGATGTACCCGTTTAGTTGAGGGATCCCTCATGAAATAAAAATATATTTGCCAAATTCTCAATGATTACTTACATGAATGTGTAATTTTATACTTTCAATAGCCTAGAGTGAGGTGACACACTAGAGCTAATCGGACTGTGGTTCAAAATGACGAGGTGTTGTCCTCGAACCTTGATCTTCGGGGTAGATGCCGGACCGTCACCAATACCTCGTTGTGTTGCTCTAGTGTGACGTTTATTGACTACCAACCTACCGTTCAATTGTACCGCTTAATTATTATAGGTAAGTATTTAATTAACGTCGCACTGGAGCAACACAACGGGCTATTGGCGACGATCCTGGATCAAACCCGAAGGGAAAGAACCGAGGACAACACCACGTAATTTTGAACCATGGTCAGATGAAGAGGTCACACCTCAGCTGGCACTATAATATTGTGACATCTTGGTGCAAAACTTTCTGGCACGTTGAGTCCTATGGGGACATCAGTCGGTTTATTCTACATTAAGTTTTGATCAACAAAGACAACTTACAAGAATTGAATTAAACTTGACTTCGTGACTTTGTGGCACGTTAAGTTCTATGGCGGCATCAGTCTGTTGCACATGTAGTTACTAATCTACTATGGCAACTAGAACTGGATTAAAATAGAATTGGACACTAAAAATAGGGTAGGATGTATTTAACCGTGAATATTTGTATATTTGACGTTGTCTAGTGATGTCTGAAGGTGCAGAGATTTTTTAAAAGATGTGACTAATCTTCATAACAATTACTGTATTGGTTGGGTTAGATGGAGCAAAATATTGTATTACTTAAATTTTATTTTCCATTTTCACAATTATCTTTATCTTTTGTATTCCGGTATAAATGCTTCACGTATCTATCGTTTACCACATGCATGGTATTACGTCCACAATGGTTTATTACAGATTCCTATAAATGTCCCACTCAAACTCAATATTGAAATTGTATATTGCTATTTCTAATTCAGAATATATTTATATAAGTAGTACTCATAGTCTAAAACTCATTATGAGTATTAAACTTCTTTTACGAGGGTCGCGGTTTGCAGAGTAGGTGATTAGCAATCGGAATGTTACGAGTTCGAAACTCAATCCAACCAAAGACCGTCGTGTATGTGGGGGCTGATGTACGTTAAATCTGTCGTTACCTCAAATGTCCTCACCTTGGCGTGGTGGGGAGGTTTGTAGAGTGTGGTGCCAGCTCAGGTGTGACCCCGTCATCTGAACGTGGTTCAAAATTACGATTTGCCCATCCTAGGACATTTCCCTTCTGGATTGATGCCGGACCGTCACCAATCGCCCGTTGTGTTGCTCCAGTACGACGTTAATTGAACTACTAACCAACTTCATTTACAACTTTAGTGTATTTTTCTGTGTGTTTATTAAGAATAATATCGAAAACACTGAAACACAGAGCTTTGTGATTAAGATAGTTAATACAGTTTAAATATAAAATTGATACAAAATAAATTGGCAGAATCATTTCCTAGCTATTTACTAAATGTTTCTATCTAGATTCCAAAGTAGTAAATGATATATATTTCCCAATAAAATACTCAAATTAAAAAAAAATTATATCGTAAGATTAAAATCTCTAAGTTCATAGAAATTCGTTCATTTTTTTTTCTTTGGTAGAAAACTGTAGTTTATACAAACACTCGCTGTCAAAATTTGCCTTACGTATGCCATCAAACAAAAGTCCCTGAACAAACAAAAAGTAATTTAAAACACCCATTTTCTATCGCACTTTAGATTACTTTCCAAGATGTTCAAACACATTGTCTTATCTATATGTTATCCTCAGCAATTGCAGCTTTGCTAATCTAAAAATAACTTACCTGCACTACTAGGTCGTACGCTCTTCGTATTGAATAATGAGAGACAGGCCCTTAAGGATTTCTTCGCATTTTCGTGATAAAATGTCCTTTCGGCTTAAGTAAACCAAAGCGCATTACGAAACGCGTACCACGCTTAAGATTAAAAATCCATATATAGACGTCATGCAATGAATTGCCAAATACGTGATGTTTAGTGTCATCGTTATTGTGTTTCTTTATATAGTGAAATCAGAGTTGCGACACTTATGTTTCGTGCAGAAAGCTTCTCGAAACCGTAATCCATTTTGCCATTTAACCCTCCAAGTGGTTTCGACGATATATCTCGTCCATCAAGATCTGACCAATATTACTTATGACGAGATATCTCGTCATCAAGAATGTCGATTGAATTCCAAATTATGAAGACATTGCCGTTTTTGATGATTACGAGATCAATATCAGGTCCGTTTTCAATAATAAATATATACCTCCCTTTATAATACCACCGGAAACGTATAGTATCGTATTTAGTTACAAATATGTACAAACCCTATTTTAACTACATATAAGACTCACGTGGATAAAAGAAATACAAGTAGACTGTGAACAAATATTACGGAAAAAGAAAATACAGGGCGATCCCCCATATTGTTATAAAACCATATATCAAATGCATGATTTTCTATTCACCATTGTAGTAAGATATGCAATATTAAAATCGATAGAAGAAGCATAAAAAATAGGTTGTCATTCAATCATTTTTTCATATTACACCACAGCTTTCTAAAGACAGTAAACTGTCATAAATTTCAAATAAATATGCCAATAAAATATATTACACGTTCAAGGAGTTTCTTAGATATGAAATATATCATAACGCGAGTCTTGACGAGTAGCGGCATATCTAAAGCGAATCAACTTGGGTCTTTTATATAATGAATATAGTAATATACAGTATCATTTGTGATTACTTATACCAGCTAAATAGAATTAGGGACTAGTTTGAACTTTTAATTGAAACTAGTTTGAAACTTCGATACATATTTTCTCTGTTTAGTTCATGTTATTAAGCTCCAAAAGTTTTTCTCGCATCTGACCGGGGTTCAAAATTACGTGGGGTTGTCCTGGGATCTTTCCCTTCGTGATTAATCCAGGACCGTCACCAATAGCCTGTTGTGTCGTTCCAGTGTAACGTTAATTAAGCCGACCTTAAACCTATTTTTTAGATGATGGAAAATCTATATTCGGAGGGTAAAGCGCTTGGAATGATACGTAATATATATATGATAATAAGTAAAACTACCCTAAGAATAGAATAGATTTCCCCGAGAAAAACAAGATGAAATAAAAATATGTAAATGTTAAGTGAGCCTGCCTACTTTTTCAAGGGGAGCAAGGCCAGGTTTTCACTTGAAAATGCGATGCTTTGAGTTTTTTCTGTACTTATGTGAGGCCAGACCGAAGAGATCAACATAAGTTACCCCCCGAAAACTCAAAGTACTACCAGAGAGAAAAAAAAATCATAAAAATAATACCTGTTACCAAGGTTAGGAATCAAAAGAACAGCCAAAGCAATACCTTACCGAAAGTTGCCGCGCAAGCCAGGAGAGCAAAACATTGCCAGATCCGTATTATGTAGAATAACGGATTTAAAAAAGTAAGAGGGTGGCTTGGAGATAATGTGAACAATTTAATGCAAATGAAAGGGAGGGAAGAAAGGTAAATTTTAACAAGAAAATAAAATTGTGACAAGGAGTAAAGATTGTGGGCAGTGATGAAATTGAAGGAAAAAAACGAGGGCAAAAGTGAAAAAAATAATTATATAGTTATGTTTTGGCTCCATCTGTTTGTGGAGAAAGGAAGTAAAGTCAAGAATAGGGTATTAACAGGTATTATTTTTATGATTTTTTCTCTCTGGTAGTACTTTGAGTTTTCGGGGGTAACTTATGTTGATCTCTTCGGCCTGGCCTCACATAAGTACAGAAAAAACTCAAAGCATCGCATTTTCAAGTGAAAACCTGGCTTTGCTCCCCTTGAAAAAGTAGGCAGGCTCACTTAACATTTACATATTCTATTTCATCTTGTTTCTCGGGGAAATCTATTCTATTCTTAGGGTAGTTTTACTTATTATTCCCCTTTATTTGTTCTCTGCGGCTTTCAGCGCTGTTCATCTAAAGGGTTAATATTATTGTTGTTACTTTGTTCCATTTTTTGTTCTTATTTTTGTTCTTGTTATTATTTACATTTTGTTTTTATTTGATTTCTCCTTTTTGATTTGTGGTGATGGTCTATATATATATATATATATATATATATATATATATATCTTTTCCTTCCTGTCCTATAAACACTTATCCCCACTTATTAGCCTGTATTACTTCTTATGGGGTACAATTTAGCTAAAATTCTCAATAAATGATGTTTTCACATTATGAAACTTCTGAGAAACATTTCCAGTATAAACAAACAAGACATAAAATGGATATTTTACTACAGCTGTCCAAATGCTCCTGCATGCATACCGGACATAACATAAAATGTAGTTCTTCGCCGTTTTGGCGACGTTTGGTGTTGACCAATCAATAATCATATTTCAATTCGGAATTAATTCTTTAGAATTTTAATTGGCAACGTGCTGAACTGGTATTCGAAAAACAAGCCAACAGACGTCACGTCCTTGAATATTTATAAGTAACATGTCCCTATACAAAAAACACTACCGCCCCTACATTTAGCTTGACAGCAATAGCCTCTCAGGCACATGCCCTAGTACAATTGACCTTCAAGTAGCAAAATAACCGAGAGCAACAAACCAAACAATACTGCTAAACACATGCTTGTGAAAAAATGACTATCAAGCAGCTGAAGTGGTACTTGTAGAAGTCAAAACCTATGGTAAACGCGCAGAGCAAACATCGGTGATTGGGTAGAAGAGAACATCTGTCCGAGGTAGAATGAACAACACGTTAGTTCACTTACAGGACGTTTTCAGAAAGAGTGCAAATATTGATTTAGTCTAAGTGATTTTTGTGCACAGTGAAGGGAAACAGTTCTGTAAGATGTCGATGTAACGTCCATTAACCTCCATTAGCAGCAGGCCTCCCCAGAGAGTTTGAGGGAGAGGAAAAAGAGACAAAAAGATGCTTTGTTTCAACTCGAAGAGTCGAGGCCAGAGAGGTGACGCGAATATCACTTTATTTGATAGCGTCATTCAAATTCTGAAGCTCTTTTCATGGGAAGGCTTTCCTGTTAATGGCCATACTTATTTCAATATCGAACTCGTTCTTCGGTAATATCGCAATCAATTCTATTGAAGAGCATTCGTATTCTTGGATAAGGAGGTGCACTTTCGTCTCTCAACTAAAAATATTACCCTGGCCCGTTTTCTGATTTTTTTCCTTTCAACACCGTCCTGTATCAAGCAATATAAATGTAGAGTAGTGACATAAAGGATCTCCATTCAAATAAAATATCGTTTTGTAGTAAAAAAGTTTCTTAGTCTTGGAATTTCTCTCTCAAATTTAATATTACATAGGAAGATCGGATGGGGAGAATAATTCATTTGAAGATTAAAGTATGTTATATATCATTTTTAATACTCTAGGTAATGAAAGTTATCGTTAAAGCTAACATAAAAACGAAAGTTACTGTTACTAATATATTTTTTATTTATGGTTTGTAAGGAATCTATCTTCTAAGATAATTAAGAAGAATATTGCTCACTATAAAGTTTATAGCCAGTTGTAAATTCAATTACTTAACCAAACCTAACCGCTGATCAAGTTTATTTAGTGAGTATGGTAGTAGGTAGTTCATTAACGTCGCACTGGAGCGAGACAACTGGCTATTGGTGACGGTCTGGCATCAATCAAGAAGGAAAAGATCCAATAGTTAGTGAGGAAAGTGGATGAAGTATCCCTTAACAAGAAGCTTACTCTTTAATTTGTACGTTTTATAAATTGTTTAAATTTTTGTCAAAGAGTAATATGATCTAATATTTTGGTCTCGTATACATTTTTGTTTAATAGATCCTAATTGAGTTGGGGGACCGCGGTAGCCCAGTGGAAGAGTAACGTATTAGCTTCCGGAGGGTTGCAAGTTCGAAACTCGATCCAACCAAAGAACGTCGTGTATTTGGGGGCTGGTGCAAGTTAAATGTGTCGTTGCTTCAAATGTCCTAACGTTGGCGTGGTGTGGAAGTTTGGAGAGTGGGGCGCCAGCTCAGGTTTTGACCTCGTCATCTGACCGTGGTTCAAAATTACGAGACGCTGTCCTTAGATCTTTCTCTTCGGGATTCATCCAGTACCGTCGACAAAAGCCCGCTCTGTTGCTTTAGTGCGACGTTAATACAAAATGTAAAATTTTTCTCAGAGTAATAAAACGTATTTTGGCCTCGTATATATTTTTGTTTAATAGATCCTAATTAGGTTGGTTTCGTTTATCACTCTACTGTTTTTTTGTTACACTACCCTATGAGAAGCTTTTTCTGTAAAATGAAATGTAGATGGCGCTAGTGTTTTATGGTAATCGTGTTTCCTATACGTATCCGAGAAGTGGCCCTACCACAGCTTGTCCTCTTTTGGACCTTACGCCATAAAACCCCAACATTCAATCTTATAAGTGGTACATTTGGTACATTTTAAGGTAACTTACTCCGTTATCTACCGAGAGAGGGTATTGAATAACAGGAAGTGAAAATCTTCCGGTGTTTTACTGGTTTCGTTTACACTGAAAATCCCTCTCATAGATCCTAATTACGAATAGAAAGAATTTGAGGTACAAAATTAATTTGTACTTGTTAGATTAACCAGTGGTATAAAACTGTTATTTTAAGAAAGGAATTAATCCCCAATAGAAACACAAGAAACTGTCGTGAGACATTTGTTTGTAAAAATCCAAAAGCTAAAGTTTCTGAAGAATTCCTTGTTAAAGAATTTTTAATCAGATATTTCTTATTGGATTAGTTGAGGTCCTGAAACTATCCAATTACACGAAACTATCCCATTAGAGTCTTCGATAAATACGTGATAAGATAACATTAGCCACTCAGCGGATATGTTAGCTTTGACTATCAGGGATAACAAATGCGTTTGTCCCAACTAAACCCATTCCGAAATCGGACGTAATTGCCTAAAAATGCAAAATTATGCTAGTCAGTGTTAGGAATTAAAATAACTTATATATTCGTATGCAGTAAAGCACTGGTATGTAAATTTAATGAACTAATAATTGTATTTAATGTATTGTTATAGTTATATATCGAGTTGATTTATGGAATAAATACGAAAGCAATGGCCAGTAGAGTAGCCAAGATTGTCTTTTGGGGGACAAAATTAAAAATGAAAATTTTAAGGTCTATGTTATTTTGAGTTAACAGAGTATGACTATTCAAAAAATTTCTGTAATCGCGTAAAAAAACGGCACATCTTGATTGATATAAGTACAAAATTGACTGTATTCAATGATTTCGCCAGAAATCTTTACAAAATAAATGACATTAAATAACATTAACCCTCTACACGGTGGTTTAACCACTACACTCCAACCAAAGACTTTGCAAAAGAATCCAACCAAAGACCGTCGTGTACAAAGGGGGCTGGTGCATGTTAAATCTGTTGTGGCTTCAAATGTCCTCACGTTGGCGTGGTGTGGAAGTTTGGAGAGTGGGGTGCCAGCTCAGATGTGACCTCTTCATCTGACCGTGGTTCGAAATTACGTGGTGTTGCCCTCGGGTCTTTCCCTTTGTGTTTGATTCCGGACCGTCGCCAATAGCCCGTTGTGTTGCTCCAGTGAGACGTTAATTAAAAAATACCTAAATACCTAAAATATCAACAACAAAAATATTTTTTAATTTTTCGGTTTAGTTTTCATGATGTTATCTCATGGTTTATTTTTAAAATTTTTAATCCGCCTACCTAGTATAGGGTAGGTAGGTATTTTAATTAACGTCGCACTGGAGCAACACAGACGGTCTGGGATCAAACCCAAAGGGAAAGATCCGAGGACAACACCACTTAGAATCTGTGTAGGTGTTTACTGCTGTATAACTTGAACTTGAAAACCAATTAAGGCCTTTCTTAACCCCCTAGTGGTTTCGACGAAATATCTAGTCAATAAAGATCTGACCAATTTTGATATTCGATGATGAGATATCTCGTCATCAGGATATTGCTGCTTTTTTTATGATGACGAGATCAAGGTCCCTTCAGTTTTTTCTGAGGACGAGATATCTCGTCCATCACGATCTGATCAGGTTTGTTAATTACGAGATACCTCATCGATACAACCGCCAGGAGGGTTAATGGCCCGTAGTTCTACAAAATAAATGGAAACGGAATTGGATATTTTGCGTTTCTCAATATAAATCATTGCAGTTTAAATTAACGAAAAAAGCAAGGCCCCCTCTATATGGCTGCTTGCCTCTTGAGTTAAATATAAAGGAAACATTTGCGAGCTCTAGCTTTTATCCTAATTTTTTACTATTCAATATCCACGCACTTAAAATTTAAACAAAATGAAAACTGCAAATGATCGTTTGGTTGGATTTTATGACGCAAAGACTTTATTTGACCAATTGATTGATGGTTGATCGATTTAAAAGTACATTTAATGCCTCGAAATGTATATCGTCGGCTCAGAGCAGAAACTCATTACCTGACAAAAATAATTTTTACTTCACAGCTGTTTAAAGACTGTTTTTAGGTCAACGATTAAAAATTATGAGTAGTTTGATAGTGTGTTATATATCTTTTTAACCAATTATATTGACTATGTATTTCTCTACATCATGTCGAACACAAGACAGACAACGTCAAGTAATGGACATATACACACAAGGAAAGTTTACTGACAGATTAGAGATAAATACACTCAGAGTAAAAACCACAGGAATGGAATCTGTGTGGCCTACAACTCGCAGGTCGAAACCATAGATGAAATATAAAAAGTAGAGTGAGCAACGGCAACCTTTTTATGTTCTCAGCATCATGTGACCAAAACTAGTAGTAACGTGATCCTTACACTACTTCCATCTGCCGAGTGGAAGCGAAAATTTATCATTTGGTTGGTCCACGTGACATAGTAGTAGACCGGAGATTTCACCATTTTTATCACCACTCTATAGAAATGCTCATTCACACATCTATCCTATCTTAAGATGTTATCGCCAAACGAGGCGATAACCGATCAACCAAGAAAATTTTTCACAGAGCATTCCCGTAATTACTATGGGCCGCGGTAGCCCGTTTGGAAGAGTAACGGATTAGCAACCGGAGGGTTGCGAGTTCGAATTCAACCAAAGACCGTCGTGTACAAAGAGGGCTGGTGCACGTTAAATCTGTCGTGGCCTCAAATGTGCTCACGTTGACTTGGTGTAAAAGTTTGGAGAGTGGGGTGCCAGCTCAAGTGTGACCTCGTCATCTGACCGTGGTTCGAAATTACGTGGTGCTGTCATCGGATCTTTCCCTTCGGGTTTGATCCCGGGCTGTTTCCAATAGCCCGCTGTGTTTCTCCAGTGCGATGTTAATTAAAATACATACCTACCTACCTTGTCGTTGTGTTCAAAATTACGAAGTGATGTCTACTGATCTTTTCCTTCGAGATTGATCCCAGACCGTCGCCAATATCCCGTTGTGCTGCTCCAGTGCGACCTAAATTCGACAATCTACCTACCTACTTTTCCAAAAACGTTTCATGCAGATAATCGGAGACACTCGTTTCGAAATGGGATGGCATCGAATTGGGATGGGATGGAAGATAACATTGTCGATAATTCCATCAGGTTTAACGCGTACCAGCCCCTGTGTACATAATGGTCTTTGGTTGGACCGAGTTTCATATTCGCAACCCTCCGATTGCTAATCGTGGTTCAAAATTACGTGATGTCGTCGGATCTTTCCCTTCGAGTTTGCCGTCGCCAGTAGTTCATTGTGTTGCTCCAGAGCGACATTAACTTAAAAAATACCCGTGATTACTAGTTGACTTGTTGGTCACAATCTTTGAAGCTGCTCTAAATAGCAATGCTCAGCCCATTTATATTTCACGTCTATGGTCGAAACTGCAGATAAAAACTCCAAGTGCATAACACAAATAGTTGTATTTTGGTCAACTATAGAAAGAGAAAACGCGGAAAAGCATCCAGCGGAATGATCTCAAGCATTCCCGCCCAATGAGTTTCATCTCTCCGTGAACGACCGGATTTTTATAGACGTGCTAAGGCAACCGGTTTTTTGCTTCCCCAGAAAGAAACAACTTCTAAAATCTTCCCCCAGAGTAACTGAGAGCGAGAGAAGCTATCGAAACATACATTTTACAAAATAAATATCTCGAGTCTAAAGATAAACATTCCTGGTCTGAGAAGTACTTTCTCCTCTTTGCACTCCATCTAGTCAGATAGAGCGGGTGGAACAGTATCGCCAACCTCTCCCATCATCTGGTAATACATAGAACTTCGGAGCGGGAATTTTTATAGATCTGTAAGTGCAGAATTTCAAACAGGACGTAGCGCTCAAGCAGAAACCGGTTCGTGTTGCAAAGTGGCAAAGGACTTGCGTACTCATGCTTCCGCGTGTATACTTTTTAACGAAAGCGAGGGATAAAAAATGGAGCAAAAACAATTTGCTTTCGATTCATGTACGTTATAAAAAATGCGAAAGTATGCTATGAATAAAATCGTTGCCATGAATACAGATTAAGATAATACGCAGTAAGCTGTGTTTGGTGTTAGAGGGTAAATAGTTCTCTCTTTTGTGAATCCCAAATACCGAGATCGGTTTAATGTGTTAGAATTTCGAGGAGCACTTTCGCCGTGGATTTACGCTTCCGCTGTGGAATATTTTGTACGCTGAATACAAGATGACCTGTTAAAAGTGTTTGTATATTGTCTTTCTCGAGAAAAATATCGTGAGATTTCGAGTGTTTCGTCAGAATTTAAATATACATTAAGTGTCCCAAATATAGAGCAGAAACTCGTCAACTGAATTTTTCACGTACAGCTGTTTAAAGACAGATTTTAGTTCAAAAATTTTAAATTATAAGTATTTTCAGAGTGTAAAAATCTTTTTAACAGATTCAATATGACAATGTATTTCTCATAATCAGGAAAATAAGCATTTAGTGTCTCCTAAAAATGTCAGTTAATGAGTTTATGCTCTAAGTAGACGATATGTGGACACCTTAAAAGTAGTGTCGTCATTTTTTTCAAACCAGCACACTTTCATACACGGTGTTGTATCCTCAGCTTACAGCGGGGCCGAAGTAGCTCAGTGGATATGCCCACTGCGTTAGCAACTTTTGAGTTGTAGGCGACGCAGATTCCTGTCAGGTGCATTCCTCCCTGGGTGTATTGCTGTCTTCTATGTCAGTAAAAAATTCTCATTGTGTGTATGTCTATTACTTGATGTGTCTGGCGCAGCATGGCCAAATATGGTCCTTGTGCCATAAAACCTCAAAAACAACCAACCTCAGCTTACAGCAGAAACGCATTAACTGACAAAAAAAATTTACAATACAACTGTTCAAAATCTTCTATTTTAGGTCAAAAGTTAAAAATTATAAGTATTTTGTCAGTGCTATAGATCTTTTTAACATATTGCAAAATGACTGTCTTTCTCATCATGAAAATAAGCATTTAGTGTCTCCGAAAAAAATTTCAGTTAATAAGTTAATGCTCAAGTTGACAAAATGGGGAGACCTTTAAAGTAAGGCTATAAAAAAATTTCAAAACGGGGCACTTGCAGAGTGGTGTAATTCATGTCCCGAAATGTATATCATCGGCTTAGAGCAGAAATTTATTAACTGACAAAAAGAATTTTAACTGTTTAGTCTTCGATTTTAGGTCAAAAATAAAAGTTAGTGCCTCCAAAAAAATGTCAGTTAATGAGTTTCTGTTTTAAGTCTACGATATTAGGAGACTTTAAAATTAGAGTTATGTTATTTCTCTTTTAAACCCGGACACTTTTATACAGTCAGTGATATAATCCGTGAGTAATCTGAACCTAGGTTCAATAGGCTGTGGTCTAAAATAATTTAAACTGTAGGTCCCGGTTGAATTGGGCCTCATGTAACAAAAGATGACCGTAGAATGATAAATCAAATTTCTGTTTTGACTGAAGTTCTCTGTTTTCAGTGCATTACTGTTTAACGACTAAAATGCTTTGGCAATTACCACTTCCAACAATTTATCGCAGAATTACCATCGACTTTCTTATTCCTATGCAGATATTTCAATTTCTGAACAAATAATGCTGTTCATTCAAATTAGCATCAGCAATCCTCTGTTAATAGGGCCTTTTGCAGCAGTTTGGATGGATGAATGGGGAAAACTACTGCAAATTAAAATAAATTTCGCAGTACTTCCAAAGAATCAGTGTCAGTGTTACACTCAAAGCTGGCAAATTTTCTCGTATTATAGGAAGCAGTTGCTTCCTATATGCATATTTAAAATAACGAGACCTCTATATTTGTCATCTGGCCGAGACAAAATGACATTGAACTCGGGACATGTCAACAATCAAAGTTGAACTAGGATGTATGGTAACCGTACTGAAAAAGCATATCCTGAAATTTATGTTTTACAGATGTGGGTTTTTCAGTGCGTTTGTTTGTACTGATAAAATCATTGTTTAAACTCTATAGCCTGTTGGTTTTATGAAGACTAGACGTAAAAGTAAATCTTGGTTAAGTAAATAACAAAATGCCATTAAAAACCACACACGACAGAATTTGTATTTTTATGTGAAATGGAAACCTCAGTATCATCAGAATTAGATATCAATAACAATAAAAGTAGACATATTTTTCCAATACAGCTACTAGAGTATTAACAAAATCTTAGCATCTCTAAAAGAAGACCAAAGATATTATTTTACTAGTTTTTAAGTTCAAAGCAATAGCGAATCTCTTTATCTACTGTCTGCCTACTATCTGTTCTTACACCAAGGGTGTATGATGGCGGTCGCTATAGAAACAGGACTCGTTCATTTTGAGTAGGGGCGACTCTCAGGATGACATAATTTTATTCTGTTTTTCGAGAACATTGACTCGGAAAGAGGTTGTTTACTAGGATAGATCTCGGTGACAAGTAAAAATCTTAACAGGCATTTCTAATTTGTCATCAAGTAAGCCAATGTGACAAATTAGAATACATTTCTTCAAGAACCCCTATGGAAAAGAAGATAAAGTCAGTTTCTAAGTCGATAGACAAGGACAGAATTTGTGTCTGGAGAGGTTCTGGTGGTAGACAGACATTAAAGAGTCGTTCCTTCCCGTTATACCATTAAAGTACTGCCTGTCTACCACGAAAATTGCTCCAGACACAAAGTCTGTCCTTATCTGTTGCCTTAGAAACTGACTTCTTTATCCTCTTTCACAAAGGGGATGCTTGAAGAAATGTATTCTAGTTTATCACATTGGCATACGTGATGACAGATTGAAAATATATTTGCCAAGATTTTTCGTTGGCACCAAGATCTATCCTAGTAAACAACCCTTACCATTCGCGTAAAAACAAAATTAAATTTAGTCTCCCCTTTTCAAAATGAACTAGCCCTGCTTCTATAGCTACCGCCTTGGCGTCTGTAGCAATTCTTGTGGTTGGAAGACAGTTCTTCAATCAGTCCTAACCTGCCCTGTTGGAGATACTGTGAGAGGAAAATATTCGAGATAACAAAGTGCCAAATATTCATAATAGTTTTGAATGCTGAAGAGTTTTTCTAAAAGTACATGTAAAATCTGACACAAATCTGAAGAGTTTTCTTAAAAAATAGTCGTGTATTAATTAATTAATCTTGCGTGAAATTCGATTTGGCTAAATTTTGGAGAGGAAAACTTTTGGAAACCTCGAAAAACTTGAACAGTAATGGCTTCGTCAGAAGTGTGCGTATTTGATTTAATTATAAACCTAACTTCGGGAAGGATATATTGATTAAATTACTTAATATTCAATTGCAAATAAATAGTTCTTTGATGCAGTGAAAAAAGTGTCCAGACCAAATGAATGATTATTTTGAACATTTCTAAAATAAATATAGCAACACATTCAACTGAAATATGTGAAAATAATCTTTTCAATTTCTGCTTTTACTGTGAATGATAAAAAGCTAAAATTTCGTTTCTTTTTTCAATGTTCAAAACTAGAACAATAAATTGATTTCAGGTTAATTTATTTATATTCATATATTCTCTTGAATAAATAATTGAAAATAAAAAGGTTTTGTCGAAAATTCGTTTTTCTCTAAAACTGCAATGTAAATAAATATTCAATCAATAAAGCTACTAAATAGATTTTTCTTCGAAGCTGGAAGCGTAAAACACAAATCCGCGACTTCTGCCAAATTAAACAATAATAAAGTCAAAATATTAAAAACAGTTTTGCGTAACTGACAATTCTTGGAATTTTATACCTATTTTTAACCAATATTTTAAAAACATACCCGTAGTTCAACATTTTTGTTCCCTTTTTACCTAGTTTTAACTCCAAATTAATAAGTTCTAAAAATAGGGAGAAAATATCAACATTTTGCTTTTTATGTAAAATTACTTTCAAAAGTAGTAGGGAACTTAATGGGGCATTCTGATGGTCCCTGAAACTGTATAAGCAAAACAGGTACACGATTTTTCCTTTTGCGAAAATAGGTAGGTTGGGATTTACCTGGCGCAAGAGCAGTTGTTGCGGCCAAAGGAATTTTAAAATTACATAATGAAAAGAAGATAACAAATGTTTTCACTCAACAAAAGCAAAATCTGCATCAGAAAATAAAATGAATAATAATTTGAGTGATGCGTCAAATAGAAGTTCCTGTTAGATTAAAGACATCGAAATCATAAATTTTCTCTGTGATTTCAGACAAGTTTAGAAAGCGCGAATTAAAACATTTTTGTCTATGAAGTATACTTAAAAGCAGGACATTCATTGAGGCCGTGTCTTTCAGTGACGCTGTGTGTATGTTCATTACTTGATTTTGTATGTC
Source organism: Meta bourneti (assembly GCA_933210815.1). Lineage (NCBI taxonomy): Eukaryota > Metazoa > Arthropoda > Arachnida > Araneae > Tetragnathidae > Meta > Meta bourneti. The sequence goes on from OW119934.1 coordinate 38,019,505, forward strand.
TTTCGTTTGACGCAGCTCGGACAAATAAGATCCTCTTGTGCATTAAAACCCAAACCCATCTTGCTGTAACGAGGCAGTACCAAGTAGTTCATTAGGGTACTATATACTCTGCAATAAATGGTATTTTTCGAAGAATTTTGGTTTGGTTTGTCGCTCTACGGTTTTTTACTACACGAAGATAATTTTTGGAATTACAACTATTTTATTTTCTGTATTGAGCCCTGTTTGTCATACTGAGTGCTATCCCTTACTTGCTACTGGTATGGTAATTCCAAACTTACAACGATCACTGATAAAAAAAATTTGAATAACTTTATAATGTAAGGCAACTATTTCAACAGGGTGTGTTGCGGCACACTAGTGTGCAGTAAGAATGTCTATGGAGTGTGCCTTTCGGATGGTGAAGCTATATAAACAGTGTAAGATTTTCATTTCGGTTGCAACGGGATTAGTTTTGAACTTTTGACAAATTGTGTGCACAAATAATTTCAAGTAATACCTGAAAAGTAATTTTGAGCAATATATTTATTCCAAAATACAAATTAAATTGTTTCAAAAATATTTTTAAAATGTCACTTTGCAGTAAAAAGGTAGGCAATTACTGTTACTTTTTTGCAAGTCGGTCAAAATCATAACGGTTTTTTTTTGTCAGATTAGTAAAAATTGTAAGATATTTTTGGTGTGCCACATAATTTTGTTTGGTTTGGGATGGAAAAAGGTTGAAAATGGTCTGATGTAGGGTGTTGAAATCAGTTATGTTGCGCAATCCATGTTTGTTATCTGCTGTTTAAACCATGGTAGGGAGTCAATGCCAGGTATTACGCAAGGCAGTGATTACTCCACGTCAAACAATTAGAACACAATCAGACGTAGCTGATTTGATGAATTACCCATTAGTTTGAAGCTCTGTTCCCCATTAATCATTAGGCATAAAGCTAGGATGATCATGAAATATGTGTAAGCCCAATGAAATTCCCTTAGGGTAAATATTTCTCTACGGTAGCCTGACAACTTCAAAATTATAGGTTTCTAAAGACAAAAATAGTATCATTACCACAATTTATTGTGTTTCATACATTATTATAGTAGATAGCAGTTAACTTATCGGTCTTTTATTTTCTTTCTCGCAAGTGGTCCCCAACGAACCACAAACCTCAGCTTTCCGTGTCTTAAAAACAGCGGCTAGGCCCAGTCCCCACTGTACCGTAAGGTTGTTTGGTTCGTGAATACTTTTGGGCGGAATACCTGGTAAGTGGGTCGGTGGTGAAATGAAGACGGCGGGTATTTGTTTTACATTTATTTATTTAGCCAGTTTTGGTGGATACATAACAGTGGTGTTAAATGTTATGTGATAGATGATGGATGATAGGTCTGTGATAGTTAAAGTACGAGACAAACGGCATGGTTTCGATGCTGATGTTCCTGACAAGGGTAAGGTCGATAGTAGTGTTTCGAAGCGTGGTGCCAGCTCGTTAGATGGTCCAGCGACGTCGCCTCGTCGTTCTCTTGAATTTAAGCACACACTCGCCACGACCCGTCGATTAGAACTGAAGTTAAAGTGCTTAAACAGGCTAGCGTATGTGCCCGAAATGTGACTCATTTCCCCCACCACGCGGTACGAAGGTCAGAGGGGGAGTGGATTAGTGGTCAACCTGGTCGACGCGGCCCACCTTTCTCTACGCGATGGTAGGTCATTTATCCCCATAAGCTGATTCCCTCTGGAGTTATGGGGCTTTGAGATATCAACACTACGTGACGCGCAAGTTTCTGCCGATGACCTCCATACCAATTTTAAAGACGTATTCAAGTCATAAACTTGAGTGTCTTGGTCATTTGGTTGGTCAAAACTTGGTCATTTCCTTGTTCCTTGATCAGTGCGACCTTTAGTGACCTTGATCAGGCTCGGCATCATTAGTTTTCATTGTTTATTGAATAGCATACAAAATATGACTACATTAATTGTAGCTCTATTTATGCTGAATTATAGGTGAAACTATTTGCTGCAAATATATTCAATAACTTTTTGAAAATGACAACAGAACTTCAAAAAACTCCATGAGATTGACGTTAATTATACTCTATAAACTGCTTATGTACCTAGACATTTTACTTTAGCAAATCAAGCGATTAAACTGTATTACATCACTATTAAGAAATAAAATTAAAACTCGATGGTGTTTTAACCCTCCGAGCGTCACGACATTTCCTATTTTAGTGTAATATTACTTTTACCTTACATCACTAGACACATTCAATAACCAAATAACCGCATCTAATAGTTGAAGAAATCCTAGGAACTTTTCTTTTGGTCAAGAAGTTTAAAACTTGTTAGAAGTCGCATAGGGAAGATTACAGTTGTAGCACGAATATATGCATAGCAGTGTGAACCCGTCAGAAGTTTAAAGAGAATATTTTATATAGCAAATACAAAATCAATCGGTTTGGCACATTAAATGTATGAAGCATAATTAAACACACATATAATATTACACACATTTAGTGAACAAGTTATCAATTATATGAGCAGTGTTTAATTTCACATTTTCATATTAATTTTTGTTTTACAACTGATAAGTTATTTTAAATTAAATAAAAATAATTTTACTCTACATCCCCGGCCTCTCGGACATCAATCAACGAGCAGTCCAATAGAGTTGTAAAATGAAAAAATATGGCTTAAAAACACTATCAACAGCAATGCGATTCTATTGTCAGGAATTTTAGGGCTGTAGTTGACTGATAGTTGATCTCGCTTCTCCAATACGGTGTGTAAGTGTCTTTGTAAATAGTCATGTCCAGTCAGAAGTCGAAAGCAAGCGACTCCGACAGATATAGGCAAGGTACCTGGAATACGAGTTTTATTCCTCAATAAAACATTCCAGTTCATTTCTGTAGACATCTCTTTGTAGATTAAGAGTCTTAGTCTTTATAGACGAGCATATAAGTCTCTTGTTGTTACGTAGAGGTAAATGGGATTTAGGTTGGGGCAACTGTGCTCTATCCTTAGCTAATTGGTCCTCCTATTTATTGTCCTATATACCACAGTTTAGCGAGAACAGGGAGCACCACGTGTAGTCGACAGACATCACTCCCAAATAAATAAATATAGAATCGTGCTAACTATCTTTCAAACATGGACCGTTTGTAGAATATTTGTGATTTCATGCTGTTGTATGTTATTTAGTATTTATATTTCGTATAATTTACAGTTAATTTATATTTCCTTTTTATTTTAGGAACGGAAAACAGGCTGAAAATACGATTCTAAAGAATAACCAGCAGTTCTAAAAGAAATAGACAATAATCTGTGATATTGATAACTATCGCATAGAAAGACCTTAATCAATAAGAAGTCTTCAAACGCTTTTTGTACCAGCACTTAAAGAAAAATGCCCGTCTTAACAGAACTCAAAATTTAGTTTGTTCTCTTCATTATTTAATAAATGATTTAGGATCTCGGTTCATGCTGTTTTTAGCGATATCCATCAAGAGGAGCAAACATGCATTTCCGAGATACCGACACTTGCACTAAAATAAGGCATTAGGTGCTCGGGATATTCACTAATGAAAGTGCTAAATACCTCGAACCTTTTTCGGAAGCATTTGGCTATTCTGAATTGCGATGGTGCGTCGTAACAGAAAAAGACTTTTTAAGTTGATTCTCACTGTCTGCGCAGCAGTACTTTGTGGCGGTCTGTTGCTGAAAGCTGCTGTGACTTCGTTAGAGCTACAAACATCTGTGATGGTTGCAGTAGAACATGACCGTAGCGATCCCCTGCTGACAAGACTGTCTGTACTCTCTGGACTTCACCAAACGAAGGTGAGACCATAAATTTAACTATTCTTCACCAGTTCTGGGCAAGGGACAATTTGTTTTTCCTCCTTGGATCTTCATTCCCCTTGGAGTAATAAAGCAGTTTTGTCTAGACAAGGTATCTCCTCATTAGCCAAACTGACCATATCTAAATGGACGAGAAATCCCGCCCTTAACTAAACTTATCAAATCCAGATGCCCGATATATCTCGTCCTGAACAATATTGACCACATCTTGGACGAGATATCTCGTCAAAACACTTGGAGGGTTAATTTATTTTGTTTAACATTGCATTGATTGATTACTGTTTAAAGTTTTTGTTGACTAGTGTTGTTTGGATAGTTAACTTCTAACAAATTAATAACGTATCTCTCATCCTATAGATTTGTAAATTAATGCGCTTAAGTAAAGTGTTTGAATATAATATAAACGGACGTAAACATCGTTCCTGAGGTTACGTGATTTTATTCAGCTTAAATCCTTTAGTATTATATTATTTTAAACTTTCATTTCCTCTGTATCACACCCGTTTCAATCCTCTCATTTGAATATTTCTTATAGAATATGAGATGCAAGTACACGCACTTTCTCTGAACTTAATAAGTGACACAGCCCCCTTGATTACACGTTGCAAATGTTTCATGCTCCATGCGTAACTACAATAGACACATTCTGAACGCGCTATACTGTACATCACTATACTGTATTTTCTATACTTAACCCTCCTGGTGGTTTATCTTCGTGTCGAAGACTAGCAGCCAGCTTCTAACCCAAAAATCTGTTCCAAATTGTCACCAGTTCTGTGCAAGGAACAATTTTTTTTCCTACTTGTATTTCCATTCCCTCTTGAAGTAAATAGGGCATTTTTTCTTGATGAGGTATCTCATCATTAGCAAAACTGACCAGATCTAGATGCACGATATATCTCGTCCTTGCCAAAATTGATCAGATATTGGACAAGATATCTCGTCGAAAAGCTTGTGAGGTTAATTTATTTTGTTTAAAATTATATTGATTGATTGGTCACTGTTTAAGTATTTGTTGACTGGTGTTTAAATGGTTAACTTCTAACGAATTAATAACGTATTTCACCATCTAGATTTGTAAATTATGGGTTTAGGTAAAGTGTTTGAATATAATATAAATGTATATAAACTTTATGTATATTTACGAATCGAGTGCCTTTTGAAATTTTTATACCTGTCTGTATTTTCGACTAGTAGTGTCACTAAAAATTCGGAATGGGGTATTCTTAATTTTTAAAAACTCGAGCTATATTTGTCGATTTAAAAAGTTTCATAACTGCGTAGATTTGTAACGCTATTTGGAAACCATGCTATAAAGTCACTCAAACCTATTTTTGAGCCAATCATAATTGACATTACTATTTTCTCTCAAACTATCAGTGGTCTTTGAGATAACACAATAGAGGTGGTTTGAGCTTTATCGCTTGAGTTTTGGAATCGTATATTTCATTTATAAGGGAGGCTAAATACTTTGAGAATTATTTCTTGAAGTTATGTTGGAATTACAATCAGTCTTCATTCACTAGATTGAAGTTCGTTTTCAGATTTGGTACTATACTTCGTTAAAGAAATTTCAAGTACTAAATTCATGCTATTTAAATTTGTATTCCTACCTTTGTTTATAACACTAAAATTCACTGACAATTTGATAAGTTAGCAAAACTTTACTCGGCAATTAATTTTTATTGTATTTCGAATCGAGTTTGTGTAAAATAAAGAGGTCCCTTATACCTTTAATGTTATAAAATACTATGCCGTATCATAATCCGGCGTCTATGAAATAACATAAAACAATTTGATAAACTAAATCACAACATGCGTAAAAGTAAAAATGCTTGTCTTTTTTAAATATTAAGCAGCTTAAGATATATTCAAGGTATTTATGAGCATTCCTGAGCCATTTCCAAACTCTGAATTTAACGAAACAACTTCCAAGTCTTATTTGTTTTACTGTCTTTGTTTTTAACACCGAGATTCACTGATTGATTTAGTAAAACATTACTCACACAGCAGTTACTTCATAATTAAGTTTCGAAACTACCTTAAGCAATTTGAATATAATTTTTGTAAGGCCCCTATACCTTAAACCGTAACAATACTATGCCTTATCATAATCCTGTACCTTAAGCGCTTCTGAAATAACATAAAACAATTTAACAGCCACCCCCTAATCAGTAAAATTTAAATGCTAGTCTTTTCTAAATGTCAAACCACTAAAACTATATTCAACGCATTTAAAAGCATTCACGGCCACCAAACTATGAATGAAACAAAACAGGAATTAAAGAATGTTCGAAACTACTCTAACCCACCTGGTGGTCAACTAGTCGAAAACTGGCCTATAAAATCCAGCCCCTCTGGTGCAAAAACCTATTTCAAACTGTCACCAGTTCTAGGCAAGGGACAATTTGTTTTTCCTACTTGGATCTTTATTCCCCTTGCAGTAATAGGGCATTTCTGTCTCGACGAGATATCTCGTCCTCAGCAAAATTGACCAGATCTTGGATGATATATCTCGTCGAAATACTTGGAGGGTGAAGTAAAATTTTTAAAAAGGCACCAGTATCCAAAATGTTGACAGAATACTATTCTTTCTCTAATCCTGTGCTTAACCCCCCAAGTGGTTTCGACGAGATATCTCATCCATCAAGATCAGATCAATTTTGCTAATGACGAGATATCTCGTCATCAAGATATTGCCGATGCTTTATGACGACTAGATCAAGGGTCAGTTTTCGTCTAATGACGATATATCTCGTCCATCAAGATCTAGTCAGTTTTGACTTAACCTAATGAATGAAGAGATGCTAATGACGAGATACCTCGTCAAGACAACCACCAGGAGGTTAAAATTTTCTTAAATAACCCCATAAACAATGTAACATACTAAGTCACATAATTTGTAAAATAAAAATACGAGTCTCTTTTAAATGTCAAACAGCTTAAACTATATTCAAAGTATTTAAAAGCATTCCCTCCCACCAAGTTCTGAATTGATCAAAATAACTTCGAAACCAGGACTTAAAGAATGCCCAACAATTAAGAAACAATGAAACTGCAGTACAAAGGTATACTCATCCTTTTCAAAATGTAATGCTACCATATTTTCCCTCTTTATCTTGTAGCACTTTATCACCATAAAAGAATTTCATTTGCTCCATTCCCCAAAGTCGCGAAAAGTAATTCTAAAAATATAATGTTAAATGATGTTCGTTAAAAAAACAAAGATGAATCAAAGATAGTCTACGAATCTTCACGGACGGAGAATTTATTTTTTCCGTTTATGGATATGATTTTCTTTTATCTTTGTGTCATTGAACTCTCGTCTTCTGGAGAAGTGGGTGGTAAAGAATAAGTAAAAATCTAAAAAAGCGCAAATGTGTCTGAGTCATTCCCAACTCGGGGTCCCATTCCGCTATTCAGTGCACAAAAAAATGGAAACAAAATTTCTGAAATTCATCTTTCCGAGCGGCGCAAAATGCTGTTTTAACATTAAATGAAAGAATAATTTGATTAGCTACAGGTCATTAAGAAAACGTTGGGGAAAATTTTGCTTTTATACCCTAAGGATTTCATTGTGAATTCTTGTTGCAGTTAATACAATCCTCACAAAGCTTAAAACGAGTAAAAGTTTTAATGTTAATGCTTTTCTTGCTTCTTTCTTAAAAATCTTTCAGAATATTTTTAATCAGACATTTCCAAGTTTTTCCTCTAATTGGACTTTGATTTCGGCAAAAAAAAGTATTTCACTTTCATGATTTATTTCTGACGGAGTATTTTACTTTTGCAATTGTGACGTTCTTTCAGAGACATCTCGGAAATGATTTTGTTAAGGACGTTTTGATGAGAACTTAGCACGTATCGACATTTTTTTGTGACCAAAGCACTCTTTTCGGGCAGTCTTTATTGTGTCATTTCTTTAATTTGCGTCTGACTTTTTTCTTCGTTCGACTTTTATTTATACGAGTATTTTACTTTCATTTCTGCATAGAATATTAGAATTTCACAATGCCACTCCTTAAATTTTAACTCCGACTTCAAAACGTCAATGGCGTTTATTATTCTAAAGATCTGCTTTGAATATATATTTCGCTTTAAAAATGCTTGCATTGCTTAATCTTAAAACTATCTTCAGAGAGAACTTAAAACTAAAAAACTACATCGATAATTACTTTTAAACTTCAATATTCAATAATCACTCGATAGTTCGTAGATGAAGAAAGAATAAGCATCAACCCTCTAAGAGGGTTCGACAAGGTATCTCGTCCATCAAGATCTGACCAATTTTGCTAATGATGAGATATCTCGTCATAAAGAATGCCGATTGAATTCCGAATGATGAAGATATTGCTGGTTTTTATGATGACGAGATCAAGATCAGGTCAGTTTTTCTAATGACGAGATATCTCTTCCACAAAATCTGGTCAGTTTTGCCAATGACGAGATACCTCGTCGAGACAACCACCAGGAGAGTTAAAATGTATATTATCATCTGACGAAATTTTTTAGCAGTGTTTTCCTTTCGTGCAAATTAAAAGGTCATAAAACTGAGAAAATATAAAAAATGTTTCTAAAATTTTTTTGTGCGTCTACTGTAATTACTAATTGAGAGAGATAATATTATGTAATTAGTATAGAGGTGAGTAAAGTGTGTTCGGGGATAAGTGCGTCCACTAAATCTAAAGCGTGCGTGTGATTAAAGTAGAGGCTGGAACTCCTGAAGGAATCTTGTAGATTACTTTAATCATTGGAGTCTAATTTTGGAAATGAAAGTTCCCAAAACCAAACAATGGGTATGAATGAAATGATATGCTCTTACCCCACTCACAATCTATCACATTGCAAACAAGAAACCAGTCCATAGCATGCACTTGCCTCATTATGTGGGATAAGGGCAATTCCATGAAATAGCAATGGAAATTTTGTTTTAAAATTATATTAATGGTAAGTTTAAACAAATAAGAGTGGAAACACCAGTAAAGGGTCTGGAAGTGTGGTAAAAATACGATTTTTTTTAATTACTTGGGGGTTCTTAGTTTATAGTAGTAATCGTCAATACGGTCTTTGAAGATTTGGGTTCGCACTTGTCTCACCTCATCCCATATATCTCTAATTATTTAACCCTCCTAGTGGTTGTCACGTCGAATATCGCGGCATTAACAAAACTGACCAGATCTTGATGGACAGATATCTCAAGATATCTCGATCTCGTCGTCTTTCGTTATTAGATTGGACAGATCTTGATCTCGTCATCAAAAAATCGGCAATACTTTCATGACGAAATATCTCGTCATTAGCAAAATTGGTCAGATCTTGATGGACGAGATATATCCTCGAACCCACTTGTAGGGTTAAAATCTTGTTTAATGTACTTGAATCAAAAGTAAAATCTAGTTGTTTAACAATGACTGCTATTAATCACTTTTACCATTAAACTGACAGGTTTGTACCCTACTCTAATTTACGAATGCTGTGTGTGAAAAGTGCTGTTCATTCTTAATAGAAAGTTTGAGTATATTTGTATGCTTCATTGAGTTTGATTTATTGCGAACCTTATAGCCTACACCCTAGGTTCTACAATACTTACCTACAGTAGCTATATTGGTAGGGGCTTAGAGCACATGGGTCAGAATTGACTAAACTGTGCCAATGGCTGAATATGTATTAAAAGATTTAAAATTGTTTAAATAAAATTAAATCTGAAAAAGAAATTAAAATAAAATTGAGATTGCAATTCCAATCTGAAATTATGTCAAAATTGTAAATATAGTTTATGGAATCAATGTATGTCATAAATAAAGATATTATTGAATGGTAAGACATCTTTCTAAGATCCAAAAGCCTCAATGAGTTTTGTAAGGAAGATGACTCCAAAATTAAAGTTAACCTTCTAAGTGTCATGAGATTAACGAGTAGTGTAGTATTGTAATGTTCATAATGACTAAATAATCACACAATTGGTTGAAAAATTCCTCGTAGACTCTACTGATCAGGAAGGTCAAAACTGGTTAGAATCCAAACAAGGAAGACTGCAAATTGAAGAATGTATATGTGCTATAACCCTCAAAGAATACAAAATAGTTTTTAATCCAGTTGTAAGGGCTAGATAAGTCTAATAATTTATTCATAACACTTTATTCCAATTTTTCTGCAAAAACTCACTTATATTTCTTTTTTCGGAACAGTCTCATGTCCTTAGTATTTAAGCTTAAATTTAAAAATATCATTGCATTCTTTGCTGTTATTTCTACCCTATCGCTACCCATAATGGCCACATGTCCCGGAATCCAACAAAATATAAATCTCAAACTGTTCTCTTTTAATCCAAAAAATAGTTTTTTTACTTTCAAACTAAGAAAGGATGAGTTCGATATATATGTTTTCAGAAAGGAAAGCGATAACTATTATCCATTTCAAAACACACCAAATGAAATGCTAAAGTGCACAAATTAAAAATTCAACAGCTATCTTACAATTTTCTCTATAATATGGCAATGCGGTTTTGAGGAAAAAAGTATGTCTACTCACATTGTTGACAAACCGAAATTCGCAAGATATGTGAATTGAATCGGTGCTTGAGTACTTAGTTTGAAGTTATTAACAAACCCTGTGTTAAACAATTTGAAATTAATACGTAGGAATTGCGAAATAAAATGTCTTGCAACTCCATTCTCTATAAAGAATTCAGAGAAAGAATTCTCAGAAAGAAGAATATAAACTAGCCCCTGCTTTGAATTTTTTCATAAGTTGATATCAGTTCTTTTAGAAAGCTCGTGCAATTGATTAATGATAAATTATCTGGATTCAGCTTTTAAATTGTATTCACTGGAAGATTTGATCATTAGTTTGGAGGAAAAAGTTAATTTTGAATCAAGTTAAAACATGCGTAAAAACAAAAAAATTGTAAACAAAAAAAACATTTAAAAATACAGTCATTTCTATTCTCGATTAATCTTATTACTAAATGCATTCATTGATCAACTTTTCCACAATTTGATAGCTTTCATTTTTTATTATATATTGCAATTTTAAGTATCTGTAATAAATATTCATTTTTAATCAAAGGTTATGTATGCTAAATTATTATAGAATTTATGTATTAGAAAATTATTACATGCATAGATTTTAAAAATTGATTATTAAATTTTCTAGACTATTTTATGTTATAAGACTTTATAGACAATGCTATTGAAGTGTATGTTATCAAAGTTTATTGAGAGAGACAATAGAGTTGTAGTATGATTAAAGTAATAAAGATACGAGAAATATTTCATGTAGTTAATCTCTTTAATTACACAGAGCTTGTAAAATAATTACTTAATAGGATGTATTTACATATGTGATAATCGTTTGATTTTCCTAACAATAATCCCTTTTTGATGAAGATTCTTGAAAAATTAAACTTAATTGTTAGAAGTAGCGTAATTTCAAAATATAAGGGAACTGTAAGCCTTTTAAACTTATTCCATTATATCAATAAATATCTTAATGGGGATACCCAGAATTTTGAGGTAAAAATAGCTAATTTTCTATATTTTTTGTAACACATGGGGTTTTCTTAATGCTAAGACAAAAACGAAGAGAAAATTTTAAAGAATAAAAAATTCCTTTATAGAATATTGAGTATTTTCTTAATTTCATTTATGAATTTTTATGAACGAATGGCATTGTTAGATCCATTATAAGATCCATGACCAGTTAACTTGATAAAATGTGTTAGATTTTATTTCTTCCTACATTCTTCCAATTATATTACATACCGAGGCTTAAAATAATTTTAAAATAGCCCCTTTTGTGACGTAAAACTACCTATCTAAAATAAGTTCGAAACCTTAAAATTCTTATTATTCCAAAACGTATTGAAACAAAAATCATATCAAACGAAATTCTTGGTTATAAACAACTAATATTTATGTATATTTTTCACACTTACAAACCTGAGATCTTGGATTCAGAAACAAGAGAGAGAGAATTCCATTGTATTGTTTCCTTTGAATCTTTTTAGTAAAAGTGAATACGTGATTAAACTTTTGTCAAAGCGTTAATTAAAACAATTCTGTTTCATTGAAGATCACAACACACCCCAAGAGGGTTTGAGAAGCAGCCAACGAGTAAATGCGAAAATACTCTTAATTTAATTATTTAATTATTTTTTTACAGGAAACTTAAAAAATTTTCATACGAAGCAGCGGGTGTGGGTATTCGCCATTAACCAAACGTAAGATAGTTCATAATTTATAATTTTAACTAAGTATAGAATCCTAAGTATTGTTGGAATATGTAATCTTTCATTGTTATCCCCTTTTGAGGTCTTTAATAAAAATTCAGTTTGTGATTAAAGACAAAAGAATAAAAGGTTAAAACATTAAATAACGTTTCTAAAAATGTGAAGATCATGGTAAAATATGTCTAGATTGGGGATAGTTAATTAACGTCACACTGGAGCAACACAACGGGCTATTGGTGACGGTCCGGGATCAATCCCGAATGGAAAGATGAGAGGATAACAATTTTGAACCACGGTCAGAAGACGAGGCAACACCTGAGCTGGCACCCAACTCTCCAAACTTCCACACCACGCAAAAGTGAGGACATCTGAGCCCACTACAGATTTAACTTACACCAGCCACGTGTGGCTGAACCGAGATATCTAGATTGGGAATCCCGGCTTTATGTCGTATGTATTGTAAAATTTGAGTATTGATTGATGTCCTCATATTCATAGGTGTCCAAAAATTAAGAATAATACTTAATTCGTATCAAGCAAGGTCATCTGATCTCAATCCAATATAACATGCTTGGAATGCTTTCGGACGTCGCATCTTTGCCTACACAGTCCCACCAAGGACAGTACTCTAACGCACGAATAGGAACTCCTTGCCATAGGAACTCTTGAACAATCTTGTGGAAAGTATGTCTGTACATTGTGAGGCTTGTATTGGGGTCAGAGGCCAGCGCATTTCTTATCGAGTTGCTTTAAAAAGAACACAAAAATGTTTTTTTCGCAATAACTAAAACCTACGTTTTCACTTAAGCATTTTGTTTTATTTCTTTAATTCCCAGTAGTCAGTAGTAGAGGTATGTGGGTGTTCTTATTTTATTCCACATAGTTTGTGGAATATAAATTTGTCCTTTGAAGTACTTCGGTGCTGGTAGCACGGAATTCAACTCGGATTGCATCATTCTTAATTTTTGGAAACGTGTATTTCAACGACATAAAAGTGTTTTGAACAGAGCTCTAAATCTAGCATCGTAGCTCATCCGAACACGAATATCTACTTCATTTTCCTTCACTCTACGAATTCTACTTCATTTCATCTGCTTTCATTTAATAGAAACTGGTAATCCATCTTGTTATTTAGAAGTTTATAGTAAAAAGCAAAAATAAAGAAGTTTCTATACGATGCTAAGAGATTAATACCTAGCGGATATCAAGTAGCACTGGAGCAAATATTTTCCATATCAGGGTAACCAAGAAAGTTCAAGATGTTGTAATCAATAGATATTGATGATAGACAAAGTGAATCAAATGATGCTTTATTCAGAAAAATAGTCACTGATTTCCTAATGATTGTCTATTGCTAAGAAAATAGGATAGTGTTCGAAAGCGATATGTCTGAGGAATATGAGGGATGGGGAGAAGCTTGCAGCATAGTGGGATCATCATTTCCTCGGTCGCTGTTGCTGTGTATAATCTGGTATTGTCCTGGTGAAAGAGAACTCCCTTTCTGTTAACCAATACTGGCTGCTTGAGGACCAATGCAACTGAAACCCGTTACAACTATGAAGAGCACACTTCAAATGTAATGGTTTCCTCATTCGGCAGAAGCTCAAAGCGAACACTCTGGGTGGTCCACCAAATCCAAAGGAACACCTTTGGTTGGTGGATACTGGGTTTTCCCGTCAATGGCTTTGAATCTTTCGACGACAACCAATGGTGAGAAAGCTTCATGCTGCTATACTGTACCCAATTTTCATCGCATGTCAATATGTGGTCTCTAAATGATTCGGTTCGGTGGCGTGACAACAAAGCACTAGCTTCATTGGCTAGTGTGTTCGACAGTGTAAGTGTAGTGTGTTAATGCAAATGTGTAGAATGCAAAATAAGTCTTTTTTGATGTTCAAACTCGAGAATACATCTCGGAGATTGAATCACTTTCACTTGTTTGAAATCATACTGGTGAGAAAATTCCCATCAGTGTTGAGCGATAGTAGATTCGTTAAAAAGCTTCTTTTTGACAAAACGGATACGTTCTTGCACCTTGCTCTTTCATAGCTCGTTTGATTTGACAAACATAACCCGCACCACATGTGCAAGGTATGTGATGTATTTATTCTTTACCGGTTGGTGGTTTGAACTAGATCTTTAACCCTCCTAATGATTGTCTCGGCGAGGTATCTCGTCATTAGCAAAACTGGACAGATCTTAATGTACGTGGTATCGAGGTATCTCGTCATTAGAAAAAACTGACCAGATCTTGATCTCTTCATTAAAAACCCCGGCAATATCTTGATGAGATATCTCGTCTTTAGCAAAATTGATCAGATCTTGATGGATGAGATATCTCGTCGTCCAATTTGTCACTTGAAGGAGTGACAAATTGGAAATGAATCTTGGAATACAGGGAAAAAACAACTATAAAATTAAATTGTTTGAGTTTCTGCAATTGTATAACTTAAGTGGGAAATAAAGGGGGCAACAAGATGGGAAGTCTTTTTTGGTTGAAATGTATTAAACAAGCGTTGAGGATGGTCGATTAAACTAGTTATTCATCTGTTTATCTACTGCGGTAAAGGTTTGTAAGGCATCCAAGCAACACAGCTGAAACTACTGGCATTTAAGTATTTTGTATCCTTTTTTGGCAGGAACCACTGAAGAAGTCTTGGTATGAAGCAACGAGTGTAGCTATCCCACATGGACCTGGAGAGAAGGGATATGCTTTCTTCTTACCACCAGGTCTAGAGAAAACTAAAGATGAACTGTATAAAGAAAATGGATTCAATGCTCTAGTCAGCGATTTTATCTCATTGAACAGAACTTTACCGGACATTAGACACCCAAGGTAAGAATCATGAATCTCAATGATATATTTTGTGTGTGTGTGACAAAATGATTATATAATCCGACAATCGTTTTTGATCATTATGTACAGCTGCGTGGAAACATCGAATCATGAAAAGTCCTGAATCATTTTCCATCAAAATTGAAAGTTGACATAATTTTTTTAAATGTTGATTTCATAATTAACTTTCAATTTTAAAAATTAATTCAAAAAGGAAACAGCACAAAGATTTTGTTCAGGTTTTTTAAAAGTAACATAGTAAAAATGTGTGTGTTCAACGTAATACATTATTTTCAGAAGATATAAACTATGGGACTCGAAATTTACCCTCCGGGTGGTTGTCTCGACGAGGTATCTCATCATTATCAAAACTGACCAGATCTTTATAGATCAGATATCGCTTCATTAGAAAAAATTGACCACATCTTGATCTCGTCATTTAAAAAAACGGTAATATCTTGATGACGAAATATCTTATCATTAGCAAAATTGGTCACATCTTGATGGACGAGATATTTCGTTGAAACCACTTGGAGAGTTAGTATTAGGTTCTTCAAATTTTATGTACTCGTAATCCAGAAACCACTGGACCAAATTACTTCACACACGGTTTCAGAGGCTAAATTTTGATATAGATTCAAACTATAACGTCAAAATTGGGTAGTGTCATCGGAAATGATGTAATTTATACAAGATTTGATATAAAAATTATCCCTTGCGCAAATTTTATGCATAAAAATTTATAGAAAACGCTATTTCTTAATGAATGGTACCTTTGGCTTTTCTTTATTATGGAACATCGCACGAATAAAGGGGAATAGCTCGTATTTTTCGGCACCTGTACATCATTTTAATTTTTATTTTATCTGTGGTTTTGCTGAATACTTTGAATTTCGGCCTGAAGCACAATTTCCCTTGCTATGCAAGATTATCTTATTTTAAATTTCCTCATGACTTTAAATTCACTTTAACACATTCAATAATTACAGATTTCTATTCTCTGGCTTTTTATTCCATTTTTGGTTCTCACTAAGCAGAAAGAAAGACTTTCGTAAGAATAAACTTATGAAGCTGGATTTAACCATTAAAAATTTTATATCAATGCCTAATTTAATGGTATCCTGACTTCTTTTAAACTTAAATTCATAAAAAATTAATTAATTACGAATTTAAGCAAAATCTATTACAATTCAAGTCTGAAATCCGTAATTTTTCCACAGTTTGAATTTTGTAAGTGGTTTTTAGTGATTTACTTTCCAAACAATAGGTTTCAAACATTACGGTATACTTTTATTATAAAATTGTAATATATATATATATTATGCTTATTATAAAATTGTAAATTGTTAAAAACATTTTATAAATGTTGATTATGATCGACATAAACACTGATCCAACGAATATTATCTTGAAAGTACTGTATTCAATGTTAAGGAAATATTTTAATAAGTGATTGGTTGATCCTGTTCAGCATAAAACTCAGACTGCATTTTCTTCTGACTCGTAATATATCAAGAAATATTCCACGAAACGGAATTACTTACAAAAGCTAAGCGTGAAGTTATCTGATGCAAGGTAATTATTTTTGAAAGAAATAAACAAGATCGCTGTGTTATTTCTAAGAGATATCTGATTTTAAAAACTGCTGGTTTTCATAACCATCATTTTATGCGAGTAGTTTCGTAAAATTTAGCACTTCTGTATTGTCAAGGTATCTGAGCTTAGTGTTATCTTATGAGATAATGTCTTCAGAATTAATGAGCAGTATGTAAAGATATATAGCTAATATGGTGTTCCCTGAAATAAGATTTCATTAACAGACCCGTTAATTTTTTCAGTTTTGAGAGTAAACTTATTGAATACATTACATGGGGATGCAATATAGAATATTATGATGAGTGTTTTTATCTGTTTTTTATTATTACTATATGGTTTTAAAATATAGAAAGTTCGCTATTTAATCCTGATATTAAGAGGCTAACTAAATCAGTTATTTATATTAAATATCCTCTGTACTAAAAAATCGAAACACCTTGAAGCCAGTGTTTGTTCGGAAAGAAACTTATGATGTGTGATGTACATAAAGAGATAGGTAGGTATTTTAATTAACGTCGCACTGGAGCAACATAACGGCATATTGGCGACGGTCTGGGATCAATCCCAAAGGGAAAGATCCGATCCACCACATAATTTTGAACCACGGTCAGATGACGAGGCAACACCTGAGCTGGCACCCCACTCTCCGCACTTCCACACCACGCCAACATGAGGGCGTCTGAGGTCACAACGGATTTAACACGCACCACCCTAATTTGCACACTACGGTCTTTGGTTGGAGTCGAACTCGCAACCCTCCGGTTGCTAATCCGTTACTCTTCCAACCGCGGCCTTTAGTGCGGCGATACATGTTGATATACAGCGTGGCATGGAGTCAAATGGAGTTCTTATGCCATCTTGTGGCAAATTATACCAAGCATTTTGCTGCTCCATATTCCGGGGGTGGAGCTAGATTGGTAGGTAGTTCAATTTACGTCGCACTGGAACAACACAACGGGCCATTATCTACGGTCCGGGATCAATCCCGAAGGCAACGACCGAGAACACCTCGGATCGTTCCCTTCGGGATTTTGAACAGATCTCGTCAATCAGATGACGAGATCAGCACCTGAGCTGGCACACCACTCTCCAAAATTCTCCACCACACCATAGTAAGTACATTTGAGGTCACGACAGTACACCAACCCCAGCGTACTCAACTCTCAACTCCATCATGGTATACCGACCCTCTCTACAAAGGTTTTACTGAAAAAAAAAATTCCCACAACGAGTAAGGTAACTGGATGTGGACGAGGAATAAATTATTTTTGTAATCTAAAGACGAAATTTTGAGGTATTAAATGCACGCGCAGGTGCTGCTTTTAAAAATATTACTGTGAGGGCTTAAGAGGCGAGAGACCGAATTGCCTCTTAAACCCACACGCGAACATGAGGACATTTGAAGCCACGACAGATTTAACGAGCACCAGCCCCACATACACTACGGTCTTTGGTTAAATCGAGTTTTGAACTCGCAATCTACCGGTTGCTGATTCACGACTCTACCGACTGGGCAACGCCCGCTGTGTAAAATCATAACATAAAAGGCAAAACAAGTTGTGGGATCTGCTGGGCGTATCGCTGTACTGGCAAACTACGTCCTGGCCATACCCGTCGTGGCCACAAATGTCCTCGCGTGGTATGGAAGTTTGGAGAATGGGGTGCCAGCTCAGGTGTTGACACCGTCATCTGACCGTGGTTCAAATTACAAGGTGAAATTCTAGGATCTTTCCTTTCGGGATGAATCCCAGACCGTCGCCAATAGCCCTTAATGCTGCTTCAGTGCTACGTTAATTCAACTAACCCTCCTATTACCATTGCTTCCATACTTCGTAGAGAACATGAAGTCATCTCAACTAATGTAGTATAAAGTAAATATTAATTCATAAAATGATAATTACCTTTGGACAAAAGGACCACGGTAACCCAGTTGGAAGAACAAAAGATTAGCAACCGGAGGGTTGCGAGTTCGGAACTCGGTCCAGTTCCGTGCACGGGAGCTGATGCACTTTAAATCTGTCGTGGCCTCAAATGTCCTCACGTCGGCGTAGTTTGGAGAGTGGGGGTGCCAGCTCAGGTGTTGACCTCGTCATCTGACCGTGGTTCAAAATTACGAGGCGTTGTTCTTTGGTGTTTCCCTCAGGGATTGATCCCGGACAGTCGCCAATAGCCAATTGTGTTGCCCCATTGCCACGTTCATTAACTACCTACCTACTTTTGAAATAAAATAATTACTATTTTATCTTAAGAAAGTATTTCATGCATTTATAGCATTTTATTTCTAGACATATTTTAAAAAAATCACAAACCCCGCTGAACTCACCGCTTCTTGGGCACGCCAATGGCTAATTCGCTATTACCTGAGGATCCATTTTATTCATAACAATCGCTGTCTGCCTCAGACTCGAATTATTTCGGCCGCCTTCCTAAATAAAATTCAATTGAACGTGAAATTCCTCCTACTAATATTTATTTTCGATCTTCCTTTTATTCCCAGCGATGCGCGTTTCCATATCGATCCTAATTCGATCATGCGTTTATAAATGTATTTTAAGATCAGAAACCCATACCGCGAAACAAACGAAACGGCTACTCCTATCCCCGGGAGAGCACGGGGATTAAGTAATAGAATGCAAAAACCGCATTTCTGAAGCATTAAACTTTTTTCACGAAATGCTGGAAGTTTCCCCCAGAAATCTCGGCAGGAATTCTTTCTTTACGCGAAATCCGCGTGCGGCGGAGGCAATGCAAAGAATCCGACTCTCAAAGGCTTTCGGATGCTTGCAGCAAAAAAGAATATGAAAAAACGCTTATAAGAAAGCTGCCGAATCAGCAGGCGTAATGTGATGAGTTGGCTTTCAAAGAAACGGAAACTTGAATGAAATAAAATAAAACAAGATTCTCTTATAAAATTGAAAATGAGAAAAAGGATATCCACATAGGAATCGGAGGGAAGCAAGGAGCCAGACTCGCTCGAAAAAAGGGGATGCGTTGAAACCAAATTAAATTAAAAACATTTATGAGATCAAAGTGAATAGTTTATGGCATTTGTATATTAATTATAAATGGAGATGGATTTTTAATTATTTTTCATAAATGTAGGAGTTAGTTATAAGGCCGTGTATGACTCGAGAGACTTTCCATCTTCGTTTAGATTTTTTTAGCAAACATGTAAAAATTAATCTCATTAAAATAACGATACACGCTTTTCTTGGTTTTTAGTTCATGTTTTCTACTCCATGCTTCGATTTCTCCGTAGGTGTATTTCCTTCTTTGGTATGTAAAACTTTTCTTGTCTTTATGGAGCCGTGGTAGGCCGGTTGTAAGAGTAGCGGATTAGTCAACGGTGGGTTGGGAGTTCTAATCCAACCAAAGACCGTCGTGTTCAAAGGGAGCTGGTGCACGTTAATTCAGACCTTGTTATTACCTCTTTATTATATCGTGTGTTAATGTCCATTTACTTGATATTCTTGGGCGCAGCTTGTCCGAATTGCCCCTTGCCAATTAAATCATACCTACTAACATGCACGTATGGAAATGGTTAGTTGGTTTTCCATGGCTCAAGGACAAATATGCATAGTAATAAATGTTAATCTTTGGTTCAAGACTCCTTTCGTTGGTTTAATTTAGTGTACTGAAGATGGTTGGTTGTTTTTATGGATCAAGGGCCAGATATGTCAAACTGCGCCAAATAATCGTTTTTCCGTACAGTAAATGGCAGATAGGTTGATAGTTGAATTTACGTCGCATTGGAGCAACACAACGGGCTATAGGCGAAGGTCCTGGATCAATCCCAAAGGGAAAGAACCGAGGACAACACCTCGCAATTTAAACCAGTCATATGATAAGGTGAACACCTGTGCTGGCACCCCATTTTCCAAAATTCCACAGCACCCAACAGGCCACAACAGATCTAGCTTACAAAAGTCCCCTCGTACACGATTCGAACCGTCCACTCGGAAAGATCCGAGGACAACACCTCGCAATTTTGAACGAAGTCAGATGATAAGTTCAACACCTGAGCTGGCACCCATTCTCCAAATTTCCACAGCATGCCAACCTGAGGACATTTCAGGCCCCAACAGATTTAGAGTACAAAAGGCCCCGTACACCACGGGTTCGGTTTTTATGGCGCAAGGTCCAAAAGCGAACAAGCGAACAAGATGAGCCAGCTAGAGCAGTGAGCAAACACACTGAGCCATGGAGGCCCATATGAAAATGAAGTATATATTTATATGATTGTGAACATATAGACAATGGATTCGCAATTTCCAATTCCAGCTAACTAAAGTGAGAATTTTAGTAAATAAGCAAATCTGAAACTTGCGCCATTGTATTTTAAAATCCGGCATTGTCAAGCGAAATGGAGTATATTAATTTTCTTAATGCAATAGAGCTTTAAATTTTATATTACTTTTGTTAACTCGAATGTTTACTCGTTTTATAAACTATAATACAAACTTTTCGCTTTGTTATACCGCTGTTCAAGAACAATGACGCCAAGAGAAATTCATCGATTTTTTCACAAAAAGAAAACTAAGAATACCGTTCATGATTAATATGAACAAGTGAGAAACTTGGATGATAATGAAAGTGAGGTTAATAATGGGCATATTTATCTTACTTTAAATGGTGTAGTCAAGCATATGTATTTTGAATATTTACCCCTAACTTTGTTGTTGCGTCGTTATTCATCGAAAATTTCAAAGGAAATATTCAACACAAAGTCACTTACTATATACAAAACATCTATTATATTATTTTTTCAACATATTTCTTGACATTTTTATTCATTCAGTTATTCGCATCATGAAACGAGCATAAAGTTAAGATTAAAAGTGACAAATATGCTTTTACATCGTTGTTCCAGTCTCAAATTCAACACACATCTTATACAAGTCGTTCTAAACAGTACTTGAATCGTTGCACCGAAAGGCTAATCTCCTGCATGGTAGTCCGGTTAGGGATTAGCAACCGGAGGGTTGCGAGTTCGAAACTTGATCCAACCAAGACCGTCGTGTATGTGAGTGCTGGAACGCATTAAATCTGACGTGATCTCAAATGTCCTCACGTTGTTGTGGTGTGGAAGTTTGGAGAGTGGGGTGCCAGCTCAGGTGTTTCCTTGTCATATGACCGTGGTTCAAAATTACGTGGTGTTGTCGGAACTTTCCCTTGGGGATGGATCCCGGACCGTCGCCAATAGTCCGTTGTGTTGCTTCAGTGCGAAGTTAATTAAAATATCTACCTACCCATTGGAAGGATTAATCGTGGCAAAGGCAAGTGGCGTATTTACCTCAAATTGCACAGATTCTGCACTTACATCATTGTTCTTCCGTAACAGCGATATTTGGTTTCAACAAAGTTTCCTTTCGACTTGAAACACGTGACTAACATTAAAAGCGTGTTTTTAAATTCGTGTAGCATTCTTTCGAAGCAGAAGCATGTATGCAGCGTTTCATATTCAATGACACATTGCTTGAAGATTGTAAATAAATGCTTTGATATCCATACAGGGCAGTCTTTCATACAGTTAAGTTCGTGCTTCTAGAAGTTATGACGTAGAAAATTGAAAGCAAAATATTCATTACACTAATGACATTTCCCTACCTACAGAGATGAAGTTTGAAGTACTTAAGTATAAAAATATTGGGTTGATGCAAAAGTTCGTCCCGTTTTCGGCGCTAAATGGAATTGCATCGCAAAACCGAAGTGTTATCTATTTTACCCGTGGAAAGTTTTGATGTTGTTTGAAAGAAGGAATTTCAGAAAGAGTACTTGAGTAAAATGTTGTTATTTGGTTGTGTTTTTTAAATTTTTAAGCATTAAAAATGGCAGAAAATAAGGAGCACTTTCGACATATGCTTTTTATTTCCGAAAAGGCAAGAATGCTTCGCAGACGCAAAAGAAGATATGTGTTGTGTAGGGTGAGGCGCCGGTTGATGATTCAGAAAGTTGAAGTGGTTCAGAAAGTTTCGCCTCCTGAATCAGTTCTTTAGCCAGAAACCTCAAAACTTCTATGAGCGCGGGATTATGCAGCTACCGGAGAGATGGAGAAAAGTCATTGAACAGAACGGCACATACCATATTGATTAAATGTAATTTTTAGTATATAAAACTCTTCTTCAATTTTCGTCAAAAAAACGGGACGAACTTTTGCATCAACCTAATAGTATAATAGAAAATTTTCATCTGGTGCTGATAGCTCAGTTGATTATGATTTCATAACAATAAAACGTTGCTTCAAAAATTTTTCAAACATTTAGCAGAACGGATATATGCGCAGGAACCCCTCAGAAGGTTAAAAAGTTATGCACAACATTTCTTAACAACATAAATTAAAAATAGTTTAGAGTGTCCATTCATCGTGTTGAATTTTTTTAAGAAAAAAGGTCCCTCCCAATTGTTTAAATTTATTTCATAATAGTCGTATTTTAATCAGATTGTCTTTATTAATTTGACAAATGCACATAACTACAGAAAACAAATCAAATCATTCACAATATAAAGAAGACCGCATTAGACCCGGTTGAAAGAGTAATGGATTAGGAAACGGAGGGTCGGAAGTTCGGAGCTCGATCTAACCAAAGTCCATCATGTACGAAGGGATTGGTGCACGTTAGATCTGTAGTGGCCTCAAATGTCCTCACCTTGGCGAAGTGTGGAAGTTAACAGAGTAGGGTGCCATCTCAGGTGTTGACCTCGTCATCTGATCGTGGTTCAAAATTACGAGGTGTTTCCTCGGGCTTTCCCCTCGAGATTGATCCAGGACCGTCGCCAATAACCAGTTGTGTTGCTCTGGCGAATTCAAGTACATGCTTACCTAGCCTACACAATATATAGATCGTAATAAATCCATTTCTTTAAGACAATTATACTTAAGCACCACATTTCAAAGAGTTAAAATTCATCCATCTATGTTAGAGCGGTACGAAAATGCACCCTAAAAATTAATTTATTGAATAATAGCGGGTTGGTTGTTTTGGGCTTTTATGGCGCAAGGGCAATATTTGGCCATGATGAGCCAGACACGAAACATACAATATCAAGTAACAGACATACACAGGCATGAAAGTTTTTACTGACACAGAAGAGAGAAATACACCAGAGAGGAATGCACCAGACAGGAATTGAACCTGCACGGCCAACAACTAGAAGGTTGCTAGCGCAATGGACATACTCACGACTGCCCTTAGTAATAGCTGTGGAAATTGTATATTTACGCTCTCAATAAGTATTCAAAATATGAATGATATAAAACAATATATTCCACTGTCCCACGAGTCTTCATTTTTGTACGGGTTGTACAAGGGTTCCTTCACGCCAACAGACTCCAAGTCAATCTCAGTCTATATGAATCCAGTAGAAACTTACTAACGAAAATTCGGGAAAACCGCTTCTACAAGAAATAGTTTATTCGTCTTAAAACCTTTCACACTGCCTGAATACTGATCGTTCCGTATCAATTCACTCTATTTTTCGTTGGCCAGTTTCTACTGGATTCAGATTTATTTGGATAGATACGGATTCTGTTGGTGTGAGGGGCCCTTAACGAAGCTACACAGATGTCACTGCGTGGTGGTCAGTAAACATCGAGTTCCACTTCTTGATCCAAGGTTGGTTGGTTGGTAATTAATTAACATCGCATTGGAGCAACACAACGGGCTATTGGCAACGGTCCGGAATCAATTCCCAAGGGAAAGATCCGAGGACAACACGTAATTTTGAACCATTCTTGACCCAAGAAGAGTAATTTAGTGGTTCATATTGAGCTTTTGCATTTAATTTTAGCGTCAATTTACGAGGTTCTAATCTTGTATAAATTATGTCATAACTAAATTCATAGCCACAAACTTCTGAGAAAGCTTCTGTAACTTGTTAACCCTCCAAGTGGTTTTGGCGAGATATCTCGTCCATTAAGATATAGCCGATTTTTTGTATGATGACGGGATCAAGATCTGGTCAGTTTTCTTCTAATGGTCAGATATCTTGTCCATCAGATCTGGTCAATTTTCTTCTAATGACGAGATACCTAGTCAAGGCAACCAGCAGGAGGGTTAACCCTCCAGGTGGTTTCGACGAGATATCTCGTCCATCAAGATCTGATTCATTTAACTAATGACGTGACATTTCGCCATCAAGATATTTATTGCCAATTATTTTTTATAATGACGAGATCAAGATCTGGTCGGTTTTCTTCTAATGACTTAATATCTCATCCATCAAGATCTGGTCAGTTTTGCTAATAACGAAATACCGCGTCGAGACAACCACCAGGAGAGTTAACATGTCTTTCAAATGTTTGAGTACGGCAATAAATGTAATGGTGGGTAGGTATTTTAATTAACGTCGCACTGGAGCAACACAAAAGGCTATTGACGACGGTCCGAGATCAAACCCGAAGGGAAAGATCGTGGACAGCACCAAGTAAATTTGAACCACGGTCAGATGACAATAAATGTAATGTAATGGAAATTCAGTAATTATTCTTTCGTCTCCCAAGGATAGGAATTCAACGCATCGACCGTTGGACAATTGATCCTTCTATTTGATAGCCACTTCTTTTAGCCTCTCACAATTTGACATTTTTACCAGTATGCAGGAAATCCACTTAGTCCTATTTTTTACAGGTTCAAAAATATTTTTTGGTATGTTGCTAGTTGAATTTATGTCGCACTGCAGCAAATAACGAGCTTTTGGCGACGGTCGAAGATCAATCCCGAAGGGAAAGAACCGAGGACAACACCTTGTAATTTTGAACCGGTCATAAGACGAGGTCAACGCCAGAGCTGGCACCCCACTCTTCAAAACTTCCACATCATGCCAATATGAGGACATTTGAGGGTGCGACAGATTCAATGTGCATCAACCTCCACATACACACCGCCTTCAGGGGCACATCTTCTTTAAGTGTGTACGGGCATCACAACCCTGAGTGATCTTTCCTCCCTTACTTTTTTACCTTCTCCTACCCTACTGCTTTTTGCTTTTTCTTCCCCCTCATTGTGTTGTCTGTCTTGTGATTGGAGTAGCTTCTCCATATATGGCCCTTGCGCCATAAAACCCGAAAACAACCAACCACGTACTGAACGGTCTTTGGTAGGATGGAGTTTCGAACTCGCATTCCTCCGGTTATTTATCCGAGACTATTAATCTCAGGCTCAAAAAGAGATGCCACATTTGTCAACTGTATAGATGCTCGGTTCCAAAGTTGACGAATAAGCTATTATTGTCTTCCATTACATCCTTCTCGGAACTTTCAAACTCCACATCTAGCCAATATTGATAGTTGTGCTATCAGATCAAATGTCAATGTTTGTCGTATTGAAGTATTGACTCTGAATACTCAACAATACGAAGTTCGATGTTTGCAACTGATTCCATATAAAGGTGAAGTGAGTCCAGTGTATTTTGTCTGATCCTTGATCTCGAAATAGTCTTATTGAGTTTTTCTATATGATCTCTCGAACCTATAAATTCTAGCCTTAAAATTTTGTCTTTTGTACCCAAAATACATCTCTAAACATTTTATTTTTCTTTCTTCGCAATACTTTTTTTAAGTTTAAGTTTTGGGCTTTTGAGTTTCACTCTGTAACGCTTGAATCTGTGACACCATCCCAATAGCTTCTAAAACAATACTTGCAATTTGAACTATACCTCTACCGTATATGCTATTCGTTTTTACACTTCAAACCGAAGGAAAAAGATATGCTAATAAATACAATCATTTAGGTGGGTTTACTTTTTTGAAAGTCGTACATTTACACTTTTCAGGAGTTATTGATAACCACATAACCACCAAAAGTGCACTGAGGTTGTCCTTCTTACCCTACAAGCGGTTTCGACGAGATATATCGTCCATCAAGATCTAACCAATCTTGCTAATGACGAGATATCTCGTTATAAAGATATTGCCGATTTGTTCTGATGACGAGATCAAGATCTGGTCAGTTTTCTTCTAATAACGAGAGACAACGATATCTTGATGGACGAGATATTTTGTCATTAGAAAAACCTGACCTGATTTTGATCTCGCCATTAGCAAAACTGACCAGATCTTGATGGACGAGATTTCTTGTCATTATGAATGACTGGCCTGATCTTGATCTCGTCATAATCATAAAACGGCAAAATATTCATCATTCGGAATTTAATCTGCGTTCTTCATGACCAAGTATCTCGTCATTAGCAAAATTGATCAGATCTTGATGGACGAGATATCTCGTCGAAACCACTCGGAGGGTTAGTATCAAAAGAGCTCTTTAATTCTTTTCCTTTCATTGGTAAATGAGAAATGGTTGCCCACTCTTAAAAACTTAACGGAACTTTTCACGGCTATATGATTAAGTTCCCTTTTACGCAATGAAAAATCAAATACGTTTTGTTTTCCAGAATCTTAAATATTATCGATTTCAGTTTATAACCGCTCTTGCCATTCCTATATTCTGAAGTCTTAATGGGATTTCTATACTACTGCTATTTCGGAAGTTCAGCGATTATGTGATACAATGAGATGAAATTTATTCCATAACTCATTAACTATAAAATAATTATTTTACCAATTTCATTTACTGTTTTCCATTTTGATTCAGGTTTCAAAAATAGAAAGTACTTCACATCTTGGTAAATAAGTAGAACTCTGTCCCTTATTCTTTAGGAGCAGCAGAAACATTGCATTTTACATATTGCTTAGTTTTAACCCTCCAGGCATCTCGAGAGTTCCGAGTGGTGTAGCATACATTGCTTTTACCCCACAACTCACTAAAGAAGTAAATAATCTCATATATCAGTTAAAAGAATCTTAGTAAAGATTATATTGGTCATATTTTACTCATTCCGATTTTATATATCTTCTATGCGTGAGATGGCTAATGAAAACGGATAAGCTAAGTATTGTGAACGGTACTCCGACAGACTTGTACCAAATCGTCAAATGTTTCCACGTTTGCACCAGACTTAGCGTGAAACCAGAACATTGCAAAGTAATAGGCCTGATACTGGTCGGCGACAATAGCCACGGAATTCCCTCATCTTCCATGCGACTGCTTTCCACTCCTTCCATGCTTCGACGCTGTAAGGCGTGCACTACTGTTAGTGGTGACAACTTTAAGCACTTACTTTGAAACCTTAACTGTACAACTATTGTCAAACTAAAAAATTAGGGCTAGTAAAAATGTCTTGCTGTATTTCAGTTCTGCACATCTAGCACATCCGGCTTCGCTTGCCCTATACACCCCTATGTGAACGGTTTAATTTCATGCTCAGTACCACCCTTTAACCCTCCAAGTGGTTTCGACGAGATATCTCGTCCATCCAGATATGACCAATCTTGCTAATGACAAGATATTGCCAATTTTTTATGATGACGAGATCAAGATCTGGTCAGTTTTCTTCTAATGACGAGATATCTCGCCCATCAATATCTGGTCAGTTTTGCTAACGACGAGATACCTCGTCGAGACAACCACCAGGAGAGTTAAAGTTTTGACAGGAAAACTTAACCCTTCATATATTCTAACAAAAACGAAATGCGACTATGTGTAACTCATTTTTAAGTTTAAAATAGTTAGATATAGTCACATACTATGGTAAGACTATAATGCATTACTGTTTTTGGTTATATATGCCTGTTTATTATTCTGATGGGTACATAATGTAGGCAACTTTATCATTTTGATCTTCTCTACCAGACAATAGACTTATATCCATTAATCCTAAAACTACATTGCACACCAGATGATGTAATTATCCTAAACTTTTTTACGATAAGGCGTTCCAAGATACCCAACGAATGATAATCACCTGTATTGTAATATGAAAACTCTATTCCCTACTTATGATGCGCTGAAATGATAATGTCGTCTCCTCTCCTATGAATGTTTTATTCCTTAAGTTAATAAATATTGACTTTATGTTTTTTTAAAACCCTCCTCAGGCAGCTATGCAATGTACTACTTAATGGATCCCTCCGGAATTAATATTAATGCAGTATGCTAATGGCATAGAAATGCTAATGAACGATTGCGCATCCAACCCGTGGTAGTTAGGAGAGCTTTATTTAAAATCTTTTCATTCTCCTTTGACAGTTGAAATGGAAATTAGATCTCGCTTCCAAAGACCTCAGACTACAGAGTACCGTAAGATGGGTACTCTACAATGATTTGGGCGCAGTGTCATCGCGTAATATGATTATGTCCTTACGATTGAAGATGGAGGTAAAATTCAGCGGAGAATGAAAAATGAAACTTCCTTTAATTTTCGTGACGGATGTTACACCGGATAAAAATTACGAAATGGGAGAATGGAAAACAACTGATGGAGCAGTCAATCAAGTCTGGTAATTGGATTACGGTAGGGAATGTATCCTTTTAACACTACGTTGCATTCGAGGAGAAATTTCTATTTGTAGAAAGAAATTTAAGCAACTCTATGATGCATTCGCTGAAATGCTTTCATCTCTGAATATAATGCTATCAAGAATTCCTTCTTTTTAAATAGTTAAATATGCTTTCAAGATTGTATTGGATCGCTTTAAGAAATTAAGTCAATTTACCTTTAATTTTTTTGTAATGCATTGATTTAAAATTTTAGTTTTGCTATTGATTATTATTTATATAACTATTTTTTTAACTATTATTATTTTATTTAACTTTTTTTTTTTCATAATTTGTACTTTGCATTATGCTCTCATGTCAAAGAATACAACGCTATAGAGAATTCCTTGTTTAAAATAGTTAAAAGTACCTGAAAATACTTTTAAGATTGTGTTCGGTAGGTAGTTAATTAACGTCGCACTGGAGCAACAGTTACTTGCTTTTCCATGTGCACTTTTCGAAATTCGTTTATTTATATTTATTTAAAACATATCTTTCTTATTTGATTATATTTAGTCATTTTTGTTTATGCAATTATTTTAAAGTTTTTTATCATTCGCTCTTCATTTATTTTTAAATCATAATAAAGAGAGAGTAAGAAACCTTTTTACAATGTAAAGCCGCACTGCATTCTGAGAGAAACTTCTATTTGTAGAAAGAAATTTTTGCAACTTTAACTGCATTCACTGAAAGGCTTTCATGTCACAGAATACAACGCTTTCGAGAATTCCTTTTTCGAAATAGTCGAAACGTACCAGAAAATCCTTTGCGTTCGGATCGCTTTAAGAAACTAGGCCAATTTCTCATGAGAACATTTTGCATTTATTTGTAACTTATTTATTTGTATGAATTTAAAACCATATCTTTCTTATTTGATTATTATTTATGTAAGTATTTTAAAACTTTTTTTATAATTTGTGCCTCGTTAATTTTTAAATTATAATGAAGAGAAAATAAGAAAAAGTTTTGGAATTTAAAGCCGCGTTGCATTTTGAGGAGAAACTTCTATTTGTAGAAAGAAATTTTTGCAACTTTTAACTGCATTCGCTGAAATGCTCTGTCACAATACAGCGCTATCGAGAATTCCTTTTTCCGAATAGTCGAAATGTCCCAGAAAATCCTTTGTGTTCGGATCGCTTTAAGAAACTAAAGGAAATTTCTTATGTGAATCTTGTATTTATTTTGTAATAATTTAAAACTACATTTTCTTGTTTGATTATTATTTATGTAATTATTGTGAGTTTTTATAATTTGTACCGCCTTTAACCATAATAAAGAAAATAAAAAATGTTCCACAATTTAAAATCGCCCTGCATTCTGAGAAACTTATATTTGTAGAAAGAAATTTAAGCACTTCCTTATGTCTGTTTCGCTGAATTGCTGTCATGTCAAACGCAATTATATTAGGGTTTAACAGAATTTTTCAATCCTGTATATTAGTTTTAATAAATAGATAACAATATATTTTTCGAAGTGTTTGTAGATAATATTCTACCTTAACTGTGTGTACAGCAAATTCACTGAATCTCTCCCCTGGTTTTGTAACGTTTATTATTGGGCGAAGAAGAATGAAATTTTTTATGCAAAAATATATATCTGGCTAGAAAATGTCTTGTATGTGCGTATACATAAAATATTGAATTGCTAAAATTGCAGATTAGTCTAAAGACGCATAAAAATTAAATTGCATATTTATTAAGATGTGTATAAAAAGTCGAAATATGAAAATGCATTATACATATTGACTATTGTATGTTGTAGGAATTGTACAGATAGTACTATTTCAATCTACCAAAAAGAACTTCATGGGTTAGATTCATTGCACTACCGATGTATTACTACTATCAGAATTACCTGTCATTGCTCGGTTTTAAATGGTTGTAATTGATCGTAATATTACTCAATGTTATTCCTATGGGGATTTCGAATTGTTCTTAGCTCCTTCTAGTGACCCAGGACAACTGGAACGGGTGTTAATATGCAGCCTATGATCCCCTCGGGATTCTAAAGCAAAAGTACACCAAATTTTGATGTGAATTGTTCAGTGATCGTAATGATACTTAATGTTATTCCTATGGGGATTCCGAATTGTTCTTATCCCTCCGCAATCCAAGGACAAATCCCCCAAAAGGGGGTTAATGTATAGCCTGTTTCCCACAGGATTCTAGAGCACCAAATTTAGTGTGAATTGGTCAGTGATTGTAATGATATTCCATGTTATTCCTATTGGGATTTCGAATTGTTTTTAGCCTCCTCTACAGAACCAGGAAAATTGAACGGGGGTTAATATACAGTCTGTTTCCAGTAGGATTTTAAAGCATAAGTACACCAAATTTGGTGTGAGTTGGTTAAACGGTGTAGATTTGTATAGAGCACAGACATACAGACGCCAACTCTGCTTTATATGTATAGATATTGTAAGTTAATTATTGTAGTGGAAGCTAAGTTCTTCACAGTACTTCCTCTAATAAATTTAGCAGCGGATGAGTTCGATAAATGCTATCACTAGTTGACTCATTGCCAATTGCTTGAGAGCTGTATTAAGATCACGTATGTACTTCCGTATGCGTGTTAGTGTAGTGTATGATTGTGATCACTTAGCTGTCCTATGTTGCCTTAGCAGACGAGTAAGTGTGAGATGCCATGTAAGTGCAAACTGAGTGGTAACGAAGAGTGAAACTGTTGAGGGAGTAGAAGCAGTGATTGATGTCAGAGGGCTTTAGACAGTTGTTAGAAATAATTTTCATCGCATTAGCAATTCAACTGGTCATTCTGGACCATCCATCGAAGTGCGTGCCGATTGTGGCGTGTGCCAACTGGAACTTGTCAGAAGCGCCATCTGGCTAGTTTGAAAGCGTGCGTGTTCATGATCACGACCGGGTCACCAATGTTGTGTAACGTGTAAAGACAGCGAAACTTCAGTTTACCCCCAAAGTACTTCATGGTTGAAGATTCGTTGCACTTCTATATCGTAGACTAAGAGCAGAAACTTATTAACAGGCGAAACAAAAACTTCACTGTACAGCTACTTAAAGACTATTAGGTTTTTTGGTAAAAAAATAAAAATTATAAGCATTTTGATAGCGTTATGTATTCACTAAACATATTACAATATTACAAGGTATTTCTTATTATCAGGAAATTAAATATTTAGTGTCTCCGAAAAATTGTCAGCTAATAAGTTTTTGCCCTAAGCCGACGATATATGTCTTGTAAGATTTTTGTAAGATAATTTTTGTAGTGGAAGTTAAGTTTACGCCACACATGAGATCGAGATTTAGTGATAATCACGAAATAAATTTAGTAAATATTTTGAGAGAATTTACTACTCAAGTTTAGTTTATTTAATATTTAGGTTTTTATCCCACAAAACTCGTCAACTTGGAATCTGGATAAAGGTAAGAACGATTATTTAAAAAGTATCTGGTTTATTAGATATATTTGCGTCATTCAAAAGCTAGCTATTAACCCTTCAAGTGTCAGGTAAGTTGTAATTGTCTTGATTGATTTTCTTTTTCTTTTATAAGTTGTACTACACTTTTCTATTGCCTGATTCTCTCTTGAATAAGTTTTGCAAGCTCTTTAAAATTATAATCGCTATTTTACCCCTAGTTTAACAAGGGAAGGTATCGTATTCAGTATAATTTAAATAATTCGTACGCTGATTTTCAACGGATTTAGGGAAATTAGCTTTGGGATAACTAAACATGTAAACCAATTAATTTCGCTATAGCTCTTTATTCAATGCAGTAAACACATTCTTCTTCTCTGCTAAACATAGGCTCTCCTTTTACCAAACATTTTCTCACTCTTGGGATGAGTGTAAAATGTAAATCCAGTAACAACAGATTGATAAGAGACGAAAAATATAATTTTTACTTCCTTTTATAAAAAAATACACCCTTTCTCACAAAATATTTCAAAATTTCTGTACAATTTTTTTCAATTCAAAATAGGACCCGCTTCCTCACTGAATTCGCGATGTTTGATTTTTATGTGAAATTTCGTTTTAAAAACAATTTATTTGATTTGTCCAGTTTTGAAGAGCTTTAAATAGAGTTTTATTTAGGAATAGCTACATGCTTTTCATTTACTTAAACTGTCACAGCGTTAGATTTCAAAGAAAAGTCCTATATACATAGATGATACCGAAACAAGTCAATGATTACACAAAGGCGGGTGTTGCCTTAGACCCCTAGGAAACTTTCGATTGATCAAGAAGGCCAAAATTAGTTAGATGGTAGGTATGTATTTTTAATTAGCGTCGCACTAGAGCAACACAGCGGGCTATTGACGATCAAAATTAGTTAGAAGTGCAGAAGAATGCAAGTAGTGGCATGAATAATGCGTACCTAACCGTCAGAAAGTTAATATACGAATATGTGAAATAATTTATATTTTCAAGAGGAAACAGCAATATGAATTTTTCTTTATATATGTATGTTGAATGAATGCTCCAAATTGAGTGTGAATCAATAACTATGCAAATACTCATCATTATAAAACTATAAATTGAGGGAAAACTTTTTTGCATTCTTTCATCTAACTTGAGTTTTTAGTTAAGTTTGAATTTCTTAACAAATATTGCATGTCAAAGTAATATTTGTTTTACAATTATTTTTCCTCCGGGATTGATCCTAGATCGTCAATAGCCCGTTGTGTTGCTCCAGTGAGACGTAAATTCAACTTCCTACTTACCAACTTCAATTACTTTTATTTTCACTTACTTAACAAACAATTAAACAAACGCGATTGTTTACTTAGACTCCTAGGAAACTTTCTATTGATAAAGAAGGCTAAAACTAGTTAGAAGTTCGTGCAGAAAAATTTTAGTTGTAGCATGAATGATGTGTTCCTAACCGTCAAAAAGTTAATATAATGTGTGAAATAATTCATATTTTTATTTGGAAACAGCAATATGAACTTTTATATATGTATGTTTGCATCAACCCAAGAGTAAAATTCATGTTAAAAGAATACTTCAAATTAAATTAAATTAATAACTGTGCAAATAATCATTATTACAAACTAATAAATTGAGGGGAAACTTTTTATTTCAATTCTGTCGTCTAACTTGAGTTTTTAGTTAAGTTTGAGTTTGTGAACAAATATTACATGTAAACGTAATATTTTTAATGAACGTAATTCATTAAAATCGTCTTTCTCTGTCAGAAACTTTTAAATTAAACTAGTTAGTAATAGGGAATAGAATGGTATCAAGAATTTTCAGAATTTTAATTAAACTTGTGTCAAAAATCAAATTTCACATCCACCGAAATCATTAGAATTTCTAAGGCAAATAAAAATTACTCGAAATTTTGCACTAGAAATGTTTTCAGAATGCCTATGGAACGTACAAAGACTAAAAGATTTTTATCCTTTCATAATTAAATTCACTATGCTGATAATGATAGCAATTTTTAATCCTTCACCTCATTTTTGTATGCTAAATTATTGTATTGCAATATGCACTAAATTAAATGCATGAATCATATGGATTAGAAAATTTCTTTGGGAAAAGGTATTTTAAATAATCTTTATCATCAATATCGAATTCCAACACAAAACATAATGTTAAACATATTTAAGGTAGGTAGGTAATTAATTAAAGTCACACTGGAGCAAAACATCGGGCTATTCACGATGGTCAGGGATTCATCCAGAAGGGAAAGATACAAGGACAACGTCATGTAATTTTGAACCACAGTAAGATGACGAGAACAGAACTGAGCTGGAACCCCTCTCTCCAAACTTCCATAACCACCCTATCTTGAGGACATTTGAGGCCACAGCATATTTAACGTGCACTAACCCCAGTGTATACGACGATATTTGGTTAGACCGAGGTTTGAACTCGCGACCATCCGATTGCCAACTAAAATATTTAAATGAAAGGTAACACTTATGTGCAAATACACTAGGTAGATAGTTGAATTTAAGTATCACTGAAGCAACACAACGGGATATTAGCGATGGTCCGGGATCAATCCCGAAGGGAAGATTCGTGGACACTTCGTATTTTTGAACCTCGACCAGGTGACGCAAATACACTAGGAAAATCGACCATCCAATGAAATCGACAGAGCATGTGGGTGGATTCGATGTCATAAGATCTCAGAAGGTGGGCTTGTGAATGGACTTGGGCCAATTGTCTGACTTAGCCCAGATTAACGTTTTTAATCACGCTGCATAATCATTTTAACCAATCAATAATTTGTCCCACATTAAGATCCATGCTGTTTCCCATAACCATGTGACAGATCTTCAAACCTAAGGAACGGAAGAAATAGCATGAAGCTGCGCGCACATAATTCGTCTATTTCATTACAAGGTCGATAACTTGGAAAATGAACGCTTAAAATAGACTTTTATTGAATTTGAATCACGTATTTAAGGAAATACTTGATATTGTCCTTGTAAAAAGGACGTTTAAACAATAGACATGAATAATAAGTAGAATTAGCATTGCTATTGAGAGGAACTTCAAAAAGTGTGACCAACATGCCAACTAGTAATCACGTGACTGATCTGTGAAAATGGACTCGGTTGGTCAATTTGGTATCTTATCACCTAGTTTGGTGATACATCTTATAACAGGATAAGAGTGTGAATGCGCATCTCTAGAGTGGCGACAAAGTGATGAAATCGCAAATGTCTACTTCAATCAGATGACCAATCAATGGACCAATCAGATGATGAACTAATGGATGGGGTTTTATCCCGTTCCTTGGACCAATCCGACTATGAATGTTAGGTTCCACCCATCAGACGAAAGTAGTCTAAGGGTCACGTTACTACTAGTTTTGGTCACATAATCCTGGAGTCATAAAAAAGATTACCATTGCTCACTCTACTTTTCTATTTCCTCTATGGTTTAAACTGGCATCTTGGACTCGTAAGAAAAGGTTCATGACTTTGTTAATAAGTTGTACTTTTTTAAAAAAAATTTAAATTCGGAATTGCAATGAACGCTTGCAAGAAAACTTCCTTTTCTCAAATCTATAGAAAATCAGCAAAGTATGCATCATCATTATAAATTAAACAGCAACAGAAAGAAATAAGCAGCCTTGTGAGGGAGATACGTAGTTTGAAAGGTTATGATTCGAAACTTGTGAGTTCAAAAATTCTAAAAAACTAACAAATAGTTGAGCTTAACTGTTTTTTTATTTGAAACTGCAATGAACACTTGCAAGAAAACTTCCTTTTCGCAAACCTATAGAAAATCAACAAAATACGTATCCCATTATAAATTAAACAGCAACAGAAAGAAATAAGCAGGCTTGAGAAGGAGATACTTAGTTTGAAAGGTTATGATTCGAAACTTGTGAGTGTAAAACTCTTAAAGTATGACTTATTTCGTTTTCACACACACCGGCAAAACTGGAGCCCACACCGGCACTTACCGGCGTCTTTCACACATTGACGGTGCCAATAACTAGTTTTCTTTTAGTCGTGATGAAGGAAAGATGTGTGCTGCTGTCAACAGACATCATCTCCTTGGGCTATTGTACTTTGGGAGAAAGTACCGAACAGACAAACACAAAAGATAAAGATAATGTTGGTTACAACTCCTTATACTGTGAGACACTTGGAAGGCAGCTCTTACCCGCTGTTTGCAAAACTTATGATAGGATCAGTCCAAATTCTTGAACTACTTTCACGTGTGTGTACAAATACATTTGATTTCCTGGTGGAACGATTAGAAAGTAGTATTAACCCTCAGGATACTAGAATGTAAACATGTAATGAAAGTATTCCAGCATCCGATTTGTCGAGTTCAATGCTGGCAGCCGCAGCGGCAAATATACCGGACAGGGCAATGTGTGAATCGGTCTAGGTCCATTACAGATGTTCATTCTCACGTGAATTATGTAAATGCATTAAACTGCATCATTGATTTAAAAATAGCTTTTAATTTACTGTAAATGATAATCCTCGTGGCAGTTTGTATATGAATCAAAAATTATATTTGATACATAAATTGAAAACAAGGCTGGTAAAGTTATCGAACCTAAAAAGTCTCTTTATGAATGATATTTGTATACTACTCTATTAAAGTATGAGGCATTCGAAGTTATTAATTCATAACATGATTCGTATTATTGTATTCTTAGTGATAACTTTGCGTTTTCAATTATACGCTAACTACATAACATCTCTTCAATAGTACAATACTTAATAACTACGCCACTTTTAAACAAATCATATCTAACACAGAACAGACAAAAGGCACGTTTTTACCTAAAAAAACTGGAAAAATTATTTAATTAAGACGAGCAGGAGAAATTGAAATGTCATTCATGTGTGCTGCCTACGTGATCAAAACTTACCTTTGAATGAGACACAACTTGTCACTTTCATTTGATAGAGAATGTATCAAAAAACAGACCAAGAGGTAAGCCCCTGGGAAACCTGAGTTTGTGCTACAATTTTGTTTGCTTAAATTTTCGTCTCAATTAATTTGAAAACAGTTCTCAGCAAATGAAATGGAAATTTTAATAATCGAATAACTGTTGTCTAACATTAAATTCTTTTTCATTCAACACGTCTATTAGTAAAAACGTTCCTACCTCACAGCAAAGAATTCTCAACTGCTATGATATCCATTACTAAAAAATGGTTTAAATTATCTCTTTTTTAACAGTTTAACAAAAAACAGTTTTCTTAACAGTTTAAATTCTAATTAAAACATTAATTTTTTTAATAATAAAATTCATTCCAAAAACACAGATTAATCTATTTTAAATCTGGTACAAATAAATCATATTTCTTAACAATGTAGTTATTTTCTAATGGGATATTTAGTAACCCTCCAATGGTTTCAACGAGATATCTCGTCCATCAAGATGTGACCAATTTTGCTAATGATGAGTTTTATCGTCATCAAGATAGTGACGACTTTTTGATGATGACGAGATCAAGATATGGTCAGTTTTGCTACTGATGAGATATCTCGTCCATCAAGATCTGGTCAGTTTTGCTAATGATGGTATACTTCGTCGAGACAGCACTCACCAGGAGGGTCAATCCAATTGCAATACTACTAAAATTTATCGATATTCCACATAAGTAATTATTCCGTTACATAACTCATTTTTCTCGTTATGTTGAATTTTTAACTTGTGCTTTTTTCAACTATTTATGACACTAAAAATTAGTTTATTCAAATAGCTCTCAGAGATTAACGCCAGCAGTGAAAAACCGCCCCGCCCCCGTTTTCATTCAGAAACTCAAATTTTATCCGAAAGCATCCTCGACTCTTTCATTAAGAAAAATAGTTCCAAGAATCTATTTCGAACGCAGCCCATAGTATTCCGTCGAGATGAATGATGAGAAATTGGAATTTTTGTGACGAGATTCAGGTAAAACTATCAGATTGGATTTGTGTGAAAAGTAGTAGATTATGATCTACAACTTGCATTCTCCAGATTAAAGAGATTGTGAAGAAACAAGTAGGCGTTTAAATTTACTTCAACTATGGTCCTCTGAATATCGTGTTGACAAGAAATGAAAGTCTGAAATTTCCTGAATGTTTTCAAGAAAATTCTATCACAAGAACGGAGTGAATATTTTATAGAATTTTTAGGCATCTAATATTTAGAATCCCTTAGTTTCGATGTGTTCCTTAATATCATAACGGATAAAAATGTGCCCTTTCGTTTTTAATTTTTAAACACACATAAAATAACTTTCTTTTGATGTATTGGATTTTAAACTCTAGCATTTTTGCTTAGAAGGGTGTAATGGATTTTACAATTTCCTTTTGCTAACCAAAAGTATGAGGTGTATATTTCTTGGGTAACTGAAATATTACGATTTTTTAAGAATAAATTAAGTGAATATTTTACTTATTTTGAAAACTACGTAAATGAAATAATTATGTACTCATTAAATGTCTATCACAACTAATTCTTTTTAAATATGGGAGTTTTTAAATCGCTAAATATTGAATCGTAGGTTTTTAACCCAGCAAATTTTTTATTATCTAATACAAAAATTTCACAATACACATCAGATCTATATTAGGTTTTCTATAAGTTATATAAAACTCCAATTTATATTTTTACTGGCGCAATTACATTTTTACTTAAGTTAAGAA
This sequence comes from Meta bourneti, assembly GCA_933210815.1. NCBI lineage: Eukaryota > Metazoa > Arthropoda > Arachnida > Araneae > Tetragnathidae > Meta > Meta bourneti. Next base: position 38,058,475 of record OW119934.1, read on the forward strand.
ATTACAATTGCTAACTTCTACGCACTTTTCGATTTTTTAAAAGTTCAACAATATCTTAAAAATGTTCTAAGACTTAATACTTTTAAGGATACTTATACTGCCCTGTTAGTCAAGAAGGTAATATCTCTAAGTTACGTCTTCTCGATTTAACTATTATTAAATGCTGCGTTCAAAAATTTCTAATCCTTAAACAATACAAGATAACAGTACGAGCTGTTGATTGACTGGACTCTGTTTTCTATGTTAATGAAGTTAAGAAGTATCAGAAGTATCTAAAAGTATCACAATCCTAGATAACAGTATGATCAGTTGTTGTTTGAGTGGGCCCTGTTTTCTATGCTAATGATGTTATGAGGTACAAAGAGTATCTAAAAATATCACAATACTAGATATAACAGTATGATCAGCTGTTTATTGATTGGACTCGAACCGTTTCTTAGGGTTATATGGCATGAGATACTGTTATACGTAGCATTTTAACATTTAACCCTAAAGAAACTTGGAAACACTGCCTTCGTAACTAGAACGGCATTATATAAAGAATAAAATAGATTATTAAATCAGAAGATATGAGAACTCCAAAATCAACTCTGAAATGAAATTCGTACAAACATTTATAGTTAATGCAGTATAAATATTTTATTCTAGAAATTTCAGTGATTCCCACTTTTTCTCTTACAGTTGTAAAGCTAAAGAGTATTTGTCGAGATTACCAAAGGTTAGCATAGTGATACCCTTCCATAATGAGCACTGGACCACTCTCCTTAGGACAGTGACTAGTGTGGTCAGTCGGTCACCCCCTGAGCTCATCCAAGAGATCATTCTTGTGGACGATTATAGCACAAAAGGTAGGTGCCCTTCCTTTTGCTTGTTATTGGGTATAGGATATTTGACTGAGCTATGAGGACTTCGCGCGCGCGCGCGCGCGATAAATTCTGTAAATGAATCCTCTTTCAAGTAATTGTAATACATTACTGTTTTAATGCTACGAACTCGTTTTTATAATGTTAAGTATTTCTGTCTCTTTATTAATTTATTTACTCCTCAATCTAAGTACTCGTCCACCTTCATTTCTATAAAAATTATTGTAAAGCACAGTTCAAGAAGCAAATAACGTTGGTTTGGAGTATAAACTGATCAACTGACGAAACAAATTTTTTATTGCACAGATGTTTAAAGATAAGATTAACTATTAGTTTTTAGGACAAAAACAAGAATTGTACGCTTTTTGTGAGTGTGATGTATATTTTAAACACATTACAACATTATAATGTATTTCTCATCATCACGAAAATAAGCATTTAGTATCTCCAAAAAATGTCAGTTGAAGAGTTTCTGCTCTAACCGACGTTATTTGCTTTTCATAACTTATAAACCAAGATTATATTTTTTAATATGTCCTTGGTTCAAAATAAAATTTGTGGAACTCGTGTGTGGGTCTGTGTGAGCCCATGCATGAATATTTAAAGATATATTTCAAAATGTAACATTTAATTAACTATTTTTTATATTTTAGTATTCATTATATTTTATCATTAATTTGAAATGTTACATATGTTACACGTAACATTTAAAATTATGTAACGTCTTTAAAAATAATTGTGTAATATTCAATTAAACGAAATGGTAATAAACCAAAAATTGAATATAGATGTGTATTGTTAAAAATACACAAAAAGTTTTAATAAAAGATGAACAGATGTATTACAATTATGTAATATGTATAAAATAATGTTATATAAGCTGTTAATTTGTGAAACACATTCCCTAACCATTATGTTTAAACCACAATGTTCATGATTTTTCCTAATATAAAACAGCTACGTAATGCTAAGATTGGCTTACTGTGCGTATATTTGAAGGGCACCAGGCAGCATAGTGATAAGCCACTGAATGAAAATTCCGTAATGAAAACAAATTGAAAATTAAATATCCAAGAGGATAAAAAGAATTTCTGAGTGTTTGAGTGCGTTTAAGATAAAAAATACATCTTGAATAGGGGATAAACCATTATAATTTGAGAAATTTTAAAACTTGAAAATTGCTAGCCTGAAAAAATTGAAGTGTCTTATATTTATAAATATATAAATTTTTCTACAGAAATATGTAAGTAAATAAATTTGTCTACAGAAACATGTAAGTAAATAAATGTTTGTCTACATAAATATGTAAGTTTGTTTACATAAATTGTGTCATATATATAAATTTGAAGTCATCATATTGCCCATTATCTATTTTCACGAAACATACTGCTCCCAAAAAGGTAAGGGATATTGCAAAACCAAGTTGGTTCGGTTGTCTAAGGCAAAAAATTGAGGACAAATATTTTAGAAAGATGTTTAGTGAACTTCTAATCAAGATTGTGTTTCGGAAATCAGTATTTATTTTCTGAAATTCCATTTCTTACCGTGCGAAAAAATATTATAAATAATGAAATTGTGCAGTTATACAATTTGGCACCTTACTATTCATCCATGCCTCTAAGAACAGCGTGTCATCTTCGATGTATACTTTAGATGGCATAATTTATTGATATCTGCGACAGCTGGCACTATAATCTGGAGAAAAGTCACGGAGTTCTGATAGTGTTGTAGGATATAATACGTGAGCATCTAAGACCCTCTTTCTTCAGAGCATCCCTAATTTTCTCAATCTAGTTGAGATCAGGGAACACCTTGGAGGGATTTGTAGGGAATCAACATCTTGAATTTTCAGGTCATGATGTACCATTTCTACACAATGGCTGGCTGGGTTATTGTCTGGAACAGTAAAACCCTGACTAATAGCATAATGTAAGAGCCATAACCTATAAAATAATACATTTTAACACACTGAAGAGTGGAGGTTTCCTCGACAAATATGGTGTACCAATGTATACACCCACCAAAACAAATGTCTGCATTAATTAAAACTGGGTTCCTAACTTAGTGGGGGTGCCAGCTCAGGTGTTCACCTTGTCATCTGATCGTGGTTCAAAATTACGTGGTGTTGTGCTCGATCTTTCCTTTCGATATTGATCCCGAATCGTCGTCAGTACTCCGTTGTGTTGCTCCAGTGTGACGTTAATTAACTACCTACCTTCATAAGTGGTTTTGCCCACTGCGGAAGCATCCTGAGAGTTGTAGGCTTTCTCTTCTCTATGATTGGTATCACTATGACTAGACATATCTTAAAGACAGTGAGTCAATACGTCTTAGTGGCTTCCATGCTCGTGACAGGTTAACCTGTTTTCGTACAGTCTGTGTACAAACTCATCATTTGATCATGATTCAAAAAAATTACGAGGCGTTGTCCTTGGTTTTTCCCTTCGGGATTGATCCCGGACAATCACCAATAGACTGTTGTGTTGCTTCAGTGGAATTCAAATTCAACTATCTACCTATATACAAACTTTACAACCACAATAAATCGTAGTGATTCTCAAAACAAACGACTAAACATGCTTGGGTTCTTTTGAGCTGTTAATGGTCAGGTAGCCGTCCTGCTTGTGGTTAATAACCCTCTGATTACCACTCATTTGCTGACCTTTTACCTTCCTTTGAATAAAACTCCTATGTAGTTGATTAATTACATTCTGAGAAACTGCAACATCGACTTGTGTCTCAGTGGGTTTTCTTACTACGCCATCACCCTGGAGCTGTAGTGGGCGCAAATTCGATCCCCATAGATGCCCTGGGTATATTTCTCTTTTCTGTACCAGTAAAAACTTTCCTTGTGTGGGTGTCAATTTACTTGGCGAAAAAACATCTCTTGAAGCATATTGCCCAGATTTGGTCCTTGCGCCATAAAAAGACCGACAAACATCGACCTGTAGGTAAACCGGCTTGTGACGTTCATATAGCTCTATATTTATTTCTGATGTTCATAAATGTCTACTGCTATGGAGCGTCACAAGATTTCCAAGCATTGTAGCATTGCTTTTACTATGCAGAACATTTAATAACTAAATCGCCGCATCCGCACATTGATTGTAGGAATACTAGGAAGCACTATATTGGTCAATAAGGTCAAAAACTGGTTAGAAGGCCTGTAGGGAAAACTGCAAGTTGCCGAACGTATATATGCGTATGCTCTCCTCAAAAGATATGAAATATAAGTAGAATGAGTATTGCTATCGAGAGAAGCTTCAAAAAGTGTGACCAACATGTCGACTAGTAGTCATGTGACAACTCAGTGAAAAATTAACTAGATTGGTCGGTTTGGCATGTGATCGCCTCGTTTGGCAATACATCTTATGATAGTGTAGTTGTGTGAATGCGCATTTCAATGAAGTGACGCCAAAAATGGTAAAATTTCCAAAGTCTACTATGTCGCACGGACCAATCAGATGATAAATCAATGGATGACCCTATTCCGTCAATTGGCTCAATCAAAAGATGAATTTCGGTTCCACACAGCAGAAGAAAGTAGTAGAGTCCCGTTACTACTAGTTTTGGTCACATGATGCACATAAAAAGGTTACCATTGCTTACTATACACTTATATTTTTATATGCAAAAGACTTTAGATATTGGTAGTCAACGACTTACCAAATACTCTAAGAATTCGTTTATGGGCAGCAATAGTGGCACTAGTCAAAAAAATATGATTTTTAAAGTAAGTACATGTTTGAATTTGAAAAATTGCATTACTTCCAGTATCAAACTAGCAAATCTCTTACATCAATTCAATACTGGACCGCTAGGGAGCAGAAGTGTTTTACAGCATGCTATGTATTTTCATAGTAATGAAAACTTAAAATCCATTTAATATCAAAATCAGAATTTTGGAGTTCCAATGTTGCAGCCCATGAACGAATTGTTTCCCCTTATAATGAACTCTCTCTCCCACTCCCTCTGTCTCTCTCTCACTCTCTCACACTCTCTATCTGCTTGTAATAACATAGAATCTAGAATTTACACGATTTTTCTTTAGTGTAGAACTGTTTACATTCGTATCGTATATAAAGTAAGTTATTCGTATTGAATTTGGTAACAGAGGTCTACTATTATCAATAAGAGTATTTTTATCACTAACTTATTGTGATCCGTTTATAATGTAATAGAACAATTATTAAACAATTAACTATTTTGGTTTCTAAAGTTTTCCTTCGTGTGCAATGAAGTTCCCCGTGCGATTTTTCGTTTTTAAATAATTTTCAGTCCAATCGCTCTGTAACTAACATTTCTTAGACATCACACTAAATTAAATAAAGGAACAACAAAAGCTAATATCCATAATAGTATGAATAAGAAGTGAATATATGAATAGGGTACTGCGCTAAAATGCAAAATAAAGGAATAATTTAGCGCAGACATGAGTAGAATTTTTGCTTAATTATGCATTCTTTTGAGTGTTGTTCCAAAACACGAGTTCTGAACGGTGCATTTCATTTAGAAATATAATTTTAAGTACAGTAAGGACATAAATATATTTCCAATCAGACTGCTTACGGCGTACGGAATAACATTGAAATTTAACTAAATTTTACTTTGATGCAATAATATTCCATAAATACTCATATAGTTTAAATTTTCTGAGGGTGCATTTCCTTTGAGTTACCCGATATACGTCACTGAAATAAATGCACCACATCCCTGTAAAAGCTCACGTGCATACAAATTGTAAATCTGAGTTCCAGACGCGGTTTTCCAAAAAGGATTACTCCTTATCTCGCTTTTACATTAAGTCGAAATTGCTCAGTCCTTCATGTTGAGCTTTAATGTATTTAAGTTCGAAGCCAGCTCACACGTGTTCGGCCCACTAATTTACAGGGTTGAATATTCGTAGCAAAATTTTAAGATAAACACGAGTATTGATTCATTGGAGCCGCTCTTTAAAATTAAGGGAAGGTATATGTAGGATTAAAGTTGGCGTTGATATATTGGAGTTCAGAGTCTCTCTCGTGTGGGTGGGTGTGAAGCTTGGAGAGTGGTGTGCCAAATCAAGTGCGACCTGGTCATCTGACCATGATTCAAAATTACGTGGTGTTGTCCTTGGTTCTTTCCCTTCGGAATTATCCCGGAATGTCGCCAATAGCCCGTTGTGTTGCCCTCCAGTGCGACGTTAATTAAATTTCTACCTATCTATATCTACCCTAATCAAAATACTAAATGCATGTTTCGCGAAAGAAAAATTAAATGCCGATTATTGTTCTGTATTGAAGAAGTCTTACAATCATTCAAATGCAATTTTTATTGAAACTGTAAATAAGTCTGTTATTTAATCCCGTTGACGTGATGTGGACGTTTGGAGAGTGGGGTGCTACCTCAAGTGTTGACCTCGTCACCGTGGTTCGAAATTACGAGTCGTTGGGCTTGAATCTTTCCCTTCGGGATTGATCCCGTACCCTCGTCAATAGTTCCAGTGCGACGTTAATTAACTACTTACCTACCTCAGTTATTTAATTGAATTAAATTATTGTAGAATTATGGAAAGATAAATCCTTTAATTACACAAAATGTATGGTTGGTTGGTTTTCATGGCGCAAGGGACATATTCGGCCAAGCCGCGGCAAACAGCGTCAAGTAAATGGACATTCACCAGGAAAGTTTTACTGGCACAGAAGAGAAGTAGGTAGTTTAATTTATGTCGCACTGAGGCAACACAACGGGCTATTGGCGACGATTCGGGATCAATACCGAAGGGAAATATCCACGGATACCTCCTGATTTTGAACCGCAGTCAGATGACGGGGTCGACACCACAGCTGGCACCCCACTCTCCAAACTTCCACACCATGCCAATGTCACGACATTTGAAGCAATGATAGGCTTAACATGCACCAGCCCCTACGTACACGGTGGTCTTTGGTTGGATCGAGTTTCGAACTCGTGACCCTCCGGTTGCTAATCAGCGACTCTACCAACTGCGGTACCGCGGCCCCGCCACAGAGGAAAGAAATACCCTCTGGGAGGCATCAAACCGGACAACAATTGAACCTGCGACGCCTACAACTTTCAGATTGCTAAAGCAGTTGGCGAACCCATTGAGCCACGACGACCACGCAAAATGCATGTGAAAGGAATGGAAATTTAAATGAGAATTCTAATGCTTAATTGAAAAATTTTACGATCTGTGCTTGCATCAAATCATGAATACATAATTTAATTAATCGCTCATGTGTTAATTCATTCAAAATCTAATGCTTGCTGAAGGTATATTTTATCTTCCCATTTTACAGTCAGATATTTTGATTCATTATACTTCTATGAAAGCTTTAATACCCTTTTATAAATAAATTACCAGTGAGCGTAATCGTCAAGACTTTGAAGTTTCATAGAAGACCATTAAATTCCAATCCCATCTATTTCATGTGAAGTGCCATATAAGAAACAGAAATCCCAGTCCAAAATCAATTCTGTGCACATTTAAAATAGTATAAGCTCATTCTATGTTTATTTGATTAGACAACGAGGTTGTCAATTGACAGTAACAGGTTCAGCCGTTCATTCTTCAAACCAGTTCATTAAAAACCAGTGACTGAATGGAGCTAATTACATTAATGCTAAAAATACTAATGAATTTACCCACTTTCAAAGGGTTATTTTAACGAGATTTACCTTCCTCAGAAGGCTGATTTACTCAGAAAAACAATACATCAAAGCAACTTTAATTACGCCTCTGATACATTTATGTGCCATGAATAAAAATTGTAGATTAGTATAAAGGTCTTTATATCACCACCGAGTCTTCATTCTATTAAGACACAAAATTAAATTTGCTGTTTGTCCGTAAATACCAGGAAAGATAAATACAAATGAGATTGAATAAGGAATGTAAATAATTAGTAAGCAGTCACTATCATCTCGGTGCTTATTTAATTTGCTTCGTAAATTCAATTCTCATTTCCCATTCATGCAAAAACGAAAGTTCGTAAAACACGAATTTCATCTTATGATCCCGTTAACTTTTTTTAGAAAACCTTTTAGGAAAATTCGTACATTAAACGTAATTAATAAAAGAGTTTCAAATTCATATTGTCTCAAAATCTAAATTACGAAGTCCGTATATTATAAATGATTTTTATGTGTTTGTCGTTAAAGTTTGGTCGGTGTTAATTTTTCCTTTTTAAATCCTTTCAGGAAGATGTATGTTGTAAACGTAATTAGTAAAGACATTTCACCTTTGTTTTGTCTCAAGGTCAAAATTGCAAAGTCGAAAAAAGACGAAATTGCAAAGGATTTTTTTTTAGTTCTGTTTGAAGTCAAATTCATGCACACAATGACTTGAAAACATCGATTAACCAGATGAAAAATCCAGTCTGGATCTGGAGGTTGTTGGTTATTTGTTTTTGTCATTTTTATTTATTCAAGACAAGTTTTTTAGTACAATCCTGAGACATTTCCTGTCTAGCAAAATATAGGTGGCAGTAGTGTTTCTACCATTATACGTATTTCTTGTATGAATTAGTAACGTGAAGTTAGTCGTGTTTGTTTTTCGAATGCGGTTTTAGAAAGCCGCCAATAAAAATTCCAAAGAATAAATTCAGAATTTATGATAGTCAAAAGTACAAAACTTCAAAACGACTTACAAAGTTAGTCACAATGCAGTGAATAATAGAAACAGCAAAGCTTGGTGTAGTAATAATTTAGTAACATCTTGTGATTTCTGTTCTCATTATGGTGGACGCTTGTTTCAACGAAATGGCCATTGACGATTGTTTCTAAGATTTAATCTTCATTAGTCTTTGATTTGAAATTTTACAATAGCCCGTTGTGTTGCCCCCTCCAATGCGAGATTAAATAAGTATCTATCTACACTGAAACATAGGAAAGCATGACCGTATAATGACAAGCCAAAACTAAACCAACAAAACCTATAATTAAGGTTGCTTGGTTGTTTGATTAGTTGGGATGGGTTTCATGGTGCAAGGGCCATATTTGGCTAAGCTGCGCCAAACAGAAGACAGATATCGCCCAGTAATAAACACACACAAGGAAAGTCTTACTAACACAGAAGAGAGAAATACACACCCAGGGAGTAATCGAACCTGCGCCTTCTTCAGCTCGCAGGGTGCTAATACAATGGGCAAACCCGCTGAGCCACCCAAAAATTAAGGAAATCAGTAGCAGGAGTAGTTTGGCCACTTCTTTCCTTCGGTAATAATTTTGCAATCATAAAAATTCATGCTCTTGATGAAACAGTGATTATCGTCAAAACGTATAGGAACCCAAAAGGCCCTCAGAAACGTTCGCTAGAAGAAAAATATTACATCTATTCAGTATTTGCTCACGTTGGCGTGGTGTGGAAGTTTGGAGAGTGGGGTGCCAGCTCAGGTGTTGCCTCGTCATCTGACCGTGGTTCAAAATTACGTGGTGTTGTCCTCGGATCTTTCCCTTTGGGATTGATCCCGGACCGTCACCAATAGCCCGTTGTGTTGCTCCAGTGTGACGTTAATTGAAATAACAATAACCTATTCAGTATTTGCAGTTTCTCTTTATGATCTGTCCCATCCTTTTAGCTAGATGACATGGGGTGGATTGTGGTCTTTTTCTCCTCGCACAAAAATCAACAATCTTGGTATCGTGGTTTTTTCCGATAAATTGTGTTGTGATCAAGAAAAGAGTCCAGCACATCGAATCCCTCGTGAAGTACTTTTCCATAAGACAAAAAGACTGTTTAGCCAGCAGAATCGTAAGGGAATTGAAGTCCTGGAGGAGTTATGTGAGTGTTTTACTTGGGTGAAAATAGAAGTATTTAAAGGAAAATTGCGAAAATAATGCGTGTTAATGTCAAAAGCAGCATGTGCAATAGGAATAAAAAATGCAATAGTTTAACCAAAATCGAAACTGCCATAAATGAGATTACTATATTTTTCGTGTCTTAGCCCTTTATTTGCCTATTTCTTCATGCGTATTCTTTTTGCTTATACAGCTCCAAGTCAAAATATTCATTTCATTCGTAATTGGAATATCTTTTAGCTTCATTTTAGAGTAATGTATTAGAGAAAGACACGGTAGTTTTTGAGGGGTTTACAATTTACCAGAGTCCATTAAAAAATTAGAATTTTGGTTGACTGAATAATGGCTTTGAATTTTAATTTGACTTGGAGTTGTAGTACTACATATTTCTCATTTAAAAAAGCAATATATTTTAATATTCTCAAAAAAGTATCCGTCTAAGGAAGCGAGTTTTAAGAGTTTTGGTGTGCAACAAGAATGCCAACTGGGGTGTCTTACGAATGGCGAAACGGTTTAAATTGTGTAAGTTATTTCAGCTCAATGGTTAAGTTTTAACTTTTTACAAGATAATTTCAAGTAATACACATGAAAATAATTTCGAGTGTTAGTTTTTATTATGAAGTATATCAAAAATAAATTTTTTCGAAAATGTTTTTTACAATAACTCTGAGGTAAAAAGGACACTTAATTACTATTATCTTTATTGGAAATCAAGCAAAGTTATACAGTATTTCTTTGTTATATCGGGCAAAACATATAATATATCTTTGGTGTGGCGTAGAATTTTAGTAATTAGTTTGTATGGCATGAGATGATAAAGATTGAAAATCGCTGATCTAAGGTATCGTAGCATGTAATATAAGCTTTTCAAAAAGATCTCGCCCAATTCTTTGTAAATTTTATAGCAGATTTCTCTTGGTGAACACCTTTCTACATACTTTACGACATCTCAGCTGTTTTATTTAGCTCAATACATTAAATGTTTGGTTTAATCGGCTACAGTACATTTAAATGCTCAAATTTCTGTGAAAAGATGTAGAAATTTCAAAGTTCTGTAAAAAATTTATTTGAGGGAAATTTTTTTTCAAATGCAGAACTTTTTATAGTATAGACGTGTGTTATATTTAAAAAGAAAATCCCTTTAAAGTTCCTATCAGTTATACTTCATATGTTTATGCACAAAAGTAAAAGAATCAATATTACTCGAGTGTTATTTTTTGGTTTTTATAGTTCTGTAGCCGCAAGAGATCTCAAAACTAATTACTCTACAATAATCAAACTTTGCACATTTATTATAGGACCCATTACCTATAAACTGACCAATAATTATAATTATCAGTTCACGATTATTCAAGTTATGAATAAAGAAATGTTAAAATCTTTCCTCGCCGTTGTGCATATCAGAATATTTTTATAAAAACCATAGATAATTTTTCTCTAAGATTTTCAAATAGGTCATTTCATAGGTAAGGAATCCTATAAAAAGTGTACAAAGTTCATTATCGTAGAATAATTAGTTTTTGAGAAATCTTAGTGGACCGCAAAACTAAAAATAACACATGGGAAAACTTTCTTATATTTTTGTTCGTAGACATAAAAGTTTAATCAGAAGCTTTAAAGTGATTTCCTTTTTAAATACAACACATCTATAATATAAACTTTCTAAATTTGAAGTGAATCCACCATAAAATAAATTTTGAAGAACTTTGAAACTTCTCTTTTCACAAAAATCAGAGCGCCTTAAAGATCCTGTTCCCCCTTAAATTTCTAATTACTTTATTTTGAGAAGTTTTCATTAACTTTTATGTACTTGCGACACACAAACCTCTATGGTATTTAAAACGGAGGTGCTAGAAAATTGTGAGAATGAGTATAGTTGAACTAATGTCACACTGGAACAACACAAGAGACGACGATCAACACAAGAGACAAATCAGTCCCGAAGAATGTGAGAATTGGATAACGTAAGAGAAGGGGCTATTGATTCCTGAAATCTAATCCCAGCCATGGTGAATAAATTTTCAGCAACTTCATTTCAAGTAGACAAATATATCGCGGGTAATTAAAAACGCATTTGAGGAAACTTGGATTAAAGATTTAACTTTTGCATTGGACCTTCACAACTTTTCTGATTAGTTCATACGCTGTCCGTATAACCCTCCTGGTGGTTGTCTAGACTAGGTATCTCGTCATTCGCAAAACTGACCATATCTGGAAGGACGAGATATCTTGTCATTAGATGAAAACTGACCAGATCTTGATAAAAAAAATTGGGCAATATCTTGATGACGAGTTATCTCGTCATTAGCTAAATTGGTCAGATCTTGATGGACGAGATATCTCTTCGAAACCACTTGGAGGGTTAAATGAAAATTAAAAAATAATCTAACAGATGCATTACAATTTGAGTTACTTTTATCTCGTCATCATTGAAAAATCCGCAATATTTTGATGACGAGGTTAGCAAAATTTCGTCATTAGCAAAATTTGTCAGATCTTGGTGAACGAAAATCTCGTCGTAACCCTGTGGAGGGTTAAAATCTGTTTTTTAGTTATGAAAATTCAGTGAAACTGTTAGTCCTTAATTCTAAAATGAATTAAACGTTAATTTAACTGGTCATTTGCCATAGCCCTCAGATAAGGGGATCCCGGTACCATAATACCGGGACCCGATGTTGATGAGGGTGTCAAATGTAAAATTTTTGGTTCCAGTAAAATAGCTATAGAACAGTTTTATCATCTTTTTTAAGTCTTTTTAACCTTTTACATTATTGCCTACGTGTTTGGTTAAAGTTTTATCTTTCACTCCAGCGTTATAGAATAAAGAAAGCGTCAAAGTTTACGGATAAAAGTGAATAACATTGTAATATTTTCCATCACATTAACTCTCCAAGTGATTTCGACGAGATATCTTGTCCATCAAGATTAGACCAACTTTGCTAATGACGAGACATCTGGTCATCAGGATATTATCGATTTTTTATGATGACTTGATCAAGATCAGGTCAGTTTTTTTTTCAAATGACGAGATATCCCGTCCATAAAATCTGATCAGTTTTGCTAATGACGAGATTAACCACCAGCAGGGTTAACATCTTTGAATAATGCTATTTGGACAGCATTAGAAAGCTCTCCATTAGATGGAAGCCAGCATTAGATCACTCCAGTATCCATTCCACCTGGGAACACCGCTTGGCCTTGGCGTCTTTTAATTGGGGCCGCTGCAGTCCAGTTGGAAGACTTAGGATTTGGCTCCGGAGGGTTGCGAGTTCAAAGCTCGGTCCAGCCGAAGACCGTCTGTACACTGGGACTGGTGCACTTTAAATCTGTCGTAGCCTCAAATGTCCTCACGTTAACGCGATGTGGAGAGTGGGGTGCCAGCTCAGGTGTTCTTCTCGTTATCTGACAATGGTTCAAAATTACGAGGCGTCGTCCTAGGACTTTTCCCTTCGGGATTGAAACCGGATCGTCGTGTTGCTCCAGTGCGACGTTAATTGACTACCTACCTACCAGCGTTATAGAAATAAAGAAAAGTCAAAGTCTACTGATAGCAGGTAATAACATTGTAATCTTTTATATTACGTTAACCCTCCAAGTAGTTTCGACGATATATCTCGTCCATCAGGATCAGACCAACTTTGTTAATGACGATATATCTCGTCATCAAGATATTGCCGATTTTTTTATGACGACGAGATCAAGATCTGGTCAGCTTTTTCAAATGACGAGATATCTCGTCCATAAAATCTTATCAGTTTTACTAATCACGAAATAACTTGCAGAGATAAACCACCAGGAGGATTATTTGGATAGCATCAGAGAGTTGAGACAGCTACACATCCATTCTTAAGAATTTATACTGGTAGCCAGTGCGAATGCACGAGCTTTCGACGTTACAAAAACACAAGACAATATTACTGGCAAATTAATTGCCTCCCAATTCATTAAGAATCTGAAAGATCGTTAATATAAACACTAAATAGCACAGGACAAAGCACACTTATTAATCTAAACAAAAGTTGCGAAAGAACAACTACTTGCCACTTCAATCGATTATTCAAAGGTTGTTACATGTTTTTTATCACAAAAGCCTGGGTCATTAATCACCCATTCCTTGAACCTAGGAGATTAATATTTTTACTATTTTATTAAAATTAAGAGGTAGAATAATAGATTTAATGGAATTTTTTTTTCAGTATTAATCGTAATTTTGAAATGTTAATGCGTCGTCATATCCCCGACTGAAATAATCAAGAATTAAAAACCGACGCACATAAAAATAAATCAAAATCCTTGCATTTAAAGCACTGAAATTCCGAGGCCTCGTAAAACCGGGTTCTTAATGGAGAAGCTGCTTATTTAATGGAAATTAATGGAATGGCCATTAAATGGAAATATTTGATGAGTAATTTAGTGTTTCATTTTCTTTAGTCTATGTAGTAACATAAAGTGCTCTCGTACTTTTCCCCTCTTCTAAAGTAATTGTTAGATATTCGTGTTTAATTGATCGAAATTAGGTTCTTTTTAACACTAGCTGGAAAAAATGCTGTTTCAGGGATTTTGAAATGGTTTATCAATTTGTGTTTAGTGCTGAATCTATGGAGAAAAGTAGAATTTGTTTTTAACACTCGCTAGTTTTCATTTTTAAAGACGGTAGTCGACGTAATTGTCCTCCCCATTGCGATAAAAAATATTTGTTCCTTACGAACTGTTTGGTTTATATTGTATTTAAACGAAACATTCATCTTTGCACGAGTTCAAAATTTCATCCTGTTCCTTTCACAGACAACTATAAGAAACAGGAGGTAGGTAGTTAATAAACGTCGCACTGGAGCAACGGGCTATTGGCGAAGGTCCGGGATGAATCCCGAAGGGAAAGATCAAAGACAACGCCTCGTAATTTTGAACAATGGTCACATGGCAAGAATAACACCAGAGCTGGCACCCCACTCTCCAAATTTCCACTCCAACGGGTGGACATTTGAGGCCACTACAGATTTAACTTGCACCAGCCCCTGTGTACATGATGTTTTCGGCTGGACCTAGTTTCGAACTCCCAACCCTCCGGTTGCTAATCCGTTGCTTTTCCAACTGGGATACCGCGGCCCTTATAAAGAACAGGAACATCCATTCCTATAAACTTGAAAATAAATTCAACAATATATATTTGGTAAAATTGTTTGAATTTTACCAAGTCCCAATCATAATTTAAACTGACTTATAGAGTTATGGTGCAATTTGAGTTATCTTCATTTTGAACAAAAGCAATGCATGTTGAGATTAAAAGTAATATGTATCATTCTTAAACACCTAAGACATGAATAGGTTTTAACTCTACTGGTGGTTGTCTGGACGAGGTACCACGTCATTAACGAACCTGACCTGATGTTGATGTACGAGATATCTCAACAACGAAAAAACTGAAAATCGTCGTAATAAAAAATCGGCAATATTTTGATGACGAGATATATCGTCATTAGCAAAATTGTTCAGATCGTGATGGACAAGATATCTCCTCGAAACCACTTGGAGGGTTAAGAATGTCATTTTAGGAAAGAGTTTAACTTTACAGTCGGGAATCGAACATAAGATTGTGTTCACATTCCTTTACAAAAGCAGCTCGTTTCTGAACTCCTAATTCGATTGGGGGACAATCACCTGCTCCTAACAATTAAAGGACATTAATACTATTAAACGCTCAAGTTTGAGTGAAAAAAGGTAAAAGTTTCAAATTTCTGCAAAAATTTAATTTAATTTAATGGGGATCCTTTTCAAATTTAGCATTTTTTGGTATAGATGTTATATTTAAAAGAGAAATCACTTAAGAGCCTCTATCATTTAAACGTTTAAGTTTATGATCTGAGCTATTAGGACCAATTTTAGGCAAGTATTGCTTTGCGATCCGTAAGATACCTCGGGTCACGGTAGCCCAGTTGGAAGAGTAAAGGACTAGCAACCGGAGGGTTGCGAGTTTGAATCCAACCAAAGACCGTCGTGTACAAAGGGGCTGGTGCACGTTAAATCTGTCGTGGCCTCAAATGTTCTCATGTTGGCGTGGTGTGGAAGTTTGGAGAGCCCAGATGCTGTTCTAGTCATCTGACCGTGGTTCAAAATTACGAGGCGTTGTCTTCGGATCTTTACCTTGGGAATTGATCCCTGACTGTCGCCAATAAACCGTTGTGTTACTCCAGTGTGACGTTAGTTAACTACCTACCTATCTCTTCTGCATCGGTAAAACTTTCCTTGTGTGTCTGTCCATTTACTTGATGTTGTTTGGCGCAGCTGGGCCAAATATGGACGTTAATTAATTACCATTACCAATGGATTTGATATCATGATCGGGCCTTGTTTGGTAACTGAGAAGTGACAATTATCTCTGAGACAGTAATATTCAAATGAGAGTTGAGATTGAGTGTGAAACAGGAAAGAAAAGGGAGAAAATAGATGTATTACGAAATGATTAATCTGAATAAAAAGTTCGAAGTTTTATGCATTACATTCATTTTATTCATTCTTATTAAAGGGAATGACTATAATGCAATTCCATGTGGATATCAATATAAATTATTTCTATTTATCCTGTACCATCCCTTATAGTTATAATCTCATTAACTATAGGAAATAGTTGTCAAAGTTAATACCAATAAATCTAATTTGTAAATATACTTCCCATACACATAATATATATTGGAGTATGGCACTTTTTATTTAAATATCTTAACCGCATAATATATATTCGGTTAAGATATTTAAATAAAAAGTGCTCTTTGCATATCGAATATTAACTTTCAGGAGGGGAGAAATATTAAGTTACTACTCAATTTGCGTTGGTGACTATTCCACAAGGTGTCGGAAAGAATTTGAAATTTGTTCCCAGAAGAAAATGATAATTGACTACCTGTGGCTTTAATCTAAACATTTTCATTTAATTGAAAAAAATCTTAATTATTCATTTGAAGTAGGTATTGCTGAAAGTACTTCCAAAAATAAAACACTCCTTACAAATTGGATTAAAGCAGTCAAATTCTTATTGAACAAAGCCATTTGTGTATTCACTCTTAATTGCTTAGAATGGAAAGGGAAATGTTTACTGTTTGTGTCGTTGTTTTGATTGTTGTAATCTTAATAATAATTCTTATTATATTACTGCATTTTTATGATTAAATATTGCTAAGTTTGAAAAATGTATGAGTTTTATTATGCTTAGATTGGATATTCTATTTATTTATTGCAGTCTGAAAACACGTGATTTTTTTCAGTAAATATATCTAGTCTAAATCCAATCTTAGAATTTCTAAATGTCAACTTAAGTATCTCTGTTGAAAGGAATTCGAAACGTATCCAGAAAAAGATAGATTAGCTTTTATCCAGCATGTAACTGTATCGCAAGAGTTGTTTTCAAATAAATTTTTTTTATCACTGTTCTATGCCCCATCTAAGCAGTGGGTTTTCAAATCTTTTCAACTTTTTATCACCACTATATCCTTTTCCTTATTTTGCGATCATTTCATATGCTCATCCTCATTTTAAAACCCAGCTTCTTGTAAAAAATCACAAATCTGAAACATTCCGAAATTTCGGTAGCAGAACTCTTTCCAAGGTTAATGGGACCCAGTATCATTTGAATAATTATTTTTGATTTTACATTTACTACATAATGTTCTAGTATACCTTATTCAAAAACACAAGTGAAATATACATTACAAAAAAAATCATTTTACATAAACAATAATTTAAAATATTTTGCTGAGAAATGTTTACCTTTGAAGTATATATTTATCGACAGTATAAATATCACATAAAAATAACGTGACTCTAGGGCAGCGATTTTCAATTTTTTTCATCTCATGGCACGCATGAACTAATTATTAAAAATTTGTGGCACGCATGAACTAATTATTAAAAATTTGTGGCACGCCTAAACATATATTATATTTTTTGCCGATCTGAAAAAAATAAGTATCAATTTGATTGATTTACAAAAAATAATAATAACCTATCCTTTTGCTCCAAAATGGCCTTTAAAAAATCCTTTTGAAACTTTATTTATAGTATTCTGTAATGAAAACTAATACTCAAAATTATTTATACAAGTATTATTTAAAATTATTTGTGAGCATATTTGCGAAAATTTCAAAACTCAACCCTTGAAATGATATAAATCTGGCAATTTTAACCGTTTTAACAACCGTAAAACACACCAGCGCCATTCTGGCGCATACCGGTTGAAAATCGCTGTCCTAGCGCACTGTTTGATGGTAGTTCTCATTGTCAAGAAATAAAGCAAGATTTGATCCATTTTAACGCCCCACTTGAACTCAAAACTTAAGCCTCTTAATTCCTGAAGTCCCGTTTGGATTCCCATTAAAAGGCCTTTTCTTTACCTTCAAAACACATTAAATCATATTCATGAATTTCTATGACTCTATGTGTGACAAGTGAAACACGAGTTATTGTCCTCGATCTTTCCCTTCGGGATTGATCCCTGACCATCGCCGGTAGCCCATTGTATTGTTCCAGTGGGACGTGAATTCGATTACACCTACTGACACCATTCTAATGTTCTGACCCATGTATCCACTTGGGGACATTACCTCCATGGAACCCCTTTTTTTCAAACAAATAAAATACATTTTTTTTATCATTTGAGTCTCAAAGAACCTTTAAAAGCCAATAAAATAATTTTTAGAGAAGGTTTTTCTTAAGAATTAAGAACTTCATCCGCTATGGCTTTGAAATGCTCAAATGCGTGTAGTTTGAAAATATACTCTTAATTCAAGAATTTGTCGACATTACTTCCACGAGGACTTATTTTTCAGACAAATACAATATAATTTTTTCATCATTTGAGTCCCAACAACCTTTAAAAGACAATTTTTAGGAGAGGTTTTTCTCAAGGATGGATGTCTGGTTTTATGGAGCTGCTCCAAGCACATGATAAAGTATCAAAAAGAGATTTTCTCAAGAACTGATAACCTTGACCACTATGACTTGGAAACTCAGATATGTCTGTAATTTGAAAATACACTCAGAGAATTCGAGTTGAGAAAAATCAAAAAATTACTCCAAATCCCGCAGCACGTATATCATACACTTAAGATGTGCTTTCTTGAGATTTGAAAAACTTCTAATTTGCTCGACAAAAGGCAAACGCCTTGAAAAAGCAAAACGTCATTTATACATAACGTGACGAAAGGTAATTCTGAGCCACCAAACACCAGAAGCTCACAAAACTCAACATCTCTTTCTTTCTTTTCAGCTCAGTTGAAAACACCATTAGACCAATATGTCAGACAGCAATTTTCGAATGTTCGTGTGGTTCGTGCGAACAAAAGAGAAGGCCTGATCCGAGCAAGACTTCTGGGCGCCAAGGCAGCCAATGGCGATGTTTTAGTATTTTTGGACTCTCACACCGAAGCCAACGTAGACTGGTTGCCGCCGTTGCTGGGTATGATATTTTCTTATCTGGTTTTTCTTTTTTAAATGGAAGATTCGATTGAATCTTAAATGAAGCATCGGCCCAATATTAAATTCTCAAGTGTCTTCGGAAGACACATGGATTATTTTTCTCCCGAACGCGAATGAAAATGGATCTGTGCGATTTGGTTCAAAAGTGCTGCCATGAGGGGAAACAAAAACTTAACAGGGACTAAATTCTCCAACTCGTAAAGGGTGTGATGAAAAATTCAATTCCTTTGGAGTAGTTTTTGCTGGAGAATACGACAACAGCGAAAATTCGTTTGGGGATTAAAAGATGTCAAGGATTCCTTCCTGACATTCAGGCATATTCTACGAAACAAAATTGCGAAAAGGAATATATATTAAAAGTAAATCAATTACTCTTTCTGAGTGTGTTCAAACTGTATTGTATATTTAATTTCATTCCCATTATTATCTTTCGATAGAAAGTTTCTGAATATAAGGATGTCTTGACTTTATTCTTGCAATACAAAACTTTTTAAATTTTTAAGCCTTTTTGTGACAATCCTTTTCAAACTCGCATGCTTTAGAATTGGTATAAAATGTAGACCATAGAAAATTTCAATATCCTTGGATTTCTCTTTAATGGGAAAATGAAGGAATATTTTCTGATCATTTTTCATTTTAGTCTTCATAGCTATATATTTGGGTTACCCAGCTCAAATTTTATCATATATTGAAACTGGGTTATTATTTTGTAAAGAAGAAATTTTCAATTTGAAGCAGTGGTCTATAAAGTGAGTTATGACTTCATTGGAAGCACAACAAAATCCGAGAAAGTTAGTTTCATTCGATTGGTTATATTTTTAGAACCAAGAGTTTAAATGTCCTTTATAGAATGGTTTGATTCGATTTTCCTAACGGCAGCTTTAAAAGTCAATTCTGTGTACTTTTCTTTAGCATCGAAAATAATAGCAAAAACGTTAATGTATTGATGCAATCTGTGACAAAAGGTGAGTGAATTTCATACCAAGTAAGTAGATATTTTCATATTTAATCTAAAAGTTCGAATATAAGAAGTCCAATGTCTAATACTTAATACATAAATTTATTTTTTGGACATTTAAATAAGAATATTTATATTGGTTATGAAATTACTTTTCCAAAATGACTTTTAGAACTAACAACCATTTTTAAGATATTTCCAAAAGTTGGTGTTTTTATTGTATTTGATCTTTATTAAGGACTCGACAAGAAAAAATATGGGTTATAATTATTAAAGAAACTCAATTTATATAGGAACTTAAGTAATTTATACATTTGAAAACTATTTTACATTATCAACTAGATAACTTCATTCGCATTACTTTTCTGACTCTAATACTTTCAGAATTGCTTCCGAATTTTCGTAACATTCACACTTTCAGAAAATGTAAATTGCATACATAAATTCACTCATTTCTTCGCGTTATTTTAAACAGGAGCACCCAAACTCTTCCAAAAGATAAAAGAATACAAATGATTGAACAGCATCTCTTCCATAATTAACTTTGAGTTTTAATGCTTTTATATGTTTTTGTAAGCAATGAAGGATAATAGTAAAAAGTTTGCTTTGCCTAGTCTTCGTTACCATTCACAGCTTTATGCGCGAATTATACGTATATTCATCCATGTAAATGGAATTAGGTACACAACAATTCACACGTGTAAGCGCTTGAGAAAACTTGAGTTCAGTGGCGCAATACCGACAATGTTAATTTACCTAATTTCTATACACCTTTTCTTAGAATAATTGGTTGAATTTTTGTATACTCCAACATTTACTTATATACTAAAGAGAGGATTTAGTCTTATATTGTATAACATTTTTTTTCAAAAAATACTTAAGGTGACGTGAGACAAATGCGTCCATTGAATATAAAGCCTGCCTGTGATTAAAATAGAGGCTGGAAATGCTTCAATGAGTCCTATAGATTAAGTTTCACCGCACTTCTAATTTTAGCAGGGAGCTTGCAGACCAAAGGGCATGAATGAAATTATATCATTTGGCCCCACTCAGAATCTATCACATTGCAAACAAGAAAAAGTCCATGTTGAGTACTTGCCCCATCAGTGGGGCAAGTACCACCTCATTAAACAGCATTGGAAAAAAATTAACTATATCAATGGTAAGTTTAACTCTCTGAGCATCTCGAGGTTTCCGAGTAGCGTAGTGTTGCTTTTTCCCCGCAACATACTTAATGACTAAATATATATAATCACGTCTTTATAAAGAATCCATGTATATTTCAACCTTTAGAAAGATTTTATTGGTCCTTTAGATCATTAGTAATAGGCCAATAGAATCCTTTGGAACAATTTTATTGGCCCTTCAGTAAAATAGAATCCTTTGGAACAATTCTATAGGTCAAGAAGTCAAAACTGGGTAGAGTCAAGCAGGAAAGACTGCCGGTTGATTGGTGGAATTATGCCGTGTGGACCCTTCAGAAGGTTAATTTACCTGCTATGAACCTTTCCTCAGAATATACTGAAGATATACCGGTTTGGATTTTTTGTATACTCCATAGACATTTTCTTATATAGGGTATGATACATGAAATTAGGGTTTAGTATAAAATATTGAATTAGCTTTTTTAAATATATTTATAGGTTTAAGTTGGGAAGGTGCGAACCCATTTCTACAAACTTGAACCAGTTACTACTCTGTCCCAGTAGTATTTCCTTCCTAATATGTTAATAGAACACTTTACTAATAGGAGTTCACACACTTATTTTTTGACATGAATATGTCTTTAGAATCAGACCAATACCTCAGTGGCCAGTACCGAAAACTGTAGCTTTACAAAAAAATGGGCATCGAATTCGGTCTAATAATTTCTGTATTATCCACGCGAACCAAACCAATCTAGTGTTATTCGATAGCTGAGGGAACAAAGACTTGTTAGTGACCTTGAGTTCGCACGCCGCGATAATCGGGAAGTAGGGGAGAGGTGGCGTTTTGGGGACTTTCCCATTGCGCCGCGCAAACTCCAAATTAGTATAACTCGGGACTGCAAACCGATACAACGTCAAAATTTGTCTCAAGCGAAAGCTAACGTCAAGATCTGTCGATTTAAGATGTTATAAGTGGCATCTAATGTAGTGGTGGTTGTGAAAGTTTGAATCGCAATTGAAAGTTTTTAAAAAATGTATAATATCGGCATATACTCGACGAAACGAGAAGCAGAAATACATCGAAAGTAGTCTACGCGGAAGAGCAACTCGTCAGCTTTCGATAAAAACTGAATTGACTACTGAAATTTTTCTTGCTTTCATTGACTACACTCAACTAAATACTATGCGCTAACGAAGCGTATTCACGTAAAACCTTGCGTCCGTGCTCCGACACAGCCTACCCGATTTTTTACACTCATCCATTGATATAATACGAAAAACGAAGAAGGAATATATTAAACGTAGTCTACGTGGAAGAGCAACTCGTCATCTTTCCATAAAAACTGAATTGACTACTGAAAATCTATCTTGCTTTCATTGACTACACTCAAATAAAAATTATGTACTAACGAGACGTATTCACGTAAAATCCTACGGCCTTGCTCCGACACAGCCTACCCGATTTTTTAAACTCATCCATTGATATAATTTTAAAAAGATACTTTCCAATGCTTTTTCATTGGGTCGTACTTACTCCAAATGATGGGGCAGGTGCATACCATGAACTATTTTCTTATTTACAACGTGAGTGGGGTAAGAGCGTATCATTTCATTCGTACTTCTTTGGTCTACGTAATTCCCTGGCGAAATTTGAAGGGCTCGAGCAGTGAACTGATCTAAGGGACTCTTTCGAGCATTTCCAGCAGGTGCAGCTCCTACTTTAATCACAAACACGTTTTATATTCAGTGGACGTACTTACCGCGGGAACGGACTAACTCCACCCAACAAAATGAACTAGAAAATCAACAAATTTGTTTTACCCTTAAAAAATTGCTAACACATATATCTAGCATGTTTGGGCAAAACAGTATAGGTCAAAAATTGTTCAAATTGAGATAAGTAAACGAGTACATTTAAAAAAAAATATTTTTCATTTGGTCAAATTAGTATAAGTCAACTATGAATAAAAACAGATATATAAATGCTATTTGAAATGATTAAAAGGATTTATGACGAATATCAAAAAATACATTCAATAAAAACTGTCTCCAAAAAAATTTTGTTTTTTTAATGTAGCGTTTTGCCTTAACAAGCTAGATGTATATGAAATGCCTATCCCAAAACGGATTTTGTCACTTTAGTATAGTCTATAAGGAATGTGGAATATATGTTATGAAAGGTTTATTTACCAGGTTGACTCTCCAAGTGCTTTCTACAAGATATTTCGTCCAGAAATATCTGGCTAATTTTACTATTGATGAGATATCTCATCAAGACAAAACTGCCCCTCTAGGGAAATGAAGATCCAAGTAATACTAAAATGAAAAGTTAATTTTCATAATCGAAGTTTTAATATTTGTTTAAACTTCCAAGTGGTTTCGATAAGATATCTTGTCCATCAAGATCTGATCAGTTTTGCTAATGAAGAGATACTACGTGGGACAAAACTGGCCTATTACTCCAAAGGGAATAAAGATCCAAGTAGGAAGAACGAATTGTCTCTTGCCCAGAACTGGTGACCAATTTGTATAAGTTTTTGTATCAGAAGCTGGTCACTACAGTGCAGTTTTGGACACTAAGACAAACCACCCGGAGGGTTAAAGTAGTGTCTTCGAAAAGGTACCTCGAATATAGAAAATGTTCATTTGGAGAAAATCGAGTTTAAAGTTCGAAATGTAATTCAATGTCAAAATTCAGTTCATATTTTAAAGTTTAAATTATTAGTTTTGTTTATATTTTTGGAATTCGCTTGAAAAATAGAAATTGAAAAATGAAGTATCATTTTAAAGAGCGTAAAATAGACATTCTGAATCTAAAATCCTCAAAATCGATATTTGTGAAGATTTTAGACCTAATTCTCCTTCAGCCTCCATAATGCAGTTGAAAAGAATATGACTTTCAGCAGTTTTTGCACAATATACAATTTAACAAGAACTGTCTGGAAAGATCTGGATCTCTAGGTTTTCCATAAGTCAATCGACAAATAATGATGAATCCTGCTCCACTTACGTTGTATAGCATAGAGTACGTAAAAATAAATAACTTATTTGTCATTAAAGCCTAATTTGAAATTAGGGCCGCAGTAGCCAGGATTTTAATGTCGCGGATTACAACCGAAGGGTTGCTAGTTCGAAACTCGATCAACCAAAGAGCTGGTTCACGTTAAATCTGTCGGGGCCGCAAAAGTCCTCACGTTGGCGTGGTGTGGAAGTTTGGAGATTGGGGTTCCACTCTCCAAAGTTAAGTTAGGAGTTAATCTCGTCATCTGATCATGGTTCAAAATTATGTGATATTGTCCTCGGATCTTTCCCGTCGGGGATTCATCGTAACTGGAACAACTGGAGTAACTGGAGTAACTGGAACAACTGGAGTAACACAACGGTCTATTCTGTCGTGAATAAACCGTTGTGTTACTCCAGTGCAACGTTAATCAACTACCTACCTACCATGAATTATTTCTCGTTGAAGCCTAATTTGAAATGTGGGCCGCTGTGGCCCAGTTAATAGAGTCGCGAATTAGCAACCGGAGGGTTGCGAGTTCGAAACTCGATCCGACCAAAAACCGTCGTATCCGTAGGGGCTGGTGTATGTTAAATCTGTCATGGCCCCAAATGTCCTCACGTTAGCGTGGTGTGGAAGTTTGGAGAGTTGGATGGCAAATCAGGTGTTTACCTCTGCACTGACCGAGGATCGAAATTACGAGGTGTTCTCGGATCTTTCCCTTAGGGATTGATCCCGACCAGTCACCAATAGCCCATTGTGTTACTCCAGTGCGACGTAAATTCTACAACCTATCTACCTAATTTTAAATTCTGAGGAACCCTAGTGATCGATTATTTTCCCATGGGGCCTCTACTAAACATGGGGATCCTCTGGATGCCCAAGAAATCTTTCTCTACTTTCTTCTCTCCATTCTTTCTTTGGGGTCGTCGTGGTTCAGTGTGTGTGCCCACTGCGCTAGCAACCTTCGAGTTGTAGGCGGCGCAAGTTCGATTCCTGTCAGGTGAATTCCTTCCTGGGTGTATGTCTCTCTTCTGTGTCAATAAAACTTTCATTGTGTGCGTATGTCTATTCCTTGATATTGTATGTCTTGCGTCTGGCGCAGCATGGCCAAATATGGCCCTTGCGCCATAAAATCCCGAGCAACCAACCAACCATTCTTCCTTTCCACAATTACTTGACAATGTCTTGTGTTTGGAACAGCTTTACCAAATATGGTCAGATATGCCATAAGACTCAAAACCAGCCAACCTAATTGAAAATTGCAATATTCCCCAATTTAACTTTATTCAAAAGTACAGAAAACAGCCATTGAAGCAAGCGTTCTTAAATTGAACCAGAATAATCTACGTTTTATTTCTTGCAATACTTTCAACTGCTCTAAAAGAAAAGAAATCGCCTTTTATTATTTCATTTCCTTCTAAGCTAATTCAGAATTTAATTATGTGCAAACAGAACAAATTCCACTTTTCGTTCGATTTATTATTTTATTGTGGCATTCTCAATCTCTTTTTAAGAGACGTATGCGATATTTATCTTTCGTAATTTCGTGACAGTGGTAAGTTCGTAAAATTTTAATTACATTCCACATCTCATTTTATAGCAATTAATAACGGCGAGTTTCTACAATGAAACAGAGTAAAAAACCTACTCATGTAAGAGTGGAAAATTATTCTCTGTTCATTTCTGCTCTTAAAGGATGTTTTTATTATACTTTCTTACATCCGGCGGCTACGTAATTTGTGTTCAATTCGCTTTAATTGAAAATGCCATCTCGTTATACGACGGGCAACATTCTCTTAATTAGTATTGCCATAATAAATTAATAACACAAACAATTGACAAACGAATTTCAGTCAAACAGAAAATAATTTTAGTCCACCGACTTTCGGTATTTAACATGAGATAATATGCTGCTCGTATATGTGAGCGACACATTCCAAGTTACATGCGGGGTCCGCTGTAGCCCGGTTGGAAGAGTAACGGATTAGTAACCAGAGGGTTGAGAGTTCGAATCCAACAAAAGACCGTCGTGTACAAAGGGGGCTGGTGCACTTTAAATCTACCGTGGCCTCAAAAGTCCTCACGTTGGCGTCATGTGGAAGTTTGGAGAGTGGGGTGCCAGCTCAGGTGTGACCTCGTCATCTGACCTGGTTCAAAATTACGTGTTGTCCCTTCGGGTTTCATTCCGGACGGTCGCCAATAGCCCGTTGTGTTGCTCTAGTGCGGCGTTAATTAAATGCCTACCTGCCAAGCTACGTGCAATTGTGAATATTATCGAATAGTACTCTCAATGGTAGGTAGGTATTTCCAAACCACCGCGCCAAAGTGAGGACATTGGAGGCCACGACAGATTTAACGTGAACCAGCCTCCCTTGTACACAGCGGTCTTTGGTTAGATTCGGACTCGCCACCCTCCGATTGCTAATCCGTTACTCTTCCAACCGGGCTAACGCAGCCTGTTACTCTCTAACATATGCACAGAAATACAGTAAAGTAGTTGATAAATTGCGCACAATAAAACATTACTAATATGAACTAAAGAGGAAATAAAATTATGAATGAAGAGGGAATAAAAATTATGAATGAAGAGGGAATAAAAATTATGAAAATCTTAATAGCAAATCTCCAATATTACTAAGAGCCGCGGTAGTCCAGTTAGAAGAGCATCAGATCAGGGGGGAGGGGGTATTTCAATTAACGTCACACTGGACCAACACAATGGGCTATTGATGACGGTCCGGGATCAATCCCAAAGGGAAAGATCCGAGGACAACACCACGTAATTTTGAACCACGGTCAGATGACGAGAGCATCAGATCAGAAACCGGAGGGTTACGAGTTCGAAACTTGGTCATGACCGTCGTGTACACGGGGGCTGGTGCACGTTAAATCTGTCGTGGCCTCAAATGTCCTCACTTTGGCGTGGTGTGGAAGTTTGGAGAGGGGGTGCCAGCTCAGGTGTTGACCTTGTCAGCTGACCGTAATTCAAAATTACGAGGCGTAGTCCTTGGATCTTTCCCTTAGGGATTGATCCAGGACTGCCGCCAATAGCCCGTGTGCGTTCTCCAGATTAACTAGGCCGATCCGTTAAAGTGCGGAAAATTGTTTCATTTCTCAAATTACCTAGGTAATCTGCACATTACCTACTAGGCACTCGTTAAAGTGAAAATAAGATCTCTGCTCGAACAGCAAAGTTTTTGTACGCTTCAATTAATACTCAGACAAACAACTCAGTAATACTAGGTACTACTAATTGAAAAACACGCTATACTTTTATCCCATAAAAGTATAAGTAATTTCATATAATAATCAGTAGATGTGAATAAAATATACTCACAATTGTTGAAACATAATGTTATTTATTTATTTTTCGATATCTAAAGAATCAAGTTGATAGAATCAATCAACAGAATAGTTGAT
Organism: Meta bourneti; assembly: GCA_933210815.1. Taxonomy (NCBI): domain Eukaryota; kingdom Metazoa; phylum Arthropoda; class Arachnida; order Araneae; family Tetragnathidae; genus Meta; species Meta bourneti. The sequence continues at coordinate 38,086,135 of OW119934.1, forward strand.
AGAACCAATCAATCAACAAAGTATAATACAAAGGAGGGAAGGAAATTAGAGAAACAAAATTTTTTACTTTAACGATTCGAAAGTCGTTAATGTGCACATTAAGGTAAAGTGCGGAAAACTCTTATTTTGTAGATGATTCCGCACTTTAACGGAACAAATAAGCTAATCTGCAGATTACCTAGGTAATGTGCACATTAACGGCTTTCGAGCTTTAACGGTAACATGCATTTATATTATTTCCTTGGAGTAGTTTTATATGGGCAGTCCCTCACTAAATGGTCTGATTTTGTCTTTACAGCTATTTATATTATTTTTAACTCCTTTCCTAGTTAAAAAGTGCATCTTTTGCTTCATAGGTTGCATTTACATTCTTTAGATTGGAAAATTTTTCTTAGGGAGAAAATAAAACCCACTTTGATGAAAATTGATTAGCATTGTGAGAAACTGGAGGGAAATATGTTTAGTTGCGTTTAAACCTTCAGGCAATGTAGCTTATTAATTTGCTTTGTCATTGTATTAGCAATTTTCTGCCATCCATTTATTGTTTCAATGCAATTATACTATAATTCCACTTTTCGGAAGACCTTTGCTTTCACTGCTGATGTACTTAATTCCCAAAAAGGATTTTTAAGGGTCTCTCCACTATTCATGGAATATTTTCCGCTCATAAAAATGTATATATAAAAAAAGAGAAACAGGAAAATGGCTTTTTAGGAAAAAATATTTCTAACAAAAGCTTTCGGTTTCAGCATTAGCAGATACAGTTTCTAAAAGCAATTTTCCAATCATAAATTTGATAGGTAGTGAGAGAAAAAATGTTTTGCTTGGGATACAGTTTCATCGCTGCTTTTCACTGCAGTAAGAACGCCTACAAACAAAATACAGGGTAATGCTGCCTACGAAAACCGAGCGGTTGCAAACAATGGTTATATAATGATCATGATTGCGCCTTTTAGAGAAAAATGAAAATTTGCAAATTGTTTTTATGTAAGAGTGTCTGGTGATTTTATATGCTTACAATGCGGTAACTTAAACAAACGAAGGAGCTAGTCTTGCACAAGTTGTGATGTCTGGAGTATTTTGTTTCTTAAAATGTAATTCTAACATAGGTCCCTTTTACTTTCTTATCCGCGAGATTTCCGAGTAGTGTAGTATTGCTTTTACCCCACAACACACTTAATTACTAAATAACCGCATCTGTTGTTTGAAATAATCCATGGATTCTTTCAACCTTTAAGTTAGATTCTATTGATCCTTTCCTTGGAATAAAATCCTTCAGTATGATTCTATTGTTGTTTTCCTTATAATAGAATTCTTTGGAAAGACTCTATTGCTCTTATTTCCTTATAATAAAATCCTTTGTAAAGATTATTGTTCCTTTCTTTAGAATAGAATCCTTTGGAACGATTCTTTCGTCCTTTCCTTAGAATAGAATCCTTTGGGAAAATTGCCTTGGTCCTTTCTTCAGAATAGAATCTTGTAGACAGAATCTAGAGGTCTTTCTTAATAATAGGAATCTTTTGAAAAGACTGTAGGTCGTTTCTCCTCAGAGTGTAATCCTTTGGAAAGATTTTACTGGTCCTTTCCTCAGAGTTGAATATTTGGGAAGATTTTACTGGTTAGAAGTCATGCATGGAAGTTGAGATTGCAAGGTGGAATTATGCGTGTGAGCCCCTCAGAGGGTTAAATTATATGTTTTCATATTCTTAATGAAGTTACAATGTGCAACAATGTATTGATCGAAAAGCTGGTTCAAACGCAAATCCAAATAAAATTGAATAAAACAAGTAACAAGCCGAAAACTGACAGCCAAACCAACAATAAAAGTAAATTAAAACCATGCAGGCAAGCAACGTGGAAACAAAAATAAAATTAAAGCATTTTAATCACAATTATGAGAACAGCAAATATAAGATTAAAATTTGTCGACATTAGCATAAAAGGTAGTAAAATGGTAGATTAAAACATTGTGGAAATGTTGATGGATGAATAAATTGTGTGAATGTTGAAAGATGACAAATGATTCGATGTAAAAGACGTGAAGGAGAAAAAACACTACAGATTTAAGAATGGAATATCGTGTAAAAATCTGAATATATTTGAATGAGGCTTTTCCCAAATCAAATCGTGCAATTTCAAAATGGAGTTGTTAAGAATATTTTGGCGATGACGACTTAAAAATGTAAAAATCGATTAAAATAAGAGGAATAGTTAAAGTAACCACACACGCGTTACACACACGGGCATTGTCTCCGAACAAAAGATGCATGTAAATAAAACATGCGTCTCTAATACGAAAATAAGTTTAAAGCACAACGGGATGTCAAAGTGGCATTGAAATTGCCAATCAAGCATATGATTAAATGCGTGGAGTTTGTTATGACATTGCATGCTCCAACCTTTGCGCTATTCGCTCCATACGATGTCTCGGAGCGCATGTTTGGTTCCTCTAACTTACGCTGGGTGTGTTTTTCTCTTCTGTGTCAGTAAAACTTCCCTTGTGTATGTATGCCCACTACTTGACGTTGTTTGTCTTGGTTTGGCGTAACTTGGCTAAATATGGCCGAGACCTGACCACACAATGTCTCTGGTGCAGAGTAAAGCGAGATTTTCCCAAACAAATCGTGCAATTTTAAGATGGAGTTCTTAAAAAAATTGTGAGAATGACGACTAAAAACTGGAAAATCGATTACGATACGACGAATGGTAACGGTAAATAGGTATGCAATTGAATTTGCTTCGCACTTAAGCAACACAACGGGGTATTGGTGACGATCCGGGATCAATCCCGAAAGGAAATATCCTAGGACAACACCTCGAAATTTTAAACCACGGTCAGAAGATGAGGTCAGCACCTGAGCTGTGGCATCTCACTCTTCAAACTTCCACACCATGCGAACGTGAAGACATTTGAGGCCACGGCGGATTTAACGCTCACCAGCCCCACGTACACGACGGTCTTAGGTTGGTTCGAGTCGAGATATCTCGTCCATCAAGATCTGGTTAGTTTTGCTTATGACGAGATACCTCGTCGAGACAACCACGAAGAGGGTTAAATAAGAATATTTTACTGGGTGATTTGAAATGTCCTGGTCAAACTTTAACGGGTGGTAACGTACACCAAAATAAACATTTTTGTGCAAGAATGTATGTCTGCAACTATTGTGCTTATGTGCTAGTAGGGATAAATCAACTCAAGCTATGTGTAACTTTTGTAGCAAATATTTTAAGTTTCGAGATTATACGAGGGAGAGTCAAAAATTATCCGCACTTTATTTTTTCAATTTATTTACACAAATGTAGGGGTTGAACAAGTTCGTCATTTTTTACGTATGTTCTACATACTTACGTACGTCCATAAGCTTAAATAAAAAGGTTTTCTGTTGGTCGTTTTCGGTTGTACCTCTTCCCTCACTTCTTTGTCCGTCTAATCTGCAGAGAACACGCTACATTGTCGATGGTAACTCGCCGGTTTACCAGTATCATTTCTGGAGCTTGCTGCGGTGGTGGAGGTTGACGGGCGCCCTACTTCTTCGTGCATCACGCTTGTTCGACCTCTTTTAAGCTTCTCGATCCATTCATACACATTTCTACGTGGTAGAGCACTGTCCCCGTATTGTATTGTAAGCCTTAGATGAATTTCAGCCCCTGGCACGCCTTCCGACCATAGAAATCGGATCACTGCTCTTTATTCCTCCTTGGTGCACACTGCTAGAGGAGAGGCCATGTTTATACTGAAGCAGAAGCAAGAAAAATGACGCTACCATGGTCAAACTTCGGTAACGTGACCATAGTAGTATCAACTCTAAGCATCCATGCGCTGAAGGCAGTGTGTGGCAAACCTAAAGATGTGTAATATCGAAAGTGCGGATGATTTTTGTGACCTACCCTCGTATTTTGTCTTTATACCTAATTACATACGAGGTCTTATTTAACGTATAAAATCATGCTAAATGTATTAACTAACAATTATAAACAATGACAAAGATGTTTCCAAGACCTATAACCCTCTATTTCGTTATATTTGAAAATAGGACGTTAAACTAAAGTACACATCAAATTGTTCTTTTACATTTTGTAGATTTGAAGTGAATTATAAAAATGTGACTATGTTTATTTACTTAGTAAATGCGTGAAATTATTTTATTGGAAATTTTAAAAGTAAACTTTAAATAGAAGAAATGTAGCACCCTTTAAGCTGCGCTCGTTTTAATCCTCCTGATAGTTGTCTCCACGAGGTATCTTGTCATTTTCAAAACTGACCAGATCTTGATGAATGAGATATCTCGTCATTAGAAAAACTGACCTAATCTTTGATCTTGTCATCGCCAAAAAAAGGCAAGGACTTCAACATTCGGAATTGAATAGGCATTATTGAAGACGAGATATCTCGTCATTAGCAAAATTGGTCACATCTTGATAGGCGAGATATCTCGTCGAAACCACTTGAAGGGTTAACCCTGAATTTCGCGAGATTTCCGAGTAATGTAGGATTGATTTTGCCCCAAACACACTTAATGATTAAATAACCACATCTATTGGTTGAAAGAATTCATAAATTATTTCCAACCGTTAGAAAGATTCTATTGCTCCTTTCCTTAGAATGGAATTCCTTCGAACGATTCTATTGATCTTTTTCTTAGATTAGAATACTTTGAAAAGATTCTATTGCTCATTTTCTTAGAATAGAACCCTTTGAAAGATTATAATCCTCACTTCCTTAGAATCGAATCCTTTGGAAAGATTCTGTTTCTTTGAAATCGTTTGATTCTATTCCCATTTCTTTATAATAGAATCCTTTGGAATGAATCCAATGGTTAAGAAAATCAAAATTGGTTAAAAGTCATACGGGAAAGTCTGAAGGTTGCAAGGTGGAATTATGCGTGTGAACCAATGAAGGGTTAACGTTATTACAAATTTTAAGTAACCGAGGTACAGTTGGTTATATTACTATCACTAGCTAAATTTAACCGGCGTTTCTCGGGTTTAATTGGTTAAACGTCGATTAAAAGTTATCCAAAAACACTTTTCTGTCATAGAAAATGCAAATATAGGAAAAAATAAGCGAGCGCAAAATAATTTTTAAAACAGATTTTTATAGCTTCTACAATTTACTTTAGATCCATTTCACATACTGTAGATAAGACAAACCTGCAAAACTGATACTCAGATGACTATATACAAAAGCCGATTTTGAGTTTTGGAGTGATTATGAATGCCCTTTAAGTTCATTTTATAAAAAAATTACATACATCGTATTATTGCAGCCAGTTTTTTTCTTATCAATATTTCTTTAGTTGTAGCATCTTGTACCAGAAATGTGAATTTCGGAATTCCATCATCATTATGAAAGGCTGACAAATCATATTGATACGATACATGATCAACGTTTCAAGCAATTACACTTCATGCTTGAAAATTCCATCCCGCATGTGAAGTACCGGCTTGTTTTAAAATCAAATGTTTTCAGTACACAAAGTTAACCGATTGAACGGGAATAACCCTAATAAAGATGGGTTACCTTCACCTGCCCTAACTCGCTACTAAAAGTACGACAAAAAAAAAACACGCCAAGAGCGTTGCTGTTAGATTCTAAAAACTCCAAGGTCATATTGAGAGGCGACTCCTGTAGATGTTAACTCTGATGTCCTCTGCATAGAGCCAGACCGCTAGAGAGCGCCCCCTAGTAAGTGCTCTGTCCAGAATGACGGGACGTTACACCCCTCTGCACGCCCAAGACAAAGAGAACGGGGGTTAATATGTAGCCTACGTTACCCGCAGGGTTCCAAAGAATAAGTGTTCCAAATTTGGTGTAGATTGGTCAAACGGTGTTGATTTGTATAGAGAACAGACAAACAGATGCCAACTCTGCTTTATATGTATAGATATACAACGATAGAAAATCACTGCTTAATTCATGTTAATGTTTATATCATTCAAAGAATAAATCTCATATCTGTTGAAATTCAGAAGGAATTCTATTCATCCAGTCCCCATAGAAATAAGGATTCAGAGATGTAATTGCATGCGCAGCATCTCATACTTAATTACAGTAAACAGAGAGGGGAAATTTGTTGAGAGAGAAAGCGGTTATCTTTCTCAATTTTGATATGTTAATGAAAAAATGTAGTTTCGATCTTGTGGCTAATTAAGAGAGATGACGTGATAATGGGGCTTTATAAGCCTGAGAAAAATATGTCAAGTAACAGCTTTTACTTTCCACTGTCTTTTTAATTTATCGATCTCGCCTAAAGGCTTTTAAGAAAAATCAAGAATTAAACAAAATTAGGCGAGAATGCACTGGCATTACAACAGAGTTAAAGATTTTATGATTAACAGTTTTGCTACTTATGATAGAAAGTCTGGAATGTGTGAGGAAAATACTTCCAGTGGGTAATTTTATCTCATCTATTAAAGCTCTTCCGCGTGAGTATCAGTATTCAATGAATAAAAATCTCAGGTATTATTAAATCACATATTAGACTTAAATGTATAATTCCGATTAATTTAGATTGATTTAGATCACATTAATATTTCTATTGATTTATGTTTTCATATATCATCTGATCATTCTATTGAAATGATTGAATTATTTTGAGCTTATTATGTACAGCAGATATACGAGTAACTAAAAATATAGTACGCTTACACTGTATTTATGTATTTAAGTATTGTACAGGGTGTTTCTGAACTAACTATCCATTTTACTGAAAAGTCGAGTGATAGTTTTCATTTCTTGTTTTTATGAATCATGCTGACATCTGAAGAATGGCATGGAATGGAGTTTGGCGTTTTATGGCGTAAGGTCCACAAACGGTAAAGTTGCGCTGACATCTGAAGAAAGAATATAAGTAGTAGAAGAGCGAATAGGTTTAATGTGAGGATTTGGGAGGCGAAAATTCACATGCGAATTTAGCTGCTTTTCTTTGCGAAAATACAATTAATGGTGACATTTACTTGTATATCTTGCATATTTTTGTTGCGCTTAAACGTGTTTCTGATGGAATTATCGACAATGTTGCCTTCCAAGCTGCCATCCCATTTTGAAACAAATGTCCTTGACTACGTTATGAAACTTTTCCGGGAAGGTATAAAGGTGTGCGGTTGAATTTACATCGCACTGGAGCAACAGCGGGTAATAGTGTAAACACAACGGGCATTGGCGACGATCCGGGATCAATCCCGAAGGGAAAGATCCGCGGACAATAACAATTTTGAGCCACGGTCAGAAGACGAGGTCAATACATGAGCTGTCACCCCATTCTGGAAACTTCACACCACGCCAAAGTTATGACGTTTTAGGCCACGACAGATTTAACGTGCACAGTCTGCACGTACACGACAGTCTTTGATTGGATCGAGTTTTGAAATCGCCGTGTTGCGAGTTCGAAACGGTTGCTAATCCGATACTCTACCGACTGGGCTATCGCAGCCTCTCCGATAAATTGCAAATATTTTCTTTTTTATTAGTCGGATCTTTTCCTTCGGGGGTTGATGCCGGACCGTAGCCAATAGCCCGTTGTGTTGCTCCAGTGCGACGTTAATTAAAATACCTACCTTTTTATTAGTGTAAATCACTGCACTAACAGATTGTACAAATTCATATTAACTTCGAATTATATATCAATATCTACTATCTACCAAATCAATAAATACAATATTCACAGCTCAAAGATAAGAATGTAAAAATAATTATTTTCTGGGGTGCAACAACTTTAATTTCGACTATCTCGAATCACGTAGCGCATGAAATGAAAAAATTATAAAAAGTATAAATTAATCTAAAATTAAGTGTTCCGTATTCTTCGAGGGAAGACCTGGGGAATTCTTCGCATATTGCGTTGCTACCGAAATCGGAAATCAATTCAAACGCAATATGTTGCTTTTAATTTAGTTTATAACTTAAGGCTGAAGAAAATAAAAATGACTGACTGATTAAATAGGGTAAATGGGCGCACTGTAGCATAGAAACTATCCAACGAACTACGAGAGCAGAAATAACTTTCTGAGAGAAAAAGAATTTAAAATTCATATCATAATCAATTCAGTCAAGTTAAGTTCTTTTTAAGACTTAAGTTTGAAAATAATAAAAGCAACTTATAAATGGCCAGCCTAAGACAGGAGTGTCAAGTCCTTGAAGTCTGCCCTTCTTGATCCCCAATGTTATTTTTATTGCTGGCCTCCCTAAACAAAACGGATAAATACCACAAATAAACAGATAATATCGTAGCCAAATATGCAGGGTGGTTCGATCTAACTTGTTAGGTGGTATCGCCTCTGAGGATACAGGAATGCTAATTTCAACAGGAATTTTTCGCATACTTGAAAATCTTTCACATCGCATGATTTTCTCTCACGCTTGTCCTAAAAATGTAGTTTAGATTAAAAATACTCTACTATTAAGCTCATTTACGATTGCGGAAATATGTACTTCAAACAATGTTTTACAATTTCTTATTTTTCAACTTGATTTCGTTACAAGCCCGAGTTTTTCATTCATATTTACTTTTGGTTTTGAACAGTGGTGAGTACATAATAGTCCTACCAAACGGCCATTCTGCTATCAGCGGTTTAACTATTTCGTCTCGATTTTACGCATTTCGCTGACATTTTCTACCTTTATTCTAATAGGATTTTTTTATCTACGAGTTTTTCATTCATATTTATTTTTGATTTTGAACAATGGTAAGTATATAATAGTCCTACCAAACGGCCATAGATTCTGCTATCAGCGGTTTAGCTATTTCGTCTCGATTTTACGTATTTCGCTAAATCTTCTGCCTAATAGTATTTTTAAGGTCAATGTTCTGATTAATGCAGCTCACTTCTACGACTTCTAAATACCTTAAAACTGGGTCTACACTTCGAAGGTTTTTATCCGTGCAAAACACTGTGTCT